>OW386546.1:36785697-37985697 GCA_936435175.1 Glyphotaelius pellucidus
GTGTGTACAGGTACTCACAAGCGGCGCGCAAGCTACGCGCGTGAGGCTCAAGTAGATTGTAAGTAGCGTCATGTACAGATTTATTTATTTATTTATATATATATATAAGTTGTTCATTTATTTATAACAATTACAGGCAATATAGCCTAGATGTACTTACTGTCTAAAAAATGTCACCGGAGACCGAAATTTCATTAACATTTTTTACTCCAAATAATGTCAGGATTCATTGATTAAAATAAATCAAGTACGGAATGAAACCAATTCAGAACCATCTCAGATAAGTCATTTAGAGTGATAAAAAAATATATATTAAAAATTGGTTAAATAGGTTACGTTAGGTTAGGGTTATCGGCTAGTTGAAAATTATTTTTTTCATAGTTTTTAATGACTTTTCAAGAAGGTGTTGAGTTGACTTTATTCTCAGTTGGCATGGAACCGTCAAGTACGTCCCTTAACACCCTGTATTGTAATATCATTGGGTGGGAGTGTATAAATTGAGTAATTTTCCATTCAGGCTTCCGAGTGCAGATTTCTGTGAAGGGGTCTTCAACGAAAATCATCCTTTATTAATTACGATAAATAAAAACTTGATGGAAAAAAACCATTAAAAAACAAAGGTTACACTATAATTACACCACTGCAAGAGAGGTCACATTTGAATACAACAATAGTGATATTTAAAGAGCTGGCTTGTAAAAATAATGATATACCTAATCTAGTCTGTCAACAAGACAGTTTAAAGCAAACAATGTCAACTAATAAAATTTTTAAGGTTGAAAAATTATGATTTGCAAATAATGTGATTTGGGGCACTAGTATAATTAATTCACTGAAAAAATAAACATTGTACATATCTGGGTTAGGTAGGTACTAACTACAAATGAACCATAGCAAAGATTACAAAAAATAAAACAGGCCTTGACATTTTTTTGGGAAAAATTTAAGAAATTGCTGCATTTACAATGCACGTTAGAGATATTCGTTCGAGTGACTCAACTTGACTAAGAAAAGAAAATACGGTACAGCTTGGCACACTTAACTATGCGGTCTAAGATTACACTTTTTTACACCGCATCATCTTTGAGGATGTTGTGTAGAGGTTCTCTTTGAGAAGAGGAAGGAGTGAACATGAGTCCTGAAGAAAAAAATCATCGCAAATGTTGGGCACACTTTGGCACGTTTCCTGACTATGCATCGGTGGCGAAGAGATCAATGACGCTAGTTCCTCGAAGCATCTTTTAGTTCCGTGTCGCGCTACCTCCTTCTTTAGCCAGTGATTCGGACAGCATTACAGTGTCCATCATCAGGGCAGATTTATAATTATTGATAGTGGTGAAGTGCGAGCTTATGTATGTAGAAGCGATACCGACATAACACCCCAAAAATAAACAATGAAAATACTTTTGGCCATGAAAATCTAAAATCATATTTATGGCTGAGGTTTTGGTTATTCAATAAATGGTTCCCAGGGCGGCGGTACCCATACCGGCCTCTCAAATAAATGCTGTTGGAATGACATTAGAGCTCTCATACATTCCTCAAAAAGAGAAATATTTTATAAAATTAATTTTGTTGATGAATGAATGGGAACTGTTGTCTCAGCGTATAAAAAATGTTGGAATACCAAATAACTGACCAACACTCAATGAACAACCAAGGAAAGTTTCTGCTGTAAGTTTTAATCACTTTATGCAACTAAAACAGGTTTTTCCAAATATATAATACGTACACATAAAGTAAAAAGAGATGGTGCAACTTTTTCGATTTTTGTTTTAGAATTTATACTCCGTAAATATTTTCGCTATTTATTTTTGGGGTTTTACGCCGTGTTGCGCTACCTCCTTCTTTAGCCAATGTTTTGGACAGTGTTACAGTGTCCATCAAAAGGGCAGATGTGTGACCCATCTGGAATTACCACTTCACCAGGAGTTATTTTTGTTTCGTCACTACTGTACTGAGATCTTAAGATTATAATTCTAAAAGGTTCAAATTCAAGTTGATTTTTTTTTAAATGGTGTTTTTACCAATTTTTTATTCGTAATAAGTTCTTTGATTAAACTCTGACTGAAATGATATGACTCACAATATTTGTAAGATTTTAACCCCTCAGGCTAATTTGTTCACTTTTCGGAACAACCCATTTAGATCTCATATAAATCGTTTTGTCTCCCTTACTATCATGGTTAGAAAAATGATCTAAACGGCGTTAGAATGAATAAACACCATGCTTTATATTTAAATCTATAAGTCTACCACAAAATAATTAAAATGTTACTTTTTTTACCTTTATGAAACAGCAATTTGAAACAACAAAAAAGTGAATTTAAGATAACGTTTATAATACATTTGCCTAATAAAATATGATTGTGCTTTTATTTTTTTGTGATTGAGTAATTAATTTATTAGCAAGTTTAGTTAGAAAAAAGGTGACAGGAGTCAAATTAAAAATAAAATTGTGTTTGCAATAAAAATTTTATGTTTTAAAAATTGTGTTTATTTCGAATTATGAAATTTGAAAGTGTATTTCATCATCTTTCAAAAACAGTTTTCAGTTTTCGGATACATTCAGAAATATTTCATTTATTTGGATTTTATTGCAAAGAGGAAATATTTTGACCCTCCGACAAAATAGGCCCTAGCTCTGAGGTGAAATGTCATAAGTCATAAAATTGAAAAAATGTATAAAAAATAAAATAATAAATATTACGTTTCATTCTATAATTATATTATTAATTCACTAAAAAAACTGAAATTAATTGCAATTAAAAAAAAATGGATGGTAAAAATATTATTATTTAAGAAGTTGTGATTTTTTTGCTCTCTTGTAAAATTTGTATTTTGTGGCTCATGATGTATTAATTTTGCATGAATAATTCAATATATGACATGCAGATGTTGACAACCTCTGCTTCACTTATTTTAGCATTAAGTGAGTATGTACATAAATCATGAGTCATCAACTTGTTTATCTCACTCCTGAGCTTCAGTCGTACTTCCTGGTCTTGTACGTGACGGTCCACTTTTTTTATGGAATTTCATTTTTGGGAGTAAATTAATTAAAAACATCTGTTAAAATGTCTTCACTCAGTGGTGTTTTCAACAATGCAAAACTCGGCGAGAAACAAAAGGAAGCACTCAAGGAAATTATCAACGAAGAGGGAATTACTGAACCAGAAGTCATCATCGAAGGAGATAATGAAAAAGGAAACAATTACATGGGAGAAATGGTTCAAATTCAAATAACTGGTAAAAATAAACTCGGAGAACCGATTGTTAAAAATCTGTTTGTAAAATCGGCGCCAACTTCTAAAGAGATGAGAGAATTAATACCACTTCTTCAGCTTTATAAACGTGAAGTCCACACTTACAATTCTGTACTACCAGCCTTGAAAGAGATACAAGAAGCTCACAGCCTTCCAGAGGACCAGCGACCGCATTTCTTTAAATGCTACAAGACCAGCTTAGCAGAGTTGGGTGAATTTATCATAATGGATAACATGATCCCTAAAGGGTTCAAAATGTTCAGCAGAAAGGAAGCTCTGGACATAGATCACATGAGGCTGGTCATGAGACACATAGCTTACTTCCACAGCTTGTCCTTTGCCCTCAAGACACACAATCCTCAACTCTACGAGGAATTAACTAAAAACATTGAAAGCGACTATACATATTCTGAAAATGTCAAGTTTTTCTACACTAAAGTAACAAGTCAAGCCATTGAGTACATTGAAGACCCACTTTACAGAACAACGGTGGAGAATTTTATGAAGAATGTGTATGACAAAGTTTATAAAATTATAGATCCTAAATTATGCGATCCATACAATGTGATATGCCATGGAGACTTTTGGTCGAATAATGTTATTTTCAAATATGAGGTAAGAAAAATTTCAGTTGATTAAACTATGCAGTGGCTCTGTGAACAGTAGACCCCGCAACCAAAAAAATATGTTTCTGATATTCTCTTATAAATCAAAACCAAAATCTCCTTTGAAATCACAAGATTTGTAAGCAGGTACTGAAAAATATAATACTAATTTATAAACCATATAATATCCTATTTAACTTTTTTTTTTAAATTTCAAGTAAGAAATCATAGGATTTGTCCAAAGAAAGACCATTTGATTCAATGACAAATCTTTTACCAAATTTTTTTTAGGCAGGTAGGTATCATCACCACTCGAGCGATAGCTACGCAAATTTAAGTAGGTGATTTTTGTACATTATTATTTATAAATTAAAATGTAACTTAAACTTAACATTTAAAAAAAAGTATGGGATGAATGCTGAAATTTAGGTGGATTCATTGGCCTTAAAACGCAGTAAGCAGCTCGTGTTTCCGTATTGATATTTGGAGGTAATTTATTAATTTAATCGAATGTCCTAATCAAACACCGAACACCCAGAAATCTCTATCACTCGGGTAGATAATGTAATATTTGAAAAGCTCGGTCAATTAGTAATTTTTGTCAGTTCATTTAATGTTTTATATTTGAAATATACTAGTCCCAGCGAGAAATTGCATGTGTCATCCATTGACATTGTCGTTCTATTTCTTTTTTTTAAGAGTGGAGACAGTTAACTTATAGTTCCTCGGGCCGTAGACCCATTGTGCTGTCTCCTATTTTACCAGAAACCCAGTCCCTTTTATAAAGTTCACCAGGGTTGTCATTGGAAATGAGGCTATTTCTTCTGGTTCCACAATATGTCTTCCCAGGTCTCATCTCTCCTCTCCACTCCTCCTTGGGTCCCTGAAGGCCCCACGAGAGAAGAAGGTCTCATCACTCCTCTCCACTCCTTGTCGTTCTAATATCTTAATTTATTTTTGTTTTCAAATAAGCCGCGTGAGAAGGAAGAGAACAAACGTTGATGACGTCTGTACCAGTTCTCGCTGGAACTAGTTTATCCTTGGTGTTGCTTCAGGCTCTTTGTCTTCATAGAATGCACTACGCTTGTTTTAAAGCCTTGATATTGCCTTACAGGAGGGTCTCCCATCAGAGCTGCGCTTTGTAGACTGGCAGATGGTGAAGCACTGCTCCCCGATAGTGGACCTGAGTCACCTGATGTTCTGCGCCACGGAGCAAAGCCTGAGGAAGGAGCACTACCAGGAACTGCTGGACCTCTACTATAGCTCCCTCTCACTCTCTCTGCAGCGACTCAACTGCGACATCGCTCTTCTCTATCCCCGTCATGTATTCGATCAACAAATCAAAGACCTCTCACAATACGGCTTCATTTTCACGACAATATCTCTTTCCTTCTTAATGAGGGAAGGAGACGACATCATAGATGTTGAAACAGAGGTGCTTAAGGATAGATCACTGGTCGATGTGAGTTTCAAGAACCAGAAGTCAGTTGTTGATTTCCAACACCGTTTCAATGGAGTGATTGAAGATTTTATTTCTTTTGGACTTATTGAAACTGAAACGTAACTTATTCTCTCGTCAGTCTAATAATATAATTTATATGTATTGTATTTTAAAACTGAATTATAATATGGACGGTAAAGGAAAATTTATTATATGTATGCCGACATGTTTACATTAACCCCTCAGGCTAATTTGTTCGCTTTTGCATTCAACTCATATAGGTTTCGTAGAAATTCTTATCTCCCTTACTACCATAGTGAGAAAAAAGATCTAAATGGTGTTAGAAAGAGAAAACACCACGCTATACATTCAAATGTAAAATGTAACCACAAAATAATTAAAATGTACACCATTATGAACTAAAGCGATTTGAAAAAAAAAATTATGTAACTTTGTGATTTTTTACTAATTATTTTGACACGAAACAAAAAAAAATCACATGATGATAACGTTTACAATACATTTGTCTAATAAAAAATGTGTACTTTTATATTTTCTTGTTATCAGTAATTTTAGTTTGTAAAATGTAGGGTGAGCCATCTTTAAAACTTTTTTGTGTGCATAATTTTTAGTTTTTTTTATTTTTTAAATTACATGTTTATTACTAATATTAAAATTTTAAAGCATATTTCATCACCGGAGCATGAAGGTTAAATTATTGCTATTATATTTTTGTCACTTTTCGATAAAAAAGAATCATTACGTGTACCTATCGTTATACCAGTATTAACGGTCTTCAATACTAAAGATCTCCACCAAAGTCTATTTGAAATAGCTGAGATTATCAAAAAAAAACCACAATCCCTATTGAGTTATGGTTTAATGCTTTATACAAGCTTATTTTGCAACCCGTCAACCAAAACTAATTGAAATAGACAAAAATAAAACAAACTTTTAAATTTTTCAGAAACGTAATAGATGATAAAAATTTGTACAACTTTTAGACATATATTTTCGTTGTTTTAACAGAAAGCTGTTACGGTATTCATTCTTTACTACATACGTATTTTGATAATTATAATAAATTAACAGTCAAACTTGGCAAAGTTGATCATGGAAATAGCGAATCACAACATTAAGTAATTAACAAAAATGATTTATGGTTTATGCTTATCTCCATGTATAATTAACTTATAATGAACGCCCTTACAAATTCTACACACAAATATTTACTTTTCAAAGAAAGCAAACACTTTGTGTCTTGACATTACGCCCCGACATTACGTACATTATGAACTCTCCTTTTCTCTCCACGAGCGGGTGGCCGAATTCGTAAATTATTGATTATTAAAATTATTTTGTAAATCTATTATCGAATATCCAAATTTGAAAACTGGCTGTGGAGAAAATTGGCCACGATATTTGGAGTTATGCAAAAATACATTATATTTTAACAAATTTGCTTAGAATATTCGATTTCAAAGGGCCGGCTGCGACGGAAATTGGCAGTGAAATTTCGATTTACGCAGAAATGAATCATATTTTTATGAATCTACTTTGTTTATCTGTATTTGAAGGGCTGGCTGCTGAGGAAATCGCCTGCAAAATTTCAAATTATCCCGGAATAGGTTGTATCATTATTAATTTACTTGAAAGAACTTATGTACTCGAATTTAAAGGGGCGGTCTAGGATCACGAATATCTTTTTTCTTAAAATTTAGAATTATGTGGAAATTTGTTAATTCACATTAACGTGGTTCCACTTTATTATAAAAAAAAGTTAAAACTTCACTTGTTAGTGCGAACTGCTGGAACGTGTGTTATAAACTATATATATTCTACCTAAAAGGCCCCAATCATTATACATCATGGCTGTGCGTTTTGCTTGGCAGCCGGGATGTACAATGAAAGGGGGGTTTAAAGCAGCATAATTCGAAAATAAATAATGTGCAGGACACACAGTCAGATTGACACTGTCGGGCCACTCTGTTCGCTGCAACGCCCATGGATACCAACGCGTCAAACTACCTACCAAAATGCATGGGTAAATCAAAATGTAACAGGTACATACATTTTTTGGCTTCCACTGTCCATTTGGTAATGTTGTCTTGCATCTTTCTCCACAGGCAGTCGAAATTTTATTAGAGTCTGAAACACCTTCAATACGATACACATATAATAGTCGTTACACATACAATTACATACGATCCAATCGATACATGATAATCCGATAATCACATCCGATGCAGTTCGATATAAACACAAGATGAACAATAATATGCGCGTTACTGACATGAGAGACGCGATTACCATCAACGAAAACTTATCACTGCCAGTAATTGTTGTCCGGCGCGGTATAGTAATAGGTACCAACAATGCGCTCATCCAATGATATCTTGGAAACTAGCCGGCCCTTGGCGAGCAGAAAAACTCATCGATATTACGATACAAATACAAATAATAAAAACAAACAGGCATGGGATTGATTGTAAATAATTATGTAAGTGATGAACTTACCAAGGGTATATGAACTTACCAATCCTATCAACTAGCATCATCCTCTTCCTGTACGTATCCATGGAGACATGATTTTAATTAAATTGAATAGCCAAGTCGAAAACCGAACATCTGCAATTCCCCATCGCTCGAGTGGATAAAGAGGCACTTTGGTGTTCCTTGAATTTTGTCCCAAATAACCGGCCGTCCCAATAAACCGGTGCACCAATTGCGGAAGGACTGTACTGTCCGTGTGTACATTATAGAAAATACAGATTTTTGTATTTGGTTATGAAAACTTCCATAAGCCTGGTAAGTTTGAGGCAGTCAGTGTAGAAGTGACATATGAATGAAGTTAACAATAGGGAGGGGCTTTAAATGTTATGTTTCATCAAATAGAAGTGGATTCATCAACCAAAAAAATGTATATATATATATATATATATATCACATTCTTTGTTGCAACTTTTACTTGAAACGCCCCCGAATTTTAAAACCTTAACGTAAATATTATCTCACATTGACATTTTTGTTACGCCACTTCTTCGCTTACTGCCTCATTTAAACCTCCTCATCAAAATGTAGCAGCCTTCCCAATATGCCATCCATTGATATACTGTATCCCAGTGATTAAGAATACTTGAAATGTGTTTGGGAAAACTCCAAAATATGATCGAGGTTCGTCGAGATTACAAGTTGCTTTATTTACGTTATCGATAGGTTTGCAATGAATATTTAACTGGATCAGACGTCTGTACTACTGATGGCTCTAAATTATTCTGGGCGTGCAAACACTCTCGGAGTCCAGTGGTCTATCACAAGCTGTCGGCTATTTCCGTAACCATTTTTGCATTAGATATGAACGACGATAGATGATACTCTTCTAATGTATTACTTAACTGACATCTATTGAGACACCCAAAAACTACATATAACTAAACATCTATACTAACGACATCTGTTGAAACTACATGTCATACTACATATATTTTTTTAACAGGATTAAATGGGTTTGAGCCTTCGCTTAATCCAAAACATTTCATTAGATTTATTTAAATTTGAATTATGATACTTGCATAGTTTCTATTCACGTTTAAATTTGGTATAATAGTTTCTATTCACAATAAATGAGTCTACTTTTTGCACTGATAATTCGTGGTGGAATTCCATTGTATTATAATTTGAAATTAAAACACTTTTGCACTTTTTTCCACTAATTTATTTACACCAGGACCGGTTTCATCCTACTACGGACATTTTCAGACTGGTCTGACCTAACCAGTCTGAAAATGTCCGTAGTAGGATGAAACCGGTCCTGGTGTAAATAAATTAGTGGAAAAAAGTGCAAAAGTGTTTTAATTTCAAATTATAACACAATAAATGGGTGTGAGCCTTCGCTAAATTCAAAACATTTCATTAAAAAAGTAAATTAAACAATAATTTCTTTTAATAAATCAGGTATACGTCTGTTTGTATTGTGTTATCGTGAAACAAGCTTATGGGTCGGAGTGATTAACTTTGATTTATTTAAATTTGAACTTTGATACTTGCAAATAGTTTCTATTCACATTACTGCCATGTCAAGATTTTTATTAAAATTGGTTTTATCAAAGGGCCAGCGATACTTTGTCATACTAACCGGACGACGCACAAAAAGGCCGGATAATTAAAGCTTGTTTTTATTATGATACTTATTAATGTTATTGTAATTATCCTTCCCCATACTAACCGTCCAAAAATTCCGCGGACAGGGGGATCATATGCCCCCGCTCGTATTTGTACAAATCTTAATAAATAGTTTGTTTCGAGACGCGGGGATTTTGTACACCCCTTTCCGGGCTGGCTGGGTTATTGTTATAAAATATGTAA
Organism: Glyphotaelius pellucidus; assembly: GCA_936435175.1. Lineage (NCBI taxonomy): Eukaryota > Metazoa > Arthropoda > Insecta > Trichoptera > Limnephilidae > Glyphotaelius > Glyphotaelius pellucidus. The sequence goes on from OW386546.1 coordinate 36,795,375, forward strand.
TAGCATGGGTAGATAAATTTCTTTTTAGGTAAATAAAATATTTAATACAAATCATAACTTTAATGTAACTTAAACATTCCACATAACAAACTTACGTAATGTACTGTAATCCAAAAAGATACATTCTACGCAAGTAAACTTGTAGTTACTAACGTAAAAAGTCTGTAATTTGAGTTTGTTTTTGGCCAATTTTTGTTCGATAGTAAGAACTTCTTCGCACAGCATTGTGAATTCGCGACATCATAGTCTTCATAAAATCATCGTCAAAATCATAGTTTTCATTAAATCATCGTCATAAAATCATTGACATCATAGTTTTCATAAAATCATTGTTAAATTAACTAATTTAGCATTATGTAATAATTAATTTAACATTATGTAATAACAAACACATACTGTTAAACACTGACTATTGCTAGCGCGCGGGAAGAAGCCGGGCGTGGGGAGTAGACAAGGCGCGGGGTGGCGCGGTATTGATGCGTAGGTTTTGTAAACAAAACACTGCGCATCGTTCTAACCAGATGAATTATCATTAAAATAAGTCGCTTTGCAGTTGGTCTTTGCTGTTTCGCCTTCTGATGGCATTATCAAACTGCAGTCATACCACTTACAGACGATGTATTTATATTATTTCTAGATAGGTATTTTCCCCCACCTCGGCCACTTGGGCGACGTGTCACGTGAGTATGGGTCGTTTAGACCCTTGCGCGACGTTTCATGTATGTATTATTTTCTATATATATTTTATAAAGGAATTTTTTCTATATATTTTATGAAAGGATACTCATTTGTTGATATAAAAAACACAATTATAATTATTGTTTTTATGCATAAAAACATATACTTAACTAAGTTTCCTACCTTGAAGTACTAAAAACAAAGATTTTGTAGACTATTTTTTAAACTTTAAGTAAAGTTGATTGTTTCAGTAAAATAAATAAACATGTTAAATTATATTGTGTTTTATTGTTAAATTAATGATAAAGCTATAATTTGATTAAAGAAATATGTTTTGGGATTTAAATCATCTATATGTCTGGGTCCTTATGACCCGCGTGCGACTGTTGGTGTCACAAAATTAAGCGCGAGAACTGGCAGGTTAAAAAGGCCTCCTCTGATTATTCAAGCAAATGAATACATTTCTTTGCGATCTGACGGAAAAAGACTCTTAGAGTATGGACCCACCGTTGAGATTAATTATAAATAACTAGAGAGAGTCATTAATTTAAATAATACTTTCGATGTTTTAAATGTAAATTTATATCTACAACAAACCTTACAAAATGTTCACTTAATATGACTTTCATTTACTGCAATACATATTAACGCTTTGAACGGTGTCAATGTTTTTTGATGCCTTACTGAGCTAACAAAATTAACCTTTTTTTTACAAAGAGAGTAAAGATTTAATATAATCGGCAGTATTGGATGGTACATTGTTGTTGTCAGAAAGAAAAGAAACTAAGCAGGTAATTAAAGTGTGAATAAAAAAAGAATTTTCATTCATAACTTTAGGAAACATAGAGGAAGAAGGATAATTTTTTAAAGCAGTCCCATTGGGCGCCTAAGATTTATTATTCTTGTTCGGGTAAAACAAAAGTTCATTGTTTTGTATATTGTTTTTTGTCAATAAAAGGAATAAATTAATTTTGATTTTAACAGTTTGAGAATACATAGTTTCTCTGTGAGAAGATGATGGAAGCGGTTCACAGCGAATGAATTGAAAGGGAGATGAGGAGGATGTCATCTTCGCAAAAGATTTTTGCAGGTGAGAATAATTTTGATGCCTGAAAGTATGAAATAGTGTTTGAAGCCTTGGTTTGTTTAATATTCTTTTGTCTGGATAATTCTTGACAGGCTAAACTAACCGCATTATAGTTGCCCTTACAAGTAATGCAAAGTGGACATTAGATGAATTTTGGCAATGATCAAAGGGGTGATCTTGTCCACAATGAAGACAAATGGAGGGAATGACGTATGGGTTTCGAATGTCTAAATCTTCAACGTAAATTTGTAACGGCCTTCTGGTTTGATTGATTCGTTAACTACACCAAGGTTATTGTTTTTTTTAACTAAAAATAAATTTCCCAAAATCCCGACGATGAATGATTCTTTGAACATTAACATTGAATGGGGCCGAAGAGGAAAAAGAATAAATTAGATCAGTACTTTTAGTTTCAGGTAGAACGGTATCCTCAAGATTTACCTGAGAGTTTGAGATTTGGTTGGTTTTAGAAAGAGATTTAATTTGGGTGGTACATTGAGAGAGCGAAGTTCTTCGTTTTTGGGAAGGGAGAGTTGCAGAAACGCGACTATCATCAGTCATACCCATCCGCAAGGTTAAATATGGATTCGAGGTCAGGAGGACAATTTTCATCTTCCTCCATTTTTATAAATTATTTAATCGCCAAAAAAAAATTTAAAAAGTAATAATAATAGATGGTCTATTTGATAGTCTTTATCGTAATCAAAATGATACTAAGAAATCGTAATCAAAAAACAGGTGTGACAATAAATTCTTATCTGTAAGCAGTCAGGTAGGTCAGAGGTAGGTGATCTTCAAACACAGAGCACTTCAATACAACTATTCACCTCCGAGGTTCGATCCCGACTCCTTGTTTTTATTCTTACCAAGTTCTTTGATTAAACTCTGACTGAAATGGCCTAACCCACAATACTTGAAAGATTTTAACCCCTCAAGATAATTTGTTCATTCGTAATTTGTTTTTTCGGAACAACTCATTTAGGTATCAGACAAATCGTTGTCTCCCCTACTAACATGGTGAAAAATATGATCTAAACGATTTTAGAAAGAGAAAACACCAAGTTTTATATTCAAATCTAAAAGTTAACCACAAAATAATTCAAATGTACACCTTTATGAAACCAAAGTTTCTGACCGCAAGTTTTAGGAATTTTTTGTTAATTATTTTTACACGAAACGACAGAAAAGAGTTTACGATAATGTTTATAATATGTTTGTTTGCCTAATAAAATATATACAGGTATCTATTTTTTTTTTCATCATCAGTAATTTTAGAAAAAAAAAATTGAAAGCTTTTTTCAATACCTTCTAAACAGGAATAATCCATTTAACAATGCAGAAATATTTCGACATTTTGACAAAATATCCCCGAAGCCTGAGGGGTTAATGAAGCAAAATATCACAAGCCACAAAAACATTTAATGTATTCGTAAAATTAATTATTATATTTCATTCATATTAATTTACTAAAAAAACTGAAATTATTTGTAATTTTTATAAAAAAAGGAGAATAAAAACATTATTATTTAAGTTATGACATTTTTTCGATCTTCTGTAAAATTTGTATTTTGTGGCTCATGATACGTGTATTAAATGACATGTAGATTTTAACAACCTCTGCTTCACTTATTTTATCATTAAGTGGGTACGTACATATATCATGAGTCATCACATTGTTTATCTCACTCCACTTCAGTCTTACTTCCTGGTCTTGTACGTGACAGTCACAGTGCTGTTTAGAGAATTTCATTTTTGGGAGTAAATAATCAAAAATATTTGTTAAAATGACTTCACTCAATGGTTTTTTCAACAATACAAAACTCAGCAAGAAGCAAAAGGAAGCGCTCATAGAAATTATCAATGAAGAAAGAATTACTGAACCAGAAATCATCATCAAAGGAGATAATGAAAAAGGAAACAATTACATGGAAGAAATGGTTAAACTTCAAATAACTGGTAAAAATAAACTCGAAGAACCAAGAGTTAAAAATCTGTTTGTAAAATCAGCGCCAACTTCTAAAGAGATGAGAGAATTTAAACCAATTCTTCAGCTTTATAATCGCGAAGTGCATACTTACAATTCAGTGCTCCCAGCCTTGAGGAAGATACAAGAAGCTTATAGTCTCCCAGAGGATCAGCGATTGCATTTCATTAAATGCTACAAGACCAGCTTAGCTGAGTTGAGTGAATTTATTATAATGGATGACATGACCCCTGAAGGGTTCAAAATGTTCAGCAGAAAGGAAGCTCTGGACGTAGACCACATGAGGCTGGTCATAAGACACATTGCTTACTTCCACAGCTTGTCCTTCGCCCTCAAGACACATAATCCTCAACAATATGAGGAATTAACTAGAAACATTGAAAGCGACTATGTATATTCTGAAAATGACAAGTTTTTCTACACTAGCGTAGTAAGTCAAGCCATTGAGTACATTGAAGATCCACTTTACAGAACAACGGTGAAGAATTTTGCGAAGAATGTGTATGACAAAGTTTATAATATTACAGACCCTAAATTATGTGATCTGTACAATGTGATATGCCATGGAGACTTTTGGTCTAATAACATTATCTTCAAATATGAGGTAAGGAAAACTTTAGTTGATTAAACTAGTAGCTCTGTGAACAGTAGACCCTGCAACCAAAACAAAATGTGTTTCTAATTTTCTCTTACAAATCAAAACCAAAATCTCCTTTTAAAGATTTGTAAGTAGGTACTTAAATACATACATACTTAATTATTGTTACACAACAGAATTCCCTAAAAAGACATTCAAACTACCCGCGAACATACCTAGCAGGATGGAGGATGGTGCGCATCCGTTCCAAGCATCCCACGCGGAGGGACCAAACGGTTCTGGCAGCCACCAATTTGCACTCTCTTCCCCGACCGCCAAGCTAGCGCACACACGTAACGGATGCGCGCGTTCCGCCGTGCCCCGTAGTACCAATGGCCTCTCCATGACGCCGAAGGGACCTGGACATAACTTCTTGCATCGTCTTTAGACAAGGCCCCCGCATCTGCCGTGATGTGTCATCTCGAGCCCCTCGGATCATCAAACCGTAAGCGCTTCCAAAACTTCCCTCCAGTTATGTGCCCATAGTAACGCCATCTTGCCCGACGCTCCCGGTTACAGAGTGAGAGAGAGAATTTAAACTAGGAACGGCCCAAGTTAGAATTGCTTTAGGATGTATATTATGTTGTCCATTTGTGTTCTAAACTCTGTACGTTCTTTCCTGTAATACACTTTTATTGCTCAAATATGGTGTTTCCTTTTGACGATGGGAGTAAGAGAGCTGAGCTGGTGTAACAGTCCCCAGTACAAAAGGCCTGTGTCGCCGACCAAACCTGAGCTAGCCTTGGAGCTTCTTAAAACTACCTCTGAAGCTAACTGCCGGCCATGCCCTAACCTTGCCCACCATAACACTGGCAACCAACTTGCACCCCAAACATAGCACTGCTGCCCGGTTTATTTTATTTAACATCTTTTTATTTCAATGAAGCAATTATACAAAATTGTCCGAAGGCATGAAAATCTTATGGTAACGCTAAGGGCTTGCCAAGCTTCGGCAAGCATTCACTAGAGGTGGGCATTTTTTTTCTTTTAAAAAATGAAAACAAACTGTTTTTTTAAAACGTCAACTGTTTTCACAAACTGTTGGAAAAAACGGGCAGTTTTGAGGCAATTTGGGTGAAACAGAAAATTTATTTCAACAAATTGCCTCAAAACAGCCCGATTTTATCCACAGAAAATGCTCTTTTGTCCCACAACATTCCCTCATCCTCGTTAATAATGCAGTATGCTTGCATATAAAGCCTTGATATTGTCTTACAGGAGGGTCACCCATCAGAGCTGCGCTTTGTGGACTGGCAGATGGTGAAGCACTGCTCCCCGATAGTGGACCTGAGTCACCTGATGTTCTGCGCCACGGAGCAAAACCTGAGGAAGGAGCACTACCAGGAACTGCTGGACCTCTATTACAGCTCCCTCTCACTCTCTCTGCAGCGACTCAACTGCGACATTGCTCTTCTCTATCCCCGTCACGTATTTGATAAACAAATCAAAGCCATCTCACTATATGGCTTCATTTTAACGACAATATCGCTTTCCTCCTTAATGGAGGAAGGAGACGACATTGTAGATGTTGAGGTAGAGGTTCTTAAGGAGCGATCGCTGGCCGATGCGAGTTTCAAGAAACGGAAGTCAGTCTTTGATTTCCAAAATCGTTTCAATGGGGTGATTGAAGATTTTATTGCTTTTGGACTTATTGAAACTGAAACGTAACTTATGAAATGTCATTCCAATAATACAATAATCTACATGTATTATATTTTAAAACTGTTTAAAATGCGAACGGTACAGGGAAATAAATATATTATGGTGATGCCGACATGTTTAACCCCTCAGGCTAATTTGTTCGCTTTTGCATTCAATTCATGTAGATTTCATAGAAATTCTTATCTCCCATAGTGAGAAATAAGATCTAAATGGTTTTAGAAAGAGAAAACTAGAGAGAAGAGCTATATATTCAAATGTAAAATGTAACTACAAAAGAATTAAAACGTACACCATTATGAAAAAAAATTATGCAAATTAAAAAAAAAATATGTAAATTATGTTTAGTTCGAAAAAATAGCCATATTTAAAACTTTTTTGTGCGCATAATTTTTTGTTTTGTTTATTTAAATTACATGTTTATTGCTAATAATAAAATTTTAAAGCATTTTTCATCACCTTCCATCACAGAGCATGAGGGGTTAAATTGTTGCATTATATTTTTGTCACTTTTTGCTAATCATTACATGTACCCATCATTATACCAGTATTAACTAGTGACCGAACGAAGGTTCGGTTTCGGCAGAAAATTTGCCGAACCTTCGGCCGCACCGTTCGTGGCTCGTGTGTCACCCGCCATCATCAGCTACTTAAAATACTCAATTAATGAGGTCCTTCTTTTATAATGTAAGTGTTGAATATTGACAAATTTTTGTTCCAAGAAGTAGTTAACACATTTGTTAATTTTTGTTTGTTTTATAGTAATAATAAATTTATGTAATACCAAAAAAATAAGTAATTATTTCTTCACATACTTCAATTGTTTTTTATTTTATTTAACTCATGTTAACTGTCTGTAAAGTGTAAAAAATAAGCCAAATTTCAGTAATCAATTTTTAAAATGTCTAATAAAGTTTCAGTTTCGGCCGAAACTGAGACAGACACCGAAGATTCGGTTTCGGTAGAAAGTCCTGTTTCAATCGGACACTAGTATTAACGGTCTTCAATACTAAAGGTCTCCACCAAAGTCTATTTGAACTAGCTGAAAGTATTTAAAAAAAAAAACACCACAATACCTATTGAGTTATGGTTTAATGCTTTTTACAAGCTTATTTTGCAACACGTCAACCAGAACTAAATGAAATAGACAAATAAAATAAAACAAACTTTTAAATTTTTCAGAAATGTATTAGATGATAAAAATTTGTACAACTTTTAGACATACGTTTTCGTTGTTTTAACAGAAAGCTGTTGCGGTATTCTTTCTTTACAACTGAATTAGTGATACTACATACATATTTTGGAAATTATAATAAATTAACAGTCAAACCTGGTAAAATTGATCATGGAAATAGCGAATCACAAGAGTAAGTAATTAACAAAATTTATTTACAGTTTACTCCTCTCTCTGTGTATAATTAACTTATATTGAGCGCCCTTACAAATGTTACACATAAATATTTACTTTTCAAAGAAAGCAAACATTGTGTCTTGATATTATGCCTTTACATTACGTACTCTCCTTTTCTATTCTTTCTTCTTCTTCTTTACGTCAACCAGTTTCGGTTGACCTCAGCCGAAGGTTGAGATCAACCGAAACCGGTCAAGGTGTACAAATAAAAATAAAGTAGTTTTAAACAATGAACTGTTTACATTTGTAAATATATACTATTTTTATTGTTAATAAGTTGTTAAACCGAATGATTATTATTTATACATATAAAGTTTGCATGATATTTGAATGCAAAACTACACAATTATTTTGGTCTAAATATCCCTTAAATGACTTAAAAGTTTGTTATTCGGGAATCTGTGCAAACGGCTTTTTACAAAAAAAAATTACAAAAATGTCATCTTCTGGCCTAGGATCATAATTATTACATGTGTATATCGACAGTCCCGAAGAATTGTCAGATTGTAGTCAATTTGTTGTCGATTGTAGTTTTTCGGTGGAACTGTTTAACCTCTCAAATGCCTGCCGTCTTTCGAAAGGGGGTTTTCCAGAATAGCTAATATAACTAAAAAAAGATTAAAAATCTCCAATTTTGGAAATAATATGTCAAAAAATATAATCACACAAATATAAACTGATTTTATTATTTCTACGCAAACTTGAATACATACCCAACATGAAAAAAACATAATTCTAAGGAGTTTGCAAATAAACAAAGACTTTTACAAGCATTTGAAAATGTAAATCTTAGAATATTTGACTTTGACAGTTGCAAAATTCAACATGCTAAGCCGTAGATAATTAATTCATTTAAAAATATTCTAGTGTTGCTAGATGAATGAAACCATTGGCTACGTCAATAATGGTATTGGCGCAAGCGATTCTGACCTTGTCCTTTATACAGTTTCTTTATACATAAGGGTTAAAATAGCATTTAAAAAAAAATAAAAAATTCCGCTTCGCGCTTCCGGCAAATCAGATGAGATGTTAAAATTTAGTTTCTGCATTTTTAACTGCTTTTCAGATCAAGAAATGTAGTGTTTATTTGATATTTTGCATTTCATTTCATTGAAAATACCGAAAATATAGAAATTTAAATCATCGAAAGGAAATTAAAATAAGCCATTAAAATGATTTTCAATTTATTGCAGATTCAACATTGTTCTTTGAGGCCGTCGATGTGTACATTTTATGTAAGTAAATTTATAACTTTGGGGTTAGTTTACAATAATGTATGTTGTACATACAAGAAGCAATCTTTTTCAACCTTTTTCTCAATCAAAATTCAGTTAAAAATAGGAAGAAAAAAGCAAAATCTTTGATTTTACCAGTAGAAGAAATTTTTTTAAAATAAGGTATAATTTGCCAACCACTGAAGTGAAAAGTAATGCTCAAAAATGTTGTTTGCCCCATCTTTCTCATGATAATATAGTCCAAGTTTGACGCATAGTAATATGTGATAACACAATATAATAAAAAATTGTCAAATTAACATTATTTTATCTTTTTAAATATATAAGTAGTGTACATTAAGGTGTCCCAAAAAAATGAAAGTTGTTATTTTTCAACGCATACCCTCTAATTTTGTTTGAATAATGACAAAACACTTGTAAAAAAAATTTCGTTTACGTGGGACCACGGCAACCCGTGCCGACTTGCATCGAAACATGTTAGTACCTTCTTGTATGAAGACGCCCGCCAGCAAACATGTTATGCGCTTGTAGTAATTTTTTTTTTTGTTAGTAAAAGCATATTACTCATTTAGGCAAGATGTCGTGAGTTTAACGCAGTTTTAAAAAGAGTATAATTTTAATTGGAGTCGCAAAAGACCAAATATTGGGTTCTAAACTACCCTCTTATGGACAAGTTCTTGAAGCTTTGTTCTATAATATCCGGGAAGTGAATTTAACTGTCAATGAAAGTCCTCATCTCATTATTCGCGAGGGTGTTATCTATTGTGAAAAGGCTCGTATATCAACCAAATCTTTACCTAATTGTGTGAAGAAACTTGTAAACTTATATCAAGTTTGGAGCAACTTGCAAAAAATGCGCAGAAAACGCAAGACAAATTTGAACAACGTCGTCGAGAGTTTGTCAAAAACTTAAATAATTTATTTGATATTGCACACGCCGATGCCTTTGAATTAATAAAAATAAATGATTGAAGAATCTTTTCGCAGCAACAAACAGATCCAGGTCGTCCTGGCTACTTAGAGGGGTGGACAAAACACTGATAGATAAAGAGGGGAGAGCGCGCCTTAGAACAATCGAGGAAGAAAAGCGGCTTACTAAATATTTATCTGCGCCCACTCCTTCTACGTCGTCGTACAAACCGTTACAAAACGTCTCTTCTTCTGATTCTGATGAAGACACAGATTTAAAAAATCAGTCAAGTGACTACAAGCCCTGACAACCCACTCTTCAAAAAGTTTTCAGATAACTGGAAAAATGTTGATCCCGATAAAATTCAGTGCTACAGAGAAAATCCCACATTGCACCTAACCGCTTCCGAAATCGATGATTTGCTTGACTTTACCGTACTGCACTGCACTGACAACAAAAATACTTCGAGATGACTATCGAAAGTTTTTAGAGCTCTCTGTGATATTTTTGGGCGGAGATACAGAGAGAAAATTTAAGATTCGGCCTCCAGGTGCTATGCACCAAGCTCGATGGACGGCAAGGGCGCTTTATTCGTTGAAAATTTCATTACTTAGTGCGCAATTTAAAATTACCGGTAAGGATAAGGCGACACTCTTAGACGTTTGCCTGTTTACAGTAACATCCTAATAGGATGTAGCCATGTAGCCATGTAGCCATGTAGCCATGTAGCCATGTAGCCATGTAGCCATGTAGCCATGGCTTGACATAGTATGTCAAGCCATGGCTACAATGTATTGTAGCTGTTAAAGCACCTTACCAGGACTTTTTGAAATCTTTGAAGGCTTATGAAAAAATCGATGAAATCATCTCATAGGCAGCTTTACAGAAGTTCAGTAAGCATTTGCGTATTTGACCGATGAAGTATCTATTTTTTCGCTGTTTGACAACGCTGTGGATCAAACAACTAAAATAAAAATGCTTGAAAATATAACCCAAAATAATTTATCCACCCATGACAGTTAATTTAACATCCCATCGAAAGAAGATCTTGATGGTAAATTGTATGATAAGTTTAATAAGTAGTTACATTTATATTTTGTATTGAGGTTTTTGATCATATCATAGTTTAGTGAATTTTGTTTCAGAGAAAAATATTTACGACTGAATTTCAGTCAAAAGCAAAGTTTTTTTTTGATCGTTTGAAAATAGATGCCAGTTTTAGAATGCCCTACGATGTGGTAAAATAATGCTTCGTATCAAGAAGCCAGAAAGAAGGTGTCATCGCTGAGGATAGTGAATGATACAGCTGAAAGAGCTGTTAAGTTAATGCGAGATATTCATGGCTTAATCACGGTCGAAGAGAAACAAAAACTATTTTTGTTACGATGCGTTCAGGAACACCAGAAGATTTATCCTGACTGTAAAAACAAACTTTGAAGCGAAAATTCAATCAATAAACCATTCTTAAATATAAAATACTACACAATTGAACATTTGTGAATTTTTTAGTTTTATTTATCCGAAAAAAAATATGGTTTAAAATCCTTCCATATTAACTCGGTACAAATTTTTGTACCATATGTTTGACATCAAGTCGGCACGGGTTGCCGTTGTTTAATCAAAATAATATTTTTTATACGAGTTATTGGGATCAAACGGAATAAAATAAGAGGGTATGCGTATTTAAATTCATTAAAAAAAAATTCTCCCTTATGTCTTGGGACACCCTAGTGTACATATTTTGATTTGTTATGTAAACATTGCTATAATAGTATAGTAGTTTGAATGAAGACTGACCATATTTTGGAGTGTTCATAATATTTGTAACATTTAATTTTGTTAAATTAAGTAGTTAATTCCAGACAATGACATTACAAACTTATAGACATGTTGTATTGATTTCAAAGTGGCAAGCAAAAGTTACGGTAATTGCCGTCCTTTTCATTTAACATTAAACTGTCACGCGTCGCATGAGGTTGTGTGCTATCTCTAACTAAATTGCATAAATAAGTGCCAAAATTACCTCGTGTGCGTTGAGAAGCTGTTTCCATTGCATGGCGTAAGCTTGTAAAAGCCAAGGAATAACATTTCATTAATTGTAAATACACGCTTGTTATTGTTAATAATACAATTATTTTTTCAATTGTTTCCCGAGGATTTTAGGTGCCATTGGAGAAAGTGAGATAGCAAGTGTGGTAACACATAAGTATAAGAAAGACAATCTACTGGCAATAGGTTGTCTCATAGAGCATTTCGTATTCATGTTAGTGTAAATGAGTAAACATATTATCATCTCAATCACACTCGTGATGTAGAAAGTAGTATTCCACCCAATTTTTAAGTATGAAAATGCTTCTTTGAATATTTATTTTTGTCATACGGAATTAACATTTAAATTAAAAATTTATTGGAAACCTGTGTGTTTGTTACCTACCACATTTTGTGAGACAATAACAGATCTACAAGTTTGTAATGTCATTGATTGCGTGTTAATTTTGTGAAACAATAACCGATCCACAAGTCTGTAATGTCATTAATTGAGTGTTAATTTTGTGAAACAATAACCGATCCACAAGTCTGTAATGTCATTGATTGTGTGTTAATTTTGTTAGACAACAACGGGTCTATAAGTTTGTAATATCATTGATTGGGTGTTAATTTTGTGAGACAATAACGGGTCTATAAGTTTGTAATATCATTGATTGTGTGTTAATTTTGTTAGACAACAACGGGTCTATAAGTTTGTAATATCATTGATTGGGTGTTAATTTTGTGAGACAATAACGGGTCTATAAGTTTGTAATGTCATTGATTGCGTGTTAATTTTGTGAGACAATAACGGGTCTATAAGTTTGTAATGATTGAATGCCTATTAATTTTGAATCCTGTTTTTAGAATAGTTTTCTTGAAGCATTATATTATAACCTAATGCCTAATGCATAAAAAATACATCTTTACGTTGCTCCCAGTACTCTTATTGTTGGTGATATTTATAAGAATAAATAAACTGTTTAATTTATTACGTTTACATTATAATTATAGGTTTTTGCGTATATTTTTTTGTTTAATAATACGGTCTCCTCGGGTTATTCTGAAAATAAAATTAAACATTTTATGAAGGCCGTTTTCTCACGCACATTCAAATATTAAAAATAAGTTATACAACGTTTTTCAAGATTTCAGGCATGAAAGTTACAGTTATTTATTAGGATAAGTTAGGATATTACGCTTAGAATGGAACTGGTTAAATCAACAATAATTAGTAGCGTATATTTATTGTGAATATTGTATTATGTAGCTCAAATAAATAAATAGTTGTAAGCTGTATTAAAGTTGCTAATTAGAAATCTAAGTGATAAGTTAAATAAATTAAGTTGGAAAGCACCCTCTAAGTGATTTTCCCACGAAAACAGCGGAATACAAAATAATCCACGCATGTTAAAAATAAAATTTACACAAAACATTAATTTATCCAAAGAACATTAAAATTATTTTGTTTATTATCTATTTACACTGGAAAATTGTATTTTTTCGAATTTATTTCGAATGTATGAGTTTGAAGGGTTGGCTGCAGCATAAATTGGCCACGAAATTTCAAGTTACGTAGAAATGCATTGTATTTTTAAGAATTTAGTATGTAAGAATATCTAACTTGAAGGACCGACCGTGGTCGTAATGGGCTGCAAAAATTCGATTTACATGGAAATAAGTCATATCATTACGAATTTACTGCGAATTAATCCAAATTTAAAGAGATGAAAAGGATATTTGGCTTCTTTTTTTTCTTAAAACTTTAGAATTACAGTGAAACCCTCTTAACTCGTCAAATGCCAAGGGAGGAAACCCGTAAATTTCGCAAAGTTTTGACTTTGACGTAATATTTTGTGGGTTTATTTTATGCTATTGTATATTATATTTAGCCTAACACATTCCTTGAACAATAAACTATGCATAAAAACAACATTAATTGCAATTAATTGATAAGTTTATCGATCATTTCATGACCCACGAAGCTCACAGTTTGACAGTTCGAATCGCGGGAAAAATGCAGCATCGAAGTCATGGATAAATTTAATAAAATTTATTCTGAGTGGCTAGGTGTGTTTATGATATCTGTTATGTCAAGAATAAGAATGCCCCGAGCGATTCTGACCTTGTCCTTCATACATTTTCTTTATACACAAGGATTAAAATTGCATGTTAAATTTTTTTTTTTCAATTTTGTTCCGCGCGGCTGCGGCACAGGATTGGTTAAGAAGGGACCCTTTTAAGGGACTGGAAAAACAAACTTCCTGAGCCACAAAACTTCTTAAGAGGGAACTTCTTAACAGGGTTTCACTGTATTGGCAGCCGGGATGTACTATGAATAGGGGGTTTAAAGCAGCATGTTTCGAAAATAAATAAAAATGAATAGGTATCGGATTGATTGTAAATAATATGTAAGTGATGAACTTACCAAGGGATTGGGTCGAAACCTGTAAGCCAGCATCATCCTCTTCCTGTACGCATCGAACTCGTCGTCCCCTTCTTCCAAACTGTCACCGCGGTCTACTCCCAGGCCCTGGTTGGACTCTCTGTTGCTACCCCTTGGGACACAAATTCAGGGGTTAGATGGGAAAAACGGTTATTAATTAGGGCACCAAGATCTCAGCTGATCACTTGAGATCACACCGAGTAAAAGTAGAATATAGGATTGGGCAAGCAGTTTCCACGTCCATTATAGTTGTAGATAGTTATATAATAAGATAAAAGTTTTAAGATTATTTGGAGAAGAATTGAATGCTTACTTATTGACTGGGTTGACTATTCCAGATCCATCTGCACCCAGGCCTTCCCCCTCGCTCCACCCCAACTTCTGGAGCATTTTGAAGCCTGCACATAAACAGGTGTCTTTAAATTTACAATAATTATTATTATTAAACTTATATAAAATTTATATATAAATTCACCTTTCCTTTCTCCGTAATTTAAAATGATGGCCTAGAACAGGGGTCAGAATTTGCGGCTCTTTGCATAGGTGTCTGTGGCTCTTCAGACATCAATTGAATTATTCACCTCTACCCAACCAGCCTTATGAGATGGAGCCGCCGAACTATTATTTTTTTTGCATTCAAGCACAAAACCGGTTTTAATTTAACTCATCGTGGGAGGAAACCCATAAATTTCGCAATTTTGACTTTGACGTAATATTTTTTGGGTTTATTTTATGCTATTGTATATTATATTTACCGAAACATATTCCTTGAACATTATGCATAAAAACAACATTACTTGTGTTTATTTGACAAATTGATAGATTTATCAATCTTTTCGTGACCTACGACGCTCACAGTTTGACAGCTCAAATCGCGGGAAAAATGAAGCCTGGAAGTCATGGATAAATTTAATAAAATTTATTCCGAGTGGCTAGGTGTGTTTAGAATATCTGTTACGTCAAGAACAAGAATGCCCCAAGCTATTCTGACCTTGTTCTTCATACATTTTCTTTGTGCATAAGGATTAAAATCGCATTCTAAAAATAATTTATACGGAAATATATTTTAATTTTACAAATTTATTTTGAATATCTAAATTTAAAGGGCCGACTGCGGTGGTAATCAGCCGCAAAATTTTGATTTACGCGGAAATTATACGTTATTTTTACGAATTACGAAGTACCTACCCGAATTTGAATTTGGGACCGAAGAGCTTAATTTTTGGCAATTTTTTACAATTTTTTTTTTCAAAAAATTTCGAATTACGTGGGAATTTGTTAATTCGAAATTTTATTTTTGGTGTCCTGTTTCAAATTGATTTCAAATTAACCGTGTTCTATTGTAATAAGATGTAAGAGAAACAACAACATGGGTCTATGGCACCCATAATATTCTGACAATAGTCGCCACTCAAGAAAAAAAAGAAAAGGGTACCTATATTGTCTTCCTTCAGTTTGTACTCCTTATAGTCGCTGAGGTCTGGTTCCTGACCCCCTTTGACTGCAGAATACTTGTCCATGAACCTATTAAACAATAAAATTATTATGGTTCCATCTCTGTAGCATCACTTTATACAGTTGTCATCTAAGAGATGTCTCTAGTGTATAGGTTTGCCCCTCCATGTTCAGAACCAAGGTGGGCTAGAGGTTAGGTTTCTAACAGTGAGATTTTGAGAGGGGTCATCCATTAATCACGTGAGGCTCGAAAAGGGGGGGAGGAGTTCGGAAAAAATCATGAAATATCACAAGGGAGACCCATTCCCGCCTCCTAAATTGAAATATCAATTTGGGAGGTGGGAATGGGTACCGCACCCCCGGGAACCTATGGATAACCAACACATCTGCCATATGTTACCCCAAGTGGTTCGCTACGTTTGGTGATTTAGCAGGGGTGCCCGGGTTCATGGGGTGAGGTTTGTCTAGGTCTTGAAGGTGGATGACAAGGACACACTGAACCCCAGATTCCTACCCACCCCTTATACCCTTTTCCTTCCCAGAACTCTCCTTTCCTTAAAAGAAACCCTCCTTACAGCATCCTCAAAGATGACATAGGCCCTGAGGAAAATTATTTTCCTCGGGACCTCCTGTGTGGAGCTCATGTAAAAAAAAGGAGGGGGGGATATAATGAGATAGCACATGTATTTATTTTTCGTTAAACACACGATTTCTAAACCAAACAGCGGTGCATGGTCTTGACTCACCGTTGCCAGGCAACGATTTTCCAGCGCATTGCGACAACTGCTCGGCTCACCAGTCGCCAGTAAGTCTGTGATTTTGACGCCGAATACATGCGTAAATCGTTGCTGCGCATGTTTTGCCTTAAAACAATGGAACAATGTCTAAACTAGGAGATCTGTATAAAGACCTATTTCAGAGTATAAAAAGGAAAAAAACCCGGGGTAATCAGATTATACCCGTATTTAAAGATAATATTCTGAAAATTTCAATATACTTTGTACTAAAAAAATACACGTGATTTTGGGTATGGGGTGGGGGGGTAGTCTAAAACCTTACTGTTCACCACCAGGGGGGGAGGGGGTTAAAAAGTTGCTAAAAACATCACGTGATTAATGGACGACCCCAGAACATAAAAGAGGGGACATTATCCGTCCTAAGGTTGTTTCACAGAATTTGAACAATTCGTCAAATTTCAAAGCAAAAATTAAAGTTCTGTGAAAGTTCTTTTCAAGTTCTGTTATTATTTCATCATGGGCCGGTTGTTTAACAGGACATGGATAGGACTTTCACGGAACTTGAATATTAAGTTTTAAATTTAATGAATTGTTCAAATTCTGTGTAACAACCCACCCTTAACGTAAAAAAAGGCATGGACGACCTGCGTTGTGTAGAGATTGGGACATAATAAGGATGCGATCGGGGCAGTTGACATTATACTGAAGAGAGTGTTACCTCTTGAGTTCGTCGGGCGGCAGGAAGTCCCCGATGTGGTGTTTGCCCGAGGCTGCGCGTGTCAACTCGCCGGCCCAGCGACTGGTGGCCTCCATCTCCTGCATGCGCAGCCGGTGCTCCCAAGTGCCGCCCTCCACCTCCTCGTCTGAGTCATACTCGTACTTATGACGCCCTGAAGCAGCCAGCATCTCCAATTCGCGCCGCTTCTCCAACATTTCCTGGAATAAAAGAAATAGTTTATTTGTATCTTGTAAGTAATCATAAACGGACCAGACAATTACTCAATATGGACAGTGCACTCATTGAGGGAGCTGGTAGGACTACTAATGGTACATTGCCATCTCAGGAGACACATGCAGCTGTTGGGAGTGGAAAAACACCAATAGATGCAGGAAATGTGAAGAGGGTAAAGAGACTCCAATTCACATGTTAATGGTTCCAATGTCACGCTGTTGGGAACAAGGTTCAGATACCTAGGAAGATACATTGTGGAACCAGAAGACATAGCCACATATCCAATGACAATCCTGGTGAACTTTATAAAAGGAACCGAGTTACTGTTAAAGGAATGGGAGAAAGCACAATTGACCTTTTTGTTACCTCAGAATACCAATCTATTGATATCTTTTTCCATCATGTGATGGGGCCAGCACACCTAGCTATAAAAGCGCCAGTGTTGCTTGGCATATTTTGGCACATCGCTCGCCATACCTTCCCAACAGCCAAGCCAAATAACGCTGGCGCTTTTATAGCTAGGTCTGTCGGTCCCATGAAGCTTATGAGACATTTTTTGTTACCCAATCAACAAATTTTCCACTTCTCGCTCATATTTATATTGCTGAATGTAAGAAAGTGAAACCCTCTTAAGAAGTTTTCCAAGGGACCAGAAAAAACAAGCTTCTTAAGCAGGAAAACCTTAAATGAGGGAAAAATTTGACCAATTTTGGGCCGAGGGACCGAAAAACCAAACTTCTTAAGCCACGAAACCTCTTAAGAGAGAACTTCTTAAGAGGGTTTCACTGTAGTTGTGTAAATGAACAAAACTGAATTAGCGATTGTACAAGTCAACGAGATGTACAAAACTGGTTGGCTCCACTGGGCAAAGAGGGCAAACTGAGTTAAAAAACTTTTGGAGCGGGTCTACTTTTCAATGCATTTAAAAGACATTTCACAGCCGATATTAACACCTTAGCCACAGATTTTTTCCAAATTTGACCGCTAGCAATTTCAATTTGGTTTAATTTGCAAAAAGACTGTTGTTGGATTACCTTATACAAAAGGCTGATCTTGTAGTGGTCCTCGCACTTCTTCCAGTCCTCATCACTGAGGCTGGTGGAGCCATAGCTCTGCAGCGCATACTGCAGCAGACCCGGCTCCTGGCGGCTTATCCGACTCAGCTGCGTCTTCTCTCCACTGAGGGCCAGCAAGGGGCCCGGGGTCACCACCGGCACTATTCCTGGACAGATTAAGAACATTAATTTTGTATCCAGTTTACACTAAAGAAAATATTTATCATTTAAAATGAATGCCCTTGTCAAAGCTAGTGAACTTCATCAAATAACTAGTTTCATTGATACATTTCACACAGCAATCCCCTAAGACAACCGAGGGAAATCTTAGAGCCTCTTGGAGCTCATAAAAGAAACAATAAATAAATAAAATTACATACCTCCAAGACAAGCCACAGCGGCCACTCCAGGGAGTCCTACAGGAAGTGCTGTGCTGCTGGGACCCTCTCCCCACCTGGATTTCCTTTTCCTTTCTCTCTTCTCCTTCTCCTGGTTCGCTTCTTCTTCTCCTCCGTCTTCAACCCTCTGCAAGCTCTCAGCCTTCACCCTAGCCTGTTTCAACCTTTCCTCTGTTTTAGAAAAGCTCGGAATATCAAATTCGTCTTTGATCTCGTTTTTCGTAACCCTACTGAGATCATTCTTTGCATCATCTTCGCTAGATTCGTAATCCATACTAAATTCTGGTTCATATTTCTCTTCCCCAGGCACATATTTCTCTTCATCAGGATTATATTTCTCTTCATCGGGATTATATTTCTCTTCATCGGGATTATATTTCTCTTCATCAGGATTATATTTTTCTTCACCAGAATCATATTTATCAGTGGGAACATGTTTCTCTTCTTCCGGGTCATATTTCTCTTCACCTGGTACATATTTATCCTCCCCCGAGATATTTTTATCAATCTGTACATGTTTTTTCTCTTCTTTTTTTATATCGCTAATGTTCTGCAGCCGGAGGAGCTCGATGCGATACTTTGAGACCAGGTCTCGGTACATTTTGTAGTCGGAGCTGCGTTCATCGCGGAGGAACCTTGAATGGTGAAATGCGACGTTAGCCATTGTTGGACAGAGCCCATAAACTGGCAAGTATTGTAGGAAAAATGTTATACTGCTTAATATAAATGGCATGACACCTGAAGTATGTACCTGGAACATATATCATTTGTGATAGGAACTTTTTTTGACAGCTGATGACAAACCGGAAAAGCATTTTACGTAACGCAAGACTAGTACTCGCAACTAAATGATCTAGGCATATCTACATTACTTGTAAGTGTAAATTTATGCAACAAAAAGCTTTAATACAAAGAACACAATACAACGTATATCTGCAGTCTCAATGCAGTGGTCAATTTATTATGATTGTGATTTTTTGATAAATCAATGTGTCTTTTTCTCTTGATATTTGATATTGAAATATGACAACTTTAACTTTCACAAAAATGGTCAACCAAACAAAAAGTTTATTGATTAATTTTTCAAGTTACAAAAACAATTGACTAACTAACCATCACACTGTTTCACAACTTGATCTTGGCACACACTCCTTGTTCACATTTATACATCGTCTCATACATGCTCTTCTATTATTCTGACTCTTGACATGGCCCGACTCAAGTATCTGATTCACTTGGTCGTGCCATGTCTTCCTCGGGCGTCCCCTACTTCTTTACCATTCACATTTGCGTCATATATTCTCCTTAACCTCCTTTCCTCGTTCATTCGCTCAACATGGCCAAACCATCGGAGCGTCCCTTTCTTAATCTTACTCATTACGCTTGCATTGTTTGCGGATCTCCACATTTCTCACACGATCGTACATGGTTTTACCACCCGTAAGCCTCAGGGATCTCATTTCTGCAGCATTCAATCTACTTTCATCCTTCCTCTGCCACTTCCATGCCTCACTGCCATACATCAGGGTAGGTACCAGCATTTCTTTATGGACGGCTACCTTCGCTTCTTTGGACAGTTTTTTATTGGCGTTTATCTATAACAGCGTTTATTTCTCCATTAATGGAGTTACCCGCATTTACCCTCATTTCAATATTTCTACCAGCCTTCCCATCTCTCGTAGACATACTTCCCAAAAACACAAACTCATCCACCTGCTCTAAGTATTCATCATTCACAACTATGTTGCACATTGCTTTTGTACTCTCTCTTTCAAACACCATGACTTTAGACTTACATTCGTCATTATCTCATTCTTCATACATAGTTCATTCATCCTAGACACGAGAGACTGTAGATCTTTCATACTCAGAATTCAGAACTTTCTCATTTATTTTCTCAAGAGAAAATTCATTTTTGCACTTTTTTTGTTATGTGAATACCGCACAAAAGTCCCAAGTAATCCCGTTGAGCCAAGAATCTCATCTATCTCATTCTAGTCGTGAGGCTGGAGGTAGTGGGTAGGGGTAGGAGATGGGTAAGAGGAAGGTGGGAAAGTACCTGGCTATTTAGATCTGGTCACTAAACACGGCTAAAGCCATTTCAAGCAATTTTTCAATTCCGAATGGAGGTCTTACACCAGGGTGATACTGAGATTATTTTCCGCTCTAGAGAGGGCAGCAAACATACTATACATTATTTTTAATTAATAAATTGTGAAATGGATTTTGAACCTGCAAGTCGCTGCTAGTCGAGAGCCTTACCCCTCGACCATGGAGGCTGTGAAAACTTACCTTTCTATTTAGATCCAGGACTGCAGACATAATAATGTAAGATTTTTTTAAATTCTTTATCTTTATTATTCTACTTTTTTCTTTATGTATTCTCGTTGTAGATATCGGTGCTCTTTTAATTTTTAATAGTACATATTTGATTATTATTAATTATCGTATATTTCTCAGCTTTTATAAAAAATATTAAAATTAGCTGCATATAAAAAAAGGTACTTAAATTTTTTTTTTCAATTGTAAAAATTGTGATTCCGGCTGTCAAAAAATGTTCCTGGGCAAAAAGTAAATAAGTATAGGAATAGTAACAAATGTGCGCATCTGGGATCCTCTGGTCGCATTACCATATGGAGGAATCTTGTTGGCATTGGGTCTTGAGCATGACCTCCCGCTCTTCTCCGTTGCGTGCCACCTGCGCCGCCACAGACTCCAGCGCCGCCCACCGCCCATCTGCAGAGAGAACTACACAATACCCATCAGCATCGGTCCGACACAACACACAAATCGGCCACCTCTCTTCTCCGCCCCACACATCGCAACTTGCAACAATCTCATTAGTTTTTAAATAGAACTCACTATTCGTTTATCACAGTTGTAAGTAACCCGAGCTGGCAACACTCATGAATGCACACAAAAATAAGGCAATGTTACAATACAGTTACTCTCTCATTAATCTGCCACTTCAAAAATCAGGCAAGTGTCCAATAAAATCAGGCTGTTGACGCAACCTACCTGCATCCAACCTGCTTTCCATACCTTTCCATTCTGACTACGTGGGCCAATATTACCTACATGTGACAATTTGGAACAACAACTCTGAGGAACAATCAGTGAATCTATTGAAGTAACCCGGGCAATTGTTACCAATTATTAATATCGGTGACTTTAATATCGATTCTTACGGAAACTTGTGCATTGATAAACCCAGTGATTCCTCGGTGCCATAATATCACAAGAACATGGTGTGTAAAATTAAGAAAGATTAATTTAAGAAATGATTCCTTCCTATTGTCCACAGTTCACCAAGCTATTCCAATAATTGTGTCACACTGAAAAACCATTTTTTGATTACAGCCCAATTGATTTGCAGTCAATCTATGTTGACTCAAAAGTCTAAATTTTCAGGTCACATTTAATAAAAAAACACTCTCGGTTAGAAAAGTTTGAGTGTTTTTACAATAGCATGATGATTTTGCACTTTTTATTTCTACCTAGCTGGAGACCGGCCCAGTTCCAGTTCCAGTTGGTCCCATTTTTAGGTTTTGAAGGAACTGCTTGTCCCATTTGGGAATTAGAAAGAAGAAGGATTCAAACGGTTTCACTGGATATTTCCAAGGCCTTTGACCGGGTTTGGCACCGAGGGCTTGTCAACAAACTGCCTTCTTACGGACTTCCCGCATCCTTGTGTATGTGGATTGCCGACTTTTTGAGGGAGAGGTCGATTCAGGCGGTTGCTGATGGTTTCACCTCTTCCTCGCATTCGATAAATGCTGGCGTCCCACAGGGATCGGTTCTGTCTCCGACTTTGTTTTTGTTGCACATCAATGACCTCTTGACGTGTGCACCGATTCATTGCTACGCGGACGACAGTACAGTCCATGATAGCTTTTTGTTTGACAAACCTCCAAAGGGCTCACAAACCCCAATGGCTCGGAGGGCTTTGAAACAAAGAATGGACGGTTACCTCGAGAGTGTTTCCTCTTGGGGTAAGAATAACCTCGTCGAATTTAATGTTTCAAAGACCCAATCATGTCTGATCACGTCTAAAAGGGATCGAAATGATAATCTAGTCTCCTTCAACGGAAGCATTCTCCCGAACAGGCCTTCCATTGATATGCTTGGTGTAACTCTAAGTGACCAGCTCAGGTACGGGGGCTCCATCGAGGCCAGAGTTAAATTAGCCTCTCAGAAACTGGGCATACTGTACAGGGCACGCAGATACTTTAATAGTACACAACTGCTAGCCCTGTACAAATCGCAAGTGCGCCCCACGGTTGAATTTGGCAGCCACCTCTGGTCTGGAGCCCCAAAATACCTGAAAAAAACCCTTGACTCTGTGCAGAAACGGGCGGTCCGTTTGATAGATTCTCCTAATTTAACTAACGGATTGCAATCTTTAGAGCACAGGCGCCAGGTGGGAATGCTGTCCTTGTTCTACCGGTATTACAATGGAAGATGCTCCGAGGAACTAGCGTCATTGATCCCCTCGGCACCGGTGCATAGTCGGGAAACACGCCAAACGCGCGCTCAACATTTGTACACGGTTGACATTAGTCACATGAGAACGGGTCGTTTCTACGACTCGTTCTTGAGTTCAACAGCTCGGCTGTGGAACGATTTGCCGGCTTCTGTGTTTCCTCCCTCCTACAATATGGGTCTCTTCAAGACCCATGTTCACTCCTTCCTCTCCTCAAAAACACCCTCCACACAGCATCCTCAAAGATGACATAGGCCCTGAGGGAAATTATTTTTTCCTCAGGGCCTCCTGTGTGGAGTTAATGTAAAAAAAAAAAAAAAAAAAATTCAAGGAATCAAAAAACTGTCAGTGTGTTTAGAAATAGCTCATAACACTCTTCATTACCGACTGAGAAATTCTTGACCATGTAGCAAGTAATGAACATAAATGACAGTAGGTTTTAGTCAAGCTCCGAATGCCAATGCCTTTGAGTTTTAACCCTACAGAGGGCAATGGTAATTAGTTTTTTAAGCTTATTGCTTTCTTAAACTCATGCTATAAATGAAACAGGTATTTCATAAAAATAAACACAGCCATCTATCATTTTTTAAATTCCATCATTTGGTTTAAAATTAAGGTGTCATGTTTACGCTTGCAAGAAGACTCCATTTTGTAAATTTATTCAAACAAAAAATGTAGCAGAACAAAATAAACAGAAACACATACGATAATTGCTATAAAAAACAAAGGACTCACCGAAATGTCCTAAAACAGCAATAATGAACCCCGATGACTGGCAAAAATGGTCAGCAAGAGAAGGCTAGATGATGTTATAGTAACTGAGTGTTCAAGAGTAAGATATCCAAACCTGTCAGTGCGTTTAGGCATGTGGCAGACTACTGAATTTGATGTGCGAATACTGGCCAATTATAGAGCTTGATCTTGTGCTAGTTAACGTTGGATTATAGTAGATATTGGATAATTGAGCGACAGATTAATGAGAGAATACTATTCAATAAAACCCACACATAAGAACTTTATTCTTTTCGGTCCCAAGGGACTGAGAAAACTGAAACCCTGAAAACTAAAAACCCCGTACAGGTTATTCCAATTAACCTGATCGATCATAAACTTAAACATCAAAGACATATCAAAGACTTTCATTATACCATTACATCATTTAAGTTACCATAAACAATAAAGCAACCCCAAAAGATCGAGGTTTAAATGAGAATCTTTAAATCAATAAACAAACTATTTTTAAATCAGTTCTTTACCACAGTAAGTGAATTTTTCTCGATACATAATTTAGAAAACTCTCACAATTGCTTTTCTGCAATTTTAATAATAAAATAGTGTACACAGAAACTTGATTACTTCAATTTCTTTGCTACCGAATGCCAAATAGGAATATCAAATAATATAGAAGGTACATTAATTAAATCCTCACCTGACGAAGTTGGGGGTGGTGGAATTGAGCAGACGTCCAATTCTTTGGGCTTAGGAATTAGCGTGAGACAAATTGGAGAAGGGGGCGGAATGGTTTGAAGGTTCATAGGTTTAGGGGGAGGAATCTTCACAGCTTCCAAGGGGGCGGGTGGGGGGATCTTTACAGCATCCAGCGGCTTGGGAGGAGGGATGGAGATGGCTTCCAATGGTTTTGGCGGTGGAATGGACAATGTATCCAAAGGTTTCGGCGGTGGAATGGACAATGCATCCAACGGTTTCGGCGGTGGAATGGACAAGGTATCCAATGGTTTCGGCTCTGGGATTGTATGCAAAGGAACATTCATCGAAATATTCAAATTAATAGAGTTTGATTTGGATGATTGGCTTGAAGCAGTTACTGAAGTGGTGCTGGGAACCATCAGCGGCATTGGAATATTGGGGAAGGGGGGAAATATTCCTTGACGAGTAATGTTCATCCGCTGTTGGACATTGGAATTCCCGTCACTCTTTGGAGGGACAAACGCCTGTTGATTTTTACATCCTGATGGCATTTCAATATCAGTCATATTATTATTGGGAATCGGTCCGAAAACAGGTGGATTTTTAACTTGACTATTCAGGTTGAAATGGTTAGTGTTATTTTTAGGAGGTAAATTATTGGAAGGATCCTTTTGAACAAATAGATTTGGGAATGGTGGCATATTCGGGAAAGTAATCTGGGTCTTTTGTGGTTGAGGGTTAAAGTTGTTATAGTCAGTTTTGGGTGGGGGCGGAGGCTGGGCCATGGGCATGAAGTTGGGGAGCATATTGGTGGGCATGTTTTGGGGCATGTTGGGGGACATATTAGGAGGCATGTTGGGAGGCATGTTGGGAGGCATATTGGGGGGCATGTTGGGAGGCATATTGGGGGGCATGTTGGGGGGCATGTTGGGGGGCATGTTGGGGAGCATGTTGGGGGGCATGTTGGGAGGCATGTTGGGGGGCATGTTGGGGGGCATGTTGGCGAACATGTGGCTGGGTGGGTACATCGGTGGGGGCAGCATGGGACCCCCGTTTCCCAGATGGTGGGAGTTGTTGTGGAAGTTATCAAAGTATGGGGGTTGCATTCGCTGCTGATTGTGTGGAGGGAAAGAAGGGGGTGAGGGAGAGGGGCTCCTGTGGCGAGAGTGATGATTCCCTGAGTCCCAGCGACGGTGTTTGTTTTCCCTGAAACAAATAATGACAGTTAAATTTGATGTTAACAATTAACCATACAATGCACATCGATTCATATATATATTAGATGGTTAGTTGCTCTTAAATAGTCATTTTTGGTCTAGCTATTAAACTCTATTTCAATTACTCTTCAAATACTCATTCACTAATCTGCCACCCCACAAACCAGCCAAGTGTCCAACTATTGAAAGCGGAAAACTACAGGGAAAATATGCTAAAAATTAAAACAGATATTTCATAAAAACAAACACGGCTGTCAATCGTTCTCAAGATCTCAATTTTTTTATAATTTTAAATTAAGTTGTCATGTTTAAGTTTGCAAGAAGACTCCATTTTGTAAAGTTATTCAAACAAAAATGTGGCAGAACAAATCGAACAGGAACACAACCAATAGTTGCTAGAATACATAGAAAACTAACCTAAATGTCCTAAAATGACAACTGGTAATTTTTTTTAGAAAAACCTTTTGATTCACCTTCATTAAAAGATAACTGTTTGCATTCGGTGTGATGGAAAATACTGCATTTAAAATTTCAATTTTATTTTACGTAAAATGAAAATTTGCTTTCATGGAATGGGGTGACAGCTAACAGCCATTTACAATAATTTATGTCCTTATTTGATGAATTTTTTAATACAGTTTTTCCATCGTCCCAAATGCAAATAGTTGTTTTTTATAGTAATAAAATTGAATCACGATACAAATGTGTTTTTCTAAAAAATATTCGCATTAAGCGTGTTCAGTCATCTCAAAAGTTTACCTAAAGCCTCGATTACATAGAGCGAGTTTACAAGCTACTAGCCGGTAAGTTTAGAAGCGGGTGAATCGGAGAGTGAGATTGTCATGACACACAAAACTGTCCACTCGCTCAGTAGCGAACTACTTAGCGAGTTGAAATCACGTGTTGCCATATTTTCTGAGTGTTCTAGCATTAAAAATGAAGTGGAGCATAAATCAAATTGTGGTATTTCTGATATGAAGCAATTGAAGGCTAGAATCTTTTGCGCTGGAAAGCTAAACAGCACACTCTTCTGTGCACTTTAGCTTTCCTTTTTAACTCCTATTTGATAATATAGCTAAAATAACAACACCCGCTGGAACTAGTTCTGTCGACATTTTGTAGGAAACTGACAGCTCACAGCAAGCGCCACACGCTAGCCAATAACGCCTCCCGCCCGAACTAATCCTGACAGACGAAATCAGCTGTTGGTGGGCTATCATATTTAGGCAAACACCAGCGAGTAGCGAGTAAAGTTGTCCACCTTTCAACTTTTTTCATAGATTGTCCACGATCTGCTAGTTAGCAAGCGACACGATGACACTGGGCGAGTTTAATCAGATAGTGAATTTCCCAGATAGTAGCTTGTAAACTCGCCCAATGTCATTGAGGCTTAAAAGACAACTAGTTGCGTTTGGGGCATGGAAAACACCGGATTCAAAATTACAATTATGTAAAATGAAAATTTGCTTTCATCATATGGGATGACAGCCATTTCAAATATATATTTTTTAATAAATTTAATTTGAATGCAGTATTTTCCATTGCCCTTAATGCAAATGGTTGTCTTTTATCTTCTTCTTCGTGTGCCCTATCAGGTCCCCCCGACGTTGGCGATCACTCTGGAAAATGTCTCTCTGTCTTGTGCTGCCCGGAATAGCTCCTCCGCACTTCTAATGCCGGTCCACTCTCGTATATTTCGTAGCCAAGACATTTGTCTCCTACCAGGTCCTCGGCAATCTTCTATTTTTCCTTTCAATATTAATTGGAGCAAGTGATACTTTTCCCCTCGAAGTATGTGACCCAGATATGAAATTGTCCTGACTTTTATTGATGTGAGCAGTTCTCTTTCTGCTCTAGCCCGCCTGAGAATTTCTATGTTGGTGATCATGTCGGTCCATGGAACCTTGAGCACTCTGGTGAAGCCTTTTATCTCCTCAGGCTAATTTGTTCTCGTTTCAGAACAACTCTCATAGAAGTTGTTGTCTCCCTACTATTATAAAGTTAGAAATATAATCTAAATAGTGTTAAAAAGAGAAAACACCAAGATATTCAAATCTAAAAATTAACCACAAAATAATTAAAATGTACACCTTTATGAAACCAAAGTTTCCGACCGCAATTTGAAAAAATTTTATTGAGCATCGTCAGCGATCCCGAAAATTAATATAATAATTAACCCTGGTTGGTGACTGGTAAAATGGTCGGCTTTAGCAAGCTAGACAGCAATATAGTAACTGAGTGCGTAAGAGTAAAGTAACAAATAACCCAACCGGTGAGTGTACAAACCTTGACACTCGAGACTTGACGCACAACAGACTACTGAATTTGACATGCGAATACCAGCAAATTATAAAGCTTGATTCTGTGCTAACTAGTAAAAATAACAGTGGATTACAGTAGCCATTCGATAATCAGCGGCGGTAGTGGCGTAACTATACCATCATTCATTGGATGGGGCCCCCCAGTAAAAATCGTCACATTGTAATCGAATTTTAATAAATCTTTTAAGAAGTTAGCCAACAAGTATTACTAACATGCCTGCGTTTTTGTTAAATATCTAATAAATTTTATTTTCAAAAGTATACTTATTGCATATTTATAATGAAATAATAATTCAATCTTCACAAGATATTTATTAATAAAATTCTTTTCTCCGAGCTTTCTGTTCCGCCAAAGCATCAATAACGTCATCAAAGTTTAAAGATCGGACCATAGAATTTTCATTATACAGAATAGCCAAATTACATAGCCTATCTTATCCCATTGAGTTTCTTAAATAGGTTTATATTAATTTTAGTTTGGAAAATGCTCTTTCAGCACTAGCTGTAGTCACAGGAATCGTAAAAAATAACATTAATGCATTACATAGGTACTTCAGGAAAGCTGCACAACATAAAATGATTCTTTATTATTAATAAGTCAGCAAATTTATAATTTTTACGAAATTTTGTTAAAAACGTTAGGTTACTTCTGGGCTGGCGGCCTCTTGGGCTGGGGCCTCAGCCCCCGCGGGGCCCGTGGCATTTTGCCAGCCCTGCCACCCTATAGTTACGCCACTGAGCGGCGGATTACTGAGAGAGTACTGTACCTATAATCTTGTCGGTCATTCCTCTTCCAATCTCTGTTGGGACTTCTACTCCTGTCCCTGTTATTGTATCTGTTGCCAGTGCTGTGGGTCCTATCATTTCGATGATCGCGATTCCTGTCATCTTCTTCAACTTGCCAGTTCCTCTCGGGCTCCGGAGGCAGCTTGGGTTCCGGTTTCTTGCCCTGTTTTAAATCGTCAGATATCTTTTTGAACTGATTCATAAAACTGCCATCGTTTGAAAATTTATTCATCGCCGACAAATCAGGCTTATTCCTAAAAACAAAAATTAAACATTATAAATCGATCATTCTAACAACAAATTGGAGGCGTCGTAATGAATATCTTGAATAAGTGTATTTATATCAGAGATAGTGTAAAAATACCCACGCTTCAGTCGGCTTTGCTTTGGCCTTTTTCTGGGCCTCCATTTTGGCCATAATTTCCATCCTCTTGGTTTCGATAATCTGTTCCTGCTTGGACATTTGAGCCCATCTTGCACTGAGGGGGGTTTTAGGATTTAACGTATCAAAACTTAAATTATTCTTATGCATTGTCAACGAATTAACAAATCGCCCGAATTGCCGGATCACAAAAAGTGGTAAAAAGTTTGACAGCCAGCGACATAAATACACCGCTCCAACCAGAGATCAAAATAATGATACCAACAATAATAAAAGTTTTCCTTACAAAATTTTATAATATTTGCAGCTACCTACCCCTCTTCTTCTATTACAATAATAATAATATTTGGATGATTTGTGTAGCGTCATTTTTGTGAAAAATCACCTCAAGGGCGCTTTACAAATGTATAATATATTTCTACAATCTTACTTCTAAACAATATTTTCCTCTTTCCTCCAAACAGATAAATATTTTGGAAATATTAACTTTGTTGTGATATTTTTTTTATATTGTGAATTTTGTTATTTTGTGTAAATTGAATTCAAAATCAGTCTAATATGTGAGTAAATGGTTAACATTTTAGTTGTAAAACAAGGGATAAAATATGTACAAAAATTATTTCAGTCTGGATCTGTTATATAAAATCATCATCGAAAACAGATATAGGATTTGGCAGTATCCGATTTCAGAAAAACCATTTTTTAAAATAATGAATTTAAAGCAAGATAAATGCTTGCCAAGTAACTGACGGTCTATTGTATCTGCTAATTCCTAAGGAAAATGGGCGTTATGATTTTTCTTGCCTTTCAGATAATCGCGTAGATTAAAACAAAAATGAATAATTATTGCAGATCTCAAAATAAAGTTTAACGTGCGAACGAGCCTTGAAAAAGATTGCCATACTTCAAAACCAAAGGAATAATCGGACGTGGTGGTAGACAGTAGTACCAGTAGACACCGAAACGTCAATAATCTCCCCTCGTATGACACCTCTTGGCCAAATTTTATTTACTTCACTTTGTCAACTCTGAAGTCGGCTTTTAAATTTGTGACTCGCGGTGATTAAATAAACAACTATTCTTGTTTACTAATTCAGAATTCAAAAGTAAGGTGACCGTTTGAGTGTGTATTGAGTGTATTCCAGTCTATTAAAGTGTCCAAAAAAATTATCAACAACTTCATTAGCTTGATTGTTTTCGTGTGTCTCTCCCGTGCCGTGGGATCCTAGCTGGACAATGCGAGATTCTTCTTTGTTCCGGAGCTAGCTATTTTAGGTGGCTATTTCGAGAGAGGCTTTTCCTGCTAGTGCGTTTTGTGTGCTCCTGGAGAAAAAAAGGTATTGCCCAATTTTGTTCATTCTTGGAAATTGATCATTCATTACGAACTCTTTTGGCACGCAAAGGAGTAATACAACCGCATTCCTGAATAAGAAAAAAATAAGTAGAATTCCTCGTCGCGGGGCAATCGATATTCATTGTGAATGACTAACTGGAATTTTTTGTTATTAACTCCAACTAGAAATTGTTTATGTATTTGCACAATATTATTATACTACTGAGACAAGTTATAACAAAATATTATTCTCCCGAATGAGTTGAATGAAACTTGTTACGAAAAAGACAATACCAGAAAGCATTTCAAATTAAAATGGAAATAGTATTTATTGCGTTGTGTATTAATAAAAACAAGGAAAGTTAATTATAAATGAAATAATGAAAGAGTCACATTTATGCTGTACCAACATAAGTAACGTTTGGGTGCTTAGATACTCTTATAGGAAATATTATTTAATGTCTGCCTTTTTTATTACATGCTATTGGTACTTTAGGTTCATTCGGTAATCTATACTAATATTATAAAGAGGAAAGATTTGATTGTTTGTTTGTTTGTTTGTTTGTTTGTTTGTTTGCATTGAATAGGCTCCGAAACAACTGAACTGATTTTAAAAATTCTTTCACCAATAGAAAGCTACATTATCAGCGAGTAACATAGGCTGTATATAATCTATCTATACTAATATTATAAAGAGGAAAGATTTGATTGTTTGTTTGTTTGTTTGTTTGCATTGAATAGGCTCCGAAACTACTGAACTGATTTTAAAAATTCTTTCACCAATAGAAAGCTACATTATCAGCGAGTAACATAGGCTGTATATAATGGTAAGCTTTGGCGTTATGAAATTTGTAAAAACGAAAATGTGTGTATTTCGTATAATTTTGCAGGAGGGAGGAAAGGTAGGGGTTCGTGGAGAGGGAAGATACGAGGGAGGGGGAGGGCGGGGAAGGTGGAAGGGAACGGGGACGCATGGGAAAGGATAAGAAGGGAGAGTGAATTTATTTCTTTGAATGGCATAGCAACGCATGCCAGGAACCAGCTAGTGAATAAATATGTCTACTTTTGTCCTTTCTAAATTATTAGCTAAATGATTAATAATAATAAGCTAAATTATTGAGGAAATTGTTTTCCTCAAGGCCTCCTGTGAGGAAGTAATGTAAAAAAAAATACAGTCGATCCCGCTTTGGTACACCTGTTTATCGGGGTAGTCGGTTATTTGGGACAAAACCCAAGGAACAGAAACCCAATGAGTCGTATAGCTCCTTTCTACGATAAGTCCAACAACAAAGCGCACAAAATAAATAATTTACCAGGTTATACACTTAGATATAATAGGAAAAATAATGGTTTGCCAGAATTTTACCAAACTGGACTTACCGTAGACAGGAACTATACGACTCAAAGAAATTAATATTATTTTACTTTGGTTATCTGGGACACCATTCCGTTTAATAGGGACAAATTCCCATGTGAAGTTGATGCAAAATGGGTCTCAGTTAACAAATTTTAGTTAAGAAGGGCGGGTGAGGAGAGGGGATACCCAATTTTTCAATATTGGTTACAAGTGATCAGTTGGGGAGGCGGGTATGGGTACCGCCGCCATTCCGGGAACCATTCATTGGATAACCAACACCTCCCATAGTCACCCCAAGTAATTCACTGTTCGGTGACTTAGAAGGGGTCCCTGGGATCTTTGGGTGAGGCATGTTCAGGACTTGGCAGCGGATGCCCCTGCCCACCAGCTGTGTGGCAGGCCGGATCGGGAGAGGCCAGTTTGGGGAGACCCTCTGTCTTCTCCAGCTGGACTCCAGATGGATTTATATATACGTCACTCCTGGACACACTGATCTCCAAATTCCTACCCACCCCACATACCTTTTCATTCCCAGAAGTTCCTCTCCTTCCTTTCCTTAAAAAGAACCTCCACACAGCATCCCCGAATATGACCTAGGCTCTGAGGAAAATTATTTTCCTCACGGGCCTCCTGTGTAGGGTTAATGTAAAAAAAAGTAATTAACCTCTCCACGAGTATGGCCGAAAAAGTTCGGCGAAGCAAAAAAATGCCAAGAAGAGTATGGCCGAAACGTTTCGTCCTCGGCTCTTATTCAAACTCTGTCATATTTAATGAAAATATTTGACTTGCAGTGGCATCATACATACATGTACAAGCTGTTGAAAGAATACAAAACAAATTCTTACGTTTTCTAAATATCAAAATGGGGATTCCAACAATAATGTTGAACTACAACACTCTGTTAAATAATATGAATATGCTCAAATTGTCAGACAGAAGAATTTTCACTGACTTGGTATTTCTATATAAAATTCTACACAATTTAGTTGATAGTCCAGTATTGCTTGAATTGATAAGCTTCCGGATTCCACAACGTAATACAAGAAGTCAGGATTTATTTCAGTGCAGAAATTCTGAGACTAACTACTATATGTATTCCTCTTTACCCAGAATACTAATGGAAGGAAACAATTACACCAAGTCCGTGGACATCTTCAGTTTATCTTTAAACAAATATAAAATATTGTTACTGAAGCAGTTCAGTTATGTACAATAAATATTGTATTTATTACCATTAATATGTAAAAGCCCTGAAAAAGGGCGTTGATCAATAAATAAATAAATAAATCTATGGACATTTGCGCGTAGTTTGTCGAAGTTTTATTTTTTTTTCGGGACACATACCTACACAGTTTTAGTTTAAAAATTCTTTTCGCGTCATTTAGCAGTCGTCAGAGGAAGGTAGCAGTTTTTTTGTATGGACATGTTTTTTTTTCGATGTTGTTTTATTTTCAAGGATTGATATCGATGACGTTTTAATTCAAAATATAAGATTATTTTTAGTGAATCTACGATAATTATAAAAAAAATATTAAAAAAATGATTAAAAAAAATCACTCTTCACATACAGTCTTGTTCGGCAAAACTCACTCGCGGAGAGGTTAATAATGGGAAAGAAAAATATATTTTAGAAGAGAGTGAAAAGTTTGTGTTATTTCAACAATTTGGATTTTAAGTAAACCAAATACAGAAATTTTACTAATATTTTGAGTATTTGCAAAATGTCTTATTGCGTTTTTTTAAGTACTCAAGTAACCTAGAAAACATTAAATGAGCTATCTCAGAAATAATTCTTCACTTTGTTTGCTATTTAAGGTTGAATGGCTCTGGTTGCAAAAAGATTGCAATTCATTAACCCTATAGATAAATATGAAACTCTCACACACACTATTATCTGATTGTAAGGACTTGTAAATAAGCTATAAATTAATAAAAGATATACATATTTAAAAAATAATACTTTCTTGTTAACACAGATTGCGTTCAATATTATCCTACTCGCTGGATCTATTGTAATAAAATTAATATTTGTGAATTACTGATTAACCCTCTTATTCTTTGTATACCGATATAGATTTACGAATTTCAATACATTATTGTGGTCGTGCGGCGCCGCGGACGGGTGCGTGGGTGGTGATGATCTGTAGCTCGGTTCATAGAAATTCAGTCGCAATGGAGCTTTTCACGGGAGAACAACAAACATGCATTTTGTGTGACAACAAACATTTTTACAAAAAACCCATTTTTACCTAAATGGGCACGTAAATAAACAAAATTGTCATTACTGGGCAGCCAAAAGCCAGAACATCAAAAAACCCTTCATTCGCCAAAAGTCATAGTTTGGGCAGCAAATGGAATTAGGAATCCCATGGAATCATCGGTCCTATTTCTTTGAAAATCAGCGAGGAGAATCAGGTACTTATGGTAGATTATGTTTCTCCTGGTAAGTTGGGATCCATCAAATAAACCTGTCAGGATCGAACAAACCTGTCAGAATCGAATAAACCTATCACGGTCGAATAAACCTGTCAGAATCGACTAAACCTATCACGATTGAATATGTTAGGATTGAAGAAACCTGTCAGGATCGAATTAACCTACCACGATTGAATAAACCTCTCAGGATCGAATAAACCTATCACAATTGAATATGTTAGGATTGAAGAAACCTGTCAGGATCGAATTAACCTACCACGATTGAATAAACCTCTCAGGATCGAATAAACCTATCACGATCGAATATGTTAGGATTGAAGAAACCTGTCAGGATCGAATTAACCTACCACGATTGAATAAACCTCTCAGGATCGAATAAACCTATCACGATTGAATAAACCTGCCGGAATTGAATAAACCGGTCAGGCGTTACGCAACAGACAATTAAATGGGAAATGTTGTGAAATATAAGATCCTTCAGTGTTATTGTAAATATATATGTCATAGTCAAAGGTCGATATGCAGTCTCTTCGCGGAATGACTGGTTTATCCTAGGTTTGACCAAATCCTTTTTGACTAAGACTTCAAGTCAGACCTGAGGATTGACTAGTCAAACCCTAGGAGCGCCGGAGCTTTGAGGATTGACTATAACATATATATTACTCAGAGGGCATTTCACCATCATCCTGTAAGCCTGTCTCGACACAGGTATATCCTAGTGAGACAGGCATCGAAAAACCCAATGTAAACATACTTTATATAGATAAATAAATTAAAAAATAAAGAGATTATCCATATGGTAACATACATTTTCAATTAATTAAATACCCCCTCAGAAGAATAAACGACCTGGCAGACAATCGTATAAAATTCCAGTTGACTTTTAGACTGGAACAATTAACAGGAAAAGGCAAATAAAAACAAGACGGAAAAAATAATTACCGATTCTATGATTACCATTTGCCTCTCCTTGGAATACAATTCTATTATTCAATTGCTCCACCAATCTTTCTTGTATGAATTGCTCAAGAGTTGCTATTGTGAATGTCCTGTACGTGCAGTAATTTATAACTAACCATCGCACTGTTTCCCCTCAGGGGTTTGCCATACAACTCTGTTTTAACATACTCCTTACTTCACTTACTTACTTTCATAAATATTCTTCCGTTATACCGACTCTTGCTTTACTCAATTTTTCCACATCTTTCTGGGGTGTCCCTGACTCGTGTTCTGATATCTCTTTCTCCACCCTTTGCTCTACATGTCCAACAGATAACACAGACTGCTTCAAACAATCACTATTCGAAATCCACAGACGACAGTGTTGTTTTTTCTGAGAATTATGTAGGCGATGCTTGTAGCTGCCGACATTGACTGCTTGTGACATTTCTTATGTTATGCAAATACACTATATATTATTTTAAATGATTTATTTGTGAAATAACACAAATTAATCAAATAAAATTTATTTGCATGACCTTCGGATTGCGAGTCAAAAGCTTTACTGCTAGACCGTCAGAGTCAGCCGGCCGTCAGAGCGAAGCTGTGTGAAGCTAATGTGAAAACAAACAGTTGATATTCAAAATCCACAGACGGCAGAGTTGTTTTTTCTAAGAGAACTAAGCAGTCACTGCATGAAGCCGCCGATATCGACAGCTTGTAGCAGTCCTTGCATTCTTTAAGAATCTCCACATTTATTATTGTATACGGTTCAGTTTAGTTCTTATTATTTTTATGTTGTGTTGCAGACTGGAAGTGTTGTGTTATGATGGCCGACATGATCCGGGGGCCGGGGCTGCCCGGGGTGTTCAGCAAGGACAAGCTGGGCTCCCCCTCCACGGGCTCGGAGGACGGGGGCCCGGGGGGCGATCTGCTGCCCGACATGGCCCAGGAGCTGGAGCTGGACGATGTGGACGGGCCCAGCACTAATGGTGAGCTAACCTACTAAATCCTGCAATCTTTCAAGTTTCTTTAAATCTTATTATATAGGGTTATCATATTCATCCGATCTTCTTCTTTCGTATGGTGGGGAACATCTAGGTCTGCGAGCCAGTCTAGGGCCTCACGTGTCGCTCTGTGGAGCTCATCAATCCTGCCGGAGAATGAATGGAGTGGGCATTCATTAACTGCAATCATACATCGTTGACTCTTTAAAGCCCCACATTTGCATTGTGTGGGAACAACGGCTGTGGATCACCTTATTCTATTGATGAACGACCAGAATTTACGAGGCACTTAGAAACCAAGCGGTTTTTCAATGAGATTGTGTGTGAGATGGGTATTTCTCATGTCATCCGATTCCACTCAAGTTTCCACCTGTCTTCTGGAGTAAGGGTTATCCGGAGGAGCCATCCAGAAGGGTTTACGGAACTTTTTGCAGCTTGCAAAAAGAGAGACGACATCATCCTTTCCCAATAAAGGTCTTCCTCAAATCACTTTCCAGCCTTCAAGGCGCCTTCAGGCATCCCTGTGCTACTTGCTTTAAAATATTAAGATGAATTTATTGTTTATTTGCGCATGCATATTGCGTTTTGATCAAATAAAAATTCTATTCTTTCAAGAAAGGCATATTTACAAATATAATCGCATTAAATCGTTGATTCAATCCAAGTATTTTTTTTCTTGAAAGACTTGAGTTTTTATACAGATAAAACTATTATTTCATTTTAAGTGTGTACCTGCGCAAGCAAACAATTCATCTTAATAATTGCACAACTTGCAAAAAGTGTTTTTTCCAAAATAATTAAGTTAAATCTATAAATGCGAAGATTATAAAGAATGTTCTGTTTTCACTTAACTGTACTTTAGTTTAGTATCTTTCCCCATCGTTTACCAATCCTACACATGGTGGGATAAACTTACATAATGTATGTATCCTTCCTAATTGAGTGATGTTTAACCATTTATGTTGTCCAGGAGAGCGCCAGGCGGTGCTGGCTCCACCAGAGTCGGAGTGGTACCACGGAAGGCTGGATCGCTACACGGCCGAGGACCGCTTGTGGGGAGCCGACAAAATGGGCAACTACCTGGGTTTGTACCATCTCCATCTTCAATAGTTTCAGACTCGTAATACACAATGAAAATGAACCGAGAACCAGCAATTAACGGAAACGAATCAGTTGTCCATTTGATGGTTGTGAAAATTCTCATATTGAATTAATACTAATAATAATATTTGTATGATTTGTTTAGCGCCGTTTTTGTGAAATATCACCTAACTACAGACTAGACAAACTATTATAACAACTTATGGCTAACAGATTGCATCCACCGGTTCGTCGATCACTAATGTGTACAATGCTTACAACTTGATCAACGAAGTTGATGGTGCTTTAAAATATACATATATTGTTTTATTTATATTCTGTGTAGGCAGAAAATAAATGGGACCATACTTACCTGGGAAGTCACTTAAGATTACCACTGTTTATTGTTTATTAGAGAAATTTAGATACCTTGCACGCAGAGGGCAAAATTGAGTTAGTTTGTAGCACTTTATTGAGAATGCTAGGCTTTGTTCTAAGCACTCTGGAAATTTGGAAGATATCCGCGATCTCATAATTTTATTCAATTACTTAGTGTAAAGGAATTAGTAAGGAGTAGACTTGAGAGTGGGTCGGTAATTTAGGGTAGGGAGAGAATTCAGAAGAAACTTCTGAGATTTTTCTACCTGGGGGAGTACAGCTATTACTCATGGCTCTATCCTACTGACTCTTTCTTGGGTATGCTCGGAATGAATCATCTACAAGTCAGAAGAGATGTGCACGTTGCTACATATTATTTCTTCAGTTTGATTCATGGATGGTTTAAAAATTCGGCTATCGTGGAGAGCATTCTTCTATATTCTCGATGGTTATCTCCGTCACCAATAGCGTAGACTGTTATTGGACGGAATCAATTTAGATATCGACATCGTTTAGCATCAATGAAGCTGATTTTGAATGGCAAGCTCTGTTGCTGCTAGTTTAGTAACTAACTTTTTTTTTTAATACACTTCTGCTACCCATATTAATGCAATTTATTTTTAAAAAGCCTTAAAATGAACAATTTTGTAATGTTTTTAAAATAATAAAAAATTGATTTAAAAATGTGACGAGAGTGTGTAACAACCCAATATAAATCTATCATCAATAAATTGGAAGAAACGAATCGTTGGTTGGTTTGGTTGGACAGGGTTCTAACATTACCTTGTTCTGAGGTATGAGGTGTCAAAGTTTGCAAAGACGATTTCTCATAATCTATTTCTGATTTTGAGATAGAATCTTGTGTAAAGTATTTTAGTTTAACATATTTTAAAGGAATTATTTTTTAAGTAGGATGTACGCTTACAATTTTAGAACATACCTCAAAATGCAGATAGAACCATATTCAACCAGCTAGGACATAATAATTCTTTGCTTAAGGTTCTAACTAAATTTCCCTAATGCGATTCCAAAATAGGGCCACATTCTAATGAAATATTTTATTTAAGTTAGAACACTATCCAACTAACATGAAGAACTGTACTGCGCCTCGTAAAAACGATCAACTGTCAGATATAAACAAAATGGCGATTGCAAAAGGTTCAAAGTGATTTAGAACTTTGTAAAATAAATGGATGTTTTGAAAACTTGTTAGAACTTCATCGTATAAGTGTATCTACGGAAATACAAAACAGATGGCTCTGAAAATTATTTTTGTTATTGAAATGAGCAAAAGAAATGTTTTTGTATTCAAAATTATTTTTTTAATTAAATGTCAGTTAAATAAAACCTTGTCCAACCGAGTTGATGAAATCTTGAGCCACAAAAGATTTCAATAGCCAGTAGGACTATGTTAGCCGTGATTATGCAATTTGTATGCGTAATCATATAAGCTATTTCAAGTAAAGGTCCCATTCTGAGCACATTAACTATTGCCATTAAAGTGTGTCGTGAGAAGCACATTCCACTCCCCCTTGTTTTTTGTTAGTGCAAGTTAGAAAGTTTTGTTTGGTCCCGGGACGGACAATGGGAGCCGTGGGAACAGTCCATTGTTTCAGCTTATTGCAATGTATTCTGGAATTGATCAAATAATGTTTTATTATGTACTTGTTTTTGGTTTTATTCTTCTGTCAGATGGACTTGTACTTGCGTGCATATGGCACTGATCCCCCATTACTCAGCTTTTAAATAATAGTATTGTCAAAAATAGTAGTATGTAATTGTATGCATTGTTTTTTGCAATTGTTGTTTTGCGATGTATATTTATTGTGATTTTGCCGTTGTTGATTTGTCTTTATTTAATTTCAGTTCGTGAGAGTGATAGAAAGCCGGGATCCTACGTGCTCAGTTATCTTGGTCGCACAGGAATCAATCACTTTAGGTAAATCACCTTTTCTATAATAATAATAATAATATTTGGATGATTTGTATGGTCCTGTTTTCATGAAAAATTTATAATAAATTTCTACAATGCTCTGTCTTACTTCAGATTGGGCCATAGGTTCTCAACCTTATTTCGCCCACCGCCAACTTTGAGAATATTTTTTTTTCTAGCGCCCCCAATTGTTTTTAGCTATTGTCACGATTACATTTACCACAATGAGGGAGGGGTTACTGGGTTGCTACCTCCTTCCTCATGATATAGTGTCAATTCTTAATAATAATAATACACGTTATATTATTAGTATATCATAGTGTGTTTTTTTTTTGTCTTTTTAGATCACATTTTTTTACCTGCCCACGCCCTCTGCCCCCTAGTTTTTCTCAACAGCCCCTAGTTTTTCTCAACAGCCCCTAGTTTTTCTCTGGGTCTTCTACCGCCCCCCCCTGAGAGCTTCAAACACCCACAAGGGGGCGTTATCGCCCACGTTGAGAACCTATGGACTAGACAAACTATTATAAGAACTTATGGCTGAGAAATGCTTCCACCAGTTCTTCGATCACTAATACAAAACTATATATACTACGCATTTGGCCAATGAACCTGATGCAGAGTTTAAATGTACATATATTTTACATGTCAGAATGTCACATGAAAAATATAAAAATTTGCATTTTTTACCCGAATATCGCAAATTTAGCATATTTTGAGAAATGATGAATTTTTTCAAAAAATTTGCACTACTGAAAATTTCAGATCCCTGAAAATAATTATTCATTATTGTTTGTCACCAGCCTATGTTTGTGATTTGATTGTATACCGTGTGTTTGTTGCAGAATAACAGCGGTGTGCGGTGACTACTACATTGGAGGGCGGCAGTTTGACTCGCTGAGTGACCTGGTGGGCTTCTACAGCCACTGCTCCGACCTGCTGAAGAGGGAGAGGCTCGTGGAGCCCGTGCCCCCGCCAGAGCCTGTCAATGACAAGAAGGTCAGACACCACTCACGGATTATAATTCATTAAATAACTCAACCGTTTTGTCTTTTGTATGTTCTGTTAAATTTATTTGTAGGTTTCATTTCTGTTTCAATGGTTCAGTAAAGATTGCTTTAACCTTCATGTATCTGAAGGTAAAAATCATGTATCACCTGAAGAGGGGTCACTAGGGTCCCCCATATATCAAGGAACGATTGTATTCTTAATATTCCATTTGCCCTTTCCAGTAACACTCAGACATTAGTTACTACCTACATTAGTTACTACTAAAATTCAGGATCAGGTCGCTAACAATAACACGCTTCACGCCCGGACAGCTTTGCTTCAACCTAGATGGCAATAAGGTTTACATTCCCGTTTAACACCAGCCGCCTGTTTTTCAGCCGGTTTATTCAAGAGAAACATTGCCAAAAAGTGTGTTTTATTTTATTTTGAGAAGTTCAGGCACAAATGTTTAAATGCTTTATGATTATTTTCTAAAGAATTTTATTTTCCACATTATTCAATAAAACTATAATCGAAAAGGAGTTTGTGAGTAGGAGATTTTGAACTTTAAAGCGGTTTTTATGGGCCTGAATAATGATGATTAATTTTTTCTGGACTTTTAAAAATATTATCAAAATAATGCTCAATTACTTCAAAGGTAAGTATGTGTTCTACTCACCTCAAAAAGATAGTATGAAATCGAGCGTAACTCAAGTACGTATTATTATATTAGTATTACTATATATTATATATAAAGTAGCTCTTTCAGAAATTTTTTTTAAATTCAGATTGATTACCGAATACTTTTTCAAGGATTACCTAAATTATAGAGAATGTGATGTAAAACCACTCACATATCGCACAAACTCTCATTTTGGGGTAGTTTACTACCCCCTCCGGTGTGTGAGAGTTAAAAACTTGTCTTCTTTCTGTGTAGTCATGTCACGTTTAAGTTTAATGTTGTTGTTTGTTGTATTAGCGAGTTGTGGCCATCCTGCCCTACACCAAGATGCCGGATACAGACGAGCTGACTTTCCACAAGGGGGACATATTCTTCTGCCACAATGACATGGGTGACGGATGGTTGTGGGTCACGGCTCACAGGTATTTATTCAATCTCTAACCATTTAATATTTAGGGTAAACTAGACTGTGATTGCCCGCAACTAGTCATTGCCCACCCTCACTTTGACTGTTCTTTTCTCAATACCTGTGTAAATATTCCACTGAAATCTTAATCTCTATTAGCTCAATGTGAATCGATAAACTACTTTATCGGCAGATGAGAAGTGATTTGTATCAGATTTTTTGAAGCGCATTGCATTTTTTCAATTTAACCCATTATCCTAACCTTAATCTTTATATATAAAAATTAATGTTTTTTTGTTTGTTCCTTTATATTTCCTAAACCATTCATCTGATGCAACTATGGTTACTTGTTGCCCGCTAAGGCAAAAATTTTCTAATGAGGCAAGTTAAGGCGCTTTGTTTTTATTTAGTGTAATTGGTAATTTTGGTTTAATTTGTAGAACTGGCGAGCAAGGGATGATCTTCCGAGAGCTGGTGGAGGATTTGGATCCGGCCATCGACCCCAACACCGTATTCTCCTGGTTCCACCCTAACTGCACCAAGAGCGAGGCCGTAGACATGCTGGTTAAAGGTGAGTCACCTACATTCATTTACTCAAAAACATTTGTCATTGAAGGTACAGACTTATGGATAATATGGATGTCGCTTTCACAATACAACATGAGGGTGAGGGGGTTATAACTCCATAATATTAATTTAACTTTAAGGCCCTCTTTCACAGGAATACGCAAGTATCTAATACTCATCTTGCGTATTCACTTCGCAAACAACTTGTCAAGCATGGACCTCAAGTCAAGCAATTCTCAAAAAATCAAAACTAGAATGCAATCATACCCTCACTCACAACCAAACAGTTGCTGCAGCTGTTATTTTTATATCCTGTCATTCTTTGTTAACACACTTTGGGCGGGAAGGGTAGTTCTACCTTTCACGCCAGTCCTAATTGAATACCTGGAAAGGCATTGCTGTCAAATATTTTTATACAAATATTGAATACCAATCTCTTTGTAAGGGTCCCCACTAAATGTACATGTATAAAACATATAAATATACACATATATGTGTTAAAAGTCTTCCCCATCTTCTTATCTCCTTGCCTTTTGTGTGGAAGAATATTTTATCAAAAGGAAACTTACATTTGCGTAAATTGTTTTTTTTTTTGTACTGATTTGTATCAAAGTGAAAGTCAAATTTTCTGTAATGTAATAAAATTAGGACAATTTTTTACACACGAAATGTCACTAAATGTCCGAACACTGACTTTAACTTCTGTTAATGGAGTCCTGTTACAAAGTAGGCTTTAATTTTGGCAATACTTTTATAGTGAGTTTGTATATATTATATTATTTTATACTTTTATATGGGTGTTTTATAGTGGGTGAGTACTACATGAAAAAATACATTAAAATGTACACATTATTTTCAAAGATATATCAGTTTAAAACTAATTTCATTTTCTCGAACGAATTCCTTGTTTTCGCCCGCCTGAAGTGTGTTAACTGTTTTGTTCCTAGCATTGATCTAAAGTGTCATTGTTACAAAATGTCTGACACAAATGACGATATGAGTTAGAACAACTTCGCTCAGTTGGTAACAAGAGATTGGCAATGCTGATGAGTTTACAAATGACAACAATGTGTGCCTGAGTACAAAACCTCTGTTCAGACGTATGGTGGTAAGACGCTTGAATCTTCGAGTATCAGATACTTGTGAATCCCTGTGAAAGAAGAGCCCAAGTGGAAGAGCTAATTATAGGTATAAATTTGTATATGTAGATTAATCTTTGTTCATTTTCCAGCCGGCCCGGGCAGTTTCTTGGTCCGCCCGTCTGACAACTCCCCCGGCGACTACTCCCTGTTCTTCCACATCAACAACCAGATCCAGAGGTTCCGCATCGAGAAGAAGGGAGTGCGCTACCTCATGGGCGGCCGCACCTTCGAGTGCCTGGATGCTGTCATTAACCGTTACCGCAAGGAGCAGATCGTTGAGGGACATACTCTCATGCAACCGGTAATTCTTTTGTATCTATCACTGATGAATTTAAAATGT
Organism: Glyphotaelius pellucidus; assembly: GCA_936435175.1. Classification (NCBI taxonomy): domain Eukaryota; kingdom Metazoa; phylum Arthropoda; class Insecta; order Trichoptera; family Limnephilidae; genus Glyphotaelius; species Glyphotaelius pellucidus. The sequence continues at coordinate 36,839,251 of OW386546.1, forward strand.
TTTCTACTTGCAGTATTTAATTTAACGCATCTGTTTTTAAGCGATCAAAGTTTCAACCAATAACACATGATTTTTTTAAAATTATTTTATTTATTTTCTGGAAATCGACAGTTTACATTTTTTCAGTTTGTACTTGTTTGTATAGCCAAAATAAAACCAATTAAGGATTTCCTCCTTGTGACTTTACCTCTGATTAAACAGCATAATAAAAAATTTGGAATAATAAAATTTGTAATAAAGAAACGTGAAACCAAAAATTATATAAAACAAAGGATTGTATAAAACTAAAATTTACATAAAACATAAAAATATCAATACATTGGTATCCATAAAAAGCCAGGTTGTACGTATAAATCAAATTTTGTTTCACCTAATTTCTCTTCTTCATTTTATTTGGTTATTTAATTCTCCAGCTGGCAGCAGAGGGCCACAAGGCGGAGCCCCACACCACCCAGATGTCTGCGTCCGGCGCTGCGGCTGAGAAGATCTACGCCACCCTGAGGGAGTGCCGGGACCAGATCGGCCTGAAGAAGATGAAGGGTATCAAGCACCAGGGCTACCTGCACAAGAAGTCGGACAAGATTGCCAAGAAGTGGAAGCTGCTGTACTTTGTGCTCCTGGTGGAGGGGACGGACACCCATCTCTATTTCTATGATTCACCAAAGAGGACAAAGCCTAAAGGACTCATCGATCTGTCTTGCGCCTATCTGTATCAGGTATTTTTTTGCCATTCCACTTATGTTTTGGTCTTTCATTTTTAAATGTCATCAATCGATTTGGGAGGTGGGTATGGGTACCACCTCCCAAATGGGTAACCAACACCCCAAGTGGTTCGCTGTTTTTGGTGACTTATCAGAGATGCCCGGGTTCATGGGATGAGGTCCTACTACGTGGTGGAGACCTAACCTAGACCTCTTCAGCCGGACTCTCTCGAACCATCGCTTGCACTGCAGTGGGAGGGATGGATTCATATGTCTCCTGGACACCTGACCCTCAAACGCCTTTCCACCCCTCATACAGAACTTCCACTCCTTCCTTTCCCTAAAAAGACCCTCATTCCTGAATTGGATAACCAACACCTCTGCCATAGGTCACCCCAAGTGGTTCGCTACGTTTGGTGATTTAGCAGGGGTGCCCGGGTTCATGGGGTGAGGTTTGTCTAGGTCTTGGAGGCGGATGACCAGGATACACTGAACCCCAGATTCCTACCCACCCCTTAAACCCTTTTCCTTCCCAGAACTCTCCTTTACCCCTTTTCCTTCAAAAACCCTCCACACAGCATCCCCAAGGATGACATAGGCCCTGAGGGAAATTATTTTCCTCAGGGCCTCCTGTGTGGAGCTCATGTAAAAAAAAAAATTCCTTATTCCTTTTTCCTCAGGGCCTCCTGTTTGGAGCTAATATAAAAATTAAAAAAAATAGGAAAATGATACAACTGTTGTAACCATCGTTACCTATGAGTGTACTTTTTATACATTTCAAACAAGTATTTTTTCTGCATAGATCTATCTGCCTCCTGGAGTTCTACGAGTATTCAATTGCTCCATTGAAGCCAGAGTCAAGTTAGCTTCTCAGAAGCTGGGGGTACTGTACATCACTGTTAGATACTTTAATAGTACACAACTGATGACGGTGCTGACATTATACAAATCACACTGTTGAATTTGGCAGCCACCTCTGGTCCGAAGCCCCAAAATACCTGAAAAAAAAACGCTTCTCTAAACAAATAGATTGCAATCTTTAGAGGACAGGCGTCAGGTGGGAATGCTGTTCTTGTTCTACCGATATTTCAACCGAAGATGCTTTTAGAAACTGGCATCATTGCATCACGGCATCGGTGCGTAGTCAAGAAACAGGCCAAACGCATGGCCAATATTATACTTAAAGTTTTACATGGTTACCTAAAAATGGCACAATAAATATAAGCTTAGTACATATTTTATTAGAAAAAATAAATAAAAACAACATTTTATTACAAAATACATGTCTGACTTTTTCATCAGCAATTGGTTCCTTAGAACAGGCAATCTGCCTAGCTAGGAACTATGTTGACCTACAAGACATAATAACACTTGTACACATTTTTAATATTTACAGTTATCTTGAAATATATTATTATGTTATTTTGCTATTAATTGTATATAATGTAATATAATAAATAATAAATAATAATAAATAATATTATTTCACTGTTGACTTTTTTTTGTCAAATGAGAATGGGTCATTTCTACAACTTGTTCTTGATTTTTAACAGCTTGACTGTGTTTCCTTCCTTCCCTCTACAATATGTTCACTCCTTCCTCTCCTCAAAAAGACCCTCCAGACAGCGTCATTTCCTCAGAGCTCCTGTGTGAAGTTAATGTTAAAAAAAATGTGGCAAAATAGTCACTGGTTTAATTTTTTTTTCTTGTTTAAGTTTTTAATTAATTTGTTTGAATCCAGCAAACTTTAATCTGAAATGTGTTTTGTATTCTAGGTTCACGACTCTCTGTGGGAGCGTCCCAATTGCTTCCAGTTGGTGGAGAGGGCCCTGCCCTGCCTGGCCACAGTTTCCTACCTGGCGGCCCCCACCAGCGACGCCTGCCAGGAGTGGCTCAACGCCCTCAAGCCCCTGTGTGTGCCCCAGCTCTCTAGGGCGCAGTGCAAGGTATGTTTGTTGTTAGTAATCTTTTGCCCCAACTGTTTCCCAACAATATTAGATCGATAGACTTAACTGACAATGATTTTATATTAATTTCCCAAGCACAGTTGCGCTCATTAGGCATGTCGATAGCGATGCTGATTTCACAATAAAATAAATAAGAATTTGCCTTTGATGGTGGTTTTGCTTAACACTGGCGGGAATTGTCTATGGATCAGTATTCCTAAGCATAAAGATCTGTCAAAATACAAAAAAAATGATAATGTCCAATTGAAATGCATCCACTTTTAACCCCTGTAGCGTGGCTGACTACATTTGCGGTCCAGTGAAATAATGTCCACCTTGAAGTGCACTGCAGTTTACAGTGTGTAGAGCTAGGTTTTAGAAGTTTTTAATGTATTTCATTACCACCAATGAAAATTCCAAAGTAAAAATTTTAATATTATAGAAGTTTGTCTTGTATTTCAAATATAATTTTCAATATTAGATTTAATTTCGAGTAATTTAATAAATTTTACCCCTCCTATGGGGGTTAATATACATTGGTAGTCTTCATGTACATTTTGACACAACAACAAAGGAGTTAATTGAATAAGGTATTAACCATAACTTGTTATACTTTGAATAACTTTCTGAATTCCATTTCTCCAAGCTTGAACGGGTTCAATTAAACGCGCCTCTTTCAATTCTATGAGCTTCCTTATTATTCCTCCGTTCATTAACCTCTGGTTTACCGATTGCGCGCCCGGGACGCGCCATAAAAAAAAAAAAAATTTTGAGATGCGATTTTAAACCTTATGTGTAAAGAAAATGTATGAAGGTTAAGGTCAGAATCGCTTGGGGCATTCTTGTTCTTGACATAACGGATATAAGGAACACACCTAGCCTCTCAAATAATCATCTTTGCACATATCTATGACTTTCGAAATGACATTTCTGCCGCGATTTGAGCTGTCAAACTTTGAGCGTCGCATGTCATGAAAAGATCGATAAAACTATCAATTTGTCAAATAAACGCAAGTAATATTGTTTGTAAGCATAGTTTATTGTTCAGGGAACGTGTTTCGGTAAATATTATACATGATAGCATAAAATAAATCCGCAAAATATTACGTCAAAGTCAAAACATCGCGAAATTTTCGAGTTTCCTCCCGTGGCATTTAAGAGGTTAATAAGCCAGTAATTTTGCATAACGAATTACATTATTCAATATATTGTGTATATTGATAATTAACCTAAGCTCAGTGGCAGCCAAGGCGCTGCATTTAATTAATTAGTCGGCTTTTGACATAGGGTTTTATCTGTCTATCGTGCTAGATATCCAGGTGGTGGAGAGGGCCTTGCCCAGCCTGTGCACGGGGTCTTACCTATCTATTCATCCATTATTGCTTGCTTATCTGAGGCGGCTCTAGAATTGGAAATAATTTTTGCCTTATATTTTTGGGTGGTCAAAGACCCACTGATACTAATGTTGCTGCTTTTGCGCAGGTTCCCCGGCTTCGCTCCCTTCGCTGCCTGACGCTACACATCTTGGAGGCGCACCGCCTGCCCTACAAGCTGGTGCCGCAGCCCTACTGCTCGCTGCAGCTCAACCAGGCCAAGGTGGCACGCACTCGTCTTAAGAGTGGACCGGACCCCATGTGGGACGAGGAGTTTGTTCTTGAGTAAGAACACTCAGTTATGCTATTTCTCTAGAACACAAATACACTGATGATCCAAACTGAGGCTTTTATCTTATCTCTTCAAATATTAATATATTAGTCAGGGTTTTAGTTATACCCTAGTTTATATTTTTTTTGTTACAATCATCAAATGTAGGGTTTTAAGGGACGTACTTGACTTACTTTAACCAGTGATTCCTGAAATTATTTGGAGTGAAAATGTAAATGAAATTTTGGTCTCCGGTGACATTTTTAATATCTTTCTTTTTCAAAATTAATTATTAAATTTTTTTTCAAAATAAAAAAAAAAAAAATCTTCCAAGTTTTGTCATCACTGGGTCATTCAACCGAGTTACCGCTCAACCCCTCAGTCCGCCCCTGACTGTCCATTACCCAGTGATTTTTTAAATATTTTAGTTGAAAAAATTAAAGAAGTCACCGAAGACCAAAATATCATTTACTTTTTTACTCCAAATAATGTCAGTAACTTAACTACAAATCCTAATCGGGTAAAAAAAGTTCAGGCTTGTTACCAAAATTGAATATTTTGTCGCACACCATTTACCCACCTCACTCATTTTTAGCGTCGCTATGCTAGGCGGTTCGTTTAAAGACGAACATTCAGATCCTGCACAGAAAAGTCCCACAACGGACTGCGCGGATCTTTGCCTTACTTTAGCCAACTTTTCTTTTCTGCGCAAGGTCTGGTTATTTCAATGTACGCTCTTCAGCGGTCAATGTATGACTTATCATGGTTTATTCTATAGTATGATCATGTGGTTTGCCTTCAGCTCGTTGAAATGATACCCAGATTTCACGTTACGGCAAAAGTCTTTCCAGTTTATGAATTGTACTCACTTCTTCATGACATTAATTGACTTTATTTTTTTTACAGTGATGTTCCTCCAGATGTGGTTTCCTTCACCCTGACCGTCCACAATAAAGGAAAAAGAGGAAAAGATTCTGAGGTTAATATGTTACTATTAAAAGCTTGTATAGGTAGCAATACGTAATTTTGTTTGTTTATTAATTCTATTTTATTTATTTAAAAGATGGCCGAGCTAACAGTGGATCTGTCTACACTAGCCAATGGAGAGGAAGTAGAGGAGTGGTACGCTTTATCTGGCATAACCCCAATAGGCGAATGGGGCTCCATCCGATTACGGACCAGGTAAATCATCTTTTTTTATTGTACTTCTTGGGCATTAACTATGTAATAATTTCTAGACATTTTGTTTTGAAGAGAAAATAATAGCACACTAAGTTATCTTTGTTAACCGTGTTTTCTGGTTATTTAGACTCTTTCCGCCATCCTCCGCCCCTTGCAAAATTTAGGTAGCTTTCACTAAAGTGGTTATCAAGTGACTGGTTAAATTTTTATTTATAAACGTCTTTCATGTTGGTGATGATTCGTATTCTGATAGTCGATTCTGCTTAATTCTGAATAATAAAAAATGTTTTTACCCAAATAAGTGGCTGTACAAATAAGCGAAGTTTAAGGTAGGTAGGTAGGTAAAAAAAAGAAATTTTTGATGTGAAAACTTCTTTAGCACCGTTGTGATTTGAAACTCGATGAAACGAATAAGTGACACTAAAAAGAGACAAACAAATACTTCTATAGGATTAAGCCTGTGAGAGAATGAGGTAGAATAACCTTTGTGCGATGCTTCGTAAATAATCGGTCTCCTCTTTGTGCGGTGCTTTGTAGCCTCTCCACTCTTGTCTACTTTAGTTTTCTGAAGGTTTCACTTCTACAGCATGTGAACTGCACATGTATTTTTTTTATTTACATATTGACCTTTTTTAATATGTACACATATTAAATTTTTTCGAGTTCTCCCGAAAACTTTTTAAACTTTAATAAATTTTTGAAAAATAAATAGAAAGCCGATAAATAAGAAATAAATAAGCAGAGATAAATAAGAAATAGAAAACTGATAAATAAGAAATAATTAAATGGAATCAATAAATAAGAAATTGAAAACCGATAAAAAGAGGAATCAACTGTACATTTTCTGTGCTCCCAGATACATGCATGACCTGGTGATGCCTAGTGAGGAGTACAGCCCCTTGCAGCAGTTGGTGCTGGAGCCAGGACTTCTGGTAGTGCGGGCCCTCTCGGAGCTCTGCCACGCTGATCGAATGCCTCTTGCTATGGGTAAGAATACACTCTTGTAAACCTTCCAATAAATTTTGAAATTATCAAGTTCTCATGATGATTGATTTTAGGAGTATCAAGTCGCGTCATTCCTTCCTCCTTTAGCCAACATTTCAGTCAGCCTTGTTTTGTCTATTATCAGGGCTGATGTGCAGGTTAGTTTATTTGTGTAGAAGTGTACCAAGACTGCAAGGCTATCTGAAATCTTGGCTACAAGTGAAGAAAGTACAATACAATACAATATATTTAATATCTCAAAAATCAATCACCATTTTTAAAATTTATTTTATTGTTATCAAGTTTAAGATGAAGATGTACGTGAAATCCTATTTAGATTAATCTTTACAACAAATCGGTTTACATTATGAACATCAAAAAATATGCTACGGATAAGTTGAAGATTTTTTATGTATTGGAATTACAATAAAATTATTAATTACAAAAAAAAATATATAAGCGTAAACCACTAAAAAAATGTTTTTGCATGACTTAAATATGAAGTAATTAATATCAGAAACAATTTTTAAAAACTACCCCTTTATGGCTAAGACTATTTTTGAGATTTTGTGTGTTCTAACTTTTTTTCATTCATATAAAATTATGCACAAAATAAATAAAAAAACAATTTTTGCTTACTTGCCTCGTGCAAATAAGATGCTAGATTTTAAATTTTGAAAGCATGAGAATCAAAATATTTCTAGCGTTTATAGTCCTCATTTGTAGAACTCAATTTTAATTTCTTTTATACAAAAAAAGATTTTAAAAAATTATCATAATTGTTGTGAATGGTTTTTGATTAATATTAACTTGTTCTTCACAACAACTGTGTCTTCTATTTATTCTAAAGCTTATAATCGTTAACGAATGTGTACGATGGTCTGTAGACCAACGAAGGTGGAAGAAGTAATAAAAGAGAACTTGAGAGATATGATTTAAGATTTTCATGGCCAAAAGTATTATTGTGTTAGTTCAAGGTACAAGACATTGACGGCTCTAGTGTAGATAGATCAAAGGTTATATAGTTATCCAACAGATGTCAGTAGTATATACCAAGTGTGGTAAGATGTCAGTAGTGCCTACCAAGGTATGGGAGAAAATTTTTGAGCATAATAGAGAGGACGTTAGCCTCCAGGCCGACCTACACATGTCATCTACAATTTTATTGATCCTCTGCAAAAAGCCCAAAAAACGATTTTACGTGCTATCAACAAGCGACCAACAAGATATTCCTCCAATAGACTCTTCACAGAATATAATGTCTTAAATATACGGCAACTTCATCTAAAATTTACACTTAACACATTTCATGTTCAAATACAAGAAAAAAACTCTCTTACATCACAGTTACACCACCAGAACAATAACCAAACGACACTACAATGTTCCTACACTACGCACCACATCAGCTCAAAGACATTTCATGTACCTAGCTCCTAAAATGTTTAACCTTCTCCCCGAGAACCTAAAATCCGAAACCCAACCCCATATCTTTAAAAAAAAATTATCAAAATGGATCCTTACATTCAGTAACGATGATGTGTAAAACTTGCTATTTTAATTGAATTGTAATATAATTAATACAACTTGTAACTTAAATTAATTGAATGTGTTACTTAAATTACTAACTTAATTTGTTACTAAATTTGTTACTTAAACTACTTAAATGAATTGCATAAGTTAATAACTGTACACTGTACCTACCCAATCTGTAAACTTCATCCGCCATAACACAGGGACATCTCTAGCTTGGCGGATGAATTAACACAATTTTTTGGTTCATTGTATAAACTTCTTTTAATAAATAAATAAAATAAATCTGTATGATAGATTTTAGTTGAAATAAAAGGTACTTGATTTGTTGTGAACAAGGAGTTTTTATTATCAAGAACCGTTCCCAAAAATATGTAAGTTTTATAATGTTTGTGTCTTTTTTCAGCGCTTTTGCGCGTGTTCCGCTACGAGACGCGCGCCCCCGATTTGCTGCGCGAGCTGCTGCAGGCCGAGGTGGCGCGCGAGGCCGACACGCCAACCCTCTTCCGGGCCACCTCTCTTAGCACGACTCTCATGGACATCTACATGAAGGCCGAGTGCAACCAGTTCCTACAGGTGACCTACAACACATTCTACAGCTGTGTTCACGTTAGACTTAGTGGCATAGTGACCTCAAGGTGCTTGGGCCACATGTATCAAATTAAATTGTAACTTTGTACACACTGAACTTAATGCAGTATTGTTGCCCTGGCAGTGGATTTAATTCTAATTGTTCATAAAAAGTCTTCATTAATCAAATTCCAATTTATCATGTTTGATTCCAGGCTGCGGTGTCTGACACAATCCAGAAGCTGGTGGACAGTAAACAGTCGGCAGAACTAAACCCCACCAAAATGGACTCACCAGACGACGCCTGCAGTAATGCTGAATTCCTGCTGCTCATTTTAGATCAGGTATGCTCTCAAAGACTGCCTGATTTAATCATTGCCTAACCCAGCCTTATCCCTTGTTGTTCTGAGTCACAAGTATGTTTATTGTTCTAGATAACTCTGTCCATCTTCACCTCCCCCGATGCCTGCCCTCGGCCTATCCGCTACCTGTGCGGCTGCTTGCAGCGAGCGGTGGTGGCCAAGTGGCCCACCGAGCGCTTCGTCAGGACCAGGGTTGTGTCAGGTAAATGCTCAGGTATTTCAATTAATGATGCTCCGAGGAACTCACGGACACGGTTGATATTTCTCATATGAGAACGGGTCGTTCAACAGCTCGGCTGAGGAACGATTTGCCGGCCTCTATGTTTCCTCCCTGCTATTTCACGCTTCTCTTCAAGACCCATGTTCATTACTTTTTCTCCTCAGAAAGACGCTCCACATAGCATCCCCAAAGACCCATTTGAAGAAATTTATTGTTTTCCACGGGCATCCTGTATGGAGTTATTGTAAAAAAATTTAATTTTGTTTAGCTGTTGCAATCAATTTACATTTGATGTTGTTGCTTTAGGTTTCATCTTCCTGCGCCTGGTGTGTCCCGCGCTGCTGTCCCCGCGCGCCTGGGGGCTGGTGGCCGAGCCTCCCCCCCCCTCCGCCACCCGCTCCCTGGTCATGGTGGCCAAGTGTCTACAGAACCTCGCAAACCTCGTGGAGTTTGGGGGGAAGGTACATTGTGTTAGCTCAACCTTTCTACCTCTATCTGTGTCTTGTTGTTGTTCTCGTGATGTACGGTTACTGTATTAGATTGCTAGTTCTCCTCAGCGCATGTGTCTAAAACCCATTTTGTGATCAGGTGTCACTGATAATTTAAATAATTACCTTTGTAGTGTAGAGCTTGATTTGATTCCAAAGTTGCGAACTTAGTTTCTTTTGGAATTAAAAATTATATATTATGTGTGTTTTTATAGTTTGTTGTCTGGTCCCAAGCCTTTTTTTTAACATATGTTTCTGTTGAATGAATTACATTTACATTACACGAAAATTATAGATCTGTAGCTCTCTTTTCAGCACCTGCAATACTTTTAAAAACCATACTTTATTCACAAATATATAATAAAACAAAACACGCACTCACTAAGAATCAGCGTGGATTTCCCCCCACTCAAAGTATTAGAAAAGGCGACCATGACATTTTATTAAAAAAATAGAGTGTCTCTGAATTTTCTCACTTTTGTAGCTCTAGCTACTTACATGATTGTCTCAGTATGTCAGTTACGGACACCATCTTTCTCACAAATACAAAACCAATTCCGGGATTCCCCAAGGATGCCTAGGACCCCTCTCTTTCTTTTATTCATTAACGGCTCAACATATCTCCTCTTCGCTGAGGATATCAACTATTCAGAGCTATTAAAAATCACATAGATTCCATTCTTCTGCATGATCTTGATTCGCTCGTCAAATTATCAGAACTGAAGCCCTTACCCTTCAGCATCCAGAAATGCAGTGTATTCATATTTACAAGATCCAAAGAAGTTCTTGTTTCCCCTATCACATAAAAAAAAAATCAGAGTGTACAATTCATATGCGGCAGAAGTGAAACCTTCAGAAAACTAAAGATCGGGGAGACTACGAAACACTGCGAGAGGAGACTGTTTATACTATCTCATTATCTCTGTGTTTGTCTCTTTTTAGTGTTGCTATTTTTCGTTTCATCGAGTTTCAAATCACAATGGTGCTAAAGAAGTTTTCACTTCAAAATTGTAAAACAGTGGTTGTGTTTTTGTAAAAATTTTCCAAATCTGGCTAGTGATAAAAAACATGTTTTCTTTAACCGGTTGAATGCCTCGGTACTTACGGATAAAACTCGAAAATTTCCCGATGTTTTGACTTTTGACGTAAATTTTGTGGGTTAATTTTATGCTTTGGTATATAATATTTACCGAAATACATTCCTTGAACAACAAACTACGCTTACAAACAACTTTACTTGCGTATGTTTTAAGGTTTTCACGGCCAAAAAGTATTTTTGTTATTGTTTTTGGGGTGTTATGCCGTGTTTCGCTACCTCCTTCTTTAGCCAACGTTTCGGACAGCGTTACAGTGTCCATCATCAGGGCAGATGAGTAAATGATATTGGTGATAATTACGGAGGCAATTGAAATCCATAAAAACCCCATCAATATTAACAGAGACGACGGAGCTAAGCTCAATAAGGTTTCCAGTAATTGACGGCTACACCAAAGCTAAACGCAAAAAACCATGCTGAATTTTTTCTAACACCAGCTCGTAGAGAAATGGAGCTGGCAGCACGGTATCGCTTCGACACATAAGTAAACACTCTCACCAATATCATTTACTCATCTGCCCTGATGATGGACACTGTAACGCTGTCCGAAACGTTGGCTAAAGAAGGAGGTAGCGAAACACGGCATAACACCCCAAAAACAATAACAAAAAAAAACTTTACTTGCGTTTATTAGACAAATTGATAGGTTTATCGATCTTTTTATGACACGCGACGCTCAAAGTTTGACAGCTCGAATCGCGGCAGAAATGCCCATTTCCAAAGTCATAAAAATGTCCAAAGACAATTATTTGAGTGGCTAGGTGTGTTCCTTATATCTGTTACGTCAAGAACAAGAATGCCCCAAGCGATTCTGACCTTGTTCTTCATACATTTTCTTTATACATAAGGTTTAAAATCGCATATCAAAAAGTTTTTTTTTATTATTTTTTATTCGGCTATAGGGCGCGCACCGGCGCGCCAACGGCACGCGACCTGTTAATAAATTAAGTGATTATTGTGTTATTTTACTTACAGCCTTCATAAAAGTAAAGTTTAACCTATTTGAGACGAGTGTTATGTATACAGGCCAACCGATCACATGCCTAAAAGACGAGCGTCATCTATACATGACGCATATATGCGAATTTGAAATACCCGTTCACGGGTATTGCAAATTCTTTAACGACATTGTCATTAAAAAGGTTAACAATCAATGAAGATTTTATTTTTCCTTGATTCTGGATCATAAATATAATCATAAATATGTTGATTTTTGTGTCCACATAATTTTATCTCTATCCTGGATATTTAAGCTTAACAGTTTCTAAAGTAGGATTTTAGTCTCTCAGAGTACTGTTAATTCTACTGTGCAGCGTTTGAGTAGAGGTTCCTTTCCCCGCTGATACCGTTGTGTCCTCAGGAGCCCTACATGGAGGTGGTGAACCCCTTCATCCTGAAGAACAAGGAGCGCATGGTGGTGTTCCTGGACCAGCTGAGCGCTATCGGAGACCCGGGCACGCTGCCAGGCCAGCAGTTCACCTCATCGGGCAGTTCTGCCGCTACCAATATAGATACAGGTTAGACGTTATACTAAACTAAAATTGTTAATATGCTTTCATATTTCAGGGAGAATGCACCCGGGCTAAGATGATCTAAAGCAGGGGCTCCCAACCTTTTTGTGCTCTAGAGCACATTCTAAAATATCGGTAGGGTGGCGGGCACCACCTATTTTTAATCGATAACCTCCTCCATAACTTCTCATTTTCTCATAATTTATTTTCTTATATTCATAATTTATAAATAAATAATAAATAAAAATGTTTCAAAATACTACTATGACTATTGTAAGTTTGGCTGTCGGGGCCATGCTTATTGCTTTCACTGAGACAGAGCTGTCAGAGTCATGTGCCATGTATTTTGGCGCCTTCGGCATTCATCGGCTCGTGGCGTTCGTGGCCTTCATTGCGTTCGTGGCGTTCGTTCACTTTGGGCTTTCTGCGTGAACAAGGAGTGATGTGCAAATAGGACTCCCCGTTCCAGGCCAGCGTGAAGAGTGCAGTCTGGCTCGCCGCTAGACAAGTTGCGACAAGTACTGTCAGCAAAGGAACCACTCATACATCCAATATCGCAATCAAACGAATGTATTTAATAAACCTAGGCACTCAAAAAACTTAAAACTCTAACAAATAAATAAAAATAATTCACATTTTTAATTAATGTTTATGAAGAAATTCTGTCTCTGTCTTCTGTCGAATAGTGGCGGGCACATACGAATCGTTCCGCGGGCACGGGGTTGGGAACCCCTGATCTAAAGTATTATAAAATGGGGTGACATTCAATTTTCAACTTTTGAAACTAAATAACTATTTTAAAAAATCATTTTCAGAGAAAATTTTATGTCATATTTATTGCAGATGTTTTAACTATTTTATTCAATGCCCCTTTCAGGGGTTTTTTGTACGAATAGTAAAAATTTAACAGTATTTATTGTACGTAACTGAACTGCCTCAGTAACAACATTTTATGTTTGTTTAGTGATATGTTGAAGATGTCCACTCACTTGGTATATTTATTTCCCTCCATTATTTCATAAGGTTTCAAAAACAGTTTTTAGTATTTGGCTACGTTCAGAAATATTTCATTTATAGAGATTTAATTGCGAAGCGGAAATAACACAAAGTTTTTATAAATCTGACAGTTCGTTTAAGACATAAAACCTGCACAATGGCAAAATACCCGAGTGGTTAACATTTTTTGTAAATTTCTTTATCTTGTGGAATTGTGAATTCATGAAAACGTGAGAGTATTTAAATTTTTTTAATTTTTCAGAAAAAAATTCTCTCAAAATGCGAATCATAAAAGACACACATATTTTTCCCAGAAATATTTCGATGACGCAGATCGAAAGAAAAACTGAGAAAAATTATATTTTACTCATTTTTGGATTTCAGCAGCCTTTCAGCAAATTTCCGCTATCGATATGTAAAAATATTGTATATTCGTTTGGGGAATCAAAAAAAAATAGTTATCAAAGTAGCCTTTTAGAAAGAGCGATGTTGATATATCATTTTTATGAGTCATTCTATGTTGACCTAGACTCTTCCTATCATTGATCTAAAGCACATGCATTGTTACAAAATGTCTGACACAAGTGACGTCATGGTTAAAAGTCTCGACGATGTGAGTAGTCAAAGCCTTCCCTGGCTAGCGAGGGTGACTACGTCACTGATGAGTTTACAAAATGTCGGCAATGTGTACCTGTGTCACCAAGATACTTGAATCGTCGAGTATTGAAAACTTGCGTTTTTTTTCAAAGAAGGGTCCCAATGTTTTGGAGATAGCTTTCCTTGGCTTTAGTCCATATATTACACCGAAACCGTGAAAAATTAGGTTTCACCTTTTGAAAATCTTTTACATCTCGTTTTTCATTGTTTTATTTTATTTATTTATTTTGAGAAACATTACATATTACATTGTTATAATGAGCTTTGGCTGTCCAACTAGGCAATTTGCCCGTTTTAGAACAGTCAAAATGAACAGATATTTTACATGTAAATAGTAAATAATGTTATAACAAGTAAATAATCCTTCCTCCCAGGTAAAGAGCTGGCTACCCTTCACCACATCTGCGTGTCGCATCTGGCGGAGCTGCAAGTCCTGGCCAAGACGCAGCCGGCCATCAAGAAGCTGGTCACCGTCACCGACATGCTCACCAAGCACAAGCACAAGTACTTGGAGATGATCAGATAGGAGGACTCCACTCTGGCACGGTAGGGACCTTCCCACATCAACCTCTGCCAGCCAACTGCTGCAATATTGAAGGTCAACAAACCAACATAAATCAAATTTCAAATTTGGAATGAAAAAGTGAAAAAATAATCAGTGTTGCTATTGCCATGGCTCCGAATTTTACCAAATTGGTTAGGTGAACGCCAATACAATAATAATCTTACAAACAATTTCAAAATTGGAAAAAATGTTGTGTGTGTTCTCTTGCATGACATGAAATTTTCGTTTAGGTGAATACCAACTTAAAAATGTGCATAAAATTTCAAATTTGGAAAAATGTGAAATTTTAATATTGCATAATATTCAGTGCTCTTGTAATGGCAAGCGAATCGGGTTTAGGTGAACGCCAACATAATAATATTAAACAAAAATTTTCAAAGTTTTTAGTGTTGTTGTAATGGCATAAAAATTATAACACATGAAATAAAAATTGGTACTATTCTCTAAGTACAGCTAATGGGAGAACAACTGTTTACTTCTTGTCAATGTGAAAGTGGAAAAAAAATATTAGATATACAAATTTCCTTGAAGTAAAGTTGTTCTTTCCAGAATTAGGATGTGAATTTAAGATACTAGATTAACTGAAGAGTTTTGTAAACACTTGCATTATTTCTATCGATGAATAAGTTCAAATGAAATTTAATTATAGCGCACCTTTTTGGATGTTGTTGTACTTTCAATTGTTGTATGCAGTGTGGTCACTCATTTTGGCCCAGTGGTTTTGCAGAAATTTAAATGCAACACTGTTTTCAAATAGCCGTTCAGCACCATTTTGTTTTTTTGACATTTGAAAGATCCTGAAAGGTGTTTAAACTCGATTCTAGGTGTGTTTCAGCTTTCTATCAAATTGTAATAAGCTGACAAGCTTAACAAAAAGATAGCTGACCTCTTCTGCCGGTCACAATTAATTCAAAAGCTGAAATGGAATTAAAATCGGCATTTAATGAGAACCTCTCAACTGTCAAAAAAACAAACAAAAAGACACTAAATGGTCATTTCAATGGGAATTTTATAACTTGACTTTACCTTTTTTTTTTGTTTTTGTAAATATCCTTATTAATTTTGTATTTCTATATGTTACAATATCAATGAAGATTTAATATTTCATTATCTTTCTTTCTATTTAGACAGACAATTAATTTTAATTTCAATAATTCTCTGCAGTTCATGAAAACTTACATAACAGATTAACTTGAAAATTTTAATTTTGTATACTATATTTTGTATATTTGTGTCCCTACATCCCTATAATACGACATTTAACAATATCTTAATTATTTGGTTGTCAAATGATTTGAACCGTTATGTATAAGGAACTCCAGTGAAAAATATTATGACTTAAAACATAATTTTTATGTAGAGATCAACAAACGCCGAATCTGAAAATATAAGTTTTATTATATAAATATAGGTATTGTATGTACAAATAAATCACTATTTAGAAATGAACAAAACACCAACAAATCAAATCTATTTGTTTGGTTGGCATCACTGATAGACTACTTATGATGGACTACTTACAGAATTTGTGTGTTTATTTTTATGAGCCGGTTTGTTGTTAGTTTTTTTGGCACTTTGGTAGAATCCAACAACAAACGTGATGAGACGCTGATATTTTACTTTTGTAGTGTTCTTTCAAAAGCGATTAAAATTTAAGAATATAAAATGAAGTACATCTGTTAAACGAGAAAACTGCCTCTATATGACATCACACTAGAACCGCCATAGTTTTTAAATAAATTATTTTAACTATGAAAAAGAATATAAAACATGGTCAATATTTTATAATAATTATAAAAAATCTGCAATAAGAACAAAGTTTTTTTACTAAAATACATCTATTTTCAGGCCTTTTCTTGGGCCGACTAATATCCAATTTCAGATAAATGCATGTTTGTGCATAAGTGCTTCCAAATGTTGATATCGACATTGTCATCGACAAGGAGTGTATCTGCCGAATTTCAGCTCGATTGGATGTCGGCAAGTGGGCTAATTTCCACTTCCAAGAGAACAAAATAGAAATTCAAACGGTTGTATTTAAAGCCGCATGTACATTAAGCAACAGTGCACAAGTTATTTCATGACATTAGGTGCACATGTAATTTCATCACGCATGCATTAGTTGTATGCCACAAAATTAGAATCACGCTAGTCCAAAATTACGGTACCACTAGTGGTATGCAATTAATTGCGTAGTGTAAAAATGTGATGCAACTAGTGTTGGGAAACCATTTCAGCTGAGCAGACGTGTGTGTTCGTTGTAACTGCGTGAGAGTTATGTACAATGACATTGTGCATTGCAGAAAATGGCTTTGATGGCGCCATGGTTGCTGTGATACTGAAAGTTGCATGACACTAGATTTGAGCAATTTACACCAATTTTTTGGTGTCATGCAATTATTTGGAACATGCGTGCAACTTGTTGCATAATGTAAATTCAGCTTAAAAACTAACTGGAGTTCCTTAGTATTATGATAGTTATTTTGATGATTATTTAAAATATATTATTTTGTGATCTTCCCATTACCCTAGCATAGCTTATAGACAATCCTGTTTTGTATAAAGATGTCCAGTGTCTCAATTCTTATGAATTAATCCGTGTTTAAACATAATTATAACTCTTTTATACGTATATAAATTATATCTCACTATTCTTAAATTAATATTAAATCACCCAGCTGTTGAACATATATTCAGGGTACTTATCCGCTATACATACACTTACTGGCCAGGGTATTACACACACTAAACTCTGTGCATTGAATATCAATTACATCGAAAGATATACATACCTTTATCTTTTCGTTCTCTTCCTAAAGTTAATAAACAAAATGTATATTATCTAATAATTGTGGCAGGTTATTAATTTATTCCATTAAATAACTTTCACTGGCTGCGTGCAAAACTAATCTAATTCTAATTGAAGCATAAATAATACTATTAATCCCTGTTGCAACGGATTTTTCTGGGTGTTTAGTTTTCGATTCGGCCATTCTATTTAATTAATATCATACCTCCAGATATTAATACAGAAATAAAAGAACTGCTTTCTGAATTAAAGTGTGAAAAAGATAGCCATCGCTCGAGTTCATCAAAGAATTTATCATAGACCTAACAGATTTTAATGAAATATTGTTGACCCTGGGTAATCCGGCCCCAGTCTAATCCGCCCCCCCCCTATAATCCGACATGCTTATTACAGTATGTACATACAAAGCACATTTATTAGTCAATGCACGCTTAAACATGGTGACTTGTTCGCGGCACTGTGACTTTTACTTGACGCTTATTGTCTCAGTTTGATTGTGAATGTGATCAAGGGCATTCATATATTGCTGTCACATTGTACAATGCATGTTTACAAGTGACGCAATGACTTTGGTCGGTGGCAGTTCTCTATATTTGACAAATTCGATCATCCAACAAAACCTTTGTCAGATTACCGCGGGTCAGCTGTATGTATGTATTTGAATTAATCTTGCATGTGGCCAGTGAAACCTTTTAGTTTTCAAGTATTTTATCAAGTGCTAACGTTACGAATGTGTGTGTACTGTAGATGTGATCCAATAACCCATCACTCGACATTTGTGTTTAGAAATATGACGCACTGATAGTTAGGTATTTCAAATAATAAATAGGATACTGAAAGACTTGCGTGAACAAAGCATTCATCATTGACAAAAAAATGTAAAAAACGTGTTTGTACTAATAATAATATTTAGTGTTATTAATAATAAGTTTATTAAATTGTTAGCAACATTTGGTCAGTATAGTTTCAATATGGGAAAAATGACATGACATTAACAAACTACTTACAATCTCTACTCAATCTTTACAAAGCTGGCCTTAGTGAAAGAAACTGTTTCAATGAAATTTTTTGGATCACATAATATGCGACATCTGTAAATGGATCACATATGTGACAGCCGCTCAGATAAGGTTAAGATTTTCTATGTAAATCAAATAACACAAGGGGCATTAGTCAAACATGGAATATTTGCTGATGTAATATTATTATATTCGAGGCTTTAATAAATTTAATTGACCTAAATCTTAATTTTCTATCGCTTTTATTTTACCATTTAATCTGAAATTTAACAGCTGTAGAATTTATACAAGCTAATTAATTGATATTATATTTGTAAATAAATAAAACATGCTCAAACTATAATGTTCTGATGCCAAATAATTTTGCATATTTCTTTTAATAATTGGAGTTTTGTTTTCACTTTGCTTAATCCTTTGCAACAAGGCTGGGTGACTTACTGGATGAAACATGTGCGCATGAAGGTACCCTAGATTAGCAGCTCCCGCACTTTCGGTCGACACCAGTTCTGTTCCCAAAACAGATTTATTTTGTGTCAGGATTTTTTCAAAGACAAACTTGCACTCATATGAAGCCGGTTGTAAAGGGTTATGCATAATTATTATTAACAATATATAATATCCTTCAGTAAACTTCTTTTATCTCTTGTTATATGCTAACCCCTCAGGCCTAGGGCCTATATTTTCGGAAGGTCAAAATATTTCCGCTTTGCAATAAAATCCAAATAAATAGAGTATTTCCGTAATCCAATCCAAAATCACACATTGTTTTTGAAAGGTGATGCAACACGCTTTCAAATTTTATAATTTTATAATTCGAAATAAACATAAATTTTGAAATATAAAAATTTTGATTACAGACAAATAGCTCACCTTACGTTTTTTCTAACTAAAATTACTAATAATGAAGAAAAATAAAAATACACATATTTTACTAGCAAATGTATTATAAATGTTACTGTCGACTCACTTTTTTGTCATTTTATGCAAAAAATAATTCATAAAAAATTTTCAAAATTGCGGTTGTAAACTTTGGTTTCATAAAGGTGACTGTAAATAACATTTTAATTATTTCGAGGTTAACTTTTATATTTGGAATATAGTATTTTTTAGATCATATTATTTTTACCCATGATAGAAAGGGAGCCACAACTATTTCTTTGAGACCTACGTGGGTTGTTCCGAAAAGCAAACAAATCAGCCTGAGGGGTTATGTGAACCTGTTTTCACAAATATGACTACTTATTTAATTATCAGCTTTTCTTAGATTAATACATAATATTTCAAGCATAAGCTCTGTAAAATGTACAACGCTGTGCCAAACAAAACATGTTGTGAGATGCTGACATAAGCTGTTTTTTAAATGAAGATATACTTATTAAAGTCATAATGTTGCATAAGCTCTACTGATGTTTGTACATGCATATTTATGATTGTACTTCACATATTATAAAAAGTTGTCAACGAAATTATCCTACTATTTAAAGGTTAGTTTTTATGAAATTATGTTCATGGTTTAATCTTGTAAAATAATATAAAATATGCCACAAAACTATACAATTTCAGATCCTTGGAAAAGATAAAATAGTAAAACTATTGTTTTGCACAATTTCGAATACAAAATTTAATATTTTAGTTAATAATTTTAAGGTGTATCTTTAAACTTACTTTTTTATATTTCTGCTTATTTTATTTGAATAATAATTGTGTACTAAAACTTTAGGATTGTTTAGAGAAAGATGTGGGAAGTTTAGATACCATTTGATGTACCCAATTTGTAGTGTTTGATGTGTGCAGCTGATGTGAAAAATGATGGGGTACATTTAGCTTGAGTGGTAGGAAAGAAGTGATCAGAGATTTTTTGAATTTCATTTTGAGCAGATCTGATAGCTATTGTGATTGATCGTTGGGTTATTATAGCGTGTTGCGCTTTCTTTTTCTTTAGAATACATTTCAGGCTGCGTTAATGTGTCCATAATGAGGGTAGAGCAGGTGAATACTGTAAAGGCAATTCTTCCACAGGGTTACACAAGTTTACGATTCTCGATTACTAATTTTTGCCATTCACTTCGTCGAGACTTACATGGCGTTACTTGAAACAGACATTTCATGACAATTTTTTTTTAGATTAGCACCACACAGGAGGCCTTGAGGAAAATAATTTCCGTCAGGGCCTGTGTTATCTTAGGGAAAGGGATTTTTAAGTAAAGGAAAGAGAGGAAGTTCTGGGAAGGAAAAAGGTATGAGGGGTGGTAGGAATCTAGAGGTCAGTGTATCCAGGAGTAACGGATGTATGAATCCCTTCAACTGCGGTGCAAGGCGATGAGTCGAGAGAGTCTGGCTGGAGAGGTCAAAAAGCCTCCCTCAACCAGTCACTCTAGATTCAGCACTCCACGCAGCAGGTGGACAGATGCATCTGCCACCGAGACATGGACATACCTCACCCCGCGAACCACTTGGGGTGACTAAGTTATCCAATAAATGGTTCCCGGGGCTGCATTAACCATACCCGCCCCCCAAATTGAACAATGCGTGTGCTTTGAATCAATGCCAGGAACAAAACAGCCAACATACAAATACATGATATAAAAATGACAGCTACAGCAACTGTTTCGTTGTAAGTGAGGTTATAAAAGCATTCTAGTTTTGGAGTTTCGAGAATTCAACTGACTTTGCAAGTTTGCAACGTGAGTTTACAACACAGGTGTCGGATACTTGCATATCTCTGTGGAAAAAGGTTCTAATGCAGTCCGTAACGTTGGCTTTAGAAGGAGGAAGAGCAACATGGCATAATAACCCAAACATTAATCACAATAATACTTAAACCGTGAAAATCTCAAATCACTTCAGATCTGATAGCGTTTGAGTCTCGGATCCTCGAGTATTTAATTATCTTCTTGTGTGCCATATTGCAATAGTTATAAAAGGTCTACTAATAAGAATAAATGATAACGAAGTGGAACATAATTATCGGATTAGTAGTCAACGTAATATTTAAAATTTTCGATGTCAATTGAAACACGGCACAAAATAGAGGTACAATAATTTATTTATTGCGTTCTTCCCGTCAATAAAATCTCGTCACATATATTTAACGAATATAAAATGATGGAATTTTGTAGAATTTAATATGACATCGTCATCAACAAAGCTGCCTTCGAAGAATTGGCTTTTCAGAAATTGATTTTCAAAGAAGTGGAGAAATTGTATATGTTCCGTAGACTGATCTATAAATCAACGTAAATGGTTTAGAATGTATTATAAAGTGTTTATTCGTATTTTAGGTTATAGCATATTGACTCTTTTACTAACTATGTACGTTTATACATATATTATTATATCCATGTGTATTGTATGTATGTATTTAATCACCGTGCTTCAAATTATTTGATTTACTCTATTATATTTAACATAAATGTTATAGATATCTTCTTATTTATGGAGACCTTTAGTCAAAATACTTGTGAGCTTGTGTTGCCGTGCTTTCGATTCATTATTTATCCTCACTCGGCCAGTTCTTAAAAACTCATCAAGTCGTGTTGGTGAACTCTTCAATATTATTTGCAGGCAATCAAAAGAGGATCTATTAAACAAATTTGTTTGCAGTGATAGCTCCAATATCAATAGTAGCGATACTAACGATGGCGTAGATAAGTATGGGCAGTTTGCACTAAGCTTTTTTCATACCAATCTCCATATCGAAACTATATGGGGTCCCATATGAAAAATCTTTGCTTTACACAATTATTATTTTCATACTTACAATTTCATACAATTAGTTGCCGTTAGAGAAGAAATAATACTTTGGGACAGTACTAAATCATAAAAAAATGGCAACACCTTGAACATAACCATAGATCAGACGAAAGCATTTGTCTTTGGACTTTGCAGTAAAAATCATCAAAAATACATACTTTTTTCAAAATATTGAACTATAATGCACATACAAAATCAGTAATTAACATTCACAATCAATCGTAAACATTCACAAACGGTAATACACATTCACAATCAGTATTAAACAAGTATGTGTTACTTAACTGTTGTCTTTTTATCAATATAAAACGAAATATACAAAAACTTTTTCACACCTTATAGTTACTTAAAACAATGACATGTTATGTTATAAAATGTCCGCCATCTTAAACGGTACCTACCGAATAGAACACATCCATAATCCGTGGATCCAACTCGAGGAAACTGGATGAAAAAAGCATTTTGTAAAAGGCCCGTACTTCTATATTATGTAAAAATTTTCCATTGAAGATAAATTTGACATTTCAAACATGTTTGTTTTTTTAATTATGTGCTATTTAATTTACTATGGTGCTGCTTTATCTTTTACAATTGGCAGCAGTGAAGCACGTTAATAAATTCAATGTGCAAACTATTATATTTCTTTTGAAATTATTACAATATTTTAATATTTTGTCCTAAATGACACAATGGACTGATTTACAATATTTATACAGATTCTGCTAAAATTCTATCTGATAATAATACCTTATTAGTATTGACTTTAAAAATTGCATTGAGGTCTGTAGTTTACGGGTAAAACTAGTAAGTCGAAAAGTTCCGTAAAACATCATGAATCATATATGAGCCCTCAACACATACAAGAAAGTCTCCAATGGATCACGTGTGTGACAGACCTGCGGATAAGGTTAAAATTTTTTGGATTCAATATTTGAATTTTTGTAAACCTATGTAATTTTACCCGTGGACATAGATTTTTTTAAATTGTGAAAATAAACAGTGCAATAAATATTTAAGCATACAAAAATATCTGCTTTGAAATATTTAATTTGATTGTTTTGTAACCAAATGCATCTTGTGGGTGCTATTTTTTCATAATCATTTCTCCGTATTATTTTGATCAAAGTTTTGAAGAATATGTAGTTTTTTTATTGAATAAAAAATGATGTTTTTAAAATACCATAAATAATAGGGCGTATCAAAAAAAATATTTATTCCATGCTATGCATTTATTTTATTGCATTTTAGAAATTATTTTATATTGTATTATGTTGTATCTCCAATGTTAATCACTAATAATTTTTAGTGTGTTTGTAAACAGATTAATGTTAAATTTTTGATCTCTTTTGTACATTTTTTGTAAACGTAATGATAAAAGCTGGTCAATTAGATTAAAACCGCATAGATTTCATATGAGACATAGAATAAAGAAGATCACAAGAATTGCTTAACTCCTCGGGCTCGGGCGTATTCTATCAGGTCAAAATATTTCTGCTTTTTTTTTAACTTTAACTCCACACAGGAGGCCCTGAGGAAAATAATTTCCCTCAGGGCCTATGTCATCCTAGGGGATGCTGTGTGGAGGGTTTTTTAAAGCGAGAGGAAGTTCTGGGGAGGAATAGGATATGAGGGGTCCAGGTGTGACCCATACCTGCCTCCCAAATATTGCAATAATGCCCAAATAAATTAAACATTTCTGAACATATTCGAAAACTAAAAACCGTTTTTGAAAGGTGATAAAATATGCTTTCAAATTTTATTGTTTAAAATAAACGTATAATTTTTGAAATATAAAAATTTTGATTGCCAATATAATTTAAAAAATGGCCCACCTCAAGTTTATTCTAATTAAAATTACTGACAATGAAAACAAAATAACACATTTTTTATTAGACAAATGTATGATAAACATTATCGTTAACTTACTTTTTTGCCGTTTCGTATAAAAATAATTAATAAAAAAATTCCCAAAGTTTCGTAAATTTTTTTCAAATTGTGTTTGAAAACGATTGCATAAAGGTGAACATTTTAATTATTTTATGGTTAACTTTTAAAATTAAACATAAATCGTGATGTTTTTTTCTTCCTAGCACTGTTTGGATCATATTTCTCACCATGATACAACGATTTCCATGAGACCTATATGAGTTGTTCCCGAGAGCGAACAAATTAGCCTGAGGGGTTAAATTTCCAATACAAAGCTGTCTGTCATCATCATTTTAATGGGACGGCAATGTACAATGTTAGGAGAAAAATAGAAAGCATGCTAAATGGCTAGAAACAAAATGTATTGTCAGTGGTGATACATTGTTTGTACTAAAATCTAAATGGAAAGGATTTCTAGTGTATAGTAACTATTCAGTGATATGAGGTCATGTGAAGTATTCCGAATAGTTAATCTTTACCAGTGTACGAAATAAAAGTGGGTTTCAATATTTAAACAAAAAAACTGTTTAATTTATAATTTTGAAAAGGTCTCAAGATCAAAAATATGTTATTTCAGAATTAAAATATAAAAAAAATTGTAATCTTTCAGAAGAATTTTGTAATAAAAATATTTGGACCTAATAATATTATTATAATATAACAAACTACTTTTTATATTGATTTTCTTATGTATAAATATTATTATTCAACAATATAATAAATAAAAATTAGGAACAATATTTTATGTTTTATTTGACTCGCAATGCGAATGAATATTATAATGATTACTTACAACCTTCCATTGATATGCTGTTGTAACTCTGTAACCAGCCCAGGCATAGGGGCTTCACCGAAGCCATAGTCAAATGGGCCTCTCAGAAGCCGGGCATACTGTATGAGGCGCGCATTTGCTTTAATAGTACGCAAGTGCGCCCCACCATTGAATTTGGGAGCCATTTTTGGTCTGGAGACCCAAAATACCTTGGACTCTGCAGAAATGGGAGGCCCATTTGATAGATTTCCCTATCTTAACAAGCAGAGTGCAATCTTTAGAGCACAGGTATCAGCTAGGTACGCTGTCCTTGTTCGACTGGTATTACAATGGTAGTTACTCCGAGAAGCTAGCGTCATTGATCCCTTCGGCACCGGTGCATAGTCGGAAAACCGCCCAACCAAGTGTCAACCGGTTTTCCGTCGGAAAACCGGTTGACACTTGTCGCTTCTACAGCTCATTTTTTGCTTGGTCAGACGCATCCGCCATCAAGACCCGGACAAACTTCACTCCTTGAACCCTGGCACCCATGCTAAGTCACCAAACGTAGGGAGAGACTGATTGAGGAAGACATTTTGGCCTCTCCACCTCTCTGACCTCTCGGAACATCACCTTGCACCGCAGTGGGAGGGATGGATTCATACATCTGTCACTTTTGGATAAACTGAGCCCCAGATTCCTATCCACTCATACCATTTTCCTTCCCAGAACTTCCTTTCATTAAAACACCCTCTACACAGCATCCCTAATGACGACGTAGGCTCTGAGGAAAATTATTTTCCTCAGAGCCTCCTGTGTGGAGCTAATGAAAAAAAAAATGTTTCTGTCTGAAAATATCTACAAAAGAGCTTCACAATTCAATTGCACCCCCCACTTCTGGCTGCTGCGCAGAAAACTAAAGACTGAAAGTAAGATGACGGTTTACAGCGCAGTTTTCTGCACGGCGGTCTAAAGAGCCGCGCTCCAAAGTGTCCGTGTGGGGGGGTGAGAAATCAACTAATTCGAAACTTATTTCAGCAGTCTGAAAAAACCATTAAAAAGAAGCAAGTCATTTCTGAGTGGCAGTGAGAATTATTGAAGATGTCCGCGATAATCAAAGTCGCTCCATTTTACGGTACTGAGAAAAATGGTAAATAAAACAACTGGCCTACAAGAATAGAATAATATATATTTTAGACACAATAACAGTACAAAAGTGAGACATCAAGGCGGCTAGGTCCAGAAGAGGATGGAGAAGGCCATCAGTAAACAGCTGACGGCCACATACGGAGACTTCCTCTCCCCGATGCGAGCACACTTCCAGAACGTGCCCACCAGCCTGCAAAACAATATCAACAACTTTGTTAGTACATCAATATTGAAGTGTGTAGAAAAATGATATGACGGTAACGATCGAAAGAAAAGGGCCATTATGCTTGTCACCCGATTACAATTTGTTCAAAAGCTGAAACGTGTCTAAATTCGATGTTCAACAGGGACTATTCAAATATTTTTAAAAAAATAAACTTAAAATAATATATTATATATCACAATGTTAAAAAGAAGTCTTACAAAGTGTTAGACAGGGGCAGAGTTGCCAATTAGAACTCCCCAAATTGGGAGGAATTTCTAATAATTTAAACTAATTGGATATTTCATGGAGAGAACCTTGGTGTGGGGATTCTAAAATATGAGAACTGACGCAACCAATTCCTGCCAATTAAATTACTTCTCGAATTATCGAACCATATTGAAAATCTTAATATATATATTTCTTCTGTCCGTGTGTGTGTCACTGAACTCCTCCTAAACGGCTGGACTGATTTTGATGAAATTTTTTGTGTGGGTTCAAGGGGATTCGAGAATGGTTTAGATTCACAATTTGGTCCACTGGAAAATGTTCTTTTAATTATTTTTTTTATTTCTAAGGAGTTGTTGATTTTGGAATGTTTTACATTGGATCCGGCAGACTGCGTTACCATCGCAGTATCGAATATTCAATATTATTCTATTTTAATTTTAGCTTGTCCCGACAGTTGTGTACAGGACAACGTCTGTCGGGTCTGCTATAAATAAATAAAATAAATTGTGGAACATTCCAGAACACTCTCGAATGTTGTCCTGAGCGAAGCCGGGTAACCCAGCTAGTAATATATAAATAACAGTAAAATTACAAGTGAGAAAGCACTATAACTTTTTTCTTTCACAGAAAATCCGAAAATGACTAAATAAATGCTAATATCAACAGAATTTTGTTTCATTTTGGAGGTAGAATTACATACAACGGAACTTGTGGGGAATTGTTATTTTTTTTCCTCAATTTGGGGATTTTGAACATCTATTGTGGATATTTTAGAGCATATGATTGCATGGCAACCCTGGGCAGGAAACACATGGACTGTTCTAAGCAGTTGATATTCGAAATTCATGGACTACTGTCATTGTGTAATGTTTCTTTCTGAGAACAGTGCAGTCACTGCTTGAAGCTATCAATAATGATTGCTTGTAGTGGTTTATATGCCCAGCCTTAGTGCCGCAATATACCAGTAGCTGACGGCATTGCAATGCAGCGGCAGCGTCCGTGCAGTCGAATCTCGGCAGTTTTCATACAAAAATCTCGTTCATAACACAAGGGACGTTTGCTGTCAAGTCGGCAGCTGCTATTGCCTTGCTGGCATGATGCTGTTGTCGCAACAGCAAGCCAACAGAACTGCCCACTTCGGACTGCTACAAGCTCCTCGTCTAGTATGACCTTTACATTAACAAAATAAACTAGTTCAGAGAAAACTGTTGCATGCATTGAAACTGGCAAGCATTTAATAAATTTTTACAAGTTATATTAGATGACCTTACCCAGTTTTATTTCTATCCATTATACTGGGGAAGAGGGAGCGCAGGTAGGTGCAGGTGCATATCAGTAGAAGCACCACTGACAGCAAGCTTTGGAAGTTGAAGATGGCGCTCTGGAAACAATATTATTAATTATTATTCACATCAACAGACTTAGCAATCCAAGGCATTTGTAAAGTTTACTAGCGCCTTTACTTTTTAACCACGAAAACTGCGCTATATAAGTATTCCATACATTTACTCTAATTACTGTTTATGTTCAATCAAGAATCAGCGGTGATCATGTCACGAAAAGTAATATTGCAATTAGTAACTTTAACTCGAAACAATTCCTATCGTTATAAATTTTATATGTTATTTGCTAATGCTCAAATACAAATTAAAAGAAAAAGAAAGGATTTCACGTATGTAAATTAATTCGCTGTAATTTAAAAATTATTACCATGATTTTGACGTGTATTTTGACTTTGACATATCAATAAGCTGGGGTTGCCAAACATATAAATAATTCTGGTTACAAAAAATTCTCAAAAATTCATTTTCCTGAAACGTCTCGAAACTACGCAAAGAACAGCGTTTTTAGATTTAAATTTGCTAGTTGTTATTTATCAATAATAATTTACGAATAAATTATTCACGTTCTCCTGGTTTCCAATACTGAACAGGTGTTTGATGAGGGTTTTCCAATTTTGTCGTCAAATATCTCATTAACAAACTGGCAACACGTAATTGAAAAATCATAGACAATAAATTTTTCTCTGAAAATCCATTGACAACGCAGGTCGCAGAAACCTAAGATAAATAAATTTCAATTTTGACGTAAATTTGACACAATATGACAGGAGTTTTCGTTAGGTTCGAATAGTCGTATTTATTTTAATTGGAACTTATTCTAAAATGCCAGCGATGGGGAATTACACAAATGCAATGGCGGAGAAAATACTGCTCGATATTGCAAATGTATTTTCAAAAGACGACCTCCTGTAAGTACAGTATTATATTAGGCCTAACTTAAAAATAATTTTGCCGACGCGTATAATATTTTCATACTTACATACAAATGAAAGATTTGGTGTATGGAAACGAGTATTTAAGCTTTTAAAGTATTTTTCTTATTGTTATGATAAAATATACTCAATTTCCTAGGTGCTTCGAAGTGTAAAACTTTTCAATACTTCTGTCGGAAAAAAATATTTCTCTTAGTAAGCTTGTTACAAAATTTCTTTTGCGTGTTTGCTTTAGCAACAGTTTGACACACTTTCCCTGTTTAATTGGAGTTATATTATGATTTGGGTAAATATTCCATTGACCGCCGCACTTTTATTAGGCTCAGATTTTGGAAATTATGCTATGTAGTTTCAACTTAATTACTATAAGAAACGAAAAAGATGAACTTGTGGTACTCCTCACGGTAAATAGGAATATTTCTTATTTTAATAGTTAGATTTAGCCTTATTATTACGAAAAGGAGTATTTATGTTGGGGGGGAGACGAAGAAAAAATATGCGTTTCATATCTTAATGTTGTTAAAATTACTTCACATGTTCAACACGAGTGCTACAACTTTACCCAAGAAACAATTATTTACGTTTGGGTAGATGGTAAAAAATGATTTCCATTCAATTCCATTTTTATTAAAAATGTGAAATTTCCAAAAAAAAACAATTCTTATGCCGCCATTTTTTTTTTGTATCGACATTTGTGAGTTTTGTTTCAATCTAAATACTTGATTAACCCAAACTAAGAACCTAATAACTTTTTATGTGCATGTAAATAGTTGTTTCTAGTAGTAATTGTTGAAACGAAGTGTAATTTCCAAAATGTAATGTGTCTAAATGTGTGGCGGTTAGGGGAATAATTACCTTGACTTGTTTCTTTTACAGTGAAGAATTTGACATATTGCCCGTGGAGACCAATAACTGCAACAAATCTCCAGTTTTACACGCTGAGCACAGTCTCGGCCTCGAAGGATGGTGCATGAAGAATGTCTACCACTATTGTTACAATGTCCTGATGGAGCAATACATATCCAAAGTAAACAACAAACCAGTTAAGATAAACATGGACAATTGCGAGGAAGTCAACAGACTGTTAATGGGCGCTTTGCTCATCAATCCGGATGTGGCCACCTTCTGGAACAAGCGCAGAGAGATGTATTCTAAAAGATTTCTCAAGTTCTTCGATGAAATGAAATTTACTAAAGTTCTCCTCTCGAGGAAATCCAAATGCAACGATGCCTTCGCTTATAGAAAATGGTTGCTAGAAAGATATTGGTCCGGTGAGCAAAATTGAAATACTTAAAATGTTGACTCAAATGAACAAGTATAAAATATAATAGAAATGTTTTTTTGGATTACATATAACCAGAAAGGCTATTCCCTAAAATTTGTGATCAAAGATCGTTCTCCCGCGAGAAGTGCCGTCAGATTTGTGTGATTTTCTGCAGCTGTTATTTGCTTTTTCTATTGGCCGATATCAAAATTTCAGCTGTGAGCTGTCACGTATATTAGTTTGGGTCGTTTTAAACACGAATTCCTGCAAGTATGCATGATTATTTACTCATTTAACAGCTGTAGAAAATCACACAAATCTGACAGCACTTCTCGCGGGAGAACGATCTCTTATTACAAATTTTAGGGAATAGCCTTTCAGAAGGCGTGTAATTATTCAAATAAAAACATATACATGAAAAATCAGTTATCAAGAAATCTAATCTAATTTGTTTGTAAAATCAATAAAATAACACTATTAGACAAAATGAAATAACAAGTTTGTTTTAGAGCTATAAATTTATTTCCACCATCAACCGGTTTCTGAAGAGCTTTTCTTTATTCAAATGACATCAATTTGTAAATATTTTTTATTTTATTTTGAAGGAATTTGATTGGATTGCTTCATTCATTCCGTGTTTGTTTGTGGTATCGTGGTGTGTATGGGATGGTTCTAATTGAGTTTGTTTTCAGAGCCGGTGGGGAACCAGTGTTTGCGCATTGCGGCGACAGCGGAGGTGGAGCTCAGCGTGACACACGGCTGCGCGCAGAAGAGCCCCAACAACTACCACGCCTGGACGCACCGCATCTGGTTCATGAAGCAGATGGCCCGCCACACCAGCCCGGGCATCTGCCTTTATCTCTTCATGGGCGAGCTCAAGTTCTCAGAGGCCTGGATCTCCACCAACGTGTCGGACCACAGCGGGCTGCACTACCGACAGTTTGCTCTGAACTGCGCTTCCCTCACTAAAAAAGGATTCTCCTTCCTCGAAGGGGAAGAAAGATTCAAATACACAAATTCAATCAACGTAATAATGAAAAATTTGAATTTTGAAGAATTCACTAATGGCTCGGAAAGAGAAATATTGGTTTCCATACTTGGCACAATCCTAGAAGACAGTGAACAGAGTAAGGTATATGTAGAATTTTATCAAAGGATTTGTTTTGTTTTGTACGATTTGCTGCTGAACGAAGAGCTGATTAGAATGTACACAAGCCACGAGGCTTTGTGGTGTCATAGAAAGTTTGTTGTGAGCACCTTCTTAAATACAATTTGCCAGTATTTTGGAGAGGGGGAATTTAAATCCGGTGCATTGCTCAATGTGGGAAAAGAGTTCTCTTCCAATATCACCAGCTTCGTGAAGGTGTGCGAGGACATGGAGACGGGGGAACCGGTGGTGAAGGAAGCCAAGATGCTGCGGCACCATCACCATTCCGTCTACAGCAGCCCTCTGTATAAAGCCTTCTCCCTCAACGAGAAGAAGTTCATAGACCAGAGATCTAAATGTGGCGATACATTCGCACTCAAATTTCATAAGTGGCTAAGATTTGTGTTGGGTTTTACGATCTAAAATTTAAATGATTTGTTGTAATTTATATTATTTCGTCAATTCAATGGCGGCTCGAGCACTTCTTCGATGATAGGGACTGACATTTTTTTGCGTGTACTGAAATCTCACTTCCTGGAGAATGTATAAAATTTTTCAAACCAAAATATTCACGAACAAGTTACGCAACTGATCAGATGTTTAAACACAAAATAATGTATGCAGATATAAAAGGTAATGCAATAACAGAGGTTATCATGGAACTTAATTGGAACGCGCGCGACTGCCATCTGAAATTAACAAAACAGTCCAATAATTTGTCGTGAGGGGATTTAAAAGTTTGTCCCTGAATTCTATGAGATCCACATACTAGTATGCATGAGCAGATGTGGTAATGCCTAGGAAATCTATCCAATGCACTTAAAAATAAGGGTAAAAGAACGATATGTATTTTTAAATTATATTTCTGCAAATTTAATGTAATTTTTTTTTAAGAATTCATTCATTTTGATGAAGACAAACTTTTGACTATTTATTTCCTTTTTAGTAGGTTTACTCGTGAAGAACCGCCACTAGCTCAGTTTATGTCTCTGTTGTGTAGTTTATATTTTTATTATTATGTATTTAACATTTGATAAAAAATTACTTGATGAGTTAGATAGATATCAGTTCTTGTTTGCTACATTACATGCACATAGTGTTATGTTTATTTTGTTGACAGCTGTGGGAACTATTTGTGGAATTGGCAACTCTGTGTACTATTCTGAAAGATCTAATTACGTGTTTTTCTTGTGGAAGATGTTCGCCAATCATGTTTCAGAAACAAAACCTCTATTTATTCTTTTGACACTTTTAAAAAATATGTAAAACAGCAGTAACACCACGTACCATCGAGAGCTATATATTTTTCTTTTTATCATAATATGTACATTGTTACAAAGTAGTTTTTTTTTTTTTATTTTTTAAAAAGAAAGATAAATATTCCCGGGTTACAAATAACCAAACAATATTTGAAAATCTCCTACCACTACCACAGAAAGCCGAAAATGTTGCTTGTATTGTGATGGAGGACTTAGCCAGCCGAGGAATCGAACATGTGACACATGTGACAATCGAATGTGGGACCCAAACGCGATGTCAACTCAGCCACTGACCGGTCACAGCCACTTGTGTTTTGACTCATTTTATTTACTCAGTGAACAGTGTTATCGCAATCAACTTTAAAAGCTCTAACTATTGCCCAGGCGCTCTACTATTTGAGGACCCCTGATATAATATTATGTAGTACATCATGGGCGTAGTCAGGTTTCGATTTAGGGTGGGGCAAAAAATAAAACTCTAGAGGAAGGAGGTACTGAAAAAAAGTAGGCTTCTACAACATAATAAGTTTGAATATTATTCATGCTTTAGGCTCTATGAATACAAAAAATGTGAACGGAAGAAGAAAAAATCACCCACATTAGTGCTGTAAATTTGAAAACGCTATTCCAAAGGTCATGCATCGGCCAGCCAGGGTGGGGAAACGCCCCCACCTTGCCCCACCATGCCCACACCCATGTAATACATTGTTTTGTTTGCAGCCAGCTATTTTTCAGAGGCATATAAGTAATCTCCAAACTATATTGTAATTTATTAGTTGTAGAAAATGACTTTTCTCTTCCTCAGGTAATTCCTATCACAGAGTGTTTTGCTAGCTTTTGTCACTTCCCCGAAATGATCTTAATCGATTCAATTAATATCATACCATATGAACTGCTTACTGCAGTTTAAAACCAATGAATCCACCTAGAATTCACTTTTATCTCATATTATAAAAAAATTCTAAAAATTCTCTTATCATTTCCCATGTAAAATACTTCAACAAAGTTATTTAAATATATTGATGGGTTAATTATCAATAATTTTCTCATAAAGCTTTACTCGCATATTAATAAATAAGTCACCTTAAGTTCTTATACAAATTTGGTGGTGCACAATTATTTTCTGTTGAGATTTATAAGTGTGCACATAAAATAATATTATATATCTGTATGTCCATTATGAAAAACCATACAGAAATTTGACATTACTATTTGTTATACTTCTTCGCGTGTTCTTATTTTTTTGTTTGCCGTACTTTGTTTAATAACTGTTGTCCTTGCAAGATTTTGAAGCTTTGAAATTCAATGTTTATGGAATGTTTGGAAAAGATTATTAATATTTTGGAGAAAACTACCATATCATCTTGTGTCTAAAATTATGTGTTTAGATATTTAAAAAAATTTCAATGTCAGTAATTTACGAATACATAATATGAATCTCTTGAATTTTAAATATTCTAAAAAATTTGTTTAATCCAGTGCAAATTACTGTTTTACGCATTTTTCAAAATTTTTCTCAGTTTTTGTTCAAATTTGATGTACTTTAATTTAGTTTTGCTCTGTGAAGTTTATTGTGTGCCTGTATAGTTAGTCCTGGGTAAACCATCAACGAGCAATCGGACTGCTTTTAAAAAAAAATTCAGTCATCAACACCCAAGTCCTATGATGAGTGCTGGTGTAGTGAGTGACCATAGATGTATGAATTTTATAATTGTACTTGTTTCTCGGTTATGACAGGTACTTTGGATTTACAGTGGCGCTTTTTATGTAATTTTTTTCCATATGTGCCCAATCAAAGAGCGGGTACTCTCGACCCGATCATTTCAGCCACTAGGTTGTGTAAAATGACGAATCGACCCAGCTCTAATATAGCTTACCATTCCATAGGCATAGGAAACAATTATATGTACTTCCAATACAAATATCATGCCAAATTATAATATAATTCTATATGTATGTAATGTGATAATATTATCTACAACATTATTTGTAGGTTGAGTAATATATTACAGTTAAAATAAGTATGTAATAGAATACCAAACCAGATTATCGAACTATAATTTTAGCGAAGGTTTGTCATCAATCCATTGATAAATTTCTTAATTATTGGAAGTTCTGGAATATCTGCTAAACAGCACTAGTAAATATCATTTGTGCCCGGTGCACACGATGCTAGTATTTCAAGCCAGAACAGCAAGCTAGTATGACGGCGTCCTGTCCTGGCAAGATCCTGGCTTGGCACAAACTAGAGCAGTTTACACGATTCTAGGAAATTTTAAGCCAGCATCAGTACAGTGACTTTGGTAACCACACCTTTGCATCCGTCCGAAAGGAAAAATGAAGAGCTTACGTAAAAGAAACTATTAAACCTAGAAGGTCATTATCGACCACCGCAACATGGGCATGTTCATGTTCAACATTGCATGGGCAATTCTCAAATTACGTAATTAACAATTCAATGAATAAAGAAAAATTTAAAAAACATCAATATGCCGATCGTCATTAATTCGGCACAATTTTTTTTTAATGCTGAATTATGCATAAACTTGTCTTTGTAAGACGGAATGCTAGCATTCCGTAGACATTCTTTATCATGAAACAATTGTAAAAACTTTAAAATTAATCTCATTACAGAGTTTTGGCATTTTTAGAATCGTATCTTGTGTATCATCACTGTACATTAACTGATCATGATCACTAACATTTGGGCAGCCACACAAAGCTAGGAAAAAAAATTCGTTGGTGGGGGTTGTTACTAGCACAAATAATAGAACCACACCCTATTAAATTATCCTGTCTTGAAACGCTGGCTTACTAGCTTCCTCTCTAGCTTACTAGGTTAAAAACAAAGCTAGCTACACATAGCTAGTGTTACCAGCTTGCTGGGTTACTAGCAACAGCCTGCTAACCTGGCTTGAAATACTAGCCTCGTGTGCCCTGGGCATTACTGTTACGATATTGGTCATAAGTCCAAATTTAACCCTTTTTCGGTACTATGTAAAAAAGCCAGGGCTCAAGACCCATACAAAGGTTTTTGTATGGGTCATGAAGAGTCCCAGTATAAACGAATGCCAGAAAAATACGAACTTGAACCGAACAGTGAAATGTCTTGTTCCCATGCTGCCAACATCAACTATGAATGTCTTATTCATCTAGATCAGGGGTTCCCAAACATTTTTTTCTCGTAGACCACTTTCAAAATTTTACTGGTCACGGTGAACCCCCTGCTGGTACATTTCTACCATATTCCCAAAACTCGACACGCATTATACTGACGACTTTTTCAATGGGGGCAAAATAGACCAGTATTCGAGATTATATTTGCCACGACGGAGGGGGTGTAATGGGTATGTTCCCATCCCAGTACAGTACACCCTATTCCATTACGCCCCCCCTCCCCCTTGCCTAGCTGGGCATTTTTTCGAGGTCTCATGCACAACCAGTACAACAATGTGCGTTGTTATAGAGGGGGCGTAATGGGATATGAGACGGGGGTGGGATGGGATATGGATATGGGGCACGGGATGGGTCTCAATCGAAACCAGTTCGTGGACCCCCACTTACAACTCGTCCCTTACTTACCCCATTACTTTATCACGCCTACGTGGACCCCCGTCGGGTCTCCCGTGGACCCCTAGGGGTCCACCTGGACCACTCTGGGAATCACCGATCTAGATTCTTACTGATACTCCGAGTAATTGCTCCTTGCTGATTTTAATTTATGATTATTTTTTCTATTTGTGGTTTTAACCGCAGCTTTACTAACTGAAGCATATTTTGACAAATATGCACATATTATTATAAAATAATTATTATCCTTACCATATTTATTATTTTATTTTTTAAATTTTACATTATTTGATAGAATGCCAGCCAATTATTACAGAAAATATAATTTATTTTCATCTTTTACCTAAGAAAACTTTTGTTTTTATATTATGTTTGTACCAATATATATTTTGTTTTATGTATAGATGCATATATTTTTAAGTTACACAGCTGCCATCGCTGGTTAATGCTCATATTTAGGTGTACAATGTTTATATCGATTGTCCAGTTGATTAGTCAGACATCTCTGAAAAGCGAAATTTGAGTTGAGTTATACGCAAAAGTGTACCTTCTCTGGTACAATACTCAGGTAACTCATAAACACCACCAAATTAATTACTACAATGCAGAAAAACTTGTAGTGAATTAAACAAAATGTTGATGTTTTCTGGGTTCATTAGTAGGATATTTCAAAATGTCAAACTAATGTAGCGGACCGTTAAGCCTCCCGCTGTTATTTTATAACACATTTTAAACGAAACACAGACACGTGTAAATAATATTTTATTTATGGTGAGCATTTGAATATTGCTTTCCTCAATATCTGAAAACTTTGTATTTGAAGATGTCTGATTAATCAACTGGACGATCGATTTGTTTAGATTTAATTATTAATAATTCTGAACCATATAAGTCAAAGATTGGATTACCCGTACCAAAAATTATGTCTGTTGTCCACAGCTCACGTTCGATGTTTCAATCAAAAATATTTCGCATATTTCATATGGACTCGGTCCCGGCACACCCTCCTTCCTTCATTCACATTCATACATCGTCTCATACATACCTTCTATTATTCTGACTCTTGGCAAGGCACGACTCAGAAAATATTTGGTTCACTTGATCTTGCTAAGTTTTCCTAGGTCGCCCCTTACTTCTTCTACCATTCGCATTTGCGTCAAATATTCTGTTTACACTTCTTTCTTTGAACTCCGTGGTCAAGGGGTAAAGTCCTCAACTATTAATCTGAAGGTCGCGGGTTTAAATCCCAGCGTGCGCACTTAAATTTAATTTGATTGATTTGTGCTGTTTCACAATGTAATCATTTAACCTGTTGAATGTTGGATGGTATTTTAGATTGATATTGGCGCAAGCGATTCTGTCCTTGTCCTTCATACAGCTTCTTTATACATAAGGGTTAAAATCGCATTTAACCAATCAACGACCGGGTGTTTTATTTATTTATTTTTTGTTAAAGTTAGCTATTCTGGGAAAACTTGTATCGTTATTATTATGTAATATATATGAATAATAAGATACATTATCTGGTCAACAGAAAACAATCGCAAGAAAAGCAATTCCTTTGTTTTTATATATTCATTGACCAGAAAGAAGCAACAAGGTAAATTTTTTTCTGCGCAGTTTTTCCAAATACGCCTGGCCTTCAACAGGTTAAAAGCAGAGCCAGCCGGCGGGCTCGCGACAGATGAGAGGTTAAGCAGCATGTTCCCGAGATGGATGTACTCTCAGTATTGTCCTGGTGTAAGACCACCATTCAGAATTGAATCCATTTCAATAATAAAATGCCTTTTTTCAGTGGTCTCTGTACATTTTATGTATTTATTCACTGATGGCTCGAATTTGACTGAACAGTGAGGATTCGCATATATATCTCTCGGTTTTCGCTACTCACAACGGCAGCGAATATCGGCTAAATGGATTGTGTTAAA
Organism: Glyphotaelius pellucidus; assembly: GCA_936435175.1. Lineage (NCBI taxonomy): Eukaryota > Metazoa > Arthropoda > Insecta > Trichoptera > Limnephilidae > Glyphotaelius > Glyphotaelius pellucidus. The sequence continues at coordinate 36,876,989 of OW386546.1, forward strand.
CCATAGTGAACTAACTTACTTTCTGCAGTTTCTGAGTTAGAGTTTGAAATGAAGGCTACACATCATAATCTTGCTCTGCCAGAGAGAACCAATCACAGAAATACTCTTGACCAATCATAGACTATATTTCTCTGATTGGTTCTTCTAGCAGATCTAGATTATGATTTCGAGCCCTCATTTCAAGGTCTGACTCAAAAATTGCAAAGTGAGTTAGTTCACTATGGTTTAAGATGATCCAAATGTGAATAGGACTTTGTGTAAGTTTTCGTTGGGGCCCCATATGTAACTCATTGTATTTTAAAAATGTGGACAACCAACCTTTGATTTCTGATGTACAGAATTAATATAAGATTTTGAATTTCTTTACTAGCGACCAATGTCTCAAAAATGTTTTAATGCTCTATTTATGACATTTCATACCTTGTTATTAGAATAAAGTTTTATTTATTGATTCAGCACCTAATGTAAATACCTCTAGTAGTTAACTAGTAACCTAACAACAAAAGAACTAAGAGAATTGTGTTCATTAGTTTGTTATGTATTTAGTTTGTGTTTAGCTTTTAGACTTAAACTATGATAGAGTTTACCAGTAATGAGACTAATAAGTCACTATTACAAAATATTATTTAATTTTTAATACTTTCCCACCTCCCTCTTCTCTTTCCCCTCCCTGCTACCTTCGGCCTTGCAACATACCTCAATTGGGGATGTCATGTCTCACTGCCTACAGACGGTTGGGAGCATTTGGAATTCTTGTGCGGTACTCACATAAAAAATAAAAATAAGCAGTTTTGTATAATATTCTACGCCGGTATTATATTGTCTCTTTCGAATGATGGTATTTAATTATAATGTATACGGTAGGTAGTTCTGAATCAATATTTTAGGTAATAGAGCGGCAAATTGTAATTAGGTACCTAATACTCCTGTTTTGTTAAATTATCATTAATATATATTACTTTTTTTAAATGGTTTTTATTTGTTGAACCTCCCAGCCTAATCTTTTCAGAGAACTTTTGTATTTTCGAAATGAAAAATTTTGAAGAGAAAAAATAATTATCACCACGATCTGCTATATATACCACGTGGAATTATCGTCTTGACGGAATTGACCAGACATGAAACATAAATAAATTTACAGACAGACGAAATGCTAACTGGTTGAGTCAAAACTTTGCCACGCTCAGTCAAGGCTGCTTTTTTAATTTCCACGGCAGTGACTCATTTCTTTAATATGAGTGAGGGAGATGCAAGAAAATTTTTTTTTTTTTTCCTTTGGAGGAAGCAGATATGGACATCGTTTGCCTCACTACTAATTATTTTTTAAGTGTAAGAAAGAGATGCAGCATCATTGGGATAAAGAATGCATGTTTTATCCTTTTTTGTGCCGTTGCCGTGCCGTAACCGTGAGAAATATAAAAGCGCACAATAAAGTGGGTACCAAAGATATTCAAATACAAGAGATATGCTATGATGCCCGCCCGAATGTTGGCGGATTACTTCCTAATGAGAATAGTTTGAATACGGAAGGTAATTGATTTTTTAAGGTGCGCAGTAGTATTGGTCAACAATATAGTTTGAATACGGAAAGAATTCGTTAATTTGGTTGATTTTTTGAAGGTGTACAGTAGTATAGTTAACAATATGGGAGACACCAGGAAGCACAGTCCCACCCGTAGGTAAAAACTGCGAATAGCTTCAATATCTTTGGTAGGTACACAAACTTAAATTTTTAGCAAACGTAAACAATAATTCTTGATCAATAAATTAATGGTGAAATTGACAAATTAAAAAGTCAAAACAATGTTTACATAATATGTAGGTATATGAAATCAAACATGGTCTGAAAAATGTAAGGTCTGCAAAAAAAATTTTTGCAGGCCTTACATTTTACCATCCTATTATAAAAACCTTCTTATTACATTGGTAGCTTGACAAAGTGCGACTAATTACTCTACAAATCTATTCATCTTTCGAAAGTAAAGCATTTCAAAATGTTTTTCTTTCAGATGATGTTTTAGTTTCCATGAGTGACAATTTCTGGTTTTCCTTTTAACACCTTGGTATTGAAGCATTTGATGTTAGTCAATACTTTGTTTTATCTTTAACAGATCTAAAAGTTTGAACTTTAAAATCCGAAACAACCATTAGGCAGTGGCGTAACTACACCATCTGAGGCCCGTGGCAAATTTATTGGATAGGGCCCAGTAAAAATCGTCACGTTATAGTTGAATTATAATAAATTACTTAAGAAGTTACCCAACAGAATTACTAATATTGGTTGCATTTTTGTTAAATATCTAATAAATTTTATTTTCAAAAGCATAATGTATGTTAATATATCTAACTTTCATAATTAACTTTACTTTACCTCTAATTGCAGGTTCGATAAAACAAAAAACTACGAAAATTCAAAGATACAAACGACGAATACTTTAAAAAAAAATAGACATCCGGGATTCCCCTAACACCATGCGTCGCTATTCCGCCAGCGCCACATAAAAAGTACTTTCTTGCTTAATAAAATGCGGGAATACCCCGAGCTTCACTAGCTCGCCCGTGCCACAAACGAATGCGTTCTAAAATTGATCGACTTCCTATTACTAGTGGTCGCCCAATGGTCGAAATTCGACCATAATTGTAATGTTTTTTTTTTTATTTTTGACATTCAGTAAGACCATAGACAAATAATATTAAAGACAAAAAATATTAATCTATTCTCAATTTGACCATATACTTTAACAATAAACGATAGAGTAAAGACGCGAGTGTGTGTGTCAAATACATGGTAGTGTGTGTAATGTTTTTGTTTTTGATTTAATCTATTTTTATGCATAACTTTTAAAAAATATTAGCATTCTGCACTCCTCCTCTATATTAAGTATAAGTGCGCGAAATTTCATACTCCTCCGTCCGCGCAATTTTCGTAAAAAAGGGTACAAAGTTTTGGCTTCACGTATTGATATATTGATGATGATGAATGCGTTTAAATCTTAACAATTTATTTGAATTTGTACATGGTCTTTAGTTCCGCCTCAGGCCCACAAAGAAGAAAAAAAACCGTACATGGTGGCCATAGTGACTGGATTTTCGAACAGTTTAAAACTTGTCGCATGCAAATCGGATGTAAAGTTTTTTCTAATATGTTGTCAACTAGGTTCAAATTTTTGCTGAAGGATAATTCAATACACAAACTGTTTAAAACAGTTTCATATAAAATCCTGTAACTCCGTCAATTTTACAAATTTCCTTAAAACATTTGGTGAGAGCATTACTAACAAATGCATCTTTTAGAAAATGAAATAAAAAATGATAAGTTTATTTTTACAGAATCCTAGTGCCTTAAAAGCCTTGTTTAGGATTCGATCAATGGAGCATGGATACGCTTGGAGGCCCCCCAAAACCAGAAGCCCGCGTGAACTGAATAAAAAGCTTGTAAAATTACATCAACTTCTAAACTAGGGGGGGCACATTCAGCTTTGCCGCCCTTTGAAGGGCTTAGTCCGCCACTGACTCTGTCATCTTTATAAAAAAATACTGCTTGTACCTCAGCTTCTCAAGTTAATACCGCGTCATCCTTATAAAAAAATTGCTAATTTTACCTCAGCTTCACAAGTTACTGTGTCACTTTTATTAAAAAAATGATGATTTAGGTACCTCAGCCTCACAAGTTAACACTGGTATCTTTATTTAAAAAATGCTGATTTAGGTAGGTACCTCAGCTTCACAAGTAGGTACTGTGCCATCTTTATTAAACAATTGCTGATCCACCCGAGCTTACTGTTTACAGTGGGTTACATTTATTTATTTCTATTTTATATATTTATTTATTAAAAGAAGTTTATACAATGAACAAAAAATTGTGTTAATTCATCCACCATGCTAGGGATGTCCCTGTGTTATGGCGGATGAAGTTTACAGATTGTGTAAGTACAGTGTACAGTTATTAACTTATGCAATTCATTTAAGTAGTTTAAGTAACATATTTAGTAACACATTAAGTTAGTAATTTAATTAACACATTAAATTAATTTATGTTACAAGTTGTATTAATTATATTACAATTCAATTAAAATAGCAAATTTTACTCATCATCGTTACTGAATGTAAGGATCCATTTTGATAATTTTTTTTTAAAGATATGGGGTTGGGTTTCGGATTTTAGGTTCTCGGGGAGAAGGTTAAACATTTTAGGAGCTAGGTACATGAAATGTCTTTGAGCTGATGTGGTGCGTAGTGTAGGAACATTGTAGTGTCGTTTGGTTATTGTTCTGGTGGTGTAACTGTGATGTAAGAGAGTTTTTTTCTTATATTTGAACATGAAATGTGTTAGTGTAAATTTTAGATGAAGTTGCCGTATGTTTAAGACATTATATTCTGCGAATAGTCAATTGGAGGAATATCTTGTTGGTCGCTTGTTGATAGCACGTAAAATCGGTTTTTGGGCTTTTTGCAGAGGATCAATAAAATTAAGAGCACAGCCGCCCCAAATTATGATGCCATATGCTAACTGGGATTGGCAGAGAGCATAGTAAACCGTTTTTCGTGTTATAGGAGTAAGTATATTTCTTAGAGTTCGAAAAACATAAGAGAGCTTGCGAATTCGGGGAGTTAGACTGGCTAAGTGCTGATCCCAACGAAGATGGTGATCAATTAGGACCCCCAGGTATTTTATATGAGATACTTTTTCCAAATTTGGGCAAGTACAGGAAGAGTAGGGACTTGGACAGGAGTGAATTGTTATTTTCTGATTGATAGAAGGTTGGGTTGCAGCAGATAGACTGAAGGTTAAGAATTTAGTTTTACCAGCATTGAGGGTGAGGAGATTATCATCTAACCAATTCTTTACAAGACCTATGTCGTATTGAGCTATGTCGAATGCTCCTTTCCAATTTTTATGTCGAGCTATAAGCACAGTGTCATCTGCAAAGGATATTATTTTTCCGGTTATGGGTAGGTTACAGAGTTTATTGATGTATATGAGGAACAAAATAGGGCATGGGTTGTAACATAAGATATAGGTACTTCTCCTAATTCGAGAATTTTAACAATACCTTCTGGGCTTCAAATGACGACAAGTAAAGTAATATTCAAAACATTTCGAGAATCATCGGCGCCTTTTTAATATGATGCTTTAACATTAAAATAAAATAAAATAAAACTATATCTACCGCATCATCTAGCGTCATATATCGAGCAACATTCAGCCAAGTACTGTTATTTAAAAATACGATTTCGTCAATAGATGTCACTTCAGTTCATAATTATACAAATAAAAATCATTAAATATATATATATATATTTTAAAGAATAACATCCCGTCCAAAAATAATAAAACTGATACTTTAATCGAACAAAAATTTGTTAGTTTCAAAGAACAATAATTTATTTATTTAATATGTTAAAAAGCCAAAAATCGCACTCAAAAGTACATCGCACATAAAAGTAAACCCAAAAAATCTTTAAAAAATGGTAAAAACCATACATCTGGCAACAAACAATACTAGTTACAACTTACAACGGAACTATTAGTGAAAGCATCGATATTTGATGACTAGCGGTAATTCGCGATCGACTGTTTGGCGACCGCTGATATCTGGTATACTTTATTACTAAGTACCCGTTTCAGATACCTCTGCATAATTGCCACATTACAGGAACTATTGTCTCATTCACGAGGCTAATGAAGGAAGACTCAAGGTTGCATCTTGTACGCTCTTGTACGTCTATTATATATAATCATTATTGTTTTTCATACCTTTTGTCTACGTTCGCGAAGTTCATCATAATCACGTTTTGCGCACACTGTGACATACACAATGCACCCACACACCCACATATTACCCATTCATACAGGTACACGGAGACATGACATAGATTATGATTACATCAACATCAACGATATTTTATTTGTGTCTAGATATCTATAATGTCCGATGCACACGAAGCTGGTATTTCAAGTCAGGATAGCAGCTATTGTTAGTAACCTAGTAACACTAGCTACGTGGTTTACCTTAGTAAGCTTAGTTTTACCCTAGTAAGCAAGAGAGGAAGCTAGTAAGCTACTCTCAAGACAGGATAGTTTAGTAGGTTGTGGTTCTATTATTTGAGCTAGTAGGCCCCCCTACCACCGAAGTTCATTTCCTAGCATGTGTTTAACTTCTTGTGGCCGCCCAAGCTAGTTAGTAATTAGTATAATATTGTCGGTTTCGTGCACACTGCATACGTGACTTTTTTCTGAACCACGATACGATTTTAAATATGTTGTAACTCAGTCACGAGATTAATTTAAAGTTAGTACATTTGTATCGCGATATAGAATGTCTGTGGAACGCCAGTAGGTATTCCATCTTATAAAGACAAATCTATGCGTAATTCCTCCGCATTACAAAAAAAAAGGTGCCGAATTAATGACAACCGGCGTAATAATGACCTTCTACTAATTAATGTTTCCTTCTACTATTTTAATATTTCGTTTTAACTTTCGAAATCATTGCACACGCGGATATCTCAGAACTTCCTCTCCCTCCTTTCCCTAAAAATACCCTTCACACAGCATCCCTAAAGATTTCATAAGTCTGTGATGGTCCCACCCCGCTGCAAGGTTTTTTCACCCTTTCCTTTTCTCTCTTCGTCGTTGAGATCTCCGATCGGAAGGTTCAGCTACGCTGTTTTCCTGATCTCATTTTCCCAACCCCTGTGATGCAAAACACAGTAAAACAAGGTTGTTCTGGGAAATCTTACAATAAACCCTTTACTTCACGTTGTGATTGATTTTTGTTTCGAAGCCTCCAGATTATTTGGAGTAGGAATTTAATGTATTTACTATTTTTCGTGGTAACTTTCGACTCTTTAAAAGGCGTGGAAGAATTTTTTCTGTTGTCTTCTCAAACGCATGAAGGATACGCCCTGTCTAACTGCCCTACACTACCGATGCCTATGGCCCTAACTGTATACTCCCTGTAGAGTCCCCGTTCCCCGCTATAGTGATCCCTTTTGCACCTAGTCTATTAAGGCTGGGTAAGCTATCCTCTGGTCCTATTTTGCGCTAGTAAAATTTAACTGCACGTCTAAAGGTCAGTTAGTAAATCACGAAGAAGGAACCTAGCTCACGTAACGGTCGATCCTGTGGACAATTAAATGGCAATACAAGTTCATTATTTACTTTAATTTAATGTACGTACCTAGAGGTGCCTCTCTATGGCCGAATAGGCTGCTCCCGCGTCTCCCAATCTGAAATACCTATCCTATGCATAACCGTTAGAAATATTGTTATTGTTAGTAGCACCAATTTACGGCAGAACTAAGGGGTTTTAAGGAAGTGATAAAAGGAAAGGAAGGAGAATTTCTTTGCAAACTAGTATTGGCTCCTCCGCTAACCAAGTTGACCGAGTGGGCAGTTCTCCGGACACAACTATCCCGCCAATGCATGTCTGAGCTATACCCCGGTATCTGGCGGATCTCTTGGACGATCACCCTGACATACCCGGACTCACTCATGCCAGAGGAAGAACAGCAGGCTTTCAAACCGTTCCCAGTCAACTCCAATACGCATTACGCCTCCAGATTACTACTTTACTGGCTCTAAAAGGGGTATTTCCATTTCGTCCCTTGTCATGACTCTATCCGCGGGCAAGTGGCGCGAAGCTGTGAGGCAGACCGTCAAAGCCGACCGTCTTCGCCTTTCCACCTCCAATAGTTGACATAAGGCGCACTTTGTGGGCCTTACGTTTACTTTTGGGTTGACACAGATGAGAGAATGCAACAACGTTACAGAATTTTCCCGCAAGATACCTTGTTAACGGTCTCCTCCACTCAACCTTGCAGGCTTCCCGTGATGTCTAAAGTCAAACGCCTCCGTCAGCGAATCGTGCCCATGACATACAATTCGGCATCCCTGGTACATAACCTTTCGCGCCCGTTCGCTCGACACGATCCCGCGAAAGGGAATGACCTCCGACATAGCGCGTGACCCGCCCAGTCTGTGGCTGGTACCTCCCCTCCTCGTAACATGGTAATGAGGGAAAACCCTTACCTTTCCGACATACATATCTCACTTATGTATGTCTCGGTACCATCGTATACATTCCACAAACGTGAAAATTTAATTCACGCAATACAACAGGTCGAAATTTCGCAGATAAACAGGTTGATATAATGTTATACATGCATAGAATCGTGAATCTGGTTCTCACGCCCTCCTCCTGTCGAAGTCTGCGCCAAACTGTCAGCCAACGCCTGCAATTGGGTAAGTTGTACTGCCAAAATTTCATCAATTCGATTGGGTGTACTATCGTAGTCTTATTGCCTCTGCGTTCCTAGGTACTTGTAAGAACCATTTTTTGCTGCTGTTCCGTTCCTAGCATCCAGCTGTTAGGCGACGGTTCGGGTGGCTGGACCCGAGTGATGACGGCGAAGAGAAAAAAAACCCCTGACCGACACGCACACTTATAGTAAACAATAGTTCAATTGGCTGCTTCGTTCTTGCGGTCAGCATGTCCTGTAATTTAAATTATGGAGTTGTAATTCGACTTACCGAGAGTGATTGATAACTGTACCCTTTATCCTAGCGGGAATACACGCTCGTTGTGATTTTTGGATCTGCACTTGTTATAACCTGCGGGAAGAAAACAAAGAAAACTCCTCCACCTCCCTACGACCATTCCCCCCCCCCACCTGTTATGTAATGTCCTGAAATCTATACTCTGTTCGATCATCTGTAGTTATCATTCTTAAGTTATAGCTCCCGTCAAGCGGTATATTTATTATTAAAGCCCAAATTAATCTACGTAAAGTTTATACGATTTTTCCTCTTCATATTTCCGCAATTCGGGTAAAGTATAATATTATTAACCCACCCCTACACCCTACAGTTTAATTTTACTTGAAGTAAATCACGAATTTTTTATAAAAATATAATTTTACTAAGCGACTATAACACTGAATTTAATCCGATAAACTAACTTTATTTTTAATTACGGTAACTTCAACTATGTGCTTTTTCTTATTACGTAGCGTTGCAATAATTCACGAACTTGTATTATTTCTATAATTTACGAATTTTGAACTCAACGGGTCGCGCCGATCTTCGAACTTCGGACTCCCTTTTAATAAAATTACCACTATCTGTTTTCACTGAGGTTAATTAACCGTTGCTACGAGCTGGTTAGAACCAAAACTTCCAGACTTCCGTATTCTTCCGCCGAATTCCACTGACTGACCTGTTATCAAAAAAAACTGCTTATTTAAAACGAAAATCTCCCATCAATCAAAATAAGTTCATGCAATTTTGAGTCGTATTTATCCGCTCGCCACCCACTACTCTCGCTTCCCGTCCGTTCCTCCCTTATGCGTTTGTCACAGTTCCAACCCTTGAAATCGGGGTTCCAGCTATCTCGGTCTAGCAAAATAAAACAGGGGTGGACCACGCGCTCGACTCAAACTTGTCATAGGACATTTTCTCCCACTCAAAATAAATGTATTACACCGCACTACCCCTGCATACATTCTGGAATAATTTATTATTATTATCATTATTTTATAACCTAACGCGAAGGAATTTTATTCTACGCATTATTCTACGAACAATATGTATTCTCCCTTGTTTTTCCGTATTTGTGAGTGTTTAGGCCTTATACTCTGACAAACTCTCTCTTTAAACAAATAGCAACGCCCGTAAGGCTTTTCCCAGTATTAAACTCACATTTTTATTGATTTCGATTTTCATTGATGGCCATTTATCACCACCATGGCCTAATCTGTCCCTGTTATTTGCATCTCTACTAAGTAACCTCCCACATCTCATCGTCTCGTTCTTTCGAGAAAAGTGATAACTGTCAGAATGATTTGTTAATCTCTCCAAAAATCACACTCGAATTTGTAAATAAATTTAGAATTAGACAGGCCGTTAAATTTTATGCATTTGGCTAATTACTTTTTCCACTATTTTGTACGTAACCTAGAGTGGTGATTTCGGCTTAATGACCTCTTCTAAGAGCCAAAATCGTGTTACCTGTCAATCTCTTAGAACGTCACTTATGTACAAGAGATTGTAAACCTTCCCCATGTCGCTCCTAATAACTGAAACGCAAAAGTTCATAATTAACCCAAAATCTACTTCCTGAACGATCTTTTTCAAAATCTCAATAGAGTCTCGGTCCCGAATTTCAACAGTTATCAATTTCTTATTTTGGTCATCATGAAGTGAGTTATGATCAAATTCATAAGGGCCTGCATTCCATACCATGGACTTCGTGAGAACCAGAACCAGATAAACGCCTTTAGCTCCGCCTCTCTCTCGCTATTCGTTGTGTTCAAAATAATTGTTAATTTATCATTTCCAATTTGTCCAACGTTTTACATCTCCGATAGTCTAGCACCTCCCACGCGATAATTAACCCGTATTTTATTACAGACTCCTTCAATTTCGTTTTCAAACACACCCAACAGAGGTCAGTAATATGATCGAATTTAAATATTTAAAAAAAATTTCCTCGTCTACTTGTTCAAACAACACTGAACCATCACAGCCTCCCTATATAAATTTTTTCCAGCGTCAAAACACGCCGTGTTTAGTCGATGGAAAAATTTGTAAACATAGGTTTTAAGGTTTTCCTTCTTCACCTTCTTTTCAAAATGTTTGTTCCCTCTATACTTCTCCTCCCTATGACCTCTTCTCCCCTCCTCTCTCAAACAACAATTCAAAATCCACGCAAATCTTCTACTGTCTCCCCCCCCCTCGATGATCCACTGTACTTATTTTCCCTCCCCCTTTTTTTTTTTTTTTTTTTCCGAACTCGTTTACTATATGTTTTCCCCAATTCGGCCCCGTCCTGGTTCCTTATCAAGTGTCTTAATCTCTGTTTCTTTGTACTCACGAACTACTATATATCTTCACTCGTCCCAAAAAACTGACAGCCGCCCGTTAACAACCGTTATTACCTATGGCATTTTGTTGGTCCATGCGCCACCATATTTCGGCCTTGGGTGTTTGGCTGATTTCTGTTATAAGGTAGAGGACGAATATCTTAAGAGGCGACCGGGTGACGTTTCTCTTTTAAAACCGAACTGTAGTTGCTTATCATTTAAACTTGTAAATACGTTTTCACTTATTTTAAATTAAGGACACTTGTCAATAACACTGCACTTGCACTTTAAGTTAACGACCCCGAGGTACGCAAATGTATTTTAATTTTTTCGAAGAAAACTCCTTCATTAAGGTTTTTTCTTTGCGATGGCATTATTTATTTTTATTTACCTATTGTTATTATTTTATTATATATATACTCTTATATATACTCTTTTAATTTTATTTTTTTATTTTTATTTTATTTTATTTTATTTTTTTTTTTTTTTATACTTAAGTCCTGATGAGGCGAACATCGTCCACAAAACGTGCTAAGTGTGTATCAAATAACAGCGATATTTGGTATATAAAGGTATTTGTGTTTTAATAAAATAAATGTATTTTACTAAACGAGTTTGTCCGAAATCGTTAAAATTGCCCGCTCCGGACACCATTAATAAATGCCCTGTACGCAACTTAGACAATGTATCCTTTCAATACCGAAACGTATTAACATAAAGCGCATTCTGAAAAAAAATACATTCTAACTCTGCCAGTAGTAAAATCGGAGATGCACAAATCTCAATATTTCGCCACTCATAATCCCGACGTGTCTCCCCTTAATGTAGGTCGAACCATTACGGATTCCATCCTGTACACACTATTGAAAAAAGGTCCCAAATTCCGATGCCGACCTTTTTTTTTGTCGTCTTTTTGTCATTCGAGATGAATGATGAATGCGTTTTTATTTGTTTGTTTAAATAACTTTCGCCAACTGAAGGTCTCCCCTAAAACGAGACAAACCTTATCGTAAATTTAACAAATACTGAGGTTTGATGGCACCATGGAATGTCCTTTTTTAACTGATAAGGAAGGCCGACTGTCAATCTTAAAATTCAAACCTTTAAGTAGGTACGTAATCATATATTTTTTCTTTTAACCTCGCGCCTAATTTTGAATTCAAATTTTCGGATACGTTTGTTCTGTAAAATGGTTTATCTGATCAATATGTATAAATACAACTATTCTCTCTGCAAAGAATTTTTTTTTTTTCTAAACTATTCACTTATCTTTTCGTATCAATAATTGAATATTAAAAATCTATTGATATTTTAATTTTTCCATTATAGAGCCAATTTCTTCTCCTCACTTTGTAAAACCTTTTATACGTTATATAAGTCCGATAAGTCGATTATACGACACGTTATATAAGTTCAATGCACGTTATATTGGTAATTTATATAATTTCGATAAGTCGGAGGTTGATTAAAATTTTTCCTACCTTCCCCGTCTCTATCTGATTTTATTGTCTTCACGCCTAATGTCACTAGTAACGCCACGGTTTACGTAACTAAAGTTTATTCTATATGTTTTTATTCCACAGATTCTGTTTCTTCAAACGATTCAGTTAAGACTATAATTTCGTTTAAAAACCAACTATCTGTAAAATTTTGAAATCACTGTTTTTTTTTTCTTTATACGCGTATTATTTTTTTTGTTCATTTCGTAACGGCTCGATCTGCTTCAACGTAACTATCATCCTCTATCAACCAAAAATCTAAAAGCTATACCTTATCGTCATAAATTTTTTTCCTCGACGAATATATCCGACTTAGCAGTTGTACTCGAGAACCGGTCATAAATCTCCGTTTTTACGGTTCGTTTACCTTTTTTTTTTTTGCATTTTTTCTACCCTCGCCGGCAATGGCCTACATCTTAGTCTGCCGAGGTCAAAATTCCTTAATAATATTTTGTTTACAATTTTTTTCTTACCCTACGTATTTTAAACTCCTGGTGTAATAAATTATACTAATGGTTTGTTTACATTTTTTCCTTCATTTCTAAATACAAGCTGTCTTCCGTTAGTATATCATATTTCGGTTATAAATTTCTTGTTTTATCCTGTGCTAGAAAAGTACCGCTATCGTTTTGTAATTTCTGTTTATTCTTCGTTTCATATTATTTTATCAATGTCTTGTAATGGATTATTATTATTATTATTTTTTATTTTGTTTATTAAGTTAACCGCGTTTGAAGTGAAGTAACACAAAACTGCTCTATACAAACGTAATAATATTATTATTTTTCTATTTTTGCAAGTTTTATTCCCACGTAAAAGTATCCATCAATACGTTCAAAACACGTCGAAATTCTTCCAACTTGTACTACCTTTTACTCCTGGCTCGCGGCAACAGTTGTGATGGTCCCACCCCGCTGCAAGGTTTTTTCACCCTTTCCTTTTCTCTCTTCGTCGTTGAGATCTCCGATCGGAAGGTTCAGCTACGCTGTTTTCCTGATCTCATTTTCCCAACCCCTGTGATGCAAAACACAGTAAAACAAGGTTGTTCTGGGAAATCTTACAATAAACCCTTTACTTCACGTTGTGATTGATTTTTGTTTCGAAGCCTCCAGATTATTTGGAGTAGGAATTTAATGTATTTACTATTTTTCGTGGTAACTTTCGACTCTTTAAAAGGCGTGGAAGAATTTTTTCTGTTGTCTTCTCAAACGCATGAAGGATACGCCCTGTCTAACTGCCCTACACTACCGATGCCTATGGCCCTAACTGTATACTCCCTGTAGAGTCCCCGTTCCCCGCTATAGTGATCCCTTTTGCACCTAGTCTATTAAGGCTGGGTAAGCTATCCTCTGGTCCTATTTTGCGCTAGTAAAATTTAACTGCACGTCTAAAGGTCAGTTAGTAAATCACGAAGAAGGAACCTAGCTCACGTAACGGTCGATCCTGTGGACAATTAAATGGCAATACAAGTTCATTATTTACTTTAATTTAATGTACGTACCTAGAGGTGCCTCTCTATGGCCGAATAGGCTGCTCCCGCGTCTCCCAATCTGAAATACCTATCCTATGCATAACCGTTAGAAATATTGTTATTGTTAGTAGCACCAATTTACGGCAGAACTAAGGGGTTTTAAGGAAGTGATAAAAGGAAAGGAAGGAGAATTTCTTTGCAAACTAGTATTGGCTCCTCCGCTAACCAAGTTGACCGAGTGGGCAGTTCTCCGGACACAACTATCCCGCCAATGCATGTCTGAGCTATACCCCGGTATCTGGCGGATCTCTTGGACGATCACCCTGACATACCCGGACTCACTCATGCCAGAGGAAGAACAGCAGGCTTTCAAACCGTTCCCAGTCAACTCCAATACGCATTACGCCTCCAGATTACTACTTTACTGGCTCTAAAAGGGGTATTTCCATTTCGTCCCTTGTCATGACTCTATCCGCGGGCAAGTGGCGCGAAGCTGTGAGGCAGACCGTCAAAGCCGACCGTCTTCGCCTTTCCACCTCCAATAGTTGACATAAGGCGCACTTTGTGGGCCTTACGTTTACTTTTGGGTTGACACAGATGAGAGAATGCAACAACGTTACAGAATTTTCCCGCAAGATACCTTGTTAACGGTCTCCTCCACTCAACCTTGCAGGCTTCCCGTGATGTCTAAAGTCAAACGCCTCCGTCAGCGAATCGTGCCCATGACATACAATTCGGCATCCCTGGTACATAACCTTTCGCGCCCGTTCGCTCGACACGATCCCGCGAAAGGGAATGACCTCCGACATAGCGCGTGACCCGCCCAGTCTGTGGCTGGTACCTCCCCTCCTCGTAACATGGTAATGAGGGAAAACCCTTACCTTTCCGACATACATATCTCACTTATGTATGTCTCGGTACCATCGTATACATTCCACAAACGTGAAAATTTAATTCACGCAATACAACAGGTCGAAATTTCGCAGATAAACAGGTTGATATAATGTTATACATGCATAGAATCGTGAATCTGGTTCTCACGCCCTCCTCCTGTCGAAGTCTGCGCCAAACTGTCAGCCAACGCCTGCAATTGGGTAAGTTGTACTGCCAAAATTTCATCAATTCGATTGGGTGTACTATCGTAGTCTTATTGCCTCTGCGTTCCTAGGTACTTGTAAGAACCATTTTTTGCTGCTGTTCCGTTCCTAGCATCCAGCTGTTAGGCGACGGTTCGGGTGGCTGGACCCGAGTGATGACGGCGAAGAGAAAAAAAACCCCTGACCGACACGCACACTTATAGTAAACAATAGTTCAATTGGCTGCTTCGTTCTTGCGGTCAGCATGTCCTGTAATTTAAATTATGGAGTTGTAATTCGACTTACCGAGAGTGATTGATAACTGTACCCTTTATCCTAGCGGGAATACACGCTCGTTGTGATTTTTGGATCTGCACTTGTTATAACCTGCGGGAAGAAAACAAAGAAAACTCCTCCACCTCCCTACGACCATTCCCCCCCCCCACCTGTTATGTAATGTCCTGAAATCTATACTCTGTTCGATCATCTGTAGTTATCATTCTTAAGTTATAGCTCCCGTCAAGCGGTATATTTATTATTAAAGCCCAAATTAATCTACGTAAAGTTTATACGATTTTTCCTCTTCATATTTCCGCAATTCGGGTAAAGTATAATATTATTAACCCACCCCTACACCCTACAGTTTAATTTTACTTGAAGTAAATCACGAATTTTTTATAAAAATATAATTTTACTAAGCGACTATAACACTGAATTTAATCCGATAAACTAACTTTATTTTTAATTACGGTAACTTCAACTATGTGCTTTTTCTTATTACGTAGCGTTGCAATAATTCACGAACTTGTATTATTTCTATAATTTACGAATTTTGAACTCAACGGGTCGCGCCGATCTTCGAACTTCGGACTCCCTTTTAATAAAATTACCACTATCTGTTTTCACTGAGGTTAATTAACCGTTGCTACGAGCTGGTTAGAACCAAAACTTCCAGACTTCCGTATTCTTCCGCCGAATTCCACTGACTGACCTGTTATCAAAAAAAACTGCTTATTTAAAACGAAAATCTCCCATCAATCAAAATAAGTTCATGCAATTTTGAGTCGTATTTATCCGCTCGCCACCCACTACTCTCGCTTCCCGTCCGTTCCTCCCTTATGCGTTTGTCACAGTTCCAACCCTTGAAATCGGGGTTCCAGCTATCTCGGTCTAGCAAAATAAAACAGGGGTGGACCACGCGCTCGACTCAAACTTGTCATAGGACATTTTCTCCCACTCAAAATAAATGTATTACACCGCACTACCCCTGCATACATTCTGGAATAATTTATTATTATTATCATTATTTTATAACCTAACGCGAAGGAATTTTATTCTACGCATTATTCTACGAACAATATGTATTCTCCCTTGTTTTTCCGTATTTGTGAGTGTTTAGGCCTTATACTCTGACAAACTCTCTCTTTAAACAAATAGCAACGCCCGTAAGGCTTTTCCCAGTATTAAACTCACATTTTTATTGATTTCGATTTTCATTGATGGCCATTTATCACCACCATGGCCTAATCTGTCCCTGTTATTTGCATCTCTACTAAGTAACCTCCCACATCTCATCGTCTCGTTCTTTCGAGAAAAGTGATAACTGTCAGAATGATTTGTTAATCTCTCCAAAAATCACACTCGAATTTGTAAATAAATTTAGAATTAGACAGGCCGTTAAATTTTATGCATTTGGCTAATTACTTTTTCCACTATTTTGTACGTAACCTAGAGTGGTGATTTCGGCTTAATGACCTCTTCTAAGAGCCAAAATCGTGTTACCTGTCAATCTCTTAGAACGTCACTTATGTACAAGAGATTGTAAACCTTCCCCATGTCGCTCCTAATAACTGAAACGCAAAAGTTCATAATTAACCCAAAATCTACTTCCTGAACGATCTTTTTCAAAATCTCAATAGAGTCTCGGTCCCGAATTTCAACAGTTATCAATTTCTTATTTTGGTCATCATGAAGTGAGTTATGATCAAATTCATAAGGGCCTGCATTCCATACCATGGACTTCGTGAGAACCAGAACCAGATAAACGCCTTTAGCTCCGCCTCTCTCTCGCTATTCGTTGTGTTCAAAATAATTGTTAATTTATCATTTCCAATTTGTCCAACGTTTTACATCTCCGATAGTCTAGCACCTCCCACGCGATAATTAACCCGTATTTTATTACAGACTCCTTCAATTTCGTTTTCAAACACACCCAACAGAGGTCAGTAATATGATCGAATTTAAATATTTAAAAAAAATTTCCTCGTCTACTTGTTCAAACAACACTGAACCATCACAAGTCCTGAGGGGAATTATTTTCCTCGAGGTCGTATCCGTAAAAAATATCGTATTTCAGTGCAATTTCTGTTTGATTCTTATTGGAATCTTATCTGCAAGGGACGAGAGGAGTGACAGGTTTTTTATACAATTTAAGTACCATGCTTGCTAAGATATACACATACTTAATTCGGTTTTGGGTCTGTCTGTGTGTGATTGAGACTCTGGTTCAATGAACCCGAATTTGAATTGAATTTAACTGCCACTTTCAAAATTAGAACTAATGTGTCAAGAATTTAGAAAAGCGATAAAGTTTCTATCTATAATTAAGTTCAAGTTCGTGAATATTTTTTCGTGGTTTTTTCTTGCTTATCTTGATTTCTTGCAGCAACATATCGTCCCTTTTCTGAAGCGTTCTTTAGAAGTCAAAAGAATTCATATTCTACTCTTTCGTAGATGGCGCGCGTATAATTATTTTACGGAAAAATGCTTTTTACAAGTATGCTTTAAAATTTTAAGAATGATTAATTGTTTGCTCCCGTACATATGTAATATGAATATGAATAAATAGTTTCGTCAATAAAAAAAAAAACTCAAATCTTTCAAGAGAGGCTAACAAATACAATTTTGGATTGAATCAAGGATACAATATTGTATTTGTTAGCCTTTCTTGAAAGATTTGGATTTGTTTATGGACAATATCTACTATTTATTCATATTCATATTGAATATGAACGGGCGCAAACAATTAATTTACTATAATTGAGATTAAAACACTTTTGCACTTTTTTCCACTAATTTATTTACACCAGGACCGGTTTCATCCTACTACGGACATTTTGGGAAAAAGGGAAAAAAGTGCAAAAGTGTTTTAATCTCAATTATAATACAATGGAATTCCACCACGAATTAACAGTGCAAAAACTAGACTAATTAATTTACCATAATATTTTAAAGCATAACTTGCAAAAAGTGTTTTAACCTAAAACAATTAAATTGGCGGCATCTGTGAATGCGTGGATATAAGGTAGGTACCGTTTTACCTCCTGTCAAGGGCCAAGGAGGAAACCACGTAAATTTCGCAAAGTTTTGACTTTGACATAATCTTTTGTGGGTTTATTTTGTGCTAACGTACATTATATTTACCGAAACACATTCCTTAAACAATAAAATATGCATAAAAACAAGATTACTTGCATTTATTTGATAAATTGATAGGTTTTTCGATCTTTATCGCGACTTACCACTTCGTAGTTTAACAGTTCAAATCGCGGGAAAAATGAAGGTCCGATGTCATAGATGAATTTAATAAAAAATATTCAGAGTGGCTAGGCGTATTTCGGATACCTCTTGCGTCAAGAACAAGAATGCCCCAAGCGATTCTGACCTTATCCTTCATACATTTTCTTTATACATGAGGGTTAAAATCGCATTTAAAAATAAAAAATTATTGAAAATTTTGGCTTGTGCGCCGGTGCACACCCGGCCATTTACAGAAATCTTATAATTACAATATCCCGTAAGTAATAATATAATGTGTATAAACAATATAAAAAATCCTAAAGGATTCATTTGACTGTAATTTTGAAATTGTTACGTTGGGAAAAGCGAAGGAACCGAAATCACTTCAACCACTCAAGAAAATTTTGTGTTTTCCTCTTTGAAATCTCTGCTGCCCGATGTAATCACAACATCTTTATGGTTGTAGCATTCCTAGTAAATTCGGTGATGAATTCCGTGAAGAATTTTAATTGATTTTATCTTGTATTAAATATGGATTCGAGATCAAGCGACAGACAGCTGAATTCCACGTATATCTTTTGTACTATATACCAGCCAGTGACATACCTATTAGCCTATTCACCAGAGCAGTGAATACCATTCTACTGTATAATATACACTTCATAATCACAAAGAAGTGTTCTAGGTAAATCGGTTCACGACATAAAGCGACGTGCTCGACATAGGTACTGTAATAAAATGAATTAACGGAGTAAAATTCAGTAGGTAAGAACCTGCGTAAATTATTAGTTAGGTACTTGGCTTTGAGTTTTCGCGCGTCACATATTTGCTCATTTGCCGCGCTTTTTTGGGACCCGCACGGATTGTGACACGATTTAACATCTCTTTAATTATATTTATAAGTGTCCATTATAGTGGTGTGATTAGCAAGACAGTTCGGCGAGGTCGCGTGGTGTTGGTGTTTAGCTTTTTAGTTGGTGAACAGAACTTAGGCCGACCGCATGGGCTCAAATAATCTGGCACGCGTCGAGACGTAATCTGAATTCGCGCCGGAAACTTCAAAACCTTGTTCGAGTTTTGTTTTTTGAAAGTGTCCCGTTTTGCGATCAGTTTCTGTGATGAAACGTGTGTTTATATTGTGCTGCGATTATTTGTAGTTATCATAGAAGTGTATTTGTGTATAGTTTTCCATTGTAAAGTGAGTGAATGTGAGTGGATTTACAAGTTTGTTGTGTTATAGAAATCGTTTACAAAGAATCTAATATAGTCTAATATCGAAATTACAAAGTAGGTGTCTCATTTTCATGAAAATAAAGACGTTTACGTATGTAGATACATTTAGTGCGACGTATTAAATTTGTATCTACGTGATTCAAACAAACACATTTTATCTTAAAAAATAGTATGTTAATGCGTAAAAGATCTATTAAAAAAAAGGCTAAATATTATTTTATTTAGTTTGTATTCACTGTTCCACGCGGAAGGCCCTGAAGGAAATCACATTTCTCAGAACCTGTGTCATCTTTGGGGTATTATGCGGAGGGTCTTTAAACTTGTACCTTGAAGAGATCCGTATTGACGAAGGAAGGAAATACAGCCGGCAAATCAATCCACAAAATTGTCATTAGTTGTCGGGTGCTAAATGTCATTAGTTGTCGGGTGCTAAATGTCGCATTTCCATGATTGTCAATTCCACAATCAGTATCATTAGTTAGCGTTTTAGATAGCAACACTGATAACTTCTTCAGGGACATGCGTTATTACTTTTTTTTACATTAGCTCCACATTCATCCAGGAGGCCCAGAGGAAAATAATTCCCCTCAGGTCCTGTGTCATCTCTGGGGATGCTGTGTGGATGGTCTTTTTAGGAAAGGAAGGATAGGAAGTTCTGGGAAGGAAAAGGGTGTGAGGAGTGGATAGGGGGTCAGTGTGTCCAGGAGTGACGGACGTATGAATATATCCCTTCCGCTGTGGTGCAAGGCTACGAGAGAGTCTTGCAGGAGAAGTAAAGATTTCTGACTCAACCAGTCTTCATTCGGCCCACCACACAGTAGGTGGGCAGACGCATCCGCCTCCCCTAAGTGATCAAACGTAGAGAACCACTTGGGGTGACTAATGGCAATCCTCAACTACAATCCTCACCTACAATCCTCACCCCAGACACTTCCCTTAAATCACCAAACGTAGAGAACCACTTGGGGTGACTTATGGCTGAGGTGTTGGTTATCCAATAAATGGTCCTCGGGGCAGCGGTACCCATAACCGCCTCTAAAATCAAAGATTAAATTATGAAGTTATGATGCAAAGAATACTAAATTTGCACACTGGTCGATTGCGTTTTTTGATATCGAGTAAGTGTCGTTTGATCTGATAACGCAACGATATTCACGTTAGAATTCTGCCCTTTTATGGCGTTGTAAATCGGAAGTAAAAAAAGAAAGGTTTTTCATACGATATGCTTTATCATCTTATAATGTTGCTCAACGTCGTAATTAACGAATTACTATAGTAATTGTGTTGTTAGTGTTAAAGTCAACAGAGACGTCTGATAATACGTTGTATGTATAGATCAAAAGCGCCGATCAAAAGATAATACTTAGATAATTGTCTGATATAAGTAAATACACACGATGACGCAATTATTGCCATGTGTCGCACCATCGGAGCCAGACTCAAGTTAGCCTCTTAAAAGCTGGGCGTGCTGCACAGAGCCCGCAGATAAATTACTTTTAAATTTGGTACCCCGCACTTTAATTTTTTTTATTTTTTTTTTATTAGCAACTATATAGAATAATTGTACACACAAAATAAAATGATGAATTTAACGTTAAATATTGCAATTCTTAGTCCTCCTCACTAGGGGGTCCTGTGCCGAGGCGGACTAAAATTATTTAAATATATTTCATTTGTCTTCTATGTCGTTTTTAGTGTTTCCATTAGGGTTTTTTCATTGATCTCTTTCAGCCATATTTTTATTCTTGATTTATATACATTAGAATTTTTTATTAGTTTTATGTCTTGGGGAAGGATGTTATGAAGTTTAGTTGCAAAGTATGTGTAGTTTCTTTGTCCGAATGTGGTTTTGTAACTTGGAATGTTTTTTACATCATTTTTATTCGACCTAGTGTTATGCATGCATGGTCTAGTGGAAGATTCAGTATTTTTGAAAAGCTTTAATAATATATTTTTGGCATATATTTGTTGCACATTTGGTACATCAAAGCTATTGAAAATTTCAATTGAAGGCGTTCTAATGGGTACTTTCAATATGGTCTTTATGATTCCTTTTTGAATCGTATTAAGGTTATGTATGTACTTATGTGTAGCAGATCCCCATCCTATAATTCCATATTCAATTCGAGAATGACACAAAGCGTAGTAGACCTTTCTCATATCCTTTTTATTTACGACGTTTCTTAGATTTTTGAAGAAATATATGAGGCTTGTTAGTTTTTCGGTAAATTGTACGGGATACTTTGATTGTGGGGGTGCTTTGATTGTACCCCGTACAATCAAAGTGCGCCCCACTGTTGAATTTGGCAGCCATCAGTTACCCCTGGTCTGGAGCCCCAAAATACTTGTAAAAACCCATGCTGCAGAAATGGGCGGTCCGTTTGATAGATTCCTCTATCTCAGAAGTTCCCAAACTTTTTTCTCGTAGACCACTTTCAAAATTTCACTAGTTTCGGTGGACCCCCTGCTGGTACATTTCTACCGGTGACCGGACAGCTCGAAACGAAACCAACTCAGAACCATCTCAGATAAGACATTTAGTGAGTGATAAAAATATATATATAAAAATTGGTTAAATAGGTTGTTTTAGGTTAGGGCTATCGGCTAATTTAAAATTATTTTTTTATAGCTTTTAATGACTTTTCAAGGAGGTGTTGAGTTGACCCTATTCTCAGCTGGCATGGAACCATTTCTACCATATCCCAAAACTCGTTAAAAATGTAAAATTAGATCTAACGATGGAAATTTACGTCGTGGCTGAGTTCCAACCCTAAATTCGGAGTGGAAAAATGGTGTATTACATACTTAAAAAAAAGGAAATTAATGCTTAATAAAGAGGCTATCAGAACCACATGCCGGCCTAACTGAAAAAAAAATTTCAAGCCCGTGAACCCAAAAAAGCAAAAAAAAATGCCAATTATTTTTTCGCGTTATCTGTTAGGATTGCATGAGAACCGTAGCTCCTAAAAATTTAAGCCAAAAATCTGAAAATTAGAATCTTAAAACTTCAAAATGCTTTTTTAAAAGTTTCATTTGAACCATTTTTCACCGAAATACAGCTTGTCAAAAAGCAACGAAAGTTTTGGAATTTTTTTGGCTCCCAAATTTTTTTTGAGTAATGTATTATCTGCCTACATTGATAGATTTATTTATTTATTGCTTCTTCACAATTTACTTAAATATAAATTTTAGCATGTAATTATTAACCCCACTGGGGTTCGCCTGTGTAGATAAAGCCAAGCTAACATTTTTGTTCTTAACTATCGAAACAAGACAAATTTACGTGGACCCCCACTTACAACTTGTGAACCCCCATTTTTTTATCACACCAACGTAGACCCCCATCGAGTCTCCCGTGGACCCCTGGGGGTCCACCTGGACCACTTTGGGAATCACTGCTCTAACTTAACGAGCGAATTGCAATCTTTAGAGCACAGGCGTCAGGTAGGTGTGCTGTTCTTGTTCTACCGGCATTACAATGGAAGATGCTCCGAGGGACTAGCGTCATAATCCCTTCGGAACCGATGCATAATCGGGAAACATGCCGAACATACGCCCAACATAATATATATAGATATACGGTTGACATTTGTCACATGAAAACGAGTCGCTTCGACTAGTTCATAGGTTCTCAATGTGGGCGATAACGTCCCCTTGTGGGAGTTTGAGACTTTCAGGGGGCAGTAGAAGACCCAGAGAAATTTAGGGGGCATTGAGATGGCACAGTGAGGGCATGGGCAGGTAAAAAAAGTGGTCTAAAAAAACAAAAAAAAACACGCTAATCAAGCACTAATAAAGTATAGTAAACTTTAATATTAGTTAATTTTTGTTATTGTTATCTTTTTTATCACGTGTGCGAAAATTCACATATTTCGACAGTTCGGGAAGTGCATAAAAATTGAACTGAAAGATTCCATTACATTCAGATCCACGTTAAATTGGGGCTCTAGAAAAAAATATATACTCGAAGTGGGCGGTGGGCAAAATAGGTTGAGAACCTCTGGACTAGTTCAACAGCTCGACTGTGGAACGATTTGCCGTTCTCTGTGATTCCTCCATCCTACAACACGTTCATTCCTTCCTTTCCTTAAAAAGACTCTCCACACTGCATCTTCAAACATGACATAGGCCCTGAGGGAAATAATTTTTCTCAGGGCCTTCTGGTGGAGTTAATATAAAAAAAATGTAGTGGTAATTAATGAAAGTATAAATAACGATATTATCGTACAGAAAGGCAAAGGAAAGTATTTGTGGTTCAACGCATTTAGATTCTGACATTATAAACTTGGCTTCTTCCGAATTTCAAACGCGTGCCCTTTCAGCAACAGAAGCAAAACTGCGCTCAGAAAACAAGGAGCGATGAATACTTGACCGCTGCTATTACCCGTTGGCATTACAAGCAAAGCGTGGGAGCAAAAGCTATGTAGTATGGACCATCGTAAATTTATCGCTACGCGCATCCCAAAATATTTATCCAGAGATAAAGTACCTGTCTACCTATTGTGTAGTTACTGACTTTCTAAGTAGGCACTAGAATACAAAAAAATAGTCGTTACTATTTTAGTATCTACATATTTATTATATGTGACGTTCGAGTGAACATAAGAAATTTGAATTATTTGTGCTTTTCAAGATTACAAAAAAGCAAATCTGATACTTAACCCGTCGAGAGTGTGGCAGGGTTTGACATACCCACCATGTGCGTACTTGTTTGCGTGTATTTTTTGTTTGTGACCCTCAAACCTAATGTTGCTTTGAGTAGCGATAGTGGCGTGATCGCAGTGTCGCGGCAGCCTACGCCCGAGTTATATGCTTTCAAACTGCGTCCGGGTATGTGATACCCTGCCACATAGCTGGTGTATACATTTCGTGACAAAAACTAACATTACTTTTTCTGCTTTTTTAACTTACTTTCTTTGTTGCATTGTAGATTTTAAAAGAAAATGGACGTTGACAGTGAAGAAACCCGACTTCAGTCAATGCTGGAAGAAGTAAAAACTGCACTGATTTGAACTCCAGTTCCTAAGATGTACCTAATATTTTTTAGTTATTTTTTTATAGTTTATATAGTTATTTGTTTCCATTTAAGTAAAATAAAAAAAATTGTTAAAATGGCGTAAACCTTTTATTTCCAATACGTTATAATATAGTCTTGCTATACTAAAAAATAATTATTTTAATGTTTTTTCTTAAGAATCAAGTTTTACAGTAAAATTTGTAAACGGGTATGTCATACCCTGCCACATACTCTTGTTACATTTTTTCACCACACTCTCGTCGGGTTAATCCGAATAATTATCAATTTATAATAGTGACATATTATACGCTCAATTTTTCTGACTCAAAGAAAAATAATGTACTTTATGCGCATTGTGAAATAACGTATTCAAGTAGGTACCCGTGAAATTAATATACGTCAGTTGTTTTTACTGACAACATTAGAAACTTTACACATTGTTGTAATATTCGTAATAAACGAAATTATTATTCATCTATGACACTCAATAACTATTTACATTATCAATAAGTAGGTATAATTGTATAATTTTTCTAAACCTAGGTAGGCACGTACAGATTCTCATCTTCTAACTTTGCTTTGCTAACTTTGGCTTCCCATAAATAGTTGGCGGGACATTACATGAAAAATGACGCACAGAACTTATTTTTGTAACAGTCAGTGACACCGGAACGTTTGATTTATAATTTCGTCTCCTACGCATTCCAGATCTCACTCTTCCAATCTGACATAGTCTGTCGACGCTATTAAGTATGCAATCAACTGAAAAAACTTTGATCAAATTGAATGTTGAGACTCCTGGCGGTACCACGGACAGTTTCAGACTATCAGACTTGGAACAAGATTTTCTGATGTCTTTCAAGAGGAAAGGATCCAGCAAAAGTATCAAAGATGTTTTATTTCTATCAAGAGACAATTCTGGTAGTAAGTTAGAAACTTTAAATGATTCTCCAAGTTCTAAAAAAAGTAAATCAAAGTCTCAAAATGGAGATCTCGTTAAAGAACAGCAATCTTTCGATGAGAGTTTCAGAACGAACTCAAATAACCACTTGCGCTGTCCTTCAGAGAGGTCTGGAAGTCCATCCCTTTCAAGGCTGTCGCAGTTGCAGTCTGGGCTGGATCCAGCTGGAAGTAGCAGTAGCAGCACCTTTAGCTCCAGGACTTCGTCTTCCAGTCTCGATGGCATCTCCAGGTTTCGTCTCCTCAACAGGCAGCTGTCCTGCAGGATCAAGAAGTCATGGAGCTTCAGGAAAATGGAACAGCTGACCAAGAAAGTGAGGTCACATTCTGATGTTGGCGTTTATGAGGGAATCATAGGTGAGGAGTCATTTGTATTTAAATAATTTACAATCATGTCGTTATAATTATGTATCTCAACGCCCACAGGCCAACAAACATCTTTTAGGGAACCAGAGAAAAGTAAGGGGAACAACTGAGTTTTAATCTTTTAAAAAATAACGTTGAATCCCCACCATTTTGTATAGCAACATAATACATATTTAGTACCTATCCAAAATATTATACTAATACCAGGGTGACCCTGGAAAATTATAATTTTTTGTGCATTATTTACCAATTTCAAACGTAAAATCGACTTAAAAAACCCTTAATAATAAGTTGGTATGAATATCAAACGAATTTATAGTGTCGATTTTTTGTACTTTGCCCTGGTGTACACGGTAGTAGATTTTTCCTTGATGCATATGAATGAAAATATTTTGTTATTCAGCGGTACATCCTCTCTGCACTTTCCTTCGGGTAACTTGTTGTATTTTCTGTAATTAGGTGGGTACACCGTGCTTTCCCCAAACCGACTGCATATTGTATATCAGTACGCCGGGGGGCCAACTGTCGGCGGATCAACTGCCCAGGCTTTACATAGTTTTCGTTTTTTTTAAATTTATGTGAATACCGCACAAGAGTCCCAACAGCTCGCAAATATCTGAAGATATTGAGACCAGCAGTGTAGCGTGCCTTGGAGGGGGCCTGTATAAAAATTAGTTGGGGGACCCAAATGAAGGGTAAAGATTTCTCACAAAAGAAACAAAAGCCCGGGGGCCCCGTATCATTGATTCGGCTGATACGGCGGTAGCTACGCCCCTGATTGAGACTAATATATTGATTGATATGGCATCCCCAATCGGGGTATGGGGTATGTTGATGGGAAGGAAATGATGAGGTAGTCACATGTAGACAGTAATTTTTCTCTTATTTTGAACGTCAAGTGAGCAAAATTTCATCAAGAAGTATCGAAATTCTGATGTAAGCGGTGGAAAAAGGAGTTAGGGATGTGGTGAGGGGTTGAGCGGTTACTCGGCTGAGTGTCCAATAATGATGTATGGAAGACTTTTTTTATTAGGTTTTGAAGTAAAAAAAAAAAAAAAAAAACACCAAAAAAGTCACCGGAGATCGAAATTTCATTTATATTTTTTACTCCAAATCATGTCAGGAATCACAGGTAAGTCAAGTACATCTCTCAGCTGCCGTATACACGGTGTCCGGAAACTCGTAATATAAGTGACAAACTGGTGAATTTTCATCACGCAGAAATCATAGAGAACCCAAAAGTGTCAATTTTTTCGATCTGAGCATTTCGTTTTTTTAATTTTATTTTTCACATTTTTTTCGCAACTAAAGGATTAAAAAATTTCCAAGCCAGGTTTACACTTCGACGCATTTAGAAAATGTATTAAACTGTTAACATTTGAAAAAATCCAATTTCGAACCCGGTTTACTCGAAAACAAAAGCTCAGTCAGTAAAAGTTATCGAGTTTTCAAGACTCCGTGTGCCTACAAAAATTTGTAAACTGTTGGTTTTCCAAATAAAATAAAATAATAAAAAATCACTTTTGAATGTAGCTGCAACTTTGTGGTTTATTAATAAAAAAATGTTTAATAAAACAAACCCACACCAGGACACTACTCTTTTGTTTAAAAAAAATAATGATGCAGCAGTAAAATACATAATTTTACCGCTGCATCATTTTACCAATACAAGGGGAAAATAAATATTGTGCAACCCAAACAGTCCAGACCTAAACAAAGAGTGATTTGAGATTAGATTATTATATTTAGCTTTGCAGTTTTATTTTTAGATTCTGATAATGAGAAAGAATTTTCCTTTATTATCGATGATCGATCATTTAGCGATTTATTTTCCGCTTATCAATGAAGGTTTTAACAATTCTGTAATAAGATAAGGAACTTCAGCCTCGTGATTTTTTTTAATGAATCAATAACTGATTCTAACTAAAACCAGTATTTTTATTGTTAAAATTAGTTTTAACAGTATTAAAAAATAAAAATAAATTAATTCTCGGGTACCACAAAATTGCACCAAATCTACGGAAGTTTGTATGACGTCAGCAGTCATCAGCATTACGTGTGTTGGCGTTTTATTCACTTTTAAATGACGATTTATCAATTCTACGTGTAGTAAACATTAAAATGTATAATGTATTCAGAATCACCGTTAGTTGATCTATATCAGAGGTTCCCAAACTTTTTTTTCTCGTGGACCACTTTCAAAATTTTACTGGTTTCGGTGGACCCCCTGCTGCAACATTTCTACCATATTCCCAAAACTCGACACGCGTTGTACTGAAAATTGAATATAACGCTGGAGTTGTGGTCTGTCACAAGGGGGGGGGGGGTAGTAATGTGATATGAGACAGGGGGCGGGATGGGATAAGGGCACGGGATGGGTCTCAATACGACAATTTTTCACCGAAATACAAGCAGATGTAGGCACATAGTACCTGCCTACATTGATAGGTAAAGCCAGGCCTGTACTGAATATCGAATGTGCAAGTTTTTACAAGTAACAGTCGCTGACCTTCTTAAAATACACTACTCAAAAAACAAAAAAATTAAGGGAAGGTTTAAAAAACGGAATTAAAAAAGAAATTAATGCTAAATAAACAAGCTATCTGATCCATATTCCGGCCTAAAAAAATTTTTCCCAGAAATCTGGAAATTACAATTTTAAAGCTTCAAAATGCTTTTTTAAAGTCTCAATATGATAATTTTTCACCAAAATACAGCCTGTCAAAAATCATCAAAAAATTTGGAATTGTTTTGCTCCCTTGATTTTATTTTAAGAAGTGTATTATCTGTCTTTATTGATAGGTAAAAAGCCAAGCCAACATTTTTGTTCTTTACTATCGAAACCAGATTTTTTTTCGTGGACCCCCGTATGCAACTTGTGGACCCCCATTTTTCTCTCATGCCTTCGTGGACCCCCGTGGAGTCTCCCGTGGGCCCCTGGGGGTCCACCTGGGAATTTGGGAATCACTGATCTATATGCGCTGCACCTGTGAACTTGAAATAAATCTTTCTTAATTTCTCGTGTTATCATCACAGAATTAATTTATGTAATTTAAGAACAATAGTAAAATCTACTCGTAAATATAATATCAACTTAAGGGATTATTGATAACTTACCTGTATAGTATTTGATACTTACAGGAATTTTAATAATAATAAAAAAGAAGGTAGATGCTAATATTTTATTATTTAGGTAGTAATAATACGTAATCATGATATTAAAGTTCATGCATTAAAATGGAGAAATCTTTTTTTTTTGTTTCGGCCTTCTGGCCTTTACCGTTGTTAGTTAGGAACCTAATTTCTACAAAGGGTACCTACCAACAAAGTTGAGTAAGTACCTATTATACTGGGTAAGTACCTCCCACGCATTGTTAACCTTTAGTGCTGCCATGATCCATTAGCGATCTATCCGGTTCGCGGGAGATGTAAATGGAAAGAATGGCAACACTTGTCGGTTATTTGCCAATATTTAAATTTAGAAACGTGAAAACAAAATAGGCCTATGTGCTTATGTGGCAATTTGCGATGGGTCTCTTTGTATCAATGGTTCATCACTTCTTTTAATGCGTGCATTGTGTATTTCGGTCTTTGAAATTCTAAAAATGAGAGTTATTGATGTATTGGTTCGTAATTTTATCCAGTTCAGGTCACGTACCATTGTGTCAATGACAAGCTCATTGTGTATTACATTTTTATTGCTATTTGCCACATTACAAAACGGGGGCAGATTATGAAGAAGCTATTACGACAATTTACGCATAATAATATCGCAACGGAAAAGCAAAGGTGCTAAAACAGTCAAAACAAATCTTGTGTCGAAAAATATTTTGAAACTAGCACAGATCCGCGAAAAACCATGAGATGATCTTTTTTTTTTTTTTTTTTGGGGTGTTATGCCGTGTTTCGCTATCTCCTTCTTTAGCCAACGTTTCGGACAGCGTTACAGTGTCCGAAACGTTGGCTAAAGAAGGAGATAGCGAAACACGGCATAACACCCCAAAAACAATAACAAAAATACTTTTTGGCCGTGAAAACCTTAAAACATACATGAGATGATCTTGATTATAATTGTAGGAATGATAATTTATTGCATTTTAGCTTAAAAAAACGCACACCCTTGAAAAATGGGATGGTCCGATGCTCTGTAGGGAACCCGCCTGCACAGCGCGGGTGTTAACTTTGCGCCCTAAAGTTTAAGTTTAGACTTAGGGAATTCAATACTTCGTTTGTGTGAAAGCGCAATGAAACAATACATGATTATTTCAGTTTATTATTATTCCAGAGATGAAAAAAAAATCACTAAATCTGGTTTTACTTTTCGAGATTAACTCTAATAAATTTAAACATATGAAATACCTATTAACAAATATTACCGAGCTGGGAAACTTGCCTACTTAGGGCCATCCATAAATTACGTCACACGAATTTCATGATTTTTTAACCCTCCCCCCGTCCCTTTCACACATCGTCACATTTGTGAGACCCCTCCCCCCCTAGTGTGACGTCACGTATTTTGCAATTTTACATCTAAAAATAATCAAAACAGTAGTTCAAAATTTTATTTTTATTAAAAATATTTAGATTTTTACATGAGACGTCACAAGGCTGATGACCCCCCCATACCCCTTGTCACGCAATGTCACACTTGTCTACTCCCCCCCCCAGCCCCTTAAGGTGTTACGTAATAATTTATGGATGGCCCCTTAATTGCTTATTTGAATTCTTCACACAGTCAGTTACAATTTTGGAAATGAAATTGAACTGTAATTACAATAATAGACACGAATCCGAAATTAGTACTTTTGATGATAACATTGGAAAAAATATCTCATTTCAAAACGAGCCGTAAAAAACCTGTGAGGAACCGTGAGGTCCTGTTGATTATGTAGACGTAGACGTAGACGTCGTAGACTAACTGCAAATAATTCTCACCGAAAGGCATATTTATTATTAGGTTCTTTCCCAAAATGGTATGCTTGTAAAAAGCGTGTAAGTACATTGAAAAATATGTAATAATACAGAAATTTGAAAATTGTAGAAACAGTCTATGTTACTTACTGCTTACTGTTTTGTTTGTGTTGTGTTGAGACTAGACCACAAATGTTTCAGCAATAGGGGCACAATATCAGCTGTGTGTGTTCAGGGAACACAAAAGATGTCCCGAGGGAAAAGAGAGGAGATGCCAACAGACAGAATGAGGACGGAAATAGATAATCAACCCAGAAAAAGATTATAAATCGTCGGAAAGCGGACTAATAATAGTCTGGTGTTTTAGTATTCATAGCTGGCCTTATTATTTATTATTTACCCCTTTAAATTTTTGTTATTTTTATGAAGTGACAAATTCAAGATTTACCAATTATTGATAATCCAGGGGAATATTGATGGAAGTGTAAAGGGTGCAGTGCCACATTGTTCTGGGCGCAGTCTGCAAAATGAAAATTGTACTGATGATAGCTAACCTCAAACAGAAGAAGAAAAAGGATTATTAATGCTCTGCTTTATGACGGCCTCCGTGGTCCCGAGGCAAGACTCTCGACTCACGATCCGAAGGTCGCGGGTTCGAACCCGGCGTGCGCAAATAAATTTTATTTGATTAATTTGTGTTATTTCACAATTTATTCATTTAAAATAATATATAGTATATTTGCGGCACGTTCCAGAGTGGAAGATACTATCAGTATCGCCCTGGTGTAAGACCACCATTCAGAATTGAAACGTTGCTTGAAATGGCTTTAGCCGTGTTTAGTGACCAGATCTGAATAGCCAGGTAATTCCCCACCTTCCTCTTCCCTATCTCCTTCCCCTCCCCACTACCTTCAGCCTCACAACATACCCCAATTGGGGATGCCATAGTCTCACTGGCTCCAGACGGGAGCAGTTGGGACTCTTGTGCGGTATTTCATATAAAAAAAAAAAAAAAAAAACGCGAGTTTCTTGGGCTACAAAACTCAATGAATTCTAGACATATATTTAGCAGGCTGATAAATCTTTATTCCTCGGATCTGTGAATCCAACAATTTTCGGAAATATCTATTTTCTTGCCACTCTAGCAAAGCGAATGACAAAATGTTTTGAAATCTTTCAACCGTGAATTCGAATGGAATTTTGGTTTTTTGCCAGACAGAATATCTTTAAGATACCTTATAATAATAGGTATCTATGAATATTATCCGAGAACAATGAAAGAATGGCAATTGAAGATTCTATTCGGTCGCGGAAAAATGCTGTCCCCGTCGCTCCTCATGTTGGAGAGAGTTCAGAAGAAATTTCTGAGATTTCCCTACATGAATGAGTATGACTATTATCCGTGGCTCTATCCTACCGACTTTCCTTTGGAATCCCACTCGGATCCATAAGCTTGTTTTCACGGTCAGATAAGTCATACGTATCTATGTCTGGTAATGACCAGATATATGTAGAACGTACCTGACCGAGGGGTACCTGACTATATTGACCGTTCGTTTTACCAGAAGGGTTTCAACGAGTATTTTATACCTCCAGGTTAGCTGAACTCCGAAGCTGACGGTTTACGAAGCGTATCTTGGGTCAGTCATGCTAGAGGTTCGAGAAGTAAACGAGAAGTAACTTGCCGTCTAGCGCTTAAACTTGACCTTCTATCGGTCATCAAAGCTGAGACATCTCTTCCAGGGATCACACCTGTAGTCCTGAGCCGAGTGAAAACCAATCAATAGCATCCCTCGCCTTATTAGTAAGACACGAAGAGAAAAGTAAAGAAGTTTTTTTTTTACATTAGCTCCACACAGGCCTATGTCATCTTAGGGGATGCTGTATGGAGGATTTTTTTAAGGAAAGGAAGGAGATGAAGTTCTGGGAAGGAAAATGGTATAAGGGGTGGGTAGGAATCTGGGGATCTTTGTGTTCAGGAGGGACGGACGTATGACACATCCCTCCAACCGAGGTGCAAGGCGATGGATTAAGAGATCCCGGCTGGAGGATAAAAGACCTCCCTCAATCCTGCCCGCTACGCGGCAGGTGGGAAGACACATCGGCCGCCAAGACCTGGACAAACCTCATCCCATGAACCCGGGCACCCCTGCTAAGTCACCAAACGTAGCGAACCACTTGGGGTGATCTATCGCAGACCTAAGCTTGAAGAACTAATCAATATACGCTCGGATATCGCGTAACAATTAGATGGTTTGTTACAAATCCGCGTATTCTTTCAAGATGGGAATCTCGTTTTTCGCTGACACTGTATTTTTTTATACGTAGTACCACGTAACAATCTCAGTTGCTGGTAACCATTAGCTATAGCATTCCTCGGGGACGTTGCTTGAGAGTTGAGATGCTGAATTGAGTGGGAGAAAGGAACGAGAGAGAGAAGGGATTAGCTGGTTGGCATACTCCTATATATTGACATTTGTTCAGTAACGTATTTAAAGCCTCCTTTAGCTACATTTAGACTCAACTTGTTGGTGTCTAGCAGGGCCACCTTAAGCCATAAAGTCATGCACGCCGAGTTTGGGAGCCCCATTTGTACCCAAAAAAAATTCGCACCCTGGGGGAAGGTGGATAGAGAGTTTGAAGATTTTCGTATCCTAGTGGGGGGAGAGGGGGTGAGTGAAGGAAGTGAGTG
Source organism: Glyphotaelius pellucidus (assembly GCA_936435175.1). Lineage (NCBI taxonomy): Eukaryota > Metazoa > Arthropoda > Insecta > Trichoptera > Limnephilidae > Glyphotaelius > Glyphotaelius pellucidus. The sequence goes on from OW386546.1 coordinate 36,910,599, forward strand.
AAAAAAAAAACAGGAGCCTCCCCACCTTCCGCTTCTCATCTCCTTCCCTTTCCCAACAGCTTCAGCCTCCATAACACTGGCAGTCATAACACTGGCTCCACTCATTGTCTCACTGGCACCAGGCGGTTGGGAGCAGTTAGGACTCTTGTGCGGTTTTCACATAAAAAAACAACAGTTCGTGGAATAAATTAAGAACAATTTGTCTTTGTTAACTGTTTTATGTTCGTTGGCGATCTGCAATCATGCTCAGGAAAGATGACAAGTTACCGATATTATCGATAAAACCTTTATCAACCGTGCTAGGTATTGATAGCAGGTTCCTACGTTAATTCGCTTTGCATTGCCTCATTCGATCAACAAAACAAATATGTTGTCTAAGCCTACATCATATATCTAAAATATATTCAATATTCGTATTAGTAAGTATTATTGCATCACTGATGACTGGCCTTCACGGAGATTATGCTCATATCACATGGCAAGAATGGAATCTCAATTTTCCAGCATTTTCCGCTAGTTAATATGCTAAACCGACCATATAAATACGGACGTATACCATTAAAACATCTTGTTATGGTCGCTTTGGTACGGATTTGGTTCCTTCAAAGGGGCGTTAAGGGATTGTCCTTAACCTAGCCGCCGCTACCCGAATTTCTAGCGATTTCTTGTATATCTCCCTTAAACATGACACAACACAAGTTTTTAAGCTCATTAAAAAATATGTTATTTTTGAAGATAATATCTAAACGTGTTCCATGCTGAAACGCAAATTATATGAAATTCCCTCCTTAGAAAAAAAACGCAAAGTGTGCTTCGAAAATTATTATAAACATTTCACTTATTTTAGAAGTTATATGTGTGAAAAAAAATCACAGTGTTTCTTTAAAAGCTATTTTAGATGTTCCCCACGAGATGTTTGCTCTATTCTAAACGAGTGGTGTTTTATTAAAAATTTTCACAATTTTCGCTTCAATTTTATCGTTTTAAATATTAGCGCGCTCTCTCCAACATTCGTAATTACATAATCCTCCGTCTTCTTCTTTTTCGGCGGGGATACGACGCCTTAAAATGAACTACTTTTCGTTAACTAGGGGCGATTCTAGTTCTCTCAAATGAATGGCAGAGAAAGTTGTTAATTTTTAGATTCAGAACAAATCCTTATCCTTAATTAGTACAGGAAACGCCTCACTGGAATCACAACAGTTAACGAAAAGGTCGTTAATTTTATGGTTATATATACAAATCCTTATCATTAATGAGAACCGGAATCGCTTCACTTGAATCGCAGCTATTATTAGTAAAATTTATATTAAGGGCAAAAGTCGTTAATTTATAGATTAAGGATAATTCCTTATCCTTTTGTTAATTTTTAGATTAAGGATAATTCCTTATCCTTTTGTTGATTTTTAGATTAAGAACAAATCCTTATCTTTAAATAGAATTGGAAAAGCCTCACTGGAATCACAGTTAACGAAAAAGTCGTTAATTTTATTGTTATATATATACAAATCCTTATCCTTAAGTAGAAGCGGAATCACTTGAATCGCAGCTTTTATTAGTAAAATTTATGTTAACGGCAAAAGTCGTTAATTATTATAGGTTAAGGATAATTCCTTATCCTCGTTGAACCGGAATCGCCCCTCAAGACGTAATCAATTTTATTTTGTGATTTGTAATGTTTTTTTAAATTATTCAAAAAAAATTATCTGATGGAAGAGTATTGAATTAACATAGACAATTTGTTGTGCGCTGTACTTATTGTTAAATTTTGAAAAATGATCTCATCCTTTCTGATTTGTCTGACTAAGACTTTAAACGTCTGCTTTTATTTACTTTATGTAGATTGCTTTATTTTTCAATGCAAATTTTCGACTCGACACGTCCGAATGAATTCAAACAAATGGCCGGGGATAACGACTCTGGACCGCTAACAAAGACTTCGCATATTTTGTTGAAAACGAGCCAAATTGGTTGCATTTTCTTCGCATATTTTATTTTAATGGAAATTGATGTCAATCTTCAAATTTGTACAGAAACATGAAACTGTATTACGATTCTTAGAATGTACATATTTTCCTTTTTTATATATATTTATTTATTAGCAAAAACAGCATTACACCAATATATTGCAAAAACGGTTATACAAGATACAAAATCATTACGTTTACAGTTAAAACATTTATTAAGTGTTATTTCACGGTTAAAATCATTGCAGAAAATGTGGAAAATATCCACATTTTCTGCAAGGCAGTTAATTAACCTAGTAAGTCTTCCCAGGGGCATCACCATTGGTAAGTTAGTTCTGCACCTGGGAAGAATCAAAAGCCTGTGATGGCGACCTCGCGTGAAATTATCCGGGACATAGAATCCCATTTCAGCCAGAATATCTGGTACCGATATAAAACCATTTAGAAGCTTAAGTTTTATCCCCTCCGGCTAATTTGTTCGCTTTTCGAAACAACTCATTCAGGTCTCTCAGAAATCGTTGTTTTTAAAATAAATTTTATGGTTTAAATTTAATTAATATCATGTTTTAAAAAATGTGGAAAATATCCACATTTTCTGCAAGGCAGTTAATTAACCTAGTAAGTCTTCCCAGGGGCATCACCATTGGTAAGTTAGTTCTGCATCTGGGAAGAATCAAAATCCTGTGATGGCGACCTCGCGTGAAATTATCCGGGACATAGAATCCCATTTCAGCCAGAATATCTGGTACCGATATAAAACCATTTAGAAGCTTAAGTTTTATCCCCTCCGGCTAATTTGTTCGCTTTTCGAAACAACTCATTCAGGTCTCTCAGAAATCGTTGTTTTTAAAATAAATTTTATGGTTTAAATTTAATTAATATCATGTTTTAAAAAATGTGGAAAATATCCACATTTTCTGCAAGGCAGTTAATTAACCTAGTAAGTCTTCCCAGGGGCATCACCATTGGTAAGTTAGTTCTGCATCTGGGAAGAATCAAAATCCTGTGATGGCGACCTCGCGTGAAATTATCCGGGACATAGAATCCCATTTCAGCCAGAATATCTGGTACCGATATAAAACCATTTAGAAGCTTAAGTTTTATCCCCTCCGGCTAATTTGTTCGCTTTTCGAAACAACTCATTCAGGTCTCTCAGAAATCGTTGTTTTTAAAATAAATTTTATGGTTTAAATTTAATTAATATCATGGTTTAAAATATGATCTAAAGGGTCTTAGACAAAAACACCTTGATTCATATTCAAATCTGAAAATTATGACACTTTGGGGAAATTTTTATAATTATTTGAACTCAAGTGAACTTGAAACGACAAAAAAATTAGTTGACAGTAACGTTTATAATACATTTAGTATAATACATAGTAGTCAAGTAAAACGTGTGTGTGTTTTTATATATTTTTTTTGTTTTCAATAATTTTAATTAAAAAACCTTGGTAGAGCTATTTTTAAAACTTTTTATGTTTAAATAATTTTTTTTTTCAAATATTATTTGTTTGTATCGAATTATATATTTTGAAGGCGTATTTCATCCCCTTTATTGAACAGTTTTTAGTTTTGGGATATGTTCAGAAATATTCCATTAATTTGAATTTTATTGTAAAGCGGAAATATTTTGACCTTCTAAGTTTATCATTAAGATTTCAGTAATATGTGGCGACTTTGACCATCGCGGATTTCTATGAATGGGTACCGCCGCCCAGGGAACCTTTATTGGATAACCAACACCTCTGTCATAGGTCACCCCAAGTGGCTCACTACGTTTGGTGATTTAGCAGGGGTGCCTGGGTTCATGGGGTGAAGTTTGTCCTGGTCTTGCAGGCGTACGACCACGAAACACTGAACCCCAGATTCCTACCCACCCCTTAAACCCTTTTCCTTCCCAGAACTCTCCTTCCCTTCCTTTCCTTAAAAAAACCCTCCCCCCAGCATCCCCAAAGATGACATAGGCCTTGGGATTTATTTTCCTCAGGGCCTCCTGTGTGGAGCTCATGTAAAAAAAAATTCCCGCATCTCGGAAATTACTAGCTTCTTTTTAATGATTGTTTTTCCGTACAACGCTTCGTAAATAAGTATCAAATTAGTTGGTTTCAAATGGTCAAAATGTTTGATAACGTTTATTTTTTTATTGTACAACAGATTATTCATCCAATTACAGTACAATCTTCTCATTCGCAGGTGCGCCCCACGTTGGTTGAATTTGTCAGCCAACTGCCGCACAATACCTGAAAAAAAAACCCTCGAAATTTCTGCGAAACAGCCGAATGTGGGAATATTGTGTGCCAAACAAAACCATTCAAATTATTCCCACCTCAAATGTTACAGACACTAAACTATAAGGCGATAGGCTTATTCAAATGTTTGCCAATGTATATTGCACGTATATTGAAGTAGGTAGTAGGTGTGGATGAACTCGTTTGACTTTTGATGAAGCCACGTAGTCTCGATACAAGCCGCATGGCACATGGCTGGATCACCCAGAGAACACAGACCACGGGCTCTATGGAGTATGAAGTATGAAGAGGCCCACGTGAATATTGATGAGCTAGATAATTTGGTGTCAATAGGATGTATGAGTCACGTCAAGAGACAACTCCTGGTTCATAGATCAGTGACACGTCACATGTAACAGTTTTCTATTTTTTAAACGTTGTGGTTTCCTATGTATATAATAATAATAAATTTATGAATTAATGTAACTGGGATCAAATTAATGGAATCATGCCTTCATAAAAAACCTTCCATTATCTAAAAATAACATGTTTTTGATCAATGCATCCAACAGGACTTGCAAACATTTTTTGTTCACGTTTAACGTCACAGTTCAGTAAAGCCTCGATTACATTGAGCGAGTTTACAAGCTACTAGCCGGTAAGTTTAAAAGCTGGTGAATCGGTGACTGAAATTTTCGTGATGACATACAAAACTGTATACGATAGTAACAGCTAAAATACCGACTCTCGCGCGAACCAATTCGGTCGACATTTTGTAAAAAACTTGAGCTTGCAGCTAGCGCAACACGCTAGCCAGTAGCGAGAATGACGGCTCCCGCGCGAACTAATTCTGACAATTACGAAATCAGTTGTTGGTGGGCCGCCATCTTGAGCTAGTAGCGAGTAAAGTTGACCACCTCTCAACTTTTTTCGTAGATTGTCCACAATCTGCTAGTCAGCAAGTAATACGATGACACTAAGCGAGTTTACTAACAGATAGTGAATTTCCCAGATAGTAGCTTGTAAACTCGCTCGATGTCATCGAGGCTTAAAGAAGTACACTTTAATCTTTACTGATATAATTCTCGTTACAATAACTTTTGAATGTCATACCATTCAATGTTAATATCATGAAGAATTAAATAAAACTAATAAATCTAAACTAAATTATGATAAAGAACAAGATACAGAAAAATATAAACGTAACGATCGCAACTGGCGCTCGAACCCAGGATTTCTTGGTAACCAGACAACTTAACCTCATACAACTTCAACACTTCCTTTGAAAAGTCATTAAAAGTGATGAGAAAAAAAAACAAAATTGCTTAAGGAAACAAAGTTGGGTTAGGTTATAGGCTATTTTAAAATATTTTTTTCATATATTTTAATGACTTTTCAAAGGTTGAAATGCCGCTTTGTTGAGTTGTCGTGGAAGCAGATTTCTTGCCTTACCGGGCCTTGTTAAATGCAAAAATGCCGAGTTGGTTAAGGCGTTTTACACGATAAGACAAGAGATCCTGGGTTCAGGTCCTAGTTCCGACCGTTGTCTTTTTATTTTTCTGTGTCTCGTTCTTTTTCGAGTTTTCGTTAAGCTTTATTAGTGTTATCTTCTTCTTCATTGAAATTTTATACAAAATACAATGTTAAATGGGCCGTTCTTCTTTTTAACCTGTATAAAGTTGTCTCCACCAGTTAGTGAAAAAAAAATTCAACAGAATTACCAATATTATATTATTTTATAATTACTTTAAAATCTACTGTACTAAAGACCTAACGACTGTGTGCGTTTTAAAAAATATGTGTTTATATATTTGTAGTAAAAAATACGTTACAGAGTTGTAACTCCTCGTGATAAAAGTGTATTTCATACAAATCACAGTTGCCTTCTGCCACCTCGACTTTCGTATTCTATTTAGAATTAATTTTCGTAAAATTTGTTACAAAAAAATGATATGACGACCTAAAATATAAAACTATTTTTAAACTCCAAAAGGTATAAACTATCATGTAAAAGCGATTATTATTTTTAATGATGTGTAATAAAATATTTAAAAAATCTCAAAAACTTGTCTCCTACAACTTTTATGTCGTACGTTAATTCTGTCACGTGGGTTGTCATTTGAAATAGGTATACACGCAGCTCGTGTTTGTCACCCCCAATAGGCATTTTAGGCCTCCTTCCCCCCTTGCTACAATTTCCCCTCTGAGATCCAGAGAGAATTCATTTCCCCCTTGCTACAATTTCCCCTCTGAGATCCAGAGAAAACTCATTTATAGTAAAAACAAAATGTGACACAGTGGTAAAAGTTATGTAGGTTAAAGAGAAGAAAAACCAAAATACACTTGCAGTTGACGGCCTCCGTGATCGAGGGGTCCGATCGCTGATTATGAGTGTGTAATATGATTTTACAACCAATCTCTATTACTATATAATATGAGCGATTGAAACGTGTAACGACATCTGTGGTTAAAATTTTGCAAACTTCGATAATTAACAATGACTAATTATGAATATTTAATTATGCTCTAAGATGGCGCGTCAGAAGGGACCCTTCCAAACACTGCACCTGGGGTGGAGAAGAATTCCCCCGCCCCTGAGTCCTCGCCCTCTCCGCGGCCCCCGCGCCACCGTCACCACCCCACCAGGCACCCCACCAGGGATCTGGCCAGGCAGTCCCTCATGCTGACCGTGGGGTCACCGTGAGTACAACCTTAGGCTAGCTTTACACTCGTAATTAAAAATTACGGATTACGTAAGATTTTGACAGGTCACTCCCAGGAGCGTTTACATATGCATCTGACTTGTGGTAATTAATGATCACGGAAGTGTTTCGGAAGTTCGACCTGTGTAACTGCTCATGCGACCGTTTACATCTGTAAATTTATTTGCGGTAAGATGGCTTCCTTTCAACAACGACCTGCTACTGTCAAATTTACGCGATTTTGTCAATAAAGTCAAAAAGGACCAAATAAAGTGCTGAAATAGAATTTGGCTTTAATTAAACAATTCTCCACGCACTTTTTTGCCGTCAAAGGCGAAAATTAATGGATTTCTTTCATTTTATTCGAATGACAGCTACCTGACAGCTGCCGACAGCAACCGACTTCGTATTGAAATACGTATTTTTAAAAACAGAAATATTGAGATTATAAAGGTTTGGACCGATAATTGAATAGAAGGATGCTCATTTTCAGAAAACTCAAATAAGTGGAAATAAATACTAGTTTTATAGGAAAATAATCCAATAAAAACAAATGTCTTTTGATTTTTGACATTTCGCAACGGCGCATTTTGGTACTATTTCTTACAAAAAGTCCCTCAGCTTATCAAACTGATTTTATGAGCTGTGAGAAGGCTGTAATTTCGCGCGGACGCGATTAGACCTGTCAAAAAACTTCCGGAAGAAGAAGTTCTGTAACATGCTTTAAATTACGTTAAGTGACTTTTGGTGTCGTTTACATTGGTAATTTGGCCATAATTCGCTTACACGAGCGAATTACGGGAAAAAACTTACGAATGTAAAGCCAGCCTTACTATTATCATTGTACTTATATGCAAAAGAAGCGGAGGTAGGTCATTGGATTCTTCCGGGACACTGATGAAGGAGACATTTTCCTATAACGTTTTTTTAATATGTCCACATTCACACAATTATTCACAACTACTTAGGCCCCATTTAAGCGTTATTCAATTTAATTCTATTTTTTATTTTATTTCTTTTATAAGCATTACAAAATTAAAAATTTAATGTACCTATTTTAAAATATAATACGCTTTATCAAACGTTAATAATCACCAATGTAAATAGAGAAAACAAATAGACATGTAAAAAGCAGGTTTTATGCGAGCCGCAACGAAGTTTGCCCTTTAAAATCTGCAGACCAGGAGGTAAAACAGTATCCCCCTTACTAATAAACGTAACTTAAACAACTGACAAACATTCATTTACGACATATTTAATGGTTGTTTATGAGTTGTGTAAATTTTAAAACACGTTTATTAGCAAGGACACATGTATATGGGGGTGACCGGAGAACTCTAGAATGAGACCAACTCAGAACCATCTCAGATAACCGTATATGGGAAAATAGAAATTAATATTCTCTGCTTGTCCTGCTTAGTTCCTACCAGGATGTCATTTATCCAGTTCCTACCTCTCCCTAACTATCACCTTTCTAGAAAAGTATTTGAAATTTGGAACAATGGAAGAAAAATAGTGAAAATTCGAATGCATTTATTTTGAAAACAGAAAAAGGTTAGGAATTATCATGGAAAAAGGCTGTTTTCGTGTTTTCCATGTAGACAATATTGTTTTTAATAAAACAGAAGGATTTTTACCATCTGGGAGGTATATAATATCATTTTGTACTCATTCGTTTTATTGTGACGATAATTACCTTTAAGTATCGCGGTAGCACATAACTGCATTATAGTTGTGTCCGGTCTCCATCGCAGAGATACAGTGGTAAGTGGTTATCCGTTTTACTCACATACATTGATCTATTTTTCTCTACACATTTTATCATCCAGATTCAGCAAACACCATTTCACTTATAATATTTACATTCCATTCTAAGTGCATCCCAATCTGTAATTCGTAAGCAGTTTTGGATGTAAAGCTCTCCATGATTTTCAAGTTTTTAAATTTTCAACGAATCACTCTGAAGATCTGTGAAACAAAGTGCACCTCCCTTCTATATATCGCACCCAAGATATCATTACACTATGCTTCAAAAATACGGTGCGGTGCGGTTTAGTGATGTCCACGTCTTCCGAGGGAGAGAAAACTCTGTCAGTAATAGTTTGGGTCCACAACAAGGTGCTTGATTTTCACATCCGAAATCTGCCACAACTCTTTGGGGGAGTGTGGTAACGGAAGCAGAGTTTCCCTTTCACTCCAAAGGGGTGTGTGGACAGTTGTGCACAGTGGTATATTCTTTCAACTTTATCATCAAAATCAAAATATTGCTCGAAAAGACGTATAGTAAACAGATCTGATTAGCCAGGTAGGTACTTCACAACATTCCTCTTCCGCGGCTTTTTCAGCCATACAACGTTCCCAGAAATACGACATACAGGGAGTCGTACAGGGAATCTTTTTGGATAATCTGCTTCTGTCACCACACTTCCGAAGAGTGTCTTAAATCCTACCGGCTGTGCCAGTGTATTTTGAACGGTCCTTGTTAAATAAATACTCCTTTCTCATAATAAATGCTTGCCTTTATATTTACTTAAAAGTCTTATAATTTTTTTGAAGAACAGTAATTAGACTAATATCCTTCACTGTGTGTGCTCTTCAATATCTCTGTTGGTAGAAACCTAACTGCTAGCTCACCTCACTTTTGAACTGGAGGAGCGAACCTGCACACTAGAGACATCTCTTGGAGAACTATATAAAGTTTATGAGCTATTAACACTAGTGCCATGTATGTAGTTCGAAATATCACAGTTACGATCTCAGTGGCAGACTTCTGACGTGAAAAAACAAGCATCTTATTATAGACCCAACTATTATAACTGACAGGGTTCTATATTCTATCTCCTCCAGGAGACTTATTCCGTGCAGTCACAATAGCTGTGTGCGTATTCGCTTGAAGCACAAATGGGGCCCAAATAACTGGATAATGTGAATGTGAAATGGAACTGTAATGTTTTTTAATCTCAGTGATTGAGATTACAGATATGTGTTCGGGAATCTCCAATACTGATCAAGTATGTTTTTAGGTTTTCACGGCCAAAAAGTATTTTTGTTATTGTTTTTGGGGTGTTATGCCGTGTTTCGCTACCTCCTTCTTTAGCCAACGTTTCGGACAGCGTTACAGTGTCCACCATCATCGGTCATCTGCCCTGATGATGGACACTGTAACGCTGTCCGAAACGTTGGCTAAAGAAGGAGGTAGCAAAACACGGCATAACACCGCAAAAACAATAACAAAAATAATGATCAAGGTTCGTCGAGATTACGACTTACTTTATTGACGTTATCGTGAGGTATTTATATTAAAATGAACAAAATGTCCGTTCCGTTGGATGCCCTGAGTAATTCTGAAGCCAGTGAACACGATACTGAGGGAGCCCAGCTATCGATCATGTATCATCGGATATTTACGTAACCTTGCCTTAGACACGAACGGCGATAATCGTCACTCTTCTGTAGAACTACTTAACTGACATCTGTTGAGTCACCTCAAAACTACATATGACTACCTATACCAACAACATCTGTTGAAGGATATTGAAACTACATAATATTTAATTTACATACCACAAGAACAAACTACAGAAATCGTCGTAGAATAGTTTCCCCTCCAACAGTTACACGGAGGCATTTTGCCAAATTAACCCGATACCATCGACTGAATAACAACCACAGCATCCCTCTATGATCTCCACAAATTCTCGTTTACCTTACGAAGACGAGAAACTGTGATCTTTTAGTTGGGGCTCACAATCACCAGACAAAAAAATGGAACCCCGTTTAAATTAACACAGTCCCTACTATATAGGGTAAATTCTGCCCTGTAAATCTTGAAAGCTTAACGTTTGCTATTAACTTGATCATTATTCATTAGTGTAATCTCTGTAATCTCAGAACAAGATTGTAACTTGGATGAACTTAATTACGAAAGCTCTTAGCTGCACCCATCCCTGGCTCTGAGCCAAATAATGGCGCTTGGAGTTGTTAGAATTTTGGCGCATTGTAAAAACTTGTCAAAAATGTCATAATGTCTTTCCCTGCGTAAATTAATGTTACGAATTTACAGGTATGCGAGCCGACGAGTGGTTAGGACAGACGGAGAGAAAGCTAAATCTATTTGATAAGTTATATTCGTTTTTTTCTGAAGAGTTTGATCTTCAATATTCTGCTCATATTCTTCAATTTCAAGTAGCAACTGTTTTATATTTTGGTTAAATATTATACACATTGGGTACGTATACACGAAAGGGTGAGTATCTGTACAGTTATCCCCAATCAGTTGATCCCTCGGACAGTTTTACTCAGACACGTGATCAACAGTCCAAGGTACGTTGTAGGAGGAGGCAGGGCTAGTTGTTACAAAAATGAAAAATATTTTTTATTGAACCACCGTTTATGTAGATATAGATATACAAGTAGATTTATTATGAATTGGGAATACTTTTATTAACAACGTAAGATTTTTTTCAATAAAAATATTGGTCACAAAAAATATAAAATAATAAAATTAAACATAAAAAAATGTAACAACGTGCCCCACGGGGGGGAGGCATGTTGTTACACGGCGGGGACACATTGTTACAAACCAATAAAAACTAAAATATAATTGATACCGTGTTGCGTTTTTCGAGTCCAAAGAAGAACAGTCTGCCTTATTTTTTTTGTTTGTAAGCTGTTGATTTCGCATATGGCGAAAGACTTCTTTAATTTTCCTGCGAATCTTCCCTCTCTGCGTTGTTTTCTTGAAGTTTCTAATCATTTTAAAATGTATCTAGAACTAGATAAATTAATATATTAGGTTATGAGGGTTAAAAATGAATCTCCTACCTGAGAAACAAAGCATCTATGTGAGGCACATTGTTATCAGTGGCGGTCCGTGAGTTTTCAGTTTACAAAATTTCAACTTTTTGTATGAAGATAAACTGATAAATATTACTGAAATGTGGATGCCCGCATCCACATGTTATACCGTCCAACATCCCGTTGTTACGTTCATATGAAGAGAGGGTATTTATGCAGCCTTATAACAAAAATCGATATACCCGTTTTATATCTGCAGATATCTAGGCTATACTTATATACTTTTGGTTGCGTTTGCGTTTGCCGACCTAATGCGTGGCGGGCCGGATCGGGAGACCTTTTGACCTTTCCAGTCGGACTCTCTCTCGACCCTTCGCCTTGCGCGGCAGGGGAAGGGATGGATTCTACGTCCGTCACTTTTGGATTTTCTTTCTATATTAACTCTACACAGGAGGCCCAGAGGAAAATAATTTCCCTCAGGTCCTGTGCCATCTTAGAAGGCTGTAAGGAGGGTCTTTTTGAAAAGAGAAAGGAGTAAATATTGGTCTCGAAGAGACCAATATTTACTCCTTTGACCCCAGACCCTACCCGGATTCTACCCACCCCTTGTACCTTTTTCCTTCCCAGAACTTTCTCTACTTCCTTTCTCTAAAAAGACCCTCCACACATCATCCCCAAGATGATATGTATGATGAAATGTTTAAATTATTTTCATCAAGCCCTCCTGTGTGGATCTAATGTAAAAAAACACATATTGTCATGTTTGTCATTTAATCCCAAACACGATTGGGTACAGTGCCTAGTCGACATACAATATAAATAATATTGTTTGTTGATAATGATCATTTAATAATGGTTACTTGATATGACTTACACACTATCAGAGTGGGTGGTATTAGACCTCACAAGGAAAAACTTACCTTATCGAATGATTAATGTTGTTTAAAACAGCGCACCATGTAATTATAATACATTAATGATTATGAATTATTGATTAAGTATTTGAACATTATTAAATCATCCAATAATAAAATACCAAGAGCATTACAAACCTTCCCAGTAAATAAATAGAGAAAAGCTAAAAAACAGCTAATGCTGTTAATTATGTTAATAACATCACGTAGCCCAATAAATTACGAGAACAGAATGTTAATTTCGACTTAGTAGGAGGGTTTGCTTTGCTATTAACAATTATAAGTTTAAAAGACGGCCTGACAACAAACTACTGTGCATATCCTTGATAATTCTTTCAACATACTAATATAAGCCAAGAAATCACAAGCAGCAGAGAACTGTTAGCCAAAACTTTCAAATTACCGTCCAAAACAATTCGGAAGGTTACCAGAGTTCCACGCATATAGAATTTGATGGAACGCACAAAAACGCAGGAAAATTCACAAACTTTGACGAAAAAATTTGCAGACTTGCAAATACGAAACATTACCGAAAACGAAAAAACATTATCTACTGCTCAGGAAAAAAGTTTTATAAAAAGTAGCATTCGTTGTTTCAGTTGCATCCAAGTTCGTAGAAAATTCGTTTAGCATTTACTAGTCACAAAAGTAAGTCACACATCACACTGCTCTATGGAGGCCTTGACATGCGGCGACGTTAGCTTGGTCCTCAGTGTCCCTCGTGATTCCATAAGGCATGATAGCTCATCCGCCGGCAATTGATACCCGGACAGTTGATCCCTCTGCCAGTCGATCCCTCTTCCAGTTGATCCCTTGCACACTTGATCCCTCTTGGATTATTGTTGTTGTTAACGGAATGCATTCTTAATATCATCATCATCATCATCATCTTAATCCCCTTATCCTATTCGTGTCGAGGACCCATTGCATCGACAAGGCTCCTCCGTACGTCCCTGTCTTGTGCAGACTGTTCGGCCTCCGTCCATGGCAGTCCCATCCTCTCCTCACACAGTTGCCTCGCCCAGCTGTGTCTGGGGTGGCCCACTGGACGTCTACCCTCTGGAATCGCACATAGTATCTTCCTCGGAATTCGGTCATCAGGCATTCTTAGTACATGCCCAAGCCACCTCAGTTGCGATTTGCATTCTTAATATAATTGCAGGAATTAAGCGGAATCTACGTACATTATAATATATAGTTCACGGGTAAGTTAATAATATTTACCACCATAAGAAACTGGAGCAGTTGAGAGAGCCAATTTTGTACGTAATTGTGTATATAATATTCACAAAATATATTTTCCATGGACATTGAACAGAATCTGTAAACACGGGAAGACGTCACAACGCGACGGTCACAGTTATAATTTGTTTTTTTTTCAACGTTGTGTATTTTCCGGTGCCAAAACTTTGGAGTATTTCTGTTACGTTTTGCGTAAACCGGTAGGCGAGACGAGCCTTCCTACCAATATAATATAAACAATTATATTGATGTGCTCAAGTCTTTCGGTGTTGAGAATTAGACGTCACAGCTATTGAAAATTCCACAGAAACAGACATCTATGCAATTTGTTAAAATGAATTTAAAGCGTTGTTGATGTCGCAATATTTTAAAGATAAACAGATTTTTTCATATATTTTTTGTGCCCTTAAGTAAAGTATTTACGCAAGTTTGTTTTTCTTGTAGTTTTAAAAACGTGGCAAATGTCACGTATTTATTCGAGTAGTATTCCAACACGTTGGAGAAAGTTCAGAAGATTTCTCTACATGGGGAGTATGGCTAGCCGTGGCTCCATCCCATCGCCTTTCTTTTGGGTATGCTCGGAATGAACCATCTACGGGTCAGAAGGGATGTACACATTGCTACACATTTCTTCAAACGTTTTTTCTAAATTTTACAGTAGTAGTAGTGGTGTAGGTACCTTTTTTTTTACATGAGCTCCACACAGGAGGCCCTGAGGAAAATAATCTCCCTCAGGGCCTATGTCATCTTTGAGAATGCGCCGTCATCTCTGGCGTTACTTTTAAGAGTTGGTGTCTTAACACTTAACACAGGCTTGTTAGCGCGACACGGAATACCACATTTAAGAAAACAGTCAAAAAGTATCGTGTACGGCTGATTTAACATACATTACGCTGTTGCAAAAGATACTCTATCACCCTTCAGTTATCCAATAAAACTTAGCTAATATGTTAATACAATATAAACTTTTTAATTAGTGGCTTATTTTATAATATAGCATATTAGTTGTACTGACAAAGTTGGTTTGTTATACGAAATCTATTGTATTTATAAAAATGAAAATACGTTTGCTTCTGTCTATGTATGTACATGTACATGTTATGCGTTGCTTAACCATTCATCCGATTGCGAAGAAACTTTGGGGATTTGATGTGTGCGTACCCGCGATGGTTTCTATTTATATAGTGAGTTCTGGCATCATGAAATTATGCGTTGCTAACCGTTCATCCCATTGCAGTGAAACGTTGGAGATTTCTTGTGAGCACGCCCGCGTCGGCTTTTATATATATTGGTGAGCCCTGGCATTATGAAATTTGTATAAAAAAATTGAAATAGGTGGCACGCGAGCTGTTTGACAACTGAATGTACCAAGACTGAATGTATGGAATGCGGGAGGGGGGAAGGGAACCCGGGAGGGGGAAGAAGAACTCGGGAGGAGGAGGGAACTCGCGAGGGGGGTCGCGGGAAAGGGGAGGGAATCTCGGGAGGGGGTTTGGGAGTGGGGAGAGGGAAGGCGGAGAAGGTGAAGTGGGAACGCGAGAGGGGAAGGGGACGCGGGAGAGGAAGGGTAGATGGAAGGGGAATGGGACGAATGGGAAAGGACAGGCAGGAAGAAACGATTTCTTTATTAAGTGGCATAGTAACGCATGCCGGGAACTCGCCAGTAAAATATATAAATTGACTAAATCCAAATTTACTTGACCACAGGATAATTAGGTCAACCATAGCCTGTTCTTTTTTTATTAAAAAGTTACAACAACATTAAACGATGTAGACAATAATCATTTGAAAGCAGTGATTGGAATCAATTCTATTAAAAGTAAATAAGCTCGGATTAGACTATTGTAATCGAATTTGTATGGATTCACGTTATGAACATGTGTTCTGATATTTAAGTACCGTAATATGAGGTGACTTTTGAACACAAAGTGACCTTTTTTTTGGGATGTGACTGTCATCGCGGATATCTGCATAATTCTCGCTACCACTCGGAAATTACTCGCTTCTTATTTTTTAACCCCCGACGCAAAAAGTGTGTCTGTGTGTCTGTCTGTGGCATCGTAGCTCCTAAACGAATGGACCAATTGATGCGATTTTTTTGTTTGAATGTTGTCGTGATCGAGGTGGTTCTCAGCTACAATTCATGAAAACCTGTTCAGGCGTTTCAAGGTCATCAGCTCTTTTTTAAGAGTTTTTGTTTTGTTTCGAGGGTTACTTAATTGTTTTAATTATTTCTGGCAACGTGGATACAATCAGTGTTAATTTGGTTTCTAATATTCAAACATTGTGATGGATGAATTGGTGTTTTCAGATAAAAATACTGTAGATATATTTTATAAATTCCTCTACGATTATAACTGTTTCGTGTCATTTCTAT
The DNA here is from genome assembly GCA_936435175.1 of Glyphotaelius pellucidus. Lineage (NCBI taxonomy): Eukaryota > Metazoa > Arthropoda > Insecta > Trichoptera > Limnephilidae > Glyphotaelius > Glyphotaelius pellucidus. The sequence goes on from OW386546.1 coordinate 36,926,826, forward strand.
TATTAAGATAATAAAACCACTTACGTGAATATTCGAACACGCATTTTTACAAATTTTTTAATCGTTTTAAAAATCTTTATAATATATAAACACACTTACCCGTATTTTACTACCACTTTTTTACCTATTTATGTATATACGTGCCTATATTATCTACCTCTTTTTTAACAATTTTTTTTTATTGGAGTCTCTATACTTTCTGATGCAAGTAATTTTATAAAAAAGTTATTAATTTATTTATTTTATGCCAAGCATTTTATATATATGTAGGCAGTATACCTTTAACACGAGAAATAATTTTGAACATGAGAAAGAAATAATAAAAATAAATTTACGATAGATAACCAAAGGTTTAAGAATGGGGTTGGATTAGGTATTAAATTGATCGACAAAATTCACTAAGTTAACGTCAAACTGGTTAATATCACCGGTATCGGTTTCATATAGCGTGAAACCGCTGTATCGGGCAAAGGACAATGTAATTGCTCTTAATTCAGTAGACCAGAAAATATTTTATATTTAATAGGAATGGATGATTCATGTGTTCTAGCGGGTTATTTTTTTATTATTTTTTATTTTATTAATCTATATACATTGGGTTTTACATTGGGTTTAATTGATGCCTGTCTCACTAGGATATACCTGTGTCGAGACAGGCTTGGAGGTACATATTTGAAATTACAGGAATATTTTAAGTTATACACAAATTCAATTGAATACAATAAAAATAGAAAGGTGATTGGTAGTGTGGGTAAATACTTTAAAGAGAGTTATATAAATGAAGGAAGAGATGATATACAGTGAATAGTAAATCCTGTCAAATCTATTTATGGAATTAAATTTGACATGATTCTATTTTTTAAATTATTTTACATGGATTAGGTCGTATGCAAATTGTTTTCTGTCTATGTGTGATTTATTTTACAGATGTTTATTAGATTAGATATTTAATTTAGTTTCAAAGATGAAAATTGGTCAACATCACCCCATTTGACGGTACCCTCGTTTCTTTTCCATAATGTGGCTGACGTAAGATGGTGCCTTCCTTCCGTATTCCCGATCGATCTGCACTCCACCTGGCACGTACCCCTTATCCCCCTTATACAAGGTGAATTTTTGTACCTACTTCTTTTTGGTCCTCTGTCCTGGATGGTTATCCAACCTTTTAACTCACACCACCCGCTTGCCAGCCCGCTCGTTCACCACATACAGACATTCTCCTTTAATTATATATTTCGTCCAATTTACACAAAACCTTGACAACTTATATATTTATACCTTCCTCATGAATCACTCTGTCTATTGGTGAAAATCGCATGAAAATCCGTGTGTAGTTTTTGAGTTTATCGCGAACAGACTATTTCCAATTTTTTTTTTTGTTTTTTTATGTTAGTTCCGCACAGGAGGCAATGAGGAAAAAACCTCAGGGGCCTGTGTCGTGGGGATGCTGTGTGGAGGGTCTTTTTAGGGAAAAGAAGGAAAGCAAGATCTAGGAAGTAAAAAGGTACGAGGGGTGGGTATTAATCTGGGGGTCAGAGTGTCAAAGGTGATGGACTTATGAATCCATGCCTCCCGCTGCGGTGCAAAGTGCTGGGTCGCGAGAGCCCTACTGAAAAGGTCAAAAGGTAATCCTCAACCAGTCTCTTCCGTTCCGGCCCGCCACACATTAGGTGGGCAAGAGGTTCCACTGTCGAGACCCAGACAAACCTCACCCCATAAACCCGGATACCCCTGCTAAGTCACCAAACGTGGCGAACCACTTGGGGTGACCTATGGCAGCGGATGTGTTTACCCACCAACTGCGTGGCGGGCCGGATCGGGAGAGGCTGGTTGAGGGAGACCTAACCCAGCAGGACTCTCTCGACCCATCACCTCAGAGGAAGGGATGAATTTATACGTCTGTCACTCCTGGATATATTGATCTCCTGATTCCTACCCACCCCTCATATCTTTTCCTTCCGAGCACTTCCTTTCCTTCTTTTCCCTAAAAAGACACTCCACACAGCGTCCCTAAAGATAACAAAGAGCCTGAGGGACTTATTATTTCTTAAGGGCATCCCGTGTGGAGATAATGAAAAAAATCTTTTTTAGTACTCTTTACCTGTACTGCTAATGAGGTGTTAAGGGATGACGGAATGATATGGTGACGGGATGAAGATGTGACTGTGACAGTGTGGCGATGTGATTGTAAGACGATAGCGTTAACGGTATGAATGGGTGACTGTGTGACGAATTGACGATGAAGCGGTGTGATTGTAATGATAGATAGATAGATGGTAAAAGAGTGATCGTGTGACGGTCTGACGGGGTAATGGTGCGGTGGTGTGACAGCGTGACGGGTGAGTGACGAGTGAGACGGTGACGGTTTGAAGTGATGACTGATCAGTGGTGACGGCGTGACGGGGTGATTGTGAGGCGGTAACAGAGTGACCATGTGAAGAGCTTGCGGAAACGGTTTGGGGGTTGTGATAGCTTCAGTGTGAGACGGTGTGACGTGGAGACGGCATGACGTGGATCGCTGTGACTCTGTGACTAACTCTGGACAGATAGGTTCCCTACCGCGCCATTTCCTACGCTACATTAACACACTAGCGGCATTTTAATTTGAACATCGCTTAAATTCTCTTGGCAGCAATTTAAAAAAAAAAGTTCAATATGCATGTCTTTTCATTTTCACTGTTCTCCAGAACAAGCGGTTTTTGCTCGGTGTTATCATATATTTTTTTTATTTACGATAACTATCGAAAAATTGAAAAAATCACTCAGAATAAAATATTATCAAAATGAATAATATCTTTAATATGTTTTATTATATCGTACCTGATTAGTTATTGCAGTTTCCCAAAGGCGAGAATGGGTACCGCTGCCCCGGGAACAATTTTTTGGATAACCAACGCCTATGACACAGGTCATCCCAAATCAATTAAGATTAAATCTTCTAAAGAATTGTCGTCTAAACAAATAAACACACCTAATTGCAGGTGTATTAATTTGTTTTATTAGGTGAACTAATTATTGTTGTAGTAGGTTTTTTACACAGGGGACGCTGATAAAAATAATTCCCCTCAGTGCCTATATCATCTTTGGGGCTGCTGTGTGGAGGGTCTTTTTAGGAAAGGAAGGAGAAGAAGTTCCGGGAAGGAAAAGGATATTAGGGGTGGAGGACTTTGTTCCGAGAGAGTACGACTGGAGAACTCCAAAGGGACTTCCTCAACTTTTTTCCCGATCTAGCCTGCCAAGCAGCTGGTTGGCAGACGCATCTGCCGCCAAGACCCGGACAAACCTCACCCCACGAACCCGTGTGTCTTGGTGATTCCATCGACGTTTTTTCTCTCATTACATTACATTATTTTCACTCTCACTCTCATTCAATATTAGCTCCAGTATATAAACAAAAACAACATTCAATGGTTCTATTGAAAAGGATCACAACAGTACAGAAAATAATCCAAAAAATACTGCGAATTTTGCCAAAAATAAAGCTAAATTCCCTAAAAAATAACACAAAATTGGCCTCAAACACAAAATTTTCATTGTCATAAGTCAATATTAAAATCTATCGGTTTGACACCTTTTAATCAACGGCAATGAGTAGATTAATAAGTTAGTATCAACATTTAATTTTTTAGTTTTTCAAGTATCTTTTGATTACTCGGCTTATTTTAATAATACACCCCCGGAGTAATTAATACTAAAACAGCTCTGTGCGAACTATACATTTGTTATTTCCATCATTTATATAAAGAAGGATGTCTGTGGTTGCGCGTTTTCGATTTTTATACTATTTATATTCAGTTTTGTTATACAATTATTCAGATTGACGAAATTTTGCACACTTGACCTTCAAAACAAGAAAAAGGTCACTCTCTGCATGAGATTTCGACAAATCACCCTATCCCTTTTTCCCACCCCCTAAAGTAGACTTTTGATACTTATAATTTTTAATGTACTTAAGTGACTTAAGGACTGAAGTTAGTAATGACGTAAGATAGTTTAGATTTTAGGTTGTGAAGACTAAAGTTGGTTGGATTAAGTAAGTCAAGACTTAAATTTGTCGTGATGTAAGTTAGTTGAGACTTGTTAATGAAGACTTTACTTTGTTAAGACTAATGGTGCACACTTAAATTATTTATTTCGAAAACGTCTGCGTAAAGCCCAGGGACTTCAGCTAGTTAATAAATAAATTCATTCACGGGAAATGGTTTTCATCCCCTGCGATTTTTTTACATGCTTTAGTGTTACATAACGAAACCTGTTATATTTTGGCAATGTAAGGTTCATCTTGTAAAAATAATAAATAATAGCAATCTGCCAAGAAATCTCTTACGCACTTCATCCGCCACCACTAGAATCCCCTTAGCCCACCACCGGATCGATGTGCGCAGAATTCCCGCGCACATCTCCCCTCCAAACGCGCAAATCTCACCTCTATAACCTTTGACATAGCGCCTAGATTCCTTTGTCTTCGAAGCGCGACCCTCGCGAACGCACTGCGAGGGAATTTGATCTTTGGGGTAACAGACACAGAGGCGATTCTCGCGCGTAGTTTAATTGATTAACGAGCATCCGTACAAATTTCGTGAGGAGCTAGCTGTCGTTTCATATGTTCGAAAAAGTCCCGATCGCGCGGAGGACATATTGTTTGCGATTCCTTTATTTTGATCGAATCTCCGAGGTAAAAGTGCAGTTTTTATCGCTTTTCTTACAGTGTTTTGCTGCGTTTTAGCTTTGTTAAATAATAAAGCCCTCAGATTAAAGGGAGTGTCACAGAACTGAGAGGAAAGGACCGGGCGAACCGTTTACCAGTGTGTTTTTTTATGATTGTTGTGAAAAGCGAAGCAGGTCGAATTCCTGTGTGAAAAGGCTGGAAAATACATCTTCAAGGAAGGTAACATCACACCTTGATTAGGTACACTCAATTTAACATAACATTTACATTTATTACACTGTCCTATTATACAACTATCAATATTACATCGTGCATGTTTGTTATTAATTCAATATTACTCAATACATTGCCTACTTACTTGTAAGGTATAAAAACGCAATGTTATGCTTTTATATATGAAATGTAAGTACATCGCCAACAATTATGTTTGAATTTTTAATACTTAACCTTTTTCTTGATGCTTAAAAAGATGTTGATTTTATTCCGAGCAGAAAACGAATTCAAGGTCTCTTAAAATTTCGTTTTGTAAAAAGCGATCACTCTGTGTTTTGACATTAGACATTATATATTATGAGATAAAACATACATTTTTGATAAAACCACAAATATTTGATGCTCACCGGTTTCGCTTATATCTCAACTTTAATAGAATAGTATAATAATAGAACATGATAACAAAAAAAAAATTAATAAAAAAATACAATAGGTACCTACCTGTCTATCAACTGCATTGAGGTATCTTAATTTTTTTGTATATTAACTTCCCTCTGGGCCTATGTCATATTTGGGGATGCTGCGTGGAGGGTAATTTTGTGGAAGTAAAGGAGTGAACCTGGATCTTGAAGAGACCCATGTTGTAGAAGGAAGGAAACACAGAGGTCTATAAGCGAAACCGGTCGGTAAGCTCAATAATTTTTTTAGATTTATTCGACATAGCTATAGTATTTTCGTTGCTCCTTTTTTTACATGACCTCCACACAGGAGGCCAAGAGGAAAATAATTTTGGAGGATTTTTTTTTAAGGAAAAGGAGGAGAGGAGAGTTCTGGGAAGTAAAAGGGTTTAAGGGGAGGGTAGGAATCTGGGGTTCAGTGTGTCCTGGTCATCCGCCTCTAAGACCTAGATAAACCTTACCCTGTGAACCCGGGCACCCCTGCTTAGTCACCAAACGTAGCGAACCACTTGGGGTGACCAATGGCAGAGGTGTTGGTTATCCAATAAAGGTTCCTGGTGCGACGTTACCAATTCCCGCCTCCCATATTGAATTAGTATTTTAATTGTATTTTCAATTGTTTTCAATGTTTGTTTTTCGATTATATTGTAAAATACAAGTTGAATACATTTAACAGCTTTAATAAATGCCATTTAAAATATTTTAACATCAAATACAATGTTTAGCGTGTTGGCACGACATATTCACTTATTAGTTATTGGTAATTTACATTTAACATGGCGTTTGATGTGGGTTACATCGTTATCAGTGTCAATATTAACTGTGTGCTGCACGCGTTCGAGATAATCCGCACCAATCTAGTGCAATTAATATGCATAGGTTATTGTCATCTAAACACGACCGCGATTCAATCAGGCAATCAGTATTTAATACTCGTCTGCGCGAACTTTTTCATACAAAATTTAAATTTTGAATTTGAGGCCAAAATACTCAACCAAATTGAATAATTTTTTTTTAATCGAAAGGGACATAGGCCCTGATGGAAATTGTTTTCCTCAAGGCCTCTTGTGTCATGTGAAAAAAAACCGCCTCCTAAATTGTATGATATTATGGGGTTATAGTTGTCGTAAATTGTCATTGTGTATTATCCCCTCAGGCCTAGTCAGTGAGTCAAAATATTTCCGCTTTGCAATGAAATCCAAATAAACGAAATATTTCTTAACGTTTAAAAACTGTTTTTGAAAGGTGATGATTTCAAACTTTATATGAAAAATTTGAAATAAATATATCTAGTGCGCCCGACGGTTGAATTTGGCAGCCACCTCTGGTCTGGAGCTCCAAAATACTTGAAAAATGCCCTCGACTCTGTGCAGAAACGGGCGGTCCGTTTGGTAGATTCTCCCACCTTAACGAACGGATTGCAATCTTTAGAGCACAGGCGTCGGGTGGGAATGCTATCTATGTTCTACCGGTATTTGCAGATGCTCTGAGGCACCGGTGCATAGTCGGGGGACACGCCAAACGCGCGCCCAACATATGTACACGGTTGACATTTGTCACATGAGAACGGGTCGTATTTTAGATTCGTTCTTGAGTTTAACAGCTCGGCTATGGAACGATTTGCCGGCCTCTGTGTTTCCTTCCTCCTACAACATGGGTCTCTTCAAGACCAATGTTCATTCCTTTTTCTCCTCAAAAATACCCTCCACTCAGCATCCCAGATTACATAGGCCCTGAAGAAAATTATTTTCCTCAGGGCTTCCTGAGTGGAGTTAATGTAAAAAAAATATATAAATTTTAAAAATATATATATTTTTTAATGATTACGTATTTTAATGGGCCACTTTTAAAAAGTTTTAAAAATGGCCCACCTTACGATTTTTCTAACAAAAAATACTGAAAACCAAGAAGAATATAAACCACCCACGAAAAAAAAAATTTTAAAAAATTCTCAGACTTTCAATTTTTTTCATTTGCGGTCGGACACTTTGGTTTCATAAAAGTTTATATTTTGATTATATTGCGGTTAATTTTTAAATTTGTGCATAAAGTATGGTGTTTTCTATTTCTAACACCGTTTAAATCATACTTCTAACCACGATAGTGAGGGAGACACAACGATTTCTACGAAACCTATATGAATTGTTCCGAATACCGAATTAGACTGAGTGGTTGAAGATAAATAGGGGTTGTACCTAGTGGTTGTAATGTCTGTATTTTAAGTCATAATAATATGTTATGTATTGTATTGTGTAATGTATGGGGGTGGGGGGTTGGGGTGTTGAGCGGTAGGAGTTGTTTTTCCGTGACGTACTCTGATATTTCCAAGGCCAGTCCTTGGAATCGGCCAAGAGAGGTTAAGGTTATTTTTAACCTGAGATGCGCCGGGTTTTACGGCTTTACCTGGATTCTATTATAATAATTATGATTATTGATGAAATGCAGTGAAATGAAGGTTTAATGAAAATATATTGTTAACCGTAAAGCAATTACTTTGTTTATAACCACGATCATCAGCGTATAAAATTAAACTGATCATTTGTTTTAAACAATTTGTATTATAATTGAAATTAAAACACTTTTGCACTTTTTTCCGCTAATTTATTTACACCAGGACCGGTTTCATCCTACTACGGACATTTTCAGACTGGTAGTTGAAATTCTTACGCTATGGCATTTATACAAACTTAAGCAGGGGTACACAACATTGCCTCTATATAATGAATGTTTCTATTTTGTTAATTTAAGGTATTATAAGTTATTTTGTTAATTTAATGTACATATAGGTAATTATAAAGTTAATTATTAAAATTGTGAATGATTTTACATAGTAAATGGATATCTTTAATTCACATGAATATATACGAATTTATACAATTGAAAAGGTTATGCATGTATGATTCGTCCTGCCCGATGCTTGCAAATCACGGTAGATTTTTATAGAAAACAAAACACCCACCCACACACACTTTTATTTATTTGTTTATGTACATTAGCTGAAGCCCCCGCATTGCTCGGGCTTTACATTTTCCTCTTATTTTGATCAAGTGTGCGAAATTTCACCAAAAAGGATCAAAATTCTGCTATAAGGAGTGGGAAAAGGAATGTTGGATGTTTTTCTAAAATTTATATTGATAGTACCTAATCGTCTTCACATTTTGAACTTCAAGTTTGCAAAATTTTATCAATCTCGGAATAAAACTGCAGATTTGTTTAAAAAAAAGAAGCCCACAAATGCACACCGGGACACCTTCTTTACATTATGTACTAGCGAGTTCCCGGCATGCACTGCTATGCCACTAAATAAACAAATTGTTTCTCTCTTCATGTTCTTTCCCATTCGTCCCGTTCCTCTTCAGCCGTCCCTTCCTCACGCTTTCCCAATCCGCCTTCTCCGCCTTCCCTCTTCCCATTGCCCCCTCCCGTTTCCCCCGTCGTGAACCATCTTCCTTAATTCCCCTCCCGCCTCCCGCATTATACGATTTTCATAATGCCAGAGTTCACCAGTATATATAGAAATCATCGCGGGCATGCACACATCAAATCCCCAAAGTTTCATCGCAATCGGATGAATGGTTAGCAACGCATAATTTTAGGACACAATTACAATCATATGACACTATTGCATATAGAAACCATCGCGGGCAAGCGTACATCAAATCACCAAAGTTTCATCGCAATCGGATGAATGGTTTAGCATAGACGTCTCGTACGTCCCCAAACATATTTTTATTTTTACGTGTACAAGATATTTTATACAGACAGATGTATAGTCATATAACAAAGACGACAAAGAGGTACCTTCAATCGATTCTGCCATATTGTATATAACATATTTAAGTTATATAAACATCGTATTAAATATAACTACATACAGTTACACACATGTTTAGCGGTCCTATCACTGTCGTCAGGTAGTTTTATCGATTTATTTGATGGGTTTACCTAAAGCTAAACACGCTGTCTACTGCTTTTCCTTTGAAGTTTATCAACCCTAGAAGGTACTTTTTTATAGACTTCATTTATGACCAATTTCCAACATTAGCTAAGCAGGCGTTGCGTGAAGTGCTTTTTTCTATAGTAAACAAATCGGTTAGGATTATTGATGTAACCGTTTAGAATATTTAGATGAGACTTGGTCGAAATTGGCTCCACTAGGTTGAGGGTAAGTCCAACCCCTACGCTCTAACGGCGCAATGCTGCCTTTTGACAGCCTCCGTGGTTGAGTGGTAATTTTTGTTTGATTAATTTGTGTAATACCAAAATTTATTGATTAAAAATAATATAAAGTGTATTTGCGGCACATTCCATACTGGCAGATGTTTCAGTGTTGCCTTGGTGAAAGACTAACATTCAGAATCGAAACGGCATTGCTTAAAATTGCTTACACAAGTGTGGTTACCAAATCTTGAAGAGGAATTGGGTCTCTTGTTCGGTAAGTACTCACATTAAAATAAGAGTCCCAAATATGGCATCCAAAATTGGTTTGCTATAAGGCTGAATGAACTATTGAAGGGCAGGAAATGAGGAGAGGAAGGTTTAAAAAAAATAGCCGCAAAACACGGCTAATGCCATTTAAGAAACAACGTTTCGATACTGAATTATGGTATTTCACCGGGGCGATTCTGAGAGTATTTTTTATTATTATTACAAATATGGAAAGAAACATGTCTAAAATCAGAAGAGCAATAAATTGTCATGGAAAATTTTTTTCATTTATTTTTTACATTAACTCTTTATGGAAGAAAAAAATTCCCGCAGTGCCTTTTCCATTTTTGGGGATGCTGTTTGGAGGGTCTCTTTAAGGAAGTGCAGGAGAAAGCGTTCTGGGTGGAAAAGGGTGCGGAGGTCTGCGGGTCAATGTGTTCAGAGTCCAGCTGGAGAATCCCGCCTTGCATTCAGACGCATTCGCCATCAATACCTGGACAAACACAAAATTTACCCCATGAAGCCGGGCACCCCTGCTTAGACACCAAACAGCAGAGGTGTTGGTTACACAATGAATGGTTCCCGGGAAGGCGGTACATACTCCATACCATACCCGCCTCTCGTACTATAGAAGATGCGACCGAGCTACCTCCAAAAACGATTCAGTCGTTTATATGATATTCAAATTTCTTTAAAATAATAGAAGGACGTCATTATTTTTTACTGCCGGTCAGGTCATGTTTCGTCTGAACATTTAATGTCCCAAAATGGACCGTGACGATCAGTGACCAGTACTTGATGATGAATCCGGTGTTTCCACAACTTTAAGAAACTTCCTCTCTATTGGTCACATAAACTTTTCTCATTTTGCCTCCAATCCAGATTACAGCTAAAACATCAAAAGTTGTAAACTCCAAAGCGACTGCTTCTAAATACCAAGCCGCAACAATAATAATTAGAGTTTTCCGGGAATTAATCTCGAAACCTTAATATAATAATAACAACGATATTTTTCATTATTTTTAAGTGAGTACAAGAATCCCAACTGCTCCAAATCGTCTGGAGCCAGTGAGATTATGGCATCACCAATTGGGGCATACTGGAGGTAGTGAAGAGGTGAAGGAGATGGGATGAGGAGGGTTCAGGAAGTGCCGGGCTATTCGGATCTGGTCACCAAATACGGCTAAAACCATTTCAAACAACGTTGCGCTCTGAATAGTGGTCTTAGGGTCACAAATATACTTTAGGATTACGTATTTCAAATGCGTAAATGTTTAGCTTTTAAACGACGCATTTATGGTCAATTCCTTCTTTGATAGTCCGTGCAGTTTGGTCCTAGCATGGTGACAGTCGATACGCTAACATGCCATATTTCTATTTGTTTTTATTATCAACGTTCCCAACGAATCAGCCCAAGGCATTTACTTCACAATTTTTTACTTCACCAAAAATAATACTGAGCGAAACGTTGAGGCGATCCTATCTTCTACACTAAAAAAAGGAAATCAGAAAGTTGTTCAGAATATTGCAAGTTATGGCTCATTGACCAATTTACTCCCTTGTTAGTGTCAAAAAGCACATACATAGCCTTTAAAGTTTCGGCGAAATGCTCCCTAAAAATTGCCTAGGCAGCTGCCAAGGTATTGCCGCCATTGACCTGGTCTCAGTTGTTGGTTTAACAGTCACTGGTCCGGTCATAACGAGTGTGTAGTAGCCAGTAGTATTACTGACAGTGTCAGTGCAGTACCGCCTCATTAGGTGAGCGCTGGAGGGATCTAATTGGTGATTGAGGATAGCGGATGGATTACGGTACGGATGTTACAATGAGCGGACCACTGGCTGCACTGTGCACACTGCTGTGTGCTATATGCAGTGATCAGTGCTTCCCACCAGGCACCATGGACAGTGCTGATCAGTGGCAGTTTTCTCTAACGTGCATTTGTGCGATGAACTCCCATAAAATATAAGGAGATAAGACAAATTTGAATTTTAATTTTATCAATGTGTTATGCGGGGATTTACTGTTATATGAGTTTTATTATGTAAGGGGCCAATTGCTTGGTATAACGTTACTTTGGGTGACATTTGCTACGCTCAAAATACTGAATGAATAGATAGGTATATCTAGCATCAGGTTCTTTACCACAAACTTTACGGATTCTCCGAGCGCCAAAAATCTGCGGTTGCAGATTTATGTTCGTGGCAGGTAGAGCATACACTCCAACTCAAGGCGGGGCATGAAATGAAGTCTCCAGCTTATTAGGGTATTTGAATAAAACATAGGTTTCACTTTGGAAATTAAAATATGACGTGTATTCTACCGAAAGCAAATGATAACAAGTAACAGAGTGACTCACCCCGAGGACCGAATGCAATCTAACCTAACTAACGTTCCCTGCACTTCCTAGTCGATCCGCATCTCATCACAACGGGATGCCTAGGATTAGCCTGATGACCAGCCCGATCGTCATCCTTCCGTCTCCTCCGCGGCAAGGCAGGACCTCCTTCATGTAATGTGGATTTCCGGAGACGATGCCTGATCGTCATCCGAATTAGGGCCAATTGGAATTCCCTTCCAGCGAGGGGCGCGCCAGGGAGCACGAAGGGACTTCCGAGGTATTACGGCTCGCGTTGATCTTCTTATCACCCAGCGGAGCGCATGTCCAGGGTATTTCGTGCAATAAAGGAATCGATCTTATAGTCGACATTCGGCAGGTGCCCGCAAGCGTGATCGGTTCGATGCAATTAAATAACCGATCGCCATGATATCTTGAAATGAATCATCCGGATCCGCGGATGAACTACATCGGCACATTAAACTTGGTTGCACAATGATTTCTCGATATTCGAGTAGGATGGAACTTTAGTAACACCGGCACCCGTTTGTTTTTTAAACATTACGTCCCGTTTATATATTCACATTAAAATGCTAATTGACTGTCCCAGCTATGATGTTGCCCAATCATCATCGAAGCGAGAGTGAGTCACTTCTTCTTTTCTTTTGCCGGAACCGGAAAACTAACGCCCCCTCTCCTCGGTGTTGCCCGTCCCCTCGTTGAAAAAAAAACCATAGTCAATAATTAAACGGGTACTTAATAGTTCGTGCTGCTACGGATCAATGTTATAAAGCAGTGTTCATATTTTAAAATAAAAAAGATAATAATTTTAACACTGCTTCATAACAAATGTTTAAACAACGCGTCATTCGCCACTTGAATATGGGCTCGAAATGGTTATTGGTATTTCTCGACCTCTGCAAAGCGTTTGAAACAATTTTGCGAAATTACAGAACTGAACAGAACAGAGTTATGAAAAATTACAGAACGCTAAATGTTTCATATAATTAACATTCGAATAAGGAACTATATCTTGTCTCCAGTTTATTACCTAGCCGGTCCCTATGTGTCAAACTCCGAACAACAAAGATTCATAATTTTACAATTAATTACGGGGTTCCACAATACTGTGTTATAGGTCCAACACTCTTTTTAATTCTTATTAATGAGTTGTGTAATCTAGGTATCGATGTCCCAATTTCTAGTTTCGCTGATGACACAGTCCTTCTATTCCAAGCTAAATACTTGTCTACATATTATACGTCTAATATTATCATATTAATCATATAAAATTTATTATGGAATCGTTCCCGCGACCTTCGGATTGCTAGTCAAAAGCCTTACCGCTAGACCACGCCGGCCGTCTTGGATGCGTTTACCCACCAGCTGCGTGTCAGGCCGAATTGGGAGAGAATTTTTGTGGGAGACCTTGGTCTTCTTCAGGACTTTCTCGGAACATCGCCTTTCACCGTAGGGGGAGGGATGGATCATACGTCTGACACTCCTGGAGATATTCGGAAATATATAAAAATAATTACCTGCTTACGTCAAATAATTGCAACTATCTTCTATATGCATAAAGAAGAGAGTTTGAGGCGGTGGGTTGGCTATGTGTTTTATACAAATTACACTTTTTCCGAAATTTATGAAATTTTTCTCACTCGACCTTCTAAAAAAAGTCTGTTTTATTTCGAAAAACTCTGTGTTAAACCCGAGCAGCGCCGGGGACTTCAGCTATTAGGCTTATAAATTCCAGACAAAAAGTGTAAATTCTATGGCGCCGGAGATTACAGTTCGAAAGTTTTCGCTGCTTCAGATAAATAGATTTCAGATTTATAGATAAGATTATAGAATTCATATCTACTTCACATGATATACAATATCAGGCAACATTACGTCAGAAAAAATGCAATGTTAAAATTAACAACAATAAACAACACTGACCATATTTGTTACAATGACACGAAGTCCAATATTTGAAATAAATAATACATCACTGATGACTAATCAACAAAGAATTAAAAATATTTTAAATCACGATCATCCAATTTAGTGCTACCGCCGTATTTAAATCTAATGATTTTCCAGCATACAGCCCGCGCTCAGATACCACAGCTGGGATGACCGATATAAGATCAGGTTGTAACTCAAGAAAGTTAAGTTGCCTCCCGGTCCTACCCGCGCATCTTCAGGGAAAAATTTCTGGCAGGACTGAAAACTTTCAATTAAATAAGGACACTATGAACGAAACTCAATAGAAAATCTGGAAACAGAAAAATCAGAAAAAAGATATTGGCACCTCTGGGACACGAACCCTGGACCTCTCTCTTTCCGGAGGAGCAAAATTAATAGTTTTGTTAAAGTTATTGTTATAATTTTGTACTCTTTTACTATTATTGAACTGTGTCATACTTGCACACAGATTGTACCTACTTGGAATAAAGACTAATTGTGTTTACTGTATAAAAGGTACGGATTCTATTTAATTATTCCGCTAAAATGCGGTTTTACTTAAAAACCAGTGACGACGAATTTATTTATAGCGTATTTTAATTGATTTAAAATAGTATGACTGTCTGAATTAATATTAGTATTCTGAAGCGATTATGACAACGTATTGAATTTTTGTCTTCTACGTAATGCTTGTCTTGAATATTCCCCTCAATGACCAATATTGGATGGCGTCATTACATTATTATATTACACTTAGACGCAAGTGCTTTCTTGTAACATAATATCCTTCTATAGGCTGTAATACTATCTAATCTCGTCTCCCCCAATCCATCAGAATATCCGGAACTTCTTTACTTATTTATGTATTTTATTGTACACACAACACACAGTGCAAATGGTAATACAGAACAACTTCATTACTATAAAAGATTCAGAAACATCTGCATGAAAATTTTAAGAGTAGCTAAAGAGATAAAAGAAAACCATAAAAGTAAACAATAACCCAAAAGCTATGAAGATATGAAAAACAATATTGCCAATAGTAATAGTTTTGTATTCCCTCGTTTTCTCCTCCATTTTGGACCAATTTAATTTTTTTTTTCAATAACCATTTTAGAAGAAAATGCTCCACGTCTTTACATATTGCTTTTTTAAAAATACATTGTCTAATTTGTGTACTGAACGTCTGTTGAAGGCGTACAAAGCAGGAAATTTTAACAATTTTTGGAGGGTGCTAACTCCTATAAGAAGTAAATTATCAGAAAAACAAAACGTATCGGCACGCTAGTGGTCGATTTCTATATTAAACTAAAAATATTTGCAGTAGTGTCAAAATCCAGAGAGAAAATTGGAGAATTTGTATGGACAAAACGCAGCCCAGTTTCCTCGTAAGAAAATAAAAAATAAATAAATATTGAAACCCACAAAACACCTAAGTATACACACCATAAAGCTATTTTTCTAGTAATCTTAAACAAGGAGATCTCTATTTATAAAGCAAGATAAAATGGAAATAACTAACTACAGACCAATCACATTGTTAAACTCACTGTCAAAAGATCTTTGAAAGAGCCTTCGAAAACAAATTATAAAATACCTGGAAGAAAACAAATTAATCTTGGCTAAACAATATGAATTTAGAGAAAAAGAGACAAAACAAGCATGTAATAGAGGGTGCGGCAGCATAACTTTCTTTTTTTAAGCCGCCGCTATCCGAATTTCTACCGATTTATTACAAATCTCCCTTAAACATTTGAAGTTTTTAAGCTCTTAAAAAAATATATGTTATTTTTGAAGATAATATCTAGATACGTTCCACGCAGAAATGCAAATTATATGAAATTCCCTCTATAGAAAAAAATCGCAAAGTGTGCTCCGAAAATTATTTAAAACAAGTATATTTCTATTATTTTACAAGTTATATTTGTGAAAAAATTCACAATGTTTCTTTAAATGATACTTAAGATACCTTCTACGAGATTTTTGCTCTATTTTAAACGAGTCATGTTTTATTAAGCATTTTCATAATTTTCGCTTCAATTTTATCATTGAAAATATTAGCGCGCTCTGTCCAACATTCGTAATTACATATCTCTCCATTTTCTTCTTTTTGCGCCGGGAAGCGTGGCCTTAAATGCGCACATTCAGTCGGTTGATGTCGTAGCGGAGCGATAGTGATCAAGATCGAGAGGCGAAACTATAAAGTTTTGTCCCGACACAATTTAGTCGCCAATTTGTGGTATGTATACTTAAGTTATGCTGCCGCACGTAGATCAAAGGTAAGAATGCATAGCGATATATTTAGATCTAGCAAAAGCCTTTGATTCAATCTGCCACTAAATCTTTTTAAACATTAAAAAACATTGGTAACAAAGGCAAGGAACTCCAACTAATGAAATATGTGTAAATAAATATGTGTAACAGAATGAGAAAAATAGAAATAAAAGTAAAAATATAAATAACTAGCTTAAGGCACGGTATAACCGCCCAAAACGAAGATGGAGAGATATGTAAATACGAATGTTAGAGAGAGCGCGCTAATGTTAAAATCGATAATATTTAAGCAAAAATGTTTAATAAAACACGACTCGTTTAAAATAGAGCAAAAATCTCGCGGGGTTGTCTAAAACAGCGTTTAAAGAAAATTGTCAAAATTTTCGTACATGTTAACTTGTAAAATAACTGAAAAAGTGTGTTAATAATAATTTTCGGAGCATACTTTGCGATATTTTTCTATCGAGGGTTTCATATAATTTACGTTTCGGTGCGGGGAATGGATAGATATTATCTTCAAGAATAATATTTATTTTTTTAAGAGCTTTAAAACTTAAAATGCTTAAGGTACATATGTAATAAATCGGTAGAAATGGGGTATGCCGCGGCTTAAGCCCCCGGCGTTGCCCGGGCTTTACGCAACATTTTTCGAAATCAGAAGTGGACCATAATTTTTCTCCTCTTTTGCACGTAAAGTGTGAAATTTTCATTAATAAAATTTATTAGTTTCTTCTTTAAGGGAGGGAAAAGAGGATGGGGTGGTTTTTAGTAATCTCAACTAGACAGTCACCTTCCTCTGGCTTGAACGTCAACGTACAAATTTTCATCAATCTTAGAATAAAACTAGGTTTGTACAAGCAACAAATGAATATTCCCGGACGCTCTTCTCTGTACACGAGTACATACATAGATTATAGATAGATTTATATTATGTAACATAGATAGAAGCTTTTTAATATTACAATCAGAAATATTAAGAACTAGCGAGTTCCCGGCATGCGTTGGTATACCACTTAGAACGAAATTGTTTCTCCCTGCGTGTCCTTTCCCATTCGTCCCTTCCCCTTTCACCTCCTTTTCCTCTCCCGCGTTCCCCCCCCCTATCCCTCTTTCAATATTTTAAGTCCCGGTACATTCAGATTTTCAAACAACTCGCTTGCCACCTATTGCAATTTTTCTTAAAAATTTGGTACCTAATATAGGTACCTATTTAAAATAAATATAAATTTTGATAAGCTTCTAAGTATTCGATTTCGTTTATTACCGTAGGTGAGAATAAATTAATTTTAACAATCGATGATTTACAAAATGTCTTTATCAAATTGTGACAGTTTTTTAAGAGTTTTTGTAATGATTAAAAAAAAATTTCAGATGTATTGTCATGTGTTTGTAATAATCCAGAAACCTTCGCGAGGACGGAAAGAAGGTATTTTGATACTACAAATCATCCACAAACAATCCTCAAAGTTTCATCGCAATCGGATGAACTGTTAGCAATGCATAATTTCATGATGCCAGAACTCACTATCGTATGTATTAAGAATCGCGGAAATGCGCACATCAAATCCCCAAAGTTTCATCGCAATCGGATGAACTGTTAGCAATGCATAATTTCATGATGCCAGAACTCACTATCGTATGTATTAAGAATCGCGGAAATGCGCATATCAAATCCCCAAAGTTTCATCGCAATCGGACGAACTGTTATCAATGCATTATTTCATGATGCCAGAACTCACTATTATATATATTAAGAATCGCGGGCATGCGCACATCAAATCCCCAAAATTTCGTCGCAATCGGATGAACTATTAGCAATGCATAATTTCTTGATGCCAGAACTCACTATTATATATATTAAGAATCGCGGGCATGCGCACATCAAATCCCCAAAGTTTTATCGCAATCGGATGAACTATTAGCAACACATAATTTCATGATGCCAGAACTCACTATTATATATATTAAGAATCACGGGCATGCGCACATCAAATCCCCAAAGTTTTATCGCAATCGGATGAACTATTAGCAACACATAATTTCATGATGCCAGAACTCACTATTATATATATTAAGAATCGCGGGCATGCGCACATCAAATCTCCAAAGTTTTTATCGCGATTGGATGAATGGTTTAGCAACGCATAGCATACATACATACATAGCCAGAAACAAACATATTTTCATTTTTATATACATAGATAGATGAAAGAAATCGTAAAACCGTTCGTTTTACCTGTGATTATAGGAAGCCAAAACTTACCCAACCACTTTACTCGACAAATTCAAAGTTTTGATCGAAAAGCAATGCGATTATGTCCGGTCTAATAACTTGCTTAAATCTAGGACGAAAACGGTAGAGGAGAATGAAACCCTTCACATAAGGAGGTCTCAATGGCGTGCACATTCAGGATAGGCTGTAGAAAGGCAACAAGTTATTTGATATTAAAAAAAAAACTTCTCACAGACGTAAGTTTTCGCAAAGAATTGCTAAGTTGTTGGTTTCATCCATAACTAAATCACATCAAATATCAAATATAAAAATAGCAAATTTTTTCGAACGTACAATTATTACATTAACTCCAGAAAGCAGACTCCGAGTAAAATAATTTCCCTTAGGGCTTGTGGCTTGTGGCTTGTGTCATCCTTGGGATCGATGTGTGGAGGTTTTTTTTTTTAAAGAAACGGTGGAGAGGAAGTTCATGGAAGGAAAAAATTATGGCCTTTGGGTAGAAATCTAGGGATCAGCTTGTCCAGGAGTGATGAAAGTATGAATCCATACCTCCCACTGCGGTGCAAAGCCAAGAGATGTGCTATCGGTAGTTTTTTACTGGGTGGGACTTGTTACCTGGAGTCGCCGATATTGTTAACCAATATATATTACAATACTACTGCACACCTTAAAAAAATCAACCAAATGAACGAATTCTTTCGAATTCAAACTACGGCCATTAGACGGTAGTCCGCCGACAGTCGGGCGGTCCTCATAGCATTTCTCTTGTATTTCAATATCTTTGTGCAAAGCGATGGGTAGAGAGAGTCCGGCTGGAGAGGTCAAAGGAATCCCTTAACCGGGGAGACGCATTTGTCGCCATGACCTAAACATACCTCACCCCATAAACCCAGGCATCCGTTGACCTATGGCAGATGTGTTAGCTATCCAATAAATGGTTCCCGAGGCGACGGTACCCATATACGCCTCCCAAATTGCGTGAAAGAAAGCCAACATAATACTATTATTTCGTTACTAAAATTGTAGTAATTATGATTGTAATCCGGAACGAAAGGCACAGCTTTTTTCGACCGTAACACTAACGAGGTTTCTTTTTTTTTAAGTTGGAACTAACATATTATGTAACTTTCAAACTTTATATGATAATGTGGGGCTCGCTGGGTGCTTTGCTCGTGCTGAAGCACTCTTGAATAAGCACCTCGCAAACTAAATAAATTTTAGTGTCGAAAGAAGACGATATATGAATATTTTAACGTTCGTCATTTTACGTACTTAGTTCCTGCCTTTGATACCTTATAGTTGTGCGGTCGGTGCGGTCGGCGCGGTCGGTGCGGTCGGTGCGGTCGGTGCGGCGCGCACTGCGCTATGCTTGTTAATTTACTTTGCGCTTTTGTTTTTAAAGTGTGGCTTGATCTTGCAAAAATTTTAATATTTTTTTAACGTGCCTAAATGGACCGCACGCCTCTGGAAGGTCTTTCATTCCAAACCTAGGATTTCTCATTTGTTTCACGTGATTTCTCATTCCAACTTCTCGAATTTCTCCCTAGAAGCCGTTCAAACTAAGCGTTCGGTTCATAAATTAGTCCCAGGCGAGCAGAATAAGGCAGAAGACATAGGTAGGCTTTGGTTGGCATAAATATTCTGCCCATATTACCATAACGACCCCTGGGTGCAATCTGAGAACTGGGAATACTTGGAGCGGTACCCGGCGCGACGCGTCACTACAGGCTTCCTACGTATCAGATAATGTCGCCTAGGAGCTATGTTTGTAGATGTAGATCTACTGCGTGATAAAAGACCGTGAACCTCAAATCGGAGGTGTTATTTGAATTTCAAAACACCTTTTTTATTTGAAACCTCAACGGTTCCCTTGTCTGCACTCTGTAAAGCCTGGGGAATTATATATATCGACACACGGTTGGGTTACGCTATGAGTGTGGTTCTAAAATGGGCTGGAGGGGACCTACCACTTTCCTAAAGCCTCGACTACATTGGGCAAGTTTACAAGCTACTAGCTGGCAAATTCACTATCTGCTAGTTAACTCGCTCAGTGTAATCATATTAGTAGCTAACTAGCAGATTTCACACTGAAGGAGTTTACTAGCAGATAGTGAATTCGCCGGCTAGTAGCTTGTAAACTCGCTCGCTCTCGAGGCTTAACGGTTGTGTGAGGAAACTGATTGTCGAACCTCCTTAGCCGCACACGTTGTGATTTGAAACTCGATGAAACGAAAAAGCCACACTAAAAAGAGGCAAACACATACATCTATAGGATTTAGCCTGCGAGAGAATGAGGTAGAATAATCGGTCTCCTCTTTGTGCGGTGCTTCCTAGCTTTAGTTTTCTGAAGATTTCACTTTTACCGCGTGTAAACTGCACACTTGCACTATTTTTTTTTGTAAAACGAAGGTCGCTTTTATAATTTAAAACTATTCTAGACAATATATTATAATAAAAACAAATATAAAACTTTTTTCCACTTTAAGTTTAATGACCGTAACCGGTTTCAGCTCGCTAGAGCCATCTTCAGACTGGTACAAAATATTCTTAATCTACGGTTTATATACATAACATTTGAGGGAGGGGAAGCGGGGTGGTCTTAAGGGTTTTAATCAATTATACTAATTACTCCCTCAAATGTTATGTATATAAACCGTAGATTAAGAATATTTTGTACCAGTCTGAAGATGGCTCTAGCGAGCTGAAACCGGTTACGGTCATTAAACTTAAAGTGGAAAAAAGTTTTATATTTGTTTTTATTATAATATATTATAATGGAATTCCACCATGAATTATCAGTTTCAAAAATAGAAATATTCTAGACGAGTCAATGTCCCTGCAGGCAAGACTGTTAGTAAGAAAGAAAAATGTATGTGTTCTTACATTTATAGTAATTTAAGATAAAGACACGTCAGAGATGTGTTCGCCTGATCGTTCTGCAAAATAACCAGTTGGCGACGCAATCGCAATCAACCTCCCGAACAAAATCCATAATTTTATGATCTGACATATCGCAGATTATTCGAAAACATGACATTTCATGAGCCGCTACCATGGCAACCTGTCAACGAGGCAACTGAAACGCGACAACCGCGGCGACCAGCACTGCTAGTCACCGTGGCCGTCGAATTTCAGGTAGCCATGGTCTGCGCACAGGTCGTGACCGCCAATGAATTTCACAAGTTTCTTTCCTGTGGATAGCGATTGCGTCGCCAACTGTTTTTTTTCAGTTTTTCCGTGAGCGGATGACCTAAGTATGATTTAAACAAAATGAAATGTATGAAAAGAAAGTTTTCGGGGTCAGTTTGTCCCACTATCCCGGGGCAGTTCCAACGATCGACCTAGCCGCATCGAGCCCAAGCACCCCTTAACCTAAAATGGGCTCTAGGAAAGAATTTGATAAAGGATGGCACAAAGAGAATAAAATTCAACAATTTCACGATACGGTACGATATGATTATATCACCCCAGGCAGGAGAACTGTGAGACCGACACCAAGGGGCACTGATTTGTTAGGACTTGGAATACGTGCTCTGAGGATGGGAAGGAGATTGCAGTTTAATCGACCAGTGTACATAGCAACCTAATAAGCCAATATTGGAATGTATGATGGACAGGAATAAAGGAATTGATTGAGTTTGGTTTTCATTTCTCGCATTTCGCTTATGTTCCGTTTTTTCTCATTACCAGCTTCCTGCTTCCAGCGTAATTTTTTTGTTTTTGATGCTTTTCACTGCTTTTTGCTTCTAGTTTCCAGCTCCCCGTTATTTTAAACTTTCTGCTTCACGGTTCCAGCTTCCCTCTGCTTCTTCCTTCCCGTTTCCACGGCTTCACGCTTTTCGCTTCCATTGCTTCTTGGTACCTATTTTCTGCTTCTCGCTTACTGTTTTTTGGTTTTTTACTTCACGCTTCTTCTTCCTGCTAATACCTGCTTCCCACTTGGCATTTCCCCACTGCTTCTCATTTCACGTTTCCCGCTGCTTCTAGTAAAATTCAACAAATAAGTAAATACAAATATTGTGAAATCATCCGCCAATGAAATTGTTGTAATTGTAATTGTTCTACATTTTATGTACGGGAAGTTACTAAAGTTATAATTATTGCAACTACTATAACATCCTTTTAATTAAAGGTAACTAATTATTGTAAGCTGTAACAAGTTCAAATAACTATTTACTCTATAGTTTCCCACCTTTTCATCACGCGATTCATTGTATTTTAACGGTGAAACTGCGTTGTGTTTTTTTTTAATTGGCAGTGTTTAGCTATTATAATAAACATACCTCATTGGTAGAGTATGTACTACAAGGTAGATTGTAAAATTATGAATTATTTTCATTATGTTCATTCTCAAAATACTGGGTACACTATGAACCTAAACATTAAGAAAAAATTGAATTTATCTAAATTCTAATTCGTAATTTTTAAATTTATTTTCTAAAGTGAATACCGCGCAAGGTATTACAACCCCAAACCGTCAATACAACTGTGACATCCCCAACTGTTACGTTGTGAGGCTAAAGGGAGTGTAGTGAAAGGATTGGAACGCGTGACTGTCTAATACCCGATTGGCATTTCAAGGCAAAGAGCATTCGATTGCATTTTTATCACAAGGAAACAAGGGAGACGGGATGAAGTCTTACCTTCAAATAATTGATGATTTTCTTCATCACGGGTCACTTAAGGCACAGTTTAAGGCTCAGCACACAGGTACACACCACAAAGGGTTGATTAACATAAAACATAGTGTAAAAAAGTATATGAATCGAGAAGCGATTTTGCAACTGATGTGACTTCGAGAACGACAATACTGCAACAAAAAATGTGGGTACTTTCCACATGTAAAAAATATTTTGGAATGGGCATCGGAGAATAGTGTTAAGTCATTTTATTTTTCTCCTGCTTCCCCAGATGAGGCTTTGTAAGCAAAGGGGAAGAAAAAAGGAGGTGGCAATATTTTGAACAGGACCTTGTGATATATGGCGTAGTCCCAAAGCTGTTTTAATACTAAACAATGACTATGAATACAATACATGAATATCTGACTATTCAAATCAGGGAAAGTATCGAAAAATGCTCTGCAAACCATAGTTTGATTCCAACGACGAGAAACTATTTCAATCCCCGGAATAAAATTAAAAGCTTCTATTTCGAATAATATTTTTAGATTTTCAAGACCAAAAGCGTTACCATGATTTATTTTTGGAGTATTATGCTGTGTTGCGCTACCTCACTCTCAAGCCAACATTTCGGACAGCATTACGATCCATTACACACGTACCCTAATGATGGACACTGTATTGCTGTCCGAAACGTTGGCT
This sequence comes from Glyphotaelius pellucidus, assembly GCA_936435175.1. NCBI lineage: Eukaryota > Metazoa > Arthropoda > Insecta > Trichoptera > Limnephilidae > Glyphotaelius > Glyphotaelius pellucidus. Next base: position 36,950,711 of record OW386546.1, read on the forward strand.
AAAGAAGCAGGCAGCGCAACAAAAATAAATCACGATAGCTGCTGCTATTATGTACAAATTGATAAAATGATAATTTTACTTATTTTTTTCACCCCAAGTATGTGACATGGGTATAGGTTTTTAAGAAACAAAATTATTAACTTAAAAAAAACATTTATTTATTGCCATAAAGTGCACACAACGAATTTATCCAATTGTACTTCTTCAGTTACTGAAATAGTTACTCTTCGTCGTAATTAAACGGATATGAAGTGTTGAAGTGCGAAGAGAAATAACATAAAGCTGCGATGTACTAATGTCATGTTATTATTATTACTAAACTATACATCACTCTAAAGTTTGGCAAATTTGCATAAAATTAAAATGCGTCATTTTATTCTAAAATAACATTCACAAATTGAGAGGCAGGTATGGGTACCACCCACCTCGGGAACCATTTATTGGATAACCAACACCAGTGGTTAGGTCAATCCAAGTGGTTCACTACGTTTGGTGACTTAGCAGGGATGCCCGTGGGGTGAAGTTTGACGGTTTCATGCCAACTGAGAACAAAGTCAACTCAACACCTCCTTGAAAAGTCATCAAAAGCTATGAAAAAAATAATTTAAAATTAGCCGATAACCCTAACTAACTAACTAACTAACTAACCATCACGCCGTTTCCCCGCAGGGGTAGGCAGAGAGGACAGACCGCCAAACAACTCGATCTTGGCACACACTCCTTGCTTCGTTCACATTCATACATCGTCTCATTCATGCTCTTCTATTATTCTGACTCTTGACATCGCCCGACTCAAGTATCTGATTCACTTAGTCGTGCCATGTCTTTCTCGGGCGTCCCCGACTTCGTCTACCATTCACATTTGCGTCATATATTCTCCTTACACTCCTTTCTCATTCATTCGCTAACCTAACGTAACCTATTTAACCAATTTTTTATGTATATTTTTTTATCACTCTAAATTACTTATCTGAGATGGTTCTGAGATGGTTTCATCCCGAGTTGTACGGTCACCAAGTTTGACTAGGTCTTGGCGGCGGATGCGTTAGCCCACCTGCTTCATGGCGGGTCGGATTGAGAGTCATTTTGGCCTCTCCAGCTGGACTCTTTCGACCCATAGCCTTGCACCGCAGTGGGAGGAATGGATTCGTCCGTCTTTCATGGACACGCTGACCCCCAGATTCGTACCCACCCCTCATATAGTATTCCTTCTCAGACCTTCCTCTCCTTCCTTTTCCTAAAAAAACCTCCACACAGCATCAGGAGCTAATGCAAAAAAAAACACTTTGTACGAACCGCTAAAAGTTTTACAAGAATTGTAAAAGAACTTCCACTATAATTTTGTAGACTAGAAACATCTACATATTTTACATTATGGCCATTTTTTAGAATTCACTATGCCAAAAGTGTTCACTTTTAAGAGATTAATAAAGTTTATGTTAAACCATAGAATATTGGGTAAAAAAACTCCACCGGATGCGGATGTAGCGTAAAAGGCGTCACGTGGTCGGGCTCATTTGAATAATGGCGGAGTGTTTGATGTGTTAGTCAGTCTTTCTGAAAACGGCTTCCGCAATTTGGTTAAACCATTATTATTCAGTATTAACGATCGTTTGCCGAATATACTAGTAGTTACTTATCCGTTCTCCAAAATATTATAGAAATTTTTAGAAATTCAACGTGATTTCAATAAATCTTTTTCATTTTATCGTAAAGTCAAACACAGATTGTACAAAACAGACAATAAAAAACAACTCTTGATTGGTGAGCTCTGGCGTCCTGAAATTTGCACAGCCCAATATTCTAGGTCAAGACCTTTTTTTATATTAAATGAAAAAATACACTTTGTAATACACCACTCTTTATTTGAATTAACAAATGACAGCCAACCAGGTTTCGCTTGGCTCAAGCTTCGTCAGGACTTATTATATTGACTAAAATGCGCTGACCACTGCAGTGGTCAGCGCATTTGCCCGGAAAGCGAAAGGTCCTGGGTTCGAATCCCAGATGTGCAAATATCTTTTTCTGATTTTTCTGTTTCCAGATTTTCGATTGACTTTCGCTAATATTGTTAAAAATATGTTAGGAGAGGGAGACAATTTTTTATATGATGGGTAAGTGAGAGGGAGGAAATAGTTTCAGTGGAGGTTAACAGAATAAATTAAATACGGGACTATCAGTTAAATTTATTTGATTATTAATAGATTTAACCTAATTACAATTCCATTTCTATGTTACATTTTAGTTCCAGAGTTTAATCGAATGCGTGATTATTTTTTTAATAAATGTTTCGCAAACTCGCAGCTTTATTCAAGCGCTAAATGTGCATCTCATCAAAAACCAAGCCACTGTGTTGTTTGTTTTATTTTTTCGGATTTACAAAAAGACAAAAAGTATTAAAAGTCCGGCGACCCCGAGTACTGTTTTTTATTGTAAGCATGCACCTTTTTAAAAGATCCTACGAAGTTCAAAAGATTTAAATTTCCTGCTTCAATATTGGTAAAAAAAAAACGGTTCCATGCCAACTGGGAATAATGTCAACTCAACACCTCCCTTAAAAGTCGTTCAAATCTATGAAAAAAATAATTTTAAATTAGCCGATAACCCTAACCTAACAACCTATTTAAACAATTTTTTATATATATTTTTTTATCACTCTAAATGACTTATATGATATGGTTCTGAATTGGTTTCATTCTGAGTTGGCCGGTCACCAAAAAAAACACCCCGAGTAAAATTTCAGGTTTATGTATTTGTTTGTACTTTAATTACCATGAAATGAAGTTTTCAAATAATGATCATTAACACACAAGTAATTACTAATGTTGCTTCTAATAATATGAAAAGTTGAATTCTTTAATTACTTTTACTTTATAATTTAAAACGCAAATCAATAAAGTAGCAAACATCCGTACTAGATATTTGTTATATTGCTTAAAAATATAATTTTTCATTTTGGTTGAGTATTTTGGCCTCAAATGCAAAATTAAATTTTGCATGAAATTCGTTAAACGTATTGTTCTATTTTGGGTGAAATCCTATTAAGATACTATTTAGATTCATCTTTACGACGAATCGGTTTACGTTATGAACATCAAAAATTAATAATCCAATTACGGTACAATTTTCTCATTTTGACAATCTTAACACCTAAGAAGATGATCATTTTACAAAAAATCTTAAGGCTATCTAAAGAAGAGTTGTACATATCTAGTGTTTTCGATATTTCGTTCAACAGTACCATTCATCTTGTCATGCTATGCTGTGCTAGAACATCTGTTCTGCCGTATGGTATTTTGAACAAGTCGTGTCGACGACTTCGGCTGAAGTTTTCAAGCACGTATAAACCGTAGCATTCCAAGAGGAATGGGCTGTCAATATAGTTATGGATTATGTTAAAACTAAGAATTGCATAACGTCTAGTTTCCAAACTAAATCTATTTGTTGCCTCAAGTAACTCTATTTGGCGCATGAACCTCGGATAAGTTCCGTGCATTCGCATATAGACATACCTAAAGAATTTTTTCTGGATTTGTTCCAGCATATTAATATATTTAGTCTTGTACGGAGTCCACACACCACTAGCATACTCCAGCTTACTTCTTATGACGCCATCGAACATGGCTATCATTGCATCTGGGTCATCAAATTGCTTACATATTCTGATGATAAAACCCAGGAGTTTGTAGCATGCTGGAGTGAGCCGTGATGTGTGATCGGAAAATGTCAGTTTGGGATCAAAGACGATACCGAGATCTTTAAAGCTATTGACTCCACATAATGTTTTCCCTTCAATGGTGTACTCAAAAACTACGGGCTTCTAGGGGCGGGTATATGTCATTATTACACCATGTCATTGTTGTATTATTATTTTCATAACCAAAAATATAAGCGTAAACCTCAAAAAAAGTTTTTTCATGAGTTAACCATGAAGTAATATAAGAAAAAAATTTTAAAACATATCCCTTTATAGCTAAAACTATTTTCGAGGTTTTGTATGTTCTAACTTTTTTTAATTCTTATAAAATTACGCACAAAATAAATAAAAACCACATTTTCGCTTACTTGCCTCGTGCAATACGACGCGCAATTTTAAATTTTGTAGACATGATAATCGAAATATTTCTAGCGTTTATTCCTCTTAATATTCCCGATAAATCATTGGATTTGTACTTTCTAACGATGGTGCTATGAATTTTGCCTATACGATGGAGCTTAAATGAAATTGTGAAATATATATCATTATACCTATACATGTAGCAGTGGCGGTCCGTAAAATTTTCAGTGAGCCAGAGTTAGATTGAAAAATACGACGTTATTCATGTTGTTATAGCTGAAAACGATTTTTTGTTTTTAATTTCAATTTTTTGTTTAAAGATCTTCAGGATTCTTTCAGTTTGAGCATGCGCCGTATTAGGCTATTTTGTAAATAGCCTCTTTTTATTCCGAGATCGATGAAATTTTGCTTTAAAAAAGAGGAATGTCGCTGTTTACGTGGCATTTCAAAATACTATCCCCATCTTCTTTATCCCACTCTTCGAAACAGAATTTTGATATTTCTTTATGAAATTTTGCACACTTGACGGAAGGAGAGGGGGAAGAGGAAGGCGGGAAGCACCTGACTATTCAGATCTGGTCACCAAACACAGCTTAACCATTTCAAGCATCATTTCAATTTTGAATGGTGGTCTTGCACCAGGGCGATACTGAGAGAATCTTGTACTCTGAAAACGGGCCACAAACATACCGTACATTATTTTAAATTGTGAAAACACAAATTAATCGAATAAAATTTATTTGCGCACGCTGGGATTAGAACCCGCGACCTCCGGATCACTAGTCGAAAGTTTTACCCCACGACCACGGAGGCCATGAAAATTACTGTCTACATCTGTTAACAAGCCTGGACAACGCCGAGGACTTCAGGTAGTAATAACAAAATAAACAATTTAAGCTGCCGCTACTCGAATTTCTACCGATTTCTTACAAATATCCCTAAACACTTCAAGTTTTAAGCTCTTAAAAAAATATGTTATTTTTGAAGATAATATCTATACATTCCCCACGCCGAAATGCAAATTATATGAAATTCCCTCGATAGAAAAAAATTGCAAAGTGTGCTCCAATTTTTTTTGCATTCACGTCTGTCTCTATTACTTAAGAAGTTGTAAGTATGAAAAAAATTACAGTGTTTCTTTGAATGTTGTTTCAGACAACCCCCACGAGATTTTTGCTCTATTCTAAACGAGTCGTGTTTTATTAAACATTTTCACAATTTTTGCTTCAATTTTATCGTTTTTAATATTAGCGCGCTCTCTCCAACATTCGTAATTACATATCTCTCCATCTTCTTCTTTTCGGGCTCAGGATACGGCGCCTTAAGTGAACAAACAACATGAACGTGTGACAATTCGTCAATTTGTAAATAAAAATGGGTGTTCTGAAGTAATTCCCGCACCAATTTTAATTGAATGCCCTTGAGTAAATGCTCCATAAATTGGCATCACTTAATTTGGCTGAGCTTGCTTAGTGTGGTATAGGGTGTAGTGTGCACGAGTGTGGTATAGAATGTAGTGTGCACGTGCCGTGGTGTTTGATGTTCGTTGGCTCCAGTTACCTCCATTAATTGTTATAGTAAATTGATGCAACGCTTTGCATAAACGTGCATCTGAATATCTGATGCGGTGAGGACGGTAACTGTTACCAATTATCCTGTTTCCTTTCTGCTCTCTGCCATACTGATATTGATATTATCTAATTATGACATACACGTGTTCATGCACAACTTCAGGCGATGGGTTATTCACGAAAATATCAGGAAATAAAAATAAACTCTTCTAAGCCCTTGTTTAATTTGTACATAGTAGGTAGGTACGCTAGTTTATTACATATATTTTCGGCATATTTGCTCAATTTAAAAAATACTCTTTCATTTCAATTTTTGATGGCTTTAATTCATTATGTAATTCGATTTTAATATGACTTTATAAAATAAAACAACTTTATAACAATTATTAAAACCAGACTGGTTTCACTTTAAGACTGACATCTTCAAATTGGTACAAGTGGAACTAAGTCAATGTATTTTTTTTACTTTAGAAAGACACACAGAACACCTTACACAGAAGACCTTGAGGAAAATAATTCCCCTCAGCGCCTATGTCATCTTTCGGTATGCTGTGTGGAGAGTCTTTTTAGTCTGGAAAGGGAAAATGTGTAAATGGGGATCAGTGTGTCCAGGGGTGACGGAAGTACGAATCCATCGAGAGAATCCGGCTGGAGAGGTCCCTCAACCAGTCTCTCCCGATCTGGCCCACCACGCAGTAGGTGGGCAAACGCATTCGCCGCCCAGGCCAAACCAATAAATGCTGTCGATTTATATCATTAAAATATTTATATTGCAATTTTTGACTTGTCGACTTTTAAATTTTGTCGTTTGGAAAGTAGAATTAAGCCAAGAAAACTTTTAGTACATCATTGAAAGGAAACCTTTTAAAAGGTAAACTCTTTTTTACACTTGGTCGAAACACGAAATTTTGTCTTTTTATTTATTAATTTATTAACGCCCTTTTTCGGGGCTTTTACATAATAGTAAGAAATATACAGAATTTATTGTACATAATTGAACTGACTCCGTAACAATATTTTATATTTGTTTAAAGATAAATTGATGATGTCTACTGACTTGGTATAATTGTTTCCCTGCATTAGTATTTAGAGCAAAGAGGAATACATATGGTAGTTAGTCACAGAATTTCTGTACTGAATTAAATCCTGACTTCTGGTATTACGTTATGGTATCCGGAAGCTTATCAATTCAAGCAATACCGGACTGTCAACTAAATCATTTAGAATTTTATTTAGAAATACCAAGTCGGTGAAAATTCTTCTATCTGATAAATTTTTGAGCAAATTCGTATCATTTAACAGAGTGTTATAGTTCAACATAATTGCTGGAATACCCATAAGGATATGTAAGAAAAATATTATTATTTTGAACAGCTGATTCAAGTTTTCAAAGATTGAAGTTTCCCGCTAAACCATTTTGCAAAACAGAACAGAAGCCATTGAATATTATTTACTGCAATTTTTGATATTTTATGTAGCCATGCGGGCAGTACGAAAGGCTCGCGGGCCACACGAAGAGATTCGCGGGTCGCAGGTTGCTCATCAGAGATCTGTAGTATCTATGTCCGCCCAAATAAATCAATAAGTCGCTCCGCCAACAATAAAATCAAATAAGTCATATATGTGTAATATTGTATATATATCCAATAATGCTCATTCGCGACATCGCCATCGGTTCTCTATATACAAATATAAATATGCCGTTCTATTAAGGCCCATTAACCATCGGCTGAAAATTCAAAGTTGATTCAGGGCGGTTCCGATGAGAAAGATTGCTAATAACTCAATATCGATTTGGTTTCATTCAAAATTTGCTTTATTGTATACCTACATTCAAGTTAGCAATAAAAATGCTCAAACGCGCGATGATAAAATAATTAAAATTATGTAATTTTTAAATTGATTTTTTATCAATTTTTATTAATTATACTTTTTCAATAATGTCCAAGTAAAATAAGTGCGTAAAAAATTGAAATATATTGGTTTATAAGGCCGTAAATAAATACACAAACTGAACTTATTTCGTCGCTAAAATGTGCGCGAAATTTTTTTTAATGATTTTATTTTAATTTATATTAAAATTCAGAAAAGTAGCTATCCTAGATAGTTTATTGATTTATTTTACCGTATGATTATGTGACTTGAAATGTGTGTTATATATTGGTTAAAAACTACAAAATTTTGTTTGAAAATTTAACAAATCTTCCAACGACCTTAATATAACACAAACAAACATATTTTTTCAAAATTTAAAACATACTTTACTAGATAAAATAAGCTTTCGAAATCAATTTATATTTTTTTGTAGAAAAGAGTCGGTACGTCTAGAATTTGATTTAAAAATGACATTTTTCAGTGTCTGGTTACTCCCTCTTAACCTTCCTCGGTTCTTCAAATACTATGTTGTACATTTAACGTCTTCAAAAAATGAAGAAATAGTTTTAAATTAAATTATTTGTTGTACATATTTCTTATATAAAAATAAGGACACAAGTAAAGTGTAAATATAAGTGAGTAAGAATATTCTTAAAAACATTATCGTTGTAACAAAGCATTTTTATTTACACGACACGGGCATTTCTGACCCGAGGATCTTTTTTTATACTCGGGTATTATTGACCCGAGGAACCTAAAAAAAAAAAAACTTAATTTTCTTAACATAAGAGACTTATCCATAATTTGACAATACTGATAATAAGTGATTGGATAATTTAATCGTTATGAGGTCATTATAAATTATATTGAAAATTACGACTTTTATGATCAGTTAAATTTCAGTTTTGGGTCATAATGATCCGAGGAACTTAACTTAACTTAACCCAAGAGACTTATACACAATTTTACAATAAGATAAGTGAATGGATAATTGATAATTGTTATGGAGTCGTTATAAATTACATTAATAATTACGACTTTCATGAACAGTTAAATTTTAGTTTCGAGTCATAATAACCCGAAGAACCGAGGGAGGTTAATAAAAAAACGGGAAAAAAGTTATAAGCAGTTGTTTAAGCCATAAAAAGTTATATAAACAGTTTTTTCTTAGATTTATCTTGAATAATCCCCCAAAGTTCACAGTATGAGCAAAATAAATGGTGTGTAGTAAAGTTTTCGACAAGAATTTGTGTCGCAACGCGGTACTTTGGTGAAGGGAAGGAATGGGAAAGTTCTACCCGTAGCAATGCTTGAAACAGTCAACTTTGTTAGAGTTTTGAGATACGTGGTGCCCTCGCTTTTAACGTGATACATGTGTCTGTCTAAGCAATATATTTTATTTTTTCCAATTTCCAACAACAAAGTTCCAACTCTCTGTTAGCCCAAACCAAAATAAACTAGACATCAGTTAGGCATATTGTGATAGTTTGAGTTTGGTAGCGTAGATGGCTCTAGTGGCCAGTAGCTTATAGAAGATCTCCAATAGATGTCTATAGTATATTAGGTTAGCCCCTCCAGTCGCAGAACTGAGGTGAGCTAAAAGTTAGGTTTCTAGCAACGTAAATTTTTACACGGTATATCAGTTGTGTAAAATTTAAAATAAGTTTATTAGGTGTTTTGTTATGAAGAAGACGGCCTCCATGGTCGAAGGGCAAAGCTCTCGACTAGCGATCCGGAGGTTAAATCTCGGCTTGCGCAGATAAATTTTATTTGATTGATTAGTGTTTTCACAATTTTTTGTATTTCTTGGGCATTAACTACGTAACAATTTCTAGACATTTTGTTTTGAAGATTTTCCATGTACATTTGTAACTTAAATTGTTACTTAAATTTAAGTAACATATATTCATGAGAAAGTAAAAATCTTCAAAATAAAAAGTGTTTTCACAATTTAATCATTTAAAAATGAATTTAGGTATATTTGTGTTCCAGTGGAAGATACTCTCAGAATCGCCCTGGTATCCAGTGGCGGCTCGTATCTTTTGGTGCGCGAGAGTGCTAATATTAAAAAATGGCATTTTTGTTGTTGTAGTAGCCATTTTTTTTTTAATTTTGTTTTTATATGAATAATTTCAGGGAATCGGAGTGCACTGCCAAACTGAAATTTCCTGTTTTCTAAAAAACCCGAATTTCAGCCATTTTTCAATATTAGAACTCTAGCACACTTAAAAGACCCATGCCACCACTGGTCAGATTTTAACAAGACCACAAATCAGATTTTAACCTTGCTTGAAATGGCTTTAGCCGTGTTTGGTGACTAGATCTGATACAGTTACATTCCCACCTTTCTCTTCACCATCTCCTTCCCCCCTCACGACATACCCCAAAAGAGGGTGCCATAGGGAGCGATGGGAAGAATTGTCTTAAAAAAAAGGTTTTATTTATTTCGAAAACCGTTCACAACAAATTGGCGCAGCCGGTAGAATTGTATTTTATTAGGAAGGTCCTTGTTCAATGTCAATAAACCATTTATTTATTGTGAGACTCATTTATGTACAGAAAAAATATTAATACAACTCATTATTTTTGTCATTAACGAATATTATGTTGATTAGTCTCTGACATAAAACCTCTCTTTTGAAATACTTAAGTAAGTGAATCAGTACTATAAATCACATTTTACACGTTTAAACTTCTGAATATAAATGGTCAATCCAGCAAGTACTTCTGAATGAATGAAGTGTTGTTTGTAGCAATTGACCTGTGGCCAGGTCAACAGCAGGCCAAGTCCAAGGTCAACAGTTGACCTAGTGCACTCCAGCCACCAACTGGCATGATGCACGCCAACAACAAATGCACAATAGACTGCACACCTACTTCAAGAGGACACCAGCTGGCAGATGTTGGATTTACAAGCACCACTCATCGCCAGATAAGAAAAAGATAAAATATTACTCGAATTATGTTTGACGTCTTGAAGACGTGTTTACGTTTTTAATGGCATTGAGCTACTTAGATATTTAATGTATGCAATTTTCAGGGTTATTGGATAAAGTTTTTTCTATGATCAAGAAAGATGGAATCCTTTTTTATCGTCGGGTAATTGCCAAAGTTGCGAATCCGCAAAAACATCATTAGGAGATATTGACGTTTGAAGTTTAGAATTGATATCGTAAATCGATTTATATTATTACTAAACATACAATTTTCAGGGTTTTTGGGTAAGTTTTTTTAGTTTGATCAAGAAAGAGGTCATTCTTTTATATTACTCACTGATCGTCACATTGTTACACCTGATAATGAAAGACAAAGTATGGCATCATTGATTGAGACTAGCAAAATTTTGTTTTCATTGTTTTACATTTCATGTCTTTTTTTCATTTTTTTTCATCATCTTTGTCATCTTTGGGGAAGTAGTTTGGAGGGTCTTTTTAGAAAAGGAAGGAGAGGAATTATTGGGATGGAAAAATGTACGAAGGGTGGGTAGTAACCTGAGGGACAGTTTATTCAGGAGTGACGGCCGCATGAATCCATCCCTCCCACTACGAAACAAGGCAATATTCCGAGAGTCCTGCTGGAGAGGCCAAAAGGTCTCCCTCAAACAGTCTCTCCCGATTCGGCCTGCCACGCAGGTGCGCAGATGCATCCGCCGCCAAGATCCGGACAAACCTCACCCCCTTGAACCCGGGCACCCCTGCTAAGGGACCAAACGTAGCGAAGCACTTGGGGTGACCTGTTGTAGGAGTGTTGGTAATTCAATAAATGGTTTCCGAGGTGGCGGTACCCATACCCGCCTCCTAAATTGAAATTTTGTTTTACAACAACTTCAATTTGAACAATTGTAAATTTGTTTTTACGTTCCATTTGCTGTTCAAAATTGTGACCGTTAAATGGTTCAGTAAAGATTCTATTTTCAGTTGTGAAATCGAGATGTTTATGTGGACATTAATATTCGCTTTTTGTTCAATATTATGGTACCTGCCTGTGCCTGCCTAACCTAATAAAATTTGACTTTTCTTTGGACAAATTATAAAATGACTTAATTGAGATAAACAAATAAAAAAGTTGCATTGAATATGTATAATTAAGAAGGTAGATATTAAAGCACCTACTTACAAATTTTATGATTTCAAAAGAAGTTTTGGTTTATTAAATAAGGGAAAATTAGAAACATCATTTTACTGCTTACAGAACTTTTAGTATTAAACATATGAAGTCACTTGTATCTTTATAAAAAAAATTCTGAGTATTTTATATTGTAACATAAAATCTTTAACAAAAAAAGGATAAAGCTGGATACGAATATTTTTGACGTGAAAACTTCTTATAAATCGATGAACGTCGGCTGCACTCACAAAAAAGCATGAATCATTGTCACGTTCCGCCTGAGCCGAGCGTGCAAGCGAGAGCACGGAACAAGCGTTCGGCTTGTGACGCGTCTATCTCTCTTCCACTCCATCGTCATTATATGACGTTATCACGTAAAATTATCGTCCATTAACCGACTTTACAGAAAACCAATTTTTTTTAGAAAAAAACATTTTGATTCATCTTAATTACTTTACTAAACTTTTCATTCGGGGCGATGGAAAGTATTGTATTTAAAATTTCAATTACATAAATGAAAATTTGTTTTCGTCGTATGGGATGACAGCTGACAGCCATTTAAAATTATTTATGTGCGTATTCTATGACACTTGGTATTGATATTTTAAATGCAGTGTTTTCCATAGCCCCGAATGCACACACTTGTCTTTTAAAATAATAAAAGTGAACCTAAAACATATTCGTAGTTTACCAAAAACAGAAAAACTCTTTGATACTGAATGGTCATGCGGGAATATTTGATGACATTATTTTTTTAACTAGATTTGAGGGGTTAAAAGTGGAAAACCTAGTTACTTACCTACACACGTGTGCAATAACGCTAAATTTTATTTATGTGATAATTAATAATTTATTATCGAAGGACTCTACAGTGATTGCAATAGTAAAAATGTATTTATTCCGCACATGAGATTGAGTTATTTCTACTAGGAGTGCAGTTCTGCGAGAGATATCTGCATAATATGGGATATTAAGTATGTAAATTAATTGGTGGCGAGGTGATCTGGTCAGGATCGTGGACTTTGATCTTACGTAATGCACGAGAGACGATAATGTCAAAGGCGACTATTGATGGTCCTATGCACATTATGCAGGTACTATTATGTGCTTTGTGGAAGATGGACTGAAGTGCTGTAGAAGACAAGTGGTTTTTAATTTTTATTAAATGTTCTGCGAGCTGTTGCGAAATTATGTACGGTTCGCCTGGAAACTACTGATTTTTTAAAATTTAAATATCGTTATTGTGTTAGGCACACTTTATAAAAAATGGTAACCGGAAAACTTAACACAATAACAAATCAACCCACTTTTTGAAAACAGACATAAAGTCATGAAGAGTGAAGAACAAACTAGGTTAAACGGGATAAATAGTATGGATAGGTTAGGTTTATAGGTTAGTTTTTTCATAGTTTTTAATGAATTTCTTTCACTTCTAAAAGTAGGCTATATACCTAGTCGTCATTCAATTTAAGTATTACAAATTTCTACACGAATATATCTGTAACATTTAATTTTTTTTTTTTTATGTGAATAGGTACTTCAAAAGAATCCCAACTGCTCCCATCTGGATCGAATGGCATCACCAATTTGGGCGTGTTGTAAGGCTGGTGAAGGTAGTGAGGAAGGAAAGGAGATGGGTGAAAGGAAGGTGGGGGGGTACCTAGCCTTTCAGATCTGATTACCTAACACGGCTAAAACCAATTCAAGTGACGTTTCGATTCTGAAAGGTCGTCATTCACCATGGTGATACTGAAATTATCTACTATTCTGGAACGTACCGAAAATACGCTATATGTATATTATTTTAAATTAATAAAATTGAAAAAAAAGACAAACTTATCTAATAAATTTATTTGCGCACACCGGCATTTGAATCCACAGCCTTCGGATTGCTTATCGAGATATATAGAATTGCTTATTGCCCCTCAACCACGAAGACCGTCTCGGATGTACCCTATATCTATCCGTTTTTTTTTGTTTATATTGACACCTTTTGACTTTTCTACAAATCTGGAATGAATACGTCTTTATTGGAATACATTATGGAGATTACATACATCAATGTAATAATAATCATTGTAGAAGAAGATAATATTAGTTAATTTATTTATGTTCGTTGTAAACGGGTTTTCGTTGTTAGTTCAGAGATTGGGAGTTAATCTCCACCCTTCAGGTAAAATGGTGGAATTAAATGAAATCCGATTCCTCTGAAACCATTCTCCGCAGTTTAATAAATGTAAGAATTTCAAATGGCGGCGTTCAAAGTAACGAATATCCAATTAGAAATTCCGTCCAGTTCGACCTTTCTAATTAACTTCCAAAACCGTTCAATTTTAAGTATTAGATTACCTCCGGCTTACATTTCTGATGGAAATATTCCGTGAAAAACTGTAGAAAAGCTTTGAACATCGTAAAAACTGAATGGAGCGGTATCTAAACGATTTGACAATCTCTGAAAATAATTAAAAGTCTCTCATAACTCAAAGGAAAGGCAAAAGAGGAAAAAGGATTTCAGAAGCATTTGAAATATTTATCTTTCATTATTTAATCTTATTATATAAATAGGTACCTACTCTTGGTAAGGAAATATTTTATGAATATAAATATTTTGCGGAAAGCTTTGACTCGGATCTGGGAGATTTATTTAAATTTTGGTAAAGTTCGCAGTATTCGTTAAAGTGGGTACCTATCTACCTGGAAACTTCTGTCTTATTACGGTCCTGGTTTTATTCGCTACCTTTTGAGGTTAACCTTTAACCTGGGGCCTAGTGACAGCTTGGGTCTCATGGGACCCAAGCGTTAAATTGTAAAAAAGTTTATTTTACCTGTTTATAACTTAACGTGGTAAAATTCCACATAAATATCATAAGTTTTTTTTGAAAATTGTTTTGACGTAATTTTAGATGCTGGCAAACATGTATATATTTTGTTTTGTTGTTTAATTATTTGAACACCTTAGTTATTTCTTCTATTTTGTTAACTTTAACGCAGCACAGGAGGTCCTGAGGAAAATTATTTCCTTCGGGGCCCTAAGGGATGTTGTGATAAGGTTTTTTTTTTAATGGAAATGAAGGAGTGAAAGTTCTGGGTATGAAAAAGGTATGAGAGATGATTAGAAATCTGGTGGTCAGTGACGGATGTATGAATCCACATGGTTATTCAATAAGTGGTTCCCGGGGCAGCGGTACCCAAATTGTTATGTTTTATTTATAAAATAGCGTAAATACGTTACTTGAAATGGCTTTAGCCGGGTTTGGTGACCAGATCTGAATAGCCAGGTACTTCCCACCTTCCTCTTCCCATCTCCTTCCCTTCCCCACTACCTTCAGCCTCTCAACATACCCCAATTGGGGATGCCATAGTCTCACTGGCTCCAGACGGGAGCAGTTGGGACTCTTGTGCGGTATTCATTTAAAAAAAAAAAAAGTTATACCCTGTAAGATTATTATAACCTTTGGCCGCATGCTGGGCAAAACTGATTTCACATAAAACAAACCCGTAATATTATTAATAATTTGTTTTACACACAATACAAATTGTAATTCGTAAGCAGTTTAGGATGCAACGCCTGTAAGGATGGGCGTACGCTGAGACATCGGTCGCGCAGAATGTTCAGCGCAAGATAGTTTTGATTTTTGTGTTGGATGGAAGTGTATGGAGCGACATACGCTGAAACGTGCATGTTTCTCATACATTTCACAACTGCGCTGAACATGCTGCGCGACCGATGTCTCAGCGTACGCCCATCCTAATAGTTTGAACTACCATTTATTTATACCTTCCCACATTATCTATATTTTATTATCACAACATCAGTTGACTTTGCCAACTTTGATGTATAGATCTTATAAAAATTCTTCATAGCGAACCATCGTTACTACCCGATCTAGATCGATCCATCGTTATTACCCGACCTACATAGATCGATCGAAATGGATTGTATCGATAACTTTCGGTAATTTTCAAGCTTGTGTAAATAACAGTTCACGTTGACTAAATGTTCTTAATATTCGACGTCAACTGTTGTTTGTACGTTAGTGATCTGCATTTGTCCTGGGGAACGATGAGAAGTTATCGAAAGTTATCGACATCATCCTTATGGATCAACCGTGCTGGGTACGTGGCAGAGTATGGTACCTACGTAGGTTTAGCCACAATTTTTTAAAATAATTTGTAAAATTGGAAATTATGAAACACACAATACGTGGAGTGTGTTATCTTATTTTTTTCTAGATTTTTCTTGAGAATTATTCACTTAGCCAGCTGAAAATAAAATTATGTTTATCTAAAAAAACTGGATGAATTACGTGACCCCAGAGTTTACCGTTGCCTCATAAAAATATTTTAAAATTATTTTCCCTTTACAAAACTCACCCAGGTTAATTTTTTGGAAAAAGTCCTGGAAAGTTTTGTAATTATCCACTGTTAAAAAAAAGCGCTGATATTTTTGAAAGACCGTTTTATTTTGGCTAGCCCATTAAATAAGGATTTGGAAAGCCTCCGTTACGTGGGTATCACGTCAGCAGAATTCAGGGGTAATCCCGAAAATATCCTAAATTTTAAATGTGTGGAAAATAACGCGGAATTCGGACTTTCCGAAAACACTTGGCGTTTGATTAAAAAAACTTCCGGGAAACATCTCCTCCTGGCGAGAGTGTTTTCGCTGTTCTTAACTCTGCTTGTTTTATTTGCAAGGTATTCTGGAGATGAAAAAAGTGGAGTGTTAAAATATATTTAATTAAATTTGGAGTAATTTTTTTTTTTTTTTTACAGTTAATACCGCACAAGAGTCCCAACTGCTCCCGTCTGGAGCCAGTGAGACTATGGCATCCCCAATTGGGGTATGTTGTGAGGCTGGAGGTAGTGGGGAGAGAAAGGAGATAGGGAAGAGGAAGGTGGGGAAGTACCTGGCTATTCAGATCTGGTCACTAAACACGGCTAAAGCCATTTTCAAGCAACGTTTCAATTCTGAATGGTGGTCTTACACCAGGGCGATACTGAGAGTATCTTCCACTCTGGAACGTGCCGCAAATATACTATATATTATTTTAAATAAATAAATTGTGAAATAACACAAATATCAAATAAAATTTATTTGCGCACGCCGGGTTCGAACCCGCGACCTTCGGATTGTGAGTCCAGAGTCTTACCTCGGGACCACGGAGGCCGTCAGTAATATTCTTATTAATCAGTTGTTCAATTATTTCTAAATCCTCTCTGAAATCCTCATTGAGATCCTCTCCAAGAATCTCATGGAGATCCTCCTTGGATCTTCATTGAAGTCCTCATTGAAATTCTAAAGGAAATACCTACCCACTACATGCTAACCATTGAGATTCTCTTGTTTTTCTTGGGTGATGCTGTCTTTTTTGATTAATAATGGTAATACTTTTTAATGGGAGCCCCAACTGCTCCGCTCTAGAGCCAGTGAGACTGTGTCATCATCAATTGGAGTATGTTGTGAGGCTGGAGGTAGTGGTGAGGGGAAGGAGAAGAGGAAGGTGGTAAAGAACCTGGCTATTCAGATCTGGTCACCAAACAAGACTAAACCCATTTCGATTCTGAATGGTGGTCTCTGATAGAAGTCTCTGAGAAGATCTTCCACTCTGGAGCGTGTCGCAGTTATGCTACATTTTAATTTACATTAATAAAATTGTGAAATAGCAAATAACACAGAATTAATCATAAAAATCGTCGTCGATTTGAATCCGCGTTCTCCAGATTGCTAGTCGAGAGCCTTGCCCCTCGACCACGGAGGCCGTAGGAGTCTGTAGGTCTATCACAATACGATATCACGATTTATAATTGTACTTGTATCCTTTGTTTTACATAACATTCTTTTTTTTTTTTTTAAATACATACTATTATCAAAATAAATACTTCAGCTAACATATATTCATGTACAGTGAATTATTTAAGTACTAACTAATAACAACATTTACATATGTACACTCCCCTTCCTTACACAAGCAAATGCTTTCAATGGAAGAGTCGTAAAAACCTAAGTGTAAAATTTTTTTTAATTTTTTTTTTTTTAATTTTTTTTTTTTTTACAATAATAACATTTATAATATTATTACCTAGGTGTACAAGAATTAATTATATGGTTCTACTACTCCATAAATTGAGCTCTAGGAGCTCGTGTTTATGGGAGGAGTATTTACATGCATAAAAAAAACAATGTTCTGAAAAGTGTGAATACAATGATCAAAGACTTGAGTGTCTTGAATGAAATAGATATAAAAATACTTTTTGACATAGATATAAAAAAAAAACAATAACAATAATACATTTTTTTTTATTAGTTGTTAATTAGTTAAGGGTTCAATATATCATTATCCAATTTCAGGGACTTAATTTGATTTTTAAATTGTTCATATTTCATTGTTTCCGTTACATTTATTTTGTTTTTGGATAATAATATATTGTACCATCTCACACCTAAATATAAATAGTGGTGTTGAGCCGTGGTCGTTCTAAGCATAGGAATGGCTATTAAGCCTTTAGTTTTGAATCTATTGCTTATGCTATCTGAGGGAAGAATTTTTTGGATGAAATATTCTTTGTAGATTTGATATAATGCGTTTCTCTTATACAATTCTGTGATAGTTGGCACATTAAATTCCCGAAATATCTCTAAAGTAGGGAAGTCGTAAGGTTTCCTAAGGATGATTTTAATAATTATTCTTTGTATAATAATTATGGGCTGTGAGGAAATCTTAAAGGCCCCTCCCCAACCAATAATGCCGTACTGTAATAAGTATCATTATGTATCATGTAAAACATAGTATTAAAAAAAATATAGAATAAAAAAATAAATATATATTGACTGGTAAACGTCGTGAGTCCAAAGGAAATGGGGAAGGAAAATAAAACATAGAAATGATGGATTGGAAGTCCAGTCTATTATTTACTAAACTTAGCTACAGCGTTTTCAGACAATTTTTGATTCCGCATTTATTGCGGTACCTCACCAGGGTTGAATCTAAGAAAATCTTCCTCTCTGGAATAAGTTTAAACATTGTGTACAGAAAAGTATATTTTGTTATTTAAATTACACAATAAAGTTCCACATAAATATTTGTGTTTTGAATCCAAAATAAACTGAATATTTATAAACAGGGCTTAGCATCCCTTCACTGCGGTCATCAGAACCAGTTAATGAGGTTGCCCCTTTATTTTATATTTTTATAAGAATATATTACATTTAATGAGTTAATAACGACATTAAAATAAGTTTTTCGATATCTCAACATTTGAATGACGAAGCTATGGGGTTTCAAAGTGAACTTGGGTAAAACGCATGCAATGGTGTTTCGTGACGTCACGCAAGACACGACTCAATATTAGAGTACAATTTAATATTCGAATAGCAGGGTTGAAGTACTGCTGCGCCGTGATATCACACACTTTTCGGCAGGCCGCAAACATCTTATATTCATTCGGTGGTGGCCGGAAAACTCAAAATCATTCAATTTCAACACCTCCTTTGAAAAGTCATGGAAAGTGGTGAAAACGATATATTAAAAAAGGTAGGTTATCGGTTATCTTTCAAAATTTTTTTTTTTCACAACTTTTATTTACCCTTCAAAGGGGTGATGAAATGGTGTGATTCTGAGCTGTCATGGAATCTCAATCTTTTTTATATGCCGCACAAGAGTCCCAATTGCTTCCGTCTGGAGTCAGTGAGACTATTGCATTTCCAATTGGGGTATGTTGTGAGGCTGAAGGTAGTGGGGGTGAAGGAGATGAGTAAGAGGAAGGTGGTTAATACCTGGCTATTCAGCTTTGGTTACCAAACACGGCTTAAGTTATTTCAAGCAACGTTTCAATTCTGAATGGTGGTCTTACACCAGAGCGATACTGAGAATATCTTCCACTCTGGAACGTGCCGCAAATATACTATATATTATTTTAAATGAATTAATTGTGAAATAACACAAATAAAATTAATCAAATAAAATTTATTTGCCACACCGGGATTCGATCCCGCGACCTTCGGAGTCAAGAGCCATACCACTAAACCACGCCGGCCGTTATTTTCAGTAAATTCCAAAAATTACAACAGTTCTGTCTTCACCATACCTACTCTATTTAATTTGACGCATTTGTAAAAAACATGAAATTCCGTTGTATGTACGTTTGTTTGATCAACATGGGCTTCTCTTTATTTGTTTTTGGGATGTTATGCCGTGTTGCGCTACCTCTTCCTTTAGCCAACGTTTCGGACAGCGTTACAGTGTCCATCATTAGGACATGCGAAACGTTGGCTAAAGAAGGAGGTAGCCCAAGTAACACCCCAAAAACAAATAACGAAAATACTTTTGGTCGTGATAATCTAAAAACATGGGATTCACTTAAACTATGTGCGAAATAATAGAAGGCATAACAACCGCGTCTCTTTTCTTTTCAAAATATCTCCTTTGGTAATCATCCCTTCACCCTATATCTGCAATCTGCATCCCTACTTCCTGTTGTCTAATCTTGTGGCACCGGAGCCAATGGTAGTGGGTGTTCCTTCCTGACTGGCTATACCGACTGCTGTGTAGGTACTGACTGGAATCTTGAATAAATAATATATTGCCCGCCGCAGTTCAAATGTCCTTACCTATTACTCCTTCCTAACAAACCAGCAAGGTTTTCCCGGGAGAGACATTCCACTATTTGAGCTGTGCCTTACGTAAAGCCACTTAAGGTAACTGTACGCAATTTTGGAGTAGAATTTTTTTATCAAAACAATTACAATAATAAATTTTACCTAAAAAGGACAAAGCGAATACACAAAATAGTTTACTGTACAATGGAATGATATACGAGGAATATAATGAGCTATCGGAAACTTTAAAGTCTGCCCCACTTGGTAGTTTCAAAAATAAAATATAATATACAAATTATAATTAATTAGAAATTTGTAAAAATTCCTGAACAAGTTACAACTTTTTTTTTTAAATTAGCTCCAGACCCGGGCTGCTACGGGTGAACTCCGGGTTAATGTGGTAAAGTCTGTCTAGGTCTTGGAGGCTGACGACCAGGACACACTGAACCCCAGATTCCTACCCACCCCTTAAACCATTTTTTTCTTTAACTCTCCTCTCCTTCCTTTCCTTTAAAAATCCTCCACACATCATCCCCAAAGATGACCTAGGCCCTGAGGGAAATTATTTTCCTCAGAGCCCCTTGTGTGGAGCTCATGTAAAAAAGGAGGCCCTGATGATAATATTTCCACTCAGTGCCTGTGTTATCTTTGGGGATGCTGTGTGGAGGGTCTTTTTAGGAAAGGAAAGAGAGGAAATTCTGGGAAAGAAAACGGTATGAAGCATGGATTAGAATATGGGGGTCAGTGTGTCCAGGAGAGACGGACGCGTGAATCCATTACTCCCACTGCCGGTGCAAGGTGATGCTCCGAGAGAGCCCTGCTGGGTAGGCCTCGCTCAACCAGTGTCTCTCGATCCAGCCCGTCACGCAGTAGGTGGGCAGACTCATCCGCCGCCAATACCTAGACAAACCTCACCCCGTGAACCCGGGCAGTCTTGTTTCAGTCACCAAACGTAGCGAACCACTTGGGGTGACCTCTGCAGAAATGTCGGTTATCCAATAAATGATTCTCGGGGCGGCGGTACCCCCACACCCGCCTCCCAAATTGGAAATGAAATTAATAAATAAATATAATTGATTACTTCAAAAATGGTTCTCTCAATTTCACTGGATCAAATGTCCGCTCTAATGAATGCTCAGTGTATTTCTGGAGCAATCGAGTAGCTGTCTATCGGATATCATCGGTTAGATCCGCAACCGTTCGGGTAGTAGGCACAAACGGGCGACAGTTGACTCTTTCCTACAATAGAACTATACTGACATTTGTGGAGATATCTCAAAACTACACACAGCTACTTATACTAACGACATCTGTTGAAGGTCATTGAAACTACATGCAAATTCATATACACTTCACTAAATAAATGCAAAATATTGTTAATGAGTCAATTAAGTTACTTGATAATTTTTACCATTCTTATTGTGTTATCTCTTAATTTCCAATATTAATACAACATAAGATACTACCTCATACTAACGACATCTGTTGAAGGAAATTGAGATTTAAGACGCGAACGACGATAAATGGTACTCTTCTGATATCATACTTAAGGGTCTACTATTCGTATTTCGACCGATTTCTTACATATCTCCCTTAAACATTTGAAGTTTTTAAGCTCTTAAAAAAATATATGTTATTTTTTAAGATAATATCTAGATACGTTTCACGCCGAAACGCAAATTATATGAAATTCCCTCGATAGAAAAAAATCGCAAAGTATGCTCCGAAAATTATTTTAAACAAGCCTATTTCTTTTATTTTACCAGTTATATTTGTGAAAAAATTCACAATGTTTGTTTAAATGATACTTAAGATACGTTCCACGAGATTTTTGCTCTATTTTAAACGAGTTATGTTTTATTAAGCTTTTTCGCAATTTTCGCTGCTATTTTACGAATTAAAATATTAGCGCGCTCTGTCCAACATTCGTAATTACATATCTCTTCATCTTTTTCTTTTTCAGCGCCGTGCGTTTCAAGAGTGCCGCCTTTACTGCCATCTATTGGGATTCAGCAAAACTTCGTATTACTATTGACACCTATTGAAGAACGCTGAAACTGCACGAACAACCAATACACTACACTTATGTAAAAATCGTTAAATACACGTATCATTTTTAAAAGCTTTCATTTTCTAATGTATTGTTTAGAGTCTGACATTTAGAAGGCGTAACCTTTGTATCGTTAATTTCTCCAAGGTCGCATCGATATAAAAACGTGTATTATCTGTACATTGATCGGGTGGGAAATTTTCATTACTGCATAGTTATGACGAGGAGATATTCTATTGTGAAATGGCGTTGACCTTTGGAAAATACCAGGAGAAAAGCTTTTAGACAAGTTCGTAATAATTAATATCTTTGCGTGGGCAATTAATATTTAGAGCTATAATGCCGCATATTCGACATGTACAAGCATCGATCGATATCGATGGAATAAAGCACACGCATTTATTTTACGTCTAGAATAAAATCATTTGGGAGGTATGGGTGCTGCCGCCCCGGGAACCATTTATTGGATAACCAACACCTTGCCATAGGTCACCCCAAGGGGTTCGCTACGTTTGGTGACTTAGCAGGGGTGCCCGGGTTCATGAGGTCTGGCGGCGGATGCGCCTGCCCACCAGCCGCTTGGCAGGCCGGTTCGAAAGGGAATGGTTGAGGGAGTCTCTGACCTTTCCAGCCGTATACTCTCTCGGAATTTCGCCTTGCACCGCAGTAGGAGGGATATATTCATACGTCTGTCACTCCTGGACACATTGACCCCCAGATTCCTACCCACACTTCATACCCTTTTCTTTCCCAGAAATTTCTCCTTTCTTTCCAAAAAAGACCCTCCACACAGCATTCCCAAAGATGACAAGAACATGAGAGGAATTATTTTCTTCAGGGCATCCTGTGTGGAGCTAATATGTAAGAAAGGAATTAGTTTTGAGAAAACGCGACACAAAAAAATGAGAGTGTTTGACATCATGTTAGTTGCAGTTTTAAAATTAAAATGCAATAATTATGAATGTATGTGCGTTGGGACATACAGCGCCTGTGCAAATCAAAATACATAAAAAGACGAACATCTTAAAAGGTACCTGAGTGGAAATATTATCCTCAGGGCCTCCTGTGATGAGCCGATGTAAAAAAATATAAAAGCATCGTTTTGCAAAAATCAAGTAAGTTATCAGGAAAATAGTGTCAGCAGGCTTACAGCAGGCAGGCAAGTATGTTTTCTGTATCTATTTGTAAATTACAAAATTAGATAAAGCCTAAGAATTCGTAATAAATTGTACAGCGCCTTTGAGGTGATTTTTCACAAAAACGGCGCTCTACAAATTATTATTATTTTATTTTTATTTATAATAATATGTCTTACATGATATATATTAATAATAATACATCTTAGGTTTTTTTTACTACTCTTCCATTGAAAGCATTTGCTTGTGTATGGAAAGGGAGTGTACATTAATGTTGTTGTTAGTTAATACTTAAATAATTCATTGTACATAAATACATGTGTGCTCGTGCTGTAGTATATATTCTTATTTATTTATTTATTTTTATTTATTTGTTTTATTTTAGCAAATTGTACATTTAAGTTTACAATTTCCTAATTAATTTTATCGTTTCATATTTCAAACTATATTTTTTCTTGTTCTATGTATCTCCTACAATAAATTTTGAACTTTCCGATTGGTGCGGCCTTTAAAGTTTCTGGTAGAGTGTTGTATAACTTCATCCCTTTGTATAATAAACTGTTCTGCGTATTCGTTTTGTCCTTTTTTTGTAGTCTGATTTCCTTGCAAGTCCTTGTATTATGTCTGTGAACGTCCTTGTTGTATAAAATTTTGTTTGAGAAGTATTTTGGTAACATGTTGTTCACTATTTTATGGATAAATATCATCGTGTGCAGGGTCAACATCTGTTTCACGGTTAGCCAATTTAGTTCCTTTAACATTTTATTTACTTTTGAGAATCTATTTCGTTGAAGTATTATTCTCATTGCCCTGTTTTGGAGAATTTGAAACTTATTTTGTTCTCGTTCATTACACAGGAAAAGGATAGTTGAGCAGTAGTTAAAGTGTGGAGCAATAATTGAATTATAAATAGTGACTGCAGTTTTTCTAGAAAGTTTTTGCCGTTTTTTCTGATAATATTATGTATTTGAAAAAGTAAAAAGAAACCATATTATGGATATTTGTAAGATCAATTAAAATGCTAATAATAATGTAATTATTATTAGCATTTTGCGCCTGGCCTTCCTAGGGTTAATTTGCGGCGGATTTACTATGTACGTACCTAGTATGGTAAGGTCTTTAGGTCAAAGTTTCCTAGTATTTTATTAATTGTTACACGCATATCATGCTTCGTAATCTTGTGTAATTCTTTGTACAGTGGCGTGCAGTATAAACCAGGCATTGTCGTGTTTTAGTCAAATCGTAGAAGATATTTAATTAGATTATCGATAACTCAAGTTATTCAAGGATGCTTAGTTGGATAGGCAGACATGTTCGTTATCATTTCTCCCTGTTAATAAAGTAGATATTATATACAAGGTAAAGGTCTCATTAGTTTAAATAATTCTTATTTAAATTTTAATGAAAACAAATCAATTTGTAAACACCACTATATTATTATTAACATTATCGACATGTTTCAAAAACAATGTTTTTTTTCGTCAGGATAAGAGATAAATATAAAGACAAACAAGTATAGGCCTTAAGAATAAGGACAAAATATTTAAAAGGAGAGGTGATTGATTACTAAAAAAACTTAACAGTTAATCACTTTCTTATATAAATGATTAAGGCGACGCTTCCCGGCCCAAAAAGAAAAAGATGGAGAGATATGTGATTACGAATGTTGTACAGAGCGCGCCAATATTTTCAATGACAAAATATATGCGAAAATTGGGAAAATGCTTAATAAAACATGACTCGTTTAAAATAGAGCAAAAATCTCGTGGAACGTAACTTAAGTATCATTTAAAGAAACATTGTGAATTTTTTCACTAATATAACTTGTAAAATAATAGAAATAGACTTGTTTTAAATAATTTTCGGAGCATACTTTGTGATTTTTTTCTATCGAGGGAATTTTATACAATTTGTGTTTCGGCGTGGAACGTATCTAGATATTATCTTAAAAATAACATATATTTTTTTAAGATCTTAAAAACTTCAAATGTTTAAGGGAGACATGTAAGAAATCGGTAGAAATTCGTATAGCGGCGGCTTAAAAAAAGAAAGTTACGCTGCCGCACCCTGTATTACATAGACCAATGCTTGTTTTGTCTCTTTTTCTCTAAATCCATATTGTTTAGCCAAGATTTATTTGTTTTCTTCCCGATATGTACCTACACCCAAAACCTATGCACAAAATTGCGTATCCCTGTTAGAGTTACGTAATTTTACTGCATTACATAATAAATTAAATTTTGGTGAGTAGAACGTGAATAAAAAGTAAGGGATGATTAAGTACCACACGGAAAACTACGTGGGCTGACCCGACGCAACCACCCCGCGCCCTATCAATCTCCTAAAGGTCAACTCACACAGGGGTTAATGCAAATATCTACAATTTTACACAGCTTATCAAAGTCGATAAAACACGCCTTATCTCTCTAATTACATACTTGCTTCTATTTCTGGTAAAATCGTGTATTTAAGTCCAAGGGCACTTTTAAATGCCCTTATTATGAAACGCTGAGTACGTTATGCAAATTTTAATGTTTGCTATGAAAGCAAAACTTACGACTTATGGCTCATAAGTTATGAGATGTATACCTAGGGGGAAGTCCCACAGTGCCGAACACCTAAGCTTGGTAGACATTAAAAAAAACGAATGGATTTGTATTTATTTATTACACATTATTGGGTACACAACAATCATAGACATATAAATAAATCAACAAAAAATTAACAGAATACAAATACAAAGTGAAAACAACAGCTTATCATTGGCATCAATTTTTGGTTTATCATTCTGTGGCACCTAGTACCGAACATACTTATAAAATCTAAGAATAATCTTTCTAAGACATTCTCATATTCTGACGAAAAGGGTTTCGTGAACCTCCCTAAGATAGGTTTAAATTCTTCTTCTTTTCCTTCTCTTATAAGTTTCAGTTTGTCATATAAAGTAGAGGTGGGAATAACGTATCTTGAAGCAGCTTCTCTTAAGGATATATTTTTCATAGTTACTTTTTCAATTGCAGACCTTTTTTCGCCCTCTCCTTTATTTAAGATATAAGATTATCTGAAATAATAAAATGGAACCTTTAATATTACTTAAAATAAAATAATCGCGGAAAAATAATTGTTCGGAAGTAGGGGAAAAACACTTCGGTCCTAGGGACTCATAGAACAAAATTAACATAATTTTAAACATACTTATTTAATACAAGTTTTAAGCACTAACATTGTAAAAATACTTACCAAAGACTAATTACACTCTAATAGGAATGTCACCACACGTAAATCTTGCAATAGCCAGTATTTTCTTATATGCACGATGCATCACGTTCCCGCGGAAAATGAACGCGTTGGCTCTCACGGGAGCTACGAGCATGACTAACTGCTGCCGCGCCTCTTTCGGCCTAACTAGATCTTTCTATTCTTTACCACGACAAACGACCATTTTTGTCCGCTTATTTGTTATAGGTTTCGTATTCGTTCGGTACTACCTGCCGTTCGGCGCTAGGGGACTTCCCCCTATATTATAACTTTGCGTATGAATTAAACTGCTGACGAATGGAATTAAATCTTTTGGAACTAAATTTATTATGGAAAGATTTGATTTTATAACTTGAATTATAGCAATAATTTACTACGGAGCTGTATTTAAAGTTCACGATGCGCAGACCCCTAAAAAATCACTGGATAATATATGATTGTTGGATTTGCGAAGCAAAAAATATTTATATAGCCTTTCAAATACAAACGTTGTCAATTTTTGAGAGGATCAGATATTTACTTTTAGAATGAATACCGTTAAGCCCCGATTACATTGAGCGAGTTTACAAGCTACTAGCCGGTAAGCTTAAAAGCGGGTGAATCGGCGAGTGAGATTGTCATGACACAAAACTGACTACTCGCTCAGTAGCAGTGGCAGTTAAAATAACAACTCTCGCGCTAACCAATTCGGTCGACATTTTGTGAAAACCCGAGCTCGCAACTAGCGCCACACGCTACCCAGTAGCAAGAATTACGGATCGATAATACCTCGAATTGTAATATTTAATTAATTGAAGACAATATTAGCGAAACTCAATCGAAAATCTGGAAACAGAAAAATCAGAAAAAGATATTGGCACCTCTGGGACTCGAACCCAGGACCTTCTGCTTATCTTGCAATCATATTGTTTCGTTTTCCCAGTAAATTTGTGTTGGGAAGCCTAAATTCGTTGCAGCTTCTGTTTCTTCTTACACTGGCTTCTTGAGTTCAATGAATTCGGTACAGATCTTTATACATAATGTAGAAATAGTGCGTGTGCACCGATATTTGTTTAATGATCTCCTCATTTTATTTGGGTGTCTGCGGTCCATAAGTCAAAATGCCTTATGTAAATTGATGATGTCAGTATTTGTCTGTATTGATAATACTTCTAAGGGTCATCTGTTCAACGTGGCACAGGCTGAGATACTCTTTCGTGGATACGAAATTAAATAATATTTTCTTGGTTCCAATACTTGCGTACACAATAAAAACTAAACGAAATATTTAATTTAGTTAATTGTGCAATTTTTTTTTACAGTTAATACTGCACAAGTCCCAACTGCTCCCGTCTGGAGCCAGTGGGACTATGGCATCCCCAATCGGGGTATGTTGTGAGGCTGAAGGCAGTGGGGAGGGGAAGGAAATAGGGAAGAGGAAGGTGGGGAAGTACCTGGCTATTCAGATCTGGTCACTAAACACGGCTAAAGCCATTTCAAGCAACGTTTCAATTCTGAATGGTGGTCTTACACCAGGGCGATACTGATAGTATCTTCCACTCTGAAACGTGCTGCAAATATACTATATATTATTTTTTAAATTAATAAATTGAAAAATAACACAAATTAATCAAATAAAATTTATTTGCGCACGCCGGGTTCGAACCCGCGACCTCGGATTGTGAGTCGAGAGTCTTGCCTCGGGACCACGGAGGCCGTCAATGATTTCCATTTTGTAAGCGGGTATGGGTACCGCCGCCCCGAGAACCCGATAGGTCACCCCAAGTCATTTGGTGACTTAGCAAGGGTGCCCAGGTACATGGCGTGAGCTTTGTCAAGGTCTTGACGGCGGGTGAGTCTGTCTACCTATAGCGTGGCGGGCCGGATCGGGAGAGACTGTTTGGCTTTTGACCTCTCCAGCTGGACTCTCTTTACCGATTGCCTTGCACCGCAGTTGGAGGGATGAATTTAAAAGTTCGTCACTCCTGGACACATTGACCCCCCGATTCCTACCCATCCCTCATCCCAGATGTTCCTCTCCTTCCTTTCCTTAAAAATCTTTCCTTTCCTCCACACGTCATCTCCTAAGATGACAAGCCTCCTGTGTAGAGCTAATATAAAAAATAAAAGAAAATAAAAATTGTGAGCTTAAAAGTTAAGCAAAATATCGGCGCTATGATACTTCAGACGGTTTGTTTCACAGAATTTGAACAATTCATCAAATTTCAAAATTCTAGTTCTGTGAAAGTTCTGTTTTATTTCATGGTGGACCGTTTGTTTCATAGCACTTGAATAATAACAGAACGTGAATAGAACTTTTAAAGAACTTGAATTTTAACTGTGAAATTTGATGAATTGTTCAAGTTCTGTGAAACATCCGTCCTTAACTATTGAAAATTGTGAAAAACCGATCAATCATTTGTGTGTTTAAACAGCTGTTATCTCAAGTCTCAAGAACCACATTTCATTTTATATTATTTTATTCCTTGTTTCCACTCCATTTTGTTTAGGTAAAATAAAGGTCTCTGAACCATTATTGGATTAAATATACGGCACATATCTCTAGTTGTATTCACTGTACTCTTTTCTACAGACGTACAGGCGTAGAGAGGCCTTAGAGTGCAAAGTGTAATATAAAAGCTTGTTTCAGTGTACGGGACCTGTTCGGAAAGTAACCGCAACGTTTGGATATAAATAAATAAAATAAATCCCGCATAGCTACAAATATTTTATGGCATGCCTCTCAAAACAAGTTCCCACAATTTTTCAACATAGTTGATATTTAAATTCAAGCACTTTTCATGGCGTTTCATCATTTTTTAAATTCCTTCTGCATAAAACTCGGCTGCCTGGGAATGTTGCCAACCTATCACAGCATTTCGAAGATCTTCATCGTCATCGAATTGCTGGGCCCCAAGCCATTTTTTGAGAGAGGACATCATATGGAAATCATCCCCGTACAGCCTGGCCTTTACTCTATCTGAAGAGTGATTCTGTTTCTTTTGTGTTTTCTTTTTCGTTAAGGCAGTATTCTAGTCCAGAAAAAAAATTTTTTTTTCTTCGCATATCCAAAGTTTAAATATTCAAAAATATCTCCTTAAAAGGATTTTTAGTAATTCGCATTATTTTAAAAGTTATAACCATTTTAATGTCGCGGTTTAGACGGAATCTAACCAGAAACTGAATAAAACAAAATTTTAAACGCATTTTTTTTAAAACTACTTCTTTCGAGACGGTTGACAAGATATCTCAAGTTCTACGAAACCAATTTGCTTGAAATGTGGTGTGAGCCCTCTCTATACTTACTCTATTACGGGAACTAAAACTACAACAAAATTTCAATTTTTACTATTCTTAAAAATTTTGGAAAGTCAAAAAACTGGTAAAAAAAATGTCTTTTTTATTTCAGACAGCCGCCAATTTGCGTAAAATATTTTTTTTCCTTTTCCTCAGTTGGGGCCATAGGGTCATAGCCGCATTTGTTTGGATTAAGAATTATTTTTTTATTACTAGAAGAGTTGCAATCGTGTCAACCAGGGCGCGCCATTTTTTTAGACCCCCACTTCACACCCTGTAACTTTTTGAATTTAAAATTTTTTCGTTTAATTTTTTTTACATGTATTCTTTAATGTTTAATCAATATTTGGTAAAATAATGGCTTGTAAAAATATATTTTTTTTTATTGCACCTAAAAAAATACCTACAATTCATGCTTCTAGACTAGAATACCCCCTTTAGTCAGCGTACGAGACAATTAAGACAAAAAGGCAAAATCCATTTCATATCGGAAGGCGTTCGTCGTGCGTTATCGGCCGTCAAATTTCCGTGATTTTCTGCGGCTTTCAATGGAGTGTCTTTGCCTGTCCTGTTAAATGGATTAATTACTAGATACTTAAAAACATGAATTACCATTTAGTTATTAAAACTACTTACGTACAAGCTTATTAGGCGTTCATAAATGATTACCCGTTTGTCGTATTGATGACTTTCGATTCAAACATTTTCCCGCGGCTGACATCTCTTAACGAGAATTACGCGTTAAAAGGCGCCGACATTTCTGCCGTTAAGGTAACTTATTTAAAGTGTTGGTGTTTTAAGAGGGAATAACCAGAATAAACCGGAAAATTTTTATTTTTAAATCAACTTTTAGAAGTATTGACTCTTTTCCACAAAAAAATTATAAATTGATTTCGAAAGACTGTTCTTTTACATAGTGAAGCTTTTTTTAAATTTTGAGAAAATGTGTTTATTTTTAGAACAATACGGTTTTACCGTAGGTGTTGGCAGATATGTTAAATTTTTAAACAAAATTTTGTATTATACAACATACATTTCAAATCATATAATCATGCAGTAAAATAAATCAATAAATTATTTGGGAAACCTACCTTTCAGAATTTTAATTTTAGTTCAAATAAAATCATAAGAAAAAGATCCGCGCTCTTGTTTGTGACGAAAATACTTCAGTTTGTCTATTTATTTACGGTCTTACAAACTAATATATAAAAAAATTACATTTTTATTTTGCTTAGACATTATTGAAAAATTATAAATACTTATGATCAAACAATAATTACATAAAGTACACAATTTTAATTGTTTTATCATCACGAGTTTGAATGTGGGTATTTATCAAAGCAAATTTTGGAATGAAATAAAATCGATATTGAGTCATTGTGTTAAAATGCTGGTATGGAGAATAATTAAAATTTCTCATCAGAACCGCCATTTACCGTTGCAAGGATTTTAAGAAAAATATGTCATGTGCAGCCGATTTAACTCGCGTTACGCTCTCGCGAAAGCTACGGAATCACCCTTCCGATCTGTTAGAGTGGTGGTTCAAGCCCCACTCGGCACCGTTATCCTTTTGACTGAGCTTAATGTAGTCCTGTTTTGGCAACTTTGCATTTTGTCTGCCTGCATTTTTTTTTTCTATTCCGTGTCCGGTCAAAACTGAGAATATGGTAGCCGTGTTTGGCAGTACCTTTTTATTCCGCCAGTGCGCACGGGCGTTGCGATTGTTGCGAGCTGACAAGTCAGAGTAATCAACATAAGGCGTAGTGTACTAATCACAGAACTACGGTCATTTTCTGTGCATTTCGGTCGTTGTTCCCAATCCTCCTGATCAACTGTTGAGCCGAAATTTTGGCTCAACACTCCTCCAATCCACAAATACGCTCTTCCCAATGCAACTCTCCGACCAACAGGCGAATCGAGCATTACTAAACAAATCACTTATCTGATCGGAGACTCAGATTGATCGATCAAAATGTTGGAAACAACGGCTGTTAACCTTTATTGATATTGTCTTATTCAATGATATTTCAATGACGTTCATAAGCTTCAATGGGTTAATCCTAATAAATTTAATTTTCTCTTCCCGTTGTCCACCCTTTCCCAAAAGTGTGTACGTTTAGTGCAAAAATTAAAACAAAATTAGAATTTCGAATAACAGTTATTTTTTTCAGGCAGCAAGCTCCCCCGCGGGTGGTGGAAGATCCCCCCACGGATAGCGATGGCAGCAGTGACGGGCACCGCACCAGCTCCAATCTACTGATTGGGTAAGTCCCACTGAATTATCATATTGATAATGTGACCTTTTTACTGAATTTCTTATTATAATCGGCCAATTTAAAAAACGACTTTTCAAATGTTTTGACACATTTTACAGTTTTTTTTTAATATTTTTTTTATTAAATGCTTGATGGTTACAACTTACAACTTGTGGATTTTTCGACCACCATGCTAGGCACGTGTCCGTGTTATAGTGGTCGATAGTTAGAAAAAGTTTTAAATTATTTTATTGGCATAATAGAAATGGAACAGCGAAATATCGTAACTTTTACAGCTGTAGGAAAAGATTCTTCATGGGCTATAAAATGCGATACTAATTTTGACGAAAGGTTTAAAAAGTCAGTTGTGAAAGTCAGTCGGAAAGTGTTTGGCATTTTTGATATTTAAAAAAAAAGTGTTTTACTGGAGAGAAAGAGGAAAACAGAAGAAAAAAATATTTTAAAGCGGCAATCTTCTGCAGAGCTTTTACAGCTCTGCCTCTGCTTTAAAATATAAGATTCTTGCATTTATTTTATATTTTATCACATTTATATTTTATTTAGTGAAATTAGAACTTTTTCTTATTAGACCTCGGACTCTCGATTGGTGTTTTGATTTATTCCTTGAAAACTGTCGGGCACGTGGCCGCACTAGGAATTTATTTTAGCAATCAATTCCGAACAGTATATTTTTCCGCACATGTCTCGAAGATCGTACGCAACTGACCTGATTTTAATAAGTGGAGGGAGAGTGCAAAAGATACACACAGGCGCTTGTGTAGTCAGTTTTTTGCCTTCTAGCATTAAAGTTCGTGGTTTCACATTAACAGCATTTTTGGACACCGAATTACCGGTAAAAATAATATCCCTATCAACCAACAAAAGTTGACATATCAGTGAATATCACAGTTTCAACAAATTCGATATTAGCCCAATCAGTAAGGGTTTTTATCTTGCAAAAGGCGAGCTTAAGATATTTTAGTTTTATATTGTAAAGATTGGGACCCTGTTAAAATCCAAGTATTCGACCTTGTATCTAAGTTAGCTGCAATCTTGATGAAAGGTACTAGAAATTGCTTTCATCAAAATAATTTCTAATAATTAACTGTTCAAAGCCGCGGAAAGGTGAACTTTTTTATATCTACAAAGCGCTTTTAGCATTATGTTCAGATCATTTTATCTCTTTTGTGATAAATACAATGTATTATTCTGGTAGTATCGTTCGTCACGTTTCTTGTGCCAGATGTTATGAATTATTTTTTATCGGTGTTTGTTAATGACAAGTCAATGTCAAGACGTTTAATATTATTATTTTTTATCATGGAACATCTGTGCAAATGCTTTTTCTTTCCAAAAAAGCAATATTTGCTAACAACACGGTAAAACAAATTGGCTTACTGTCGTATCAACAGATATAATTACCTACAATTTGAATGTCGCAAATAAGTTTGTGTCGCAACAAAAATTCTCATTTTAACTGTCAGAAAATAAGATCACGTCTTTCAATTAGAAATACGATTTTTACACAATTGAAGGGCGACTCTGTATGTTTTGTGTTATCTATTGCGTTAAGTAAGGCAAGGTATCCGTCGTGCGTTATCGGTAGTCAAATTTCTGTGATTTCCTATGGCTTTCAATGGCTTGTCTATGCCTGTCGTATATTAAATGGATTAATTATGTGCTTTAAATTACTATTTATTACTTATTAAAACTACTTACATATAAGCCGTTCAAAAGGCGTTCATAATATATAGTTCATTACTATTTCTATACATTCTAGACATTCGGTTCGTAAAATTTCCGCGACTAACACCTCGGATACGGGCGGCGTTTTGTCCAAACAAAGTATTCCCCGATTTCCTCTCTGGATTTTGACAGTACTGCAAATATATTTTAATGTAATATAGATATTAACCACTCTCGTGTCGGTGGGTTTTGCTTTTTTTGATAAGTTTTTTTTTATCTTAACTCCACACAGGAGGCCCTGAGGAAAACAATTTCCCTCAGACCCTTTTGTTAAAAGGCGTAACGAGCGGTTAAGGGAACAATTAGTTTCTTTTGGATTGTTAAAGAACCCATTAAGTAAAGCATTTTTTTAGGACGAATTGCCTATTTAAAAATTGGTTGTCTGTAAAGTCGGTATACGGATGATAATTTTACGTGATAACGTCGTAAGAAAATATTGATGAAAAATTGCATTGATGCGTTATAAGCCGAACGCTTAGACCGATTGTGCCTCTCTATCGCTTGTTCCGCCCTCTCGCTTGCACGCTCGGCTCAGGCGGAACGTGACAATGAGTCATGCTTTTTCGTGCATGCAGCCGGTGTTCATCGATTTATAAGACGTTATCACGTCAAAAAATAATTATTATTGTTATAGTTTTGTACTGCCTTACTATTATTGAACTATGTCATACTTGCAAGTTGATTGTACCTTCTCCAAATAAAGACTAGTTGTGTTTACCGTGAAATAATTGTTCGTAACGTAACATCAGTTCGGTTAGGTTGTCACAATTCTCGGCCGTAATTCGGTGCAATCAAAATTAGTAATTGGAGACCTTGTCAGCAATTATAAACATTTGAAATGTTTAGAGGGAACTAAATATTCGGCACATCCATGAAGTACCCACACTCGTATTATAACCACGAATGATTCTACGGAAATTTGCGTTGATTAAATCATTAATGCTTTTTGCTCATTATAACAGTAGTCTTGTTAAAAGCGGGCTCGTTATAACCAGGTTTCACTTTACCCACATGCGTATTTGCCACGTATTTGCACACGTTTGTTAATAAAAATCACTTTATTGCATATTATCATTGCAATTCTTGCAAGTACAGTATCCAATATCCATATCCAATGTATATGTAAATTTTTTTTTTCAGAAAATGCATTGGAAGATGATTCTAATGATTTTATAATACTAGCGCATTTCCGTGGAAATTCACTGGATATTCTGAATTCTTTGCAATTTTGAAAATTAAATTATTACAATAATTTGTATTTACCACGGTATTATCCATTTTCTAATAAGTCTTTGTATCACCTTGCACCGCAGTGGGAGGAATGGATTGATACATCCGTCACTCCTGGACACACTGAATCCCAGTTTCCTTTCACATATTTCTCTTTCCCAGAACCTCCTCCTTTATTTGTGATTTTTCACTTATCTGAATTGATTTTCAATTTCTCCAAACTTTGCAAATTCACTTTGTGGCGTCATTATTAATAAATGAAAACAAATAACTTTGTGTACACCACTGTTAAGTTAACTTATTATCCTGACGAAGAAAACATAGTTTTCAAAACATGTCGATATTGTTAATTAAATAGTGGTGTACACAAAGTTATTTGTTTTCATTTATTGATTTTCAATTAACTTAAACTTCACTGGACTCGAATCAAGTCTAAAAATGCCCACGGCACGGTGAAACCGGTCCTAAGTAAATATCTCAGTGTGTGTTATTTTCAAAGAACTTATTATGTAATTGCTAAGTGAAAAATCGTATAACTTAAATATCCTACTAATATTATAAAGGCGAAAGTTTGTATGTATGTTTGTTACTCTTTCACGCAAAAAGGATTGTAATGAAACCTTACAATAATATAGCTCATACATCAGAATAACATAAAGATTATATATAATGGTAAGTTCTGGCGTTATGAAATTTGTATTAAAGAAAATGTGTATATTTTAGTGGCAGGGAAGAAAGGCAGGGGGAAGGGAAAACGGGGGAGGTGGGGTTCGCGGAGAGGGAAGAGACGAGGGAGGGGGAAGGCGGGAAGGTGGAAGGGAACGGGGAAGCATGGGAAAGGACATGCAGGAAGAATAAATTTATTTCTTTGAATGGCATTGCAACGCATGCCGTGGACCAGCTAGTAATAAATAATGGTATGTTTTGTTCTTTTGTACCTTGTACCACATTGTTCAGAAGAAAGCCTAATTTACAACCGCGGTTGTTGACACAAGTCACATTATGAAATAAACATGAGAACTGAGAACAGTCTCTGACGACAATCTAACACTGCCTGTTTTTTACTACACATATGCGCCAATTATCATACGTAAGTATTTCATACGGCTTCAGGTATAATCATTATTTTATTATATTAAAATTATACGTTATTGCACGCGGCAACAGGAAAAACGCTATCGTGTTTTTTGCC
Source organism: Glyphotaelius pellucidus (assembly GCA_936435175.1). Taxonomy (NCBI): domain Eukaryota; kingdom Metazoa; phylum Arthropoda; class Insecta; order Trichoptera; family Limnephilidae; genus Glyphotaelius; species Glyphotaelius pellucidus. Next base: position 36,987,060 of record OW386546.1, read on the forward strand.
AGGTTTTCTAAAATATTTGAACAGAAATTAATTTGAATACACATTGCATATGAAGTGATGTTAAAACCTGACGCATGATTTGAAAAAATATGAATACTATTTAAATAATTTAAACTAAATTCTTTAATTTTATTTTTTCATATTAATGTTAGTAGGAATCAACATATTGTGTTTTTTAATTTAATTTGAATACCTCACTAAAGTCCCAGTACCCGTCTGAAGGCAGTGAGACTATGGCGACACCAATTAGAGTAAGTTGTGAGAGGAAGGTGGGGAAGTACGTGCTAAGGGATGTGCAGAGTTGACGAACCGTCGAATAACAAACGTATAAAACATATTTTCATTCAATTGTATCAAATTACTCGTATGTACAAAAAATCGACACTGTAAATAAATTCGTTATCAGTACCAACTCATTATTAGGGGCCATTCATAAATTACGTCACACCTTAAGGGAGGGTGGAGGGGTGTAGATAAGTGTGAAATTGTGTGACAAGGGGTATGGGGGGGGGGGGGTTCATCAGCTCTGTGACGTCACATGTAAAATCTGAATTTTGATTATTTTTTAGATAAAATTGCAAAATACGTAATGTCACATTAGGAGTGAGGGGGTCTCACAAATGTGACGATGTGTGACAGGGGGGGGGGGGGTAAAAAAATCATGAAATTCGTGTAACGTAATTTATGGATGGCCCCTGGAAGGGAATTTATAAGGCCATTTTAGGTTTGAAATTTGTAAATAATGCACAAGAAATTATAATTTTCTAATAATTTTGATATCGGGGGGCCAACTGTCGAGGGATCCTCTGTCGGGTCGCCGGTTTAATGATGATGTGAGGTGTTTGTCTTAGTTTTGATTTAGTTTAACCCTTATTAGAATTTAGAATAAAAGGCCAAGGCATATATGGGACGTGTGGGATCGCACTATCCTCCCCACATCCTGGAATAAAACTTTATTATTATTATTATATAGGTAGAAATATCCACTAATTGGTGTTTGACTTTAAAATAGGCATTGCATTGGTTTAAATTTGCATATTATTATTATCGATTTCCACTTTTATCAGCCGTAAGGGGGCATTCAAGTATGACGTAACACGCCGTAACGTTTTTATGTACCCCCCATCCCCCTCTCTAAACGTTACGTAACGCCCAAGTGACTATTTTCACCATTTTGATTTGATTTTGACAACGAAAATACAATAATTCGCTATTACGATTCCCCATAAAACATAAACGAAAAGTATCGCCAACTTGGCAGATTTTAATTCCCTAAATTTTAATTTTAATTTTAAAAAAACATGTAACGTAACGCGTTATTCGAACCCCCCTCCCGCCCCGGTTACTCACAGTAACGTTTTACAAGATCCCCCCCCCCCCCTTTCCCCAAATTGCTTTACGTAATACTTGAATGGCCCCTAACTCATACTGGGCAAACAATGCAGCATGGCCTGTCGATAAAACCCTATATCAATACGATATTGACTAAATCCATCATCTATCATCAGCTATCAATATTTTCGATCACGGTCAACAATTGGTAAGAGGTATTCCGACCGATGATTGATAAATTTTAGCCCGGCCTCCATAGTAGGTACGAGATAAGTTTCGATTAATTGTCAATATACGCTTTTATTTGGATAATGTCATTCGTTGTACAAAATTACTGACTTTTTAATGAACGGAGTTCAACTAACGACGCTCTTATGATTAAAAGAAGTCGTAAACGCGATCCATAGATTTGAATAATTCAACAAAAATGCGACCAATTTATTCGGTTCGATTTTTGAGAAACTAGAGTGGTTGAAATATGACTAAAGACCTGATTAACTAATAACTCCCGTTTAGTGTCAAAAAGTTAATGCGGACTGCCAATGCAAATTTAGGTTAGTATTTCAATTCAACATAGCCAATTTATTAATATTTTTATTCATATATTTATTTATTTGGCGTTTGTTATTTCGGGGTTTCAATTCATAGAAAATGCCGTCAGCCCGCACTCTATTCGTTCGTTTCTTTCGTCATTCGACTCTTTAAGGAAGAGAATTGTAACTTTTCTATATCATAAGAAGGCATTGTCTTGTATACGTGTATAATCAGTTTCAATAAAACTTTCTTAAACTTTGCATGTGACTTGATTATTTTTTTTTTACGATAAAAGTAAATTCAGTGTTGCCAGCGTTTATCGATTTCTTATTTATTCCCTGGCAATATCTGTTCGGCTATCAACGGTAAAAACGTGCTCGGGACACATATAAAATCAGCCTAAGTTACGCGTAATATATCCGATATTGTAAAGGTGACAATTTCACCGTGCTAGAACTCCAGATTTAATAGAAAAAAAAGTATAGTTGCGTAAACGAATAGATGACCATCGCATTTCATTAGCTTTAAACATATCAACCTTTGCCGGCCCGATTAAATTATTATCGGTAAATCAAAAACAAGTCATTGTTTGGGTAACTTGTGTGAATGCATATAAAACCGGCATCGATTGATTGCCTAAGTTTGTTGATGTGTAAGATGTGTAACTACCTACCTACACCTACGTAAAAGCTAGTTAGTAGCTAGGTAGTAGATAGGCCTGATCAATTAACAAAATAATAACGCTTTACGAATTGATCTTTGAAACGGAACATTAATTAAATAAAACAAACTTTATGTGAATAAATTTATCTAAACGAACACAACCGGTTTTGATGCAATTCAGCCTTCGACAAAGCAGTTATTTTAATAAGACAATGGAGTACCAGATACAAACTTAATTATAATGTGATTTGAGAAGTTGTAAGAAAGATGAAGACTGGGATGGAAGTAGACAAGGTAAAAAGGATGGAGAGACCAGTGGCCGTTCGTTTTCGTCTTTGGGAGTCCAATCAGAGGTTAAAAAGAGAGAAAAAATTTCCTTGTCTATTTTTAAAACATCCTTTGCTGAACATTTCAATAATATTAAATATGTTTTTTCCCTAAATCCAAAGGAATTTCATCACATCAAAGCACCAGAAAGTATCCACCTAGCAAGAAGGTACAATTAGGCGGTCCATTAAAACGTCTGTGGTTAAAGAATATTTATAATGTTGAAATTTAAAAAAATCACAATTTACGCAAGGAACAACTGTTTGTTTTTTATGCAAAAAGGTAACAACATCTTCATTACCTAATCAAACTATTTTAATACCTACCTTAAAACATTATAACCACAGAATAATTCTGTTGATTATAAATAAATACGGGCAACGGACATTCACTTATCTTGTCCCTACCATATTTAATAAGATGCCAATAAACATAAAAATCGAATCAAATTGCACCACCGATCATAAAAAAATATAGAAATGGCTAATAGATCAAGATTTTTTTGTATTGATATTATTTTTAATCTTGTGTATAATATTAATACGAGTAGTTTTCTGTATTATATCTGTCTATCTGCGTATTATATGCCTTTATATTGTGGCTACTTAAAAGTTATTCTTCTGTATCTATTTTCTATATTGTGGTTTCTTGTTATCATTGTGCTTTAGTGTTATATTAATATTGTTAAATTGATCTGCAGACAAACTGCTTGGGCAGTTTAGCGGGTGCTTAAAATGAAGAATAAAAATTCCGTACAAATTTTGTTTTAGCAAATAATCTCATAGTCGCTGCGCACCCAACCAGCAATTAGATTCTAGAGATTTACAGTTCTACCGCTCTGGCGGTACTAGTGTGTTTTGTATGAATCTAAGAAATATGACAGAATATCCCAAGTGTGCTGATATTCGTGAAGCACATATACGAAACATTTCGGACTCTTCGGCAATATCTTTCGGACAGGCGGATTTAAATTATGGTAAAATTGTACATAATACAAAGTGTGCCTTCTTTTCACTTTAAAAAAAACTGCTACTGGGAGAGACATAGTTTTTCGGAAACACGCGAAGTGTTGGGGACTAGCATATTTTTTGAAACAGATAGACGTGGTCATATTAAAAAAAAGGTGTGCGAAAACTTAGGACGGGTTGTTTCAAAAAAATTGTTGAATTCATCAAACATTTTATGTTAATTTTCACGTTCTGTGTAAGTTCTATTAAAGTGCTGTGATTATTTCAGTTTCATGCAGCAACTGGCCTATAATTATATAATTACAGAACTTGAGTAGAACCTCCACAGAACGTGAAAATGAACTTCAAATATTTGATGAACACATCATATTTGTTAAAATAACCCATCCTTGGTGTTTCATGCTATTTTAAGTAGTTTGTATTAGCCGGTTAGAGAGCTAACGTTTTTAATACAGAAAGAAAATAAAAGTGCAATGGTACATGACTTTATAAAGTAATTCCGTAAAGCCATACTGTCTTACTCATAATCGCAAAAAAAAGATATTACGCCGCAACACGGACGGGTTAGGTGAAATTGTTACTCACATGATGGTCCGACAGTCGCGCGCATGCGCGATTTTTATCCACCGTTATAACATCGTTATATTAGCAGCTGTCAGATTTTAAACCACCTGACACCCAGGGTTAGCGTCGTTATTACGGCCGTAATTAATCGAGATGTCAAACTTTGTTGACATCTGACATAAAAGTTCGAAGGTTTAGCAAATTTTCGTCCACCACGGGCACGGAAAACGTATAAAAAGCGGTACGACCCATTTGCGGCGTTAACAGAGAGTGATTTCAGATATAAATATAGAATTGCCAAAGTAAATATGAGACGCTTAATCGATTTGTACGGCCATATTTGGATGTTTTGATCTCCAGGTTCTTTGTGCCGTACGATACTGGGGTCAAAACGAGGTAAGATTGTGTTTATAATACTTACTCATGTGAAAAAAAATCAGCTAAATCGATTACCAAACAAGCTATATTATTATACTTAAAATTTTTTTCGCAGATACTTGTGATTTTGCTGAAATTCGGATACGGATTTCTTGCTTCACAGCACATTAAAATGCCGCATAGCATTGAAGAACAACAAGCAACTTCTGCAGAGTTGTAAGGAATGAAACGTTTCCCCTGAGTAATGTGTGCACTGTTAGGAGAAGTATCTGTTCACCCCAGTTCAGAAACCAAGATACCCCAGAGAAGTTGCCTTCAACAAGGCTCAAATATCTATCGCAACACAAGTATTTGCTGCGGGGTATGTGTATGATACCATCAAGACATCAAGTTCTCCATTGTCTTGATATGATTGTCTTGTCTTGATTCATCGATATGAATGACCCTCAATAGGTAAGAAAATAATTTAATACAATAGTTTATGCTCCTCAGCAACACTAGTGGATCGTGTGCCCCGTGCCTGGCCGTACACTATACTATGCCACTACTATATTATACACTTCTTACATTAAATATATGATAAAAGATGTATATGTTAAAATTAAACATTATAATACAATCTGTCTTTAGATATTTCTTAGAGTTTTGTATGTGCTAATGCTATGATTTGTAATTTGGAATAGATGATGATGAACGCGACGAGGAAGCAGTAGCATATTACACACTTCTTGCATTAATAATATACGATATAGTTTATGTAAGAAGGCATACTATAGCTGTACTATACCGCTATTATATTATACACTTCTTACATTAAATATATGATAAAAGATGTGTGTTAAAATTAAACATTATAATACAATCTGCTTTTAGATATTTCTTGGAGTTTTGTATGTGCTAATGCTATGATTTGTAATTTGGAATAGATGATGATGAACGCGACGAGGAAGCAGTAGCGGTAGCAGGTGGTGGTGCTGTTGTGGAACTGGAAGCAGCCCCAAACATGAACCAGATTGGAAATGCCTCTATACGGGTCTTCATTTGTCAACATTTTTAGTAATATGTATGACTGTATCATGTTGCTCTGTTTTTTTTTATATAAATGTGAATCTATAATTTCTGATTTGCCAACTATAAGATTATATTATACTATTTGAAAAATGTACCTACTTGGTCAATATAATGTACTTGCTGAAACAGACACATATTACATAACAACAGAAGAATAAAACACAATATCAAAATGAATACAACTAGATTTATTTATGTGTACTTTTATTTAGCTCTCCGTCCACATTTTAGCATCAATATTTTGAACATTAAGCTCCTCCATCAATCTTATTCTAGTCTGTGACTCCAGTTCCTTTAGCTGAATATTGGCTCTGGACTCTTCCTTCATAAACCTGAGCATACAGGAGCATTCATCTTCTCGGTGCTTTCTATTTTCATGTCGTTGGAATTAACTTTCTGGAAAAAAGACATTATATGACATAAAGCTTTCCTAATTTCTTAAAAATCAATCACTTTGTGGTTTACATAATTAATTATTGAACAAAGTTATTTATTTTCTTAACTTTCAATTTTGATATGGCAATAAAGTCTGTTGTATTATTCTTTGACTTTGTTTGATCAAAGGTATTATTCTATATTTACGGTAAGTTCAAAGTCAACTACACATAGAACCGTTGATATTTTCATATATTACTTTCAACATACAAACTTATCTTAAAAAACAATAGAGCCACGATATTTACCTTTGATTTGAAAATGTACGTGGCCGGTACTTTTAGTACGAACTCGTCCTGTTCTCAACCTCATCTTCAGTTGCGCTTGTATCTGGTTTAGATCTTTGTGATTATCATTTGCCTATAACTGGAAAATAGTCCATTATTAATTAAGTTGCATACGTAGTTACATCGTAATGTGTCTTAATCTAATACGAATTGTATAGGTACCATAAGCATTTTTTCCAATTAAAATATATTCAAGTGCATTTTAGTTTCATTATAAATAATGACGAAGGGCAAAAATGCCTACCCCCTGACGAAAATGATATGAATAACGAGCCAAAAAAAGAATGTAATTACTACTGAGATCAGATGCATTCATGTCAAATTTTGTGTGGCTGTCACTTTAATATGTAGAAAAATTAACATTACGTATATGTTTAACATGTAGGTATACTTACTTCATTAAAATTGTCGTTATTATTACTTCTTTAATGTTTCCGCATTCATTTTACAAACCATGTAATAACGCGAACCGTCGAGCCGTCAAAATAATATTGACATTTGAATGAACGTGAAGTCGGCAACGCGACGCAAAAATGCGAAATAAAGGGCATTTTTGAGATTTGGAATAGAGTGATGCCAGTCTAAAAATATCAAAACCTGTTAGAGTTGTATCAGGACAAAATGTGTTCGTGAGTAAAGATTTTTAATCTGAGCAGTATAGGCCCCCACCCCTGGATAGCTAATGCGTTGTTATTACGTCGTAACAGGGATTCATCGTGAGTAAGACGGTTAAAGTATAGCCTTCTGGAGCTTTCATAACATGATTTTTTTCTAGCTTCTCGTAAGCTGTTTCGTGTCGATGAAAAGAAGCCTTTTCCACGAGCTCGCCGTATATCACCGCGATGGTGTTTCATTTAGTGATCCCTCGACACGAAACATCAGTTACATCGTACTTTAGATATTACAACACACGTGCCAGTGGTGTCGGCAGGTCCGGATTTACCAAAGGGCTAAAGGACATTTTCTATTCTTATCCACCGGGCAAACACGACCTGCTTTTTTTCTTTGAACTAGCAAATTTCAACGATTTCAACGACCGTAGACCGTTTTTCGATTCTACGGCAGTTGGTCCCCTAGCATACTATGTACAATATGCATTCGATATAGGAAAAATATAACTAAGTGTTACCGAAGGGAAGTGCGAAGAGAACAAACTGCCGAATAACCAAAGTATAAAACACATTTTTATTTTATTTTTTATGTTTATTTCACATATTTTTGAATTTATATATTTATTTATTTGTATATTGTTTCTTTACGATGCAAGTAAAATGTTTACAATACAATTAGCAACCTCACTAGGACAAGCCTGTGTTGAGGTTTGTTAACCTTTGTTATATTGTTATATATTTAAATACATGTTCAAATATTCCAATTACTCTTCCGTGGAAGCATTAGCTTGTAGATAGAAGTGCAGTGTACTTTGTTGCATTACAGATATTTAACTGTCGCTAACAATACTAAGGTTACATACATGTATTTTATATGCTGTATTAAGTAAATTACAATGCATACGTAGAAAACAATAAGTTATAAGTTGTTAGGTGTTATTTAATTTTAAGTAATTTACTACTATCAAACTATTTTACTATTACAAAATATATCTAAGAATACTGTAATTGGTTGTAAATAATAAAATAAAATTTTACTTATTTGAAGAAAGGAATATCACTTAAGAAAGCTGAGGTTTGAATTATTTATAAGATTAAATCAGGCGGAAACTTTTTTTTAATAGATTATCTTTAAAATGTTTTATTAAAGTGTTTATTGATTGGATTTTATCATTTACGTTTTCATTAAAATGCATCAAGGTTAAAAACTACTTGTCCATATACTGTGAACACCGGCGTACAAGTACAATAAATCGACACTGTAAATAAATTCGTTTGATATCCATACCAATTTATTATTAAAAGTACTATTGAAGTCGATTTTAGGTTTGCAATTGTTAAAAAATTCAATTTTCGAGCAAACCCGTTTTTCGCAACGTTGTCCCTAACCGCACGGATTCCTGTAAAATAAATGCCTAATAAACTGGACATCATTTAAAGAAAGTTTGGGTTTATTTGAAAAAAAAAATCGATCTGAGAATCTTTGTCGTATTAAATATAAACTAGGTTCTTTTGTTGGGTTGGGGTGTTTTTTAAATTATATTAATTATTTTTAATTCATTGGCTGGAGTAGTACCTACGCCCGCCCTCAAACCCTGATTATGTAGATAACAACTAGTTATCACCAGAAATATCAATTTTGGCTTATGCCACATAATTTTCTATCAAGATTTGACATGGCACCAACAATAAATTTCGCATGTAAAATTTTTTATCAAATTTAATATTCTTCGATCCCGGTAATTGGGATTACTTGATGTATGTTCAGAAATTGTCAATGAAGCTCGTGGTTTGTAGAAATTACAAGACTTGTTTATTCACGTTTTCGTGTTGTTTACAATGAACATTTCATTGACCTAACGTCATTTGTTAAATGCTCTGTACTTCTGATGCAAGGACTCGTTACTGAAAGTACTCAGCTCTCGATCGGATATCATCGGCTATTTCCGTAACCGTTCGGGTATTTAAGTTTTAAGTTTTCTTTATTCATTGAAATGTTGGTTACATAAATTTTAGAATTTTTCGACCACCATGCTAGGCACATGCCCGTGTTGTGGTGGTCGATACAAACAACCGCAGTTGACATTCTCCTATAGTACTACTTTACTGACATCTATTGATACACCTCAAAACTACATATACTAACGACACACGTTGAAGAACATTGAAACTACGTGCATATTCCTACCAACTACATCAAATAATTTATTTAAATGCCTGTTTTTCAACCTCTCCCGACGTAACTAGTTTTTTTTTGTGGTAATTATGTTGAAATGAGTGTTATTTCAACCTAACAGTTTGTTCTGAGACGGTTCAGAGCGATTTTTTTTATGAGAGAAGTTCGAGTAGTTTGGAATATACTATTTAAATCCGGCCCTGCGCATTTGGTACAGATTCGATAGGCTGCTGTTTATTAATATGATGACTTCCTTGTTGTCGCTGGAGATTATCTGTCTTAGTCAGTTGCTATGCGGCGAACTGAACCTCTCGGTTGTGCGGAGTGCGGATGGTGGAAAGATCCAGGCAGATCTCGATATATCGGGATAAATCCCGCCCGTCACACAATAAAAAGATCTCTCTGCTTTCCTAAAATACACACACTACTGTTTGGTATCCGTTAGAAGCTACTGAGTGTTACAATCTGCAGACGTAAATATTGACTTCTCAAGAAAAGATCAATTAAAATTTAATAAACGTATAATTGCCTATCTAAACAATTATTGTTCTATGCCTTTATAGATAAGTCCATAATGAAGTGTGCACGTAAAATTTAAAACTGCCCAGTGGAATTATGACATTCCCAATAATTGGGTTATGTTGTGCTGCTGAAATAAATGTGTCTGATTATTCAGATCATATTATTTGTACACCTTTTTTTATGAGAATACCCCATAAGAATCCCAACTGCTCCCATCCGTCTGGAGCCAGTGACACTATAGCTTCCTCAATTGGGGTATGTTGTGAGGCTGAAGGTAATGTAGAGGGTAAGGAAATGTTGAAAATGAAGGTGGGAAACCACCTGATTATTCAGATCTGGTTATCAAACATGGTTAAAGCCATTTAAGCAACGTTTCAATTCTGCATGATGATCTTTTACCAGAGAACTATACTGACAATATCTTCCATTCTGGAACGTGCCGCAAAGTTAATTGTGAAACGAAAGACATATATTAAATTAAATTTACTTGCGCACTCTGGGATTTGGATTCTCTGTATCTGGATTGCTGGTCGAGAGCCTTACCCCAAAACCACGGAGGTGATCTAAAATATTGGAATAACTTTTGAAGGTAACCCATTGAGTAATTTATATTATCTTTGCAACAGTAACTTGTTTATTTGTCTATTTCTTGTTCTGTTTAATGTTTCGTGTAGAATTGTTAGTATTATCTTCTTCTTCAGTAATATATTATTGTAGCCCGTATACAATCTGTTGACAGTCAAGGTAATAATTATGCAGCCAATTGTTATTGCACTACAATCAGGTGTTTCTCTGAAAAATAATTTGTTGACAGCCTCTGGCTTTCACGTAAATGTAACGCAGTTACAAGTATTTCGAGACAGTTATCACGTAGAATAGAATATAAACTCGTGAATGTAAATAAACCGGCATTTCGTTAATGCCAGTTCCTTGTTGCAGTCATTTTGCCACTCAGTATCGGCGCGATCTCTTGCCCGACCATACATACCTTCCGTAGAGCCGCTATACGGATACAATCCCAGTGTTCACTATCTTTATCTGGTTGCCAATGTTTATATAAATTCTTGTTAGTGTTGATCAAATAATTCTCCGCCTTATGTTTTATGTACATCCTTAATTGTCGTACGTAGGAATGTAGGTGAGTGCGAAATAATGAACTTAAGTCTAATAATATTGATTAATTTCTTCTTACAATAAACATAATCTGAAGAAAATATTCAACAAACTGGACTCTAAACAAGCAGTTACAAGCATGAATAATATTAATATGTTATTATTGTGATATGATGTTTCCGTGTCGTTAAACTTTGATCGCGAATGGTTCTATATTGCTTTAAACGTTGGTTTATCGCTGTTTAGATATAGAATGATTGGATTTCCAGTGGAAAGGTTTATTTTTCCACGTGACATGAAAACTCTCATTCCTTTAATGGAAGTGCAGCGTTGTGCAATGTGCCGTGAAATTGGAAAATAATAATATCGTATGTCGTTCGAATGCTGTGATCAAACGTGCACAGTGTAACGCAAACATCGGCCACCTTTTATTCAGCAATCGTTTGATACCCAATTCTACATAATTTGAATATTAATGCGTTTTAGTTTTATTGGTTCAGTTTATTTTTTTATCGTCCGTTTGTGTTAAAACATCTACAATCTACAATCATGATGGATATAAATTTGGAGTGTTTTGTGATGGAATCGCCGTTGAAGCACATCCCTCGCTTCCGAAGGTTCAGCCTTCCTTCCCGATTGACAGTTTCGTGGCCTGATGATCAGAAGGACAAGAAATACGTCTTTTCTGAACGTAAACAAGAACAAAGTGATGAAACAATAACAAATCTTGAAGATAAAGGTCATTTGGAAGAGCGTAATAGAAGCCACTCTGAGAGTCCTAAAGATATTTCATTTTTTCACTGGGGTAAACATAACAGAGATAAAAGAAGTGTGTCTGTAAATGAGGAAGAAATTAGTCAAGTGCTAAAAGATGAAACTCAGCACGAAGAAGGACTACAACGAAGAGAGAGAATTTCAACACGCAAAAGTAAAAACTTTAAAGAAAAGAAAGAAATGTCTCCGATAAGGGATGAATTCTTGCACGAAATATCTTCCTGGTTTAAGAAAATAAATACAAAAGATTCAAAAGAAATTTCTAATGTAGAAGATAATATCTTAGAAGAAGAACTGGAAGAATCACCTGTAGTGAGTGAGGTAAAACTGAGTTTGAATGATAAGCCGTTAACTGATGAAATGAAACTCGAAGAAAACGAAGAAGAAAATGAAGAGTGTTATGATTTAATCAGAGAGAAACCAGAAGAAAATTTTGATGAATCACTTGAAGATAAGAAGCCTGCAGAACTTGAACGAGAAATTACTGAGGAGGATACTTTGGATGATGTTCACAAGAATCATTCGAAGAAGTACGACGGGATTTCACCGACAGAACACCGTGAGAACTCTCTCTGGCACAGGGTGCACAATTCACAGAACCCGGAGCAGAAGGAGTCCTTGTGGCACAGGAGGCAGAACGTCTTCCACAGCATCAGGAAGAGACTCACCAGCCTCAGTAGTGAGGTGTCCGACTCCTCCAGGGACTCAACAGGGTAAGTTTATTTTAATAAAATTCTTTACAAAAAATCATCGAACCACGAACATAAGAAACCATTTAACCTTTTACCTACGCAACTATGAAATCTGCGAACCCATTAGCCCCAAAACCATGGAACCTTGAATTGATATCTGATGTATCTTTGATAGGATAAATACAAAATTGGCTGACACGAAAGACAATTTCTACGGTTCATGAAAGGTGTACGTAATGAACAAGGTTGTAAAAGGATCACTCAGATGATTTAGACAAGTAGAACACATGAGCATAGAAATGAGTATCAGAAGAATAGATTTATTGTTTTTGTGTTTAATTTTATTCGAACAAAATTTTTTAATGTTATTATTAAGTTCTGCAAGTACTTGAGTTTTAATTATTTTTTCAAAGTCGGATACTAAGTACTTATGCCATTACAAAATAATTGAAACCAACGTACCATCGTTAAAGGGGGAAATGTTAATAGTTTATAACACTTTAAACGTCATACAAATAAAAACAGAGGAGGGAGGGGTAAATAAAATTATTTAAATTAGGTTTTTTTTTTTGGTAGAAAGCAATCACTTTGTGGTTTGATATATTTAATGAAATAAAACAATTACTATGTTTATAACCACGATCGTTTTTTTAATACCGACTGGTTTCGCTTAAAACAAGCATCAGAAGAAATAAAATTAAACATTTAGTTTTATACCCTGGTGATGCTTGTGTTGAGCGAAATCGGTCGGTATTAAAAAAAATCGTGCTTACAAATTAATTGTTTTATTTCATAAAAATAAGTGGTATAAATGAGAGATATCCACAGTTTAATAATTACAGTCCTGAACGCCGAAACAGATGTCAAAATAATACAAAATTTCAAAAGTTAAAACATACCTCACTGAATCTGATTTACAAACTCAGTTTTTTTTAAAGTAGTATAGATTTTGTTAATTATGAAGAAGTCGGTAACTCCCAAGAAGGAAGGCATCAAGTGCCTTTTTTATGTGACTGCAGCACAAGAGTTCAAGCTCTCAACCGCCAGGAGCCAATGAGGCCACGGCATCCGCAATCGGGTTATGTTTTGAGGCTGAATGTAGTGGGAAGGGGAAGGAAATGGGGAAAAGAAAGGTGGGAAAGAACCTTGCTATTCAGAACTAGCCAACAAAACAGCTAAAGCCATTTCAAGCAACATTTCAATTCTTAAAGGTTGGCCTACACCAGAGCGATGCTGAGAGAATCTTTGGAATCTTTGAAATCTCTGGAAGATGCAGGATCTCAGAATTCAAAACCAGGCGTACTCAAATAATATTTTTTTTATTAAACCGTCGACCTTCAGATTGCTAGTCGACAGCTTTATCTCCCGACCACGGATGCCGCCAATATAAGTTTCGAGTCAGAATAACAGAAGTATATTGTAAAATTGTGGATGTACGAAGAAGCATACATCAATTAGTTTACTGCCGACTTTGTACCTTGCAATATTGACCTAAACCACCTTTTTGCTGTCTTTTTTTATCTACTTACTATAATTTACATAATAGCTGTATGAACCTACGTTCATAAAGCAAGTATTACATAAGTGGATAACATACAATATACACGCCCGCTGCCGACTTTGCACTGTGTAAAATTGACGTATTCCACCTTTTATGTTTGCATAAAAGTAATTTTGCTTGGTCCGCCCATGGGAGTGAACGACAACTGGGAAGACAACGATGTCACTCCTTTGGGAGTGATCGGCATTAGACGAGTTAACTCCTCAGGCTAATTTGTTCGCTTGTGAGAAATATGATTGTGTAAGAGTCTAAAAGTTAATCACTAACAATCAAAATGTTCACCTTTATGAAACCAAATTTTTCGGCCTCAATGAAAAAAAAAAAATTGTGAATTTAAAAAAATATATTTTTACCTGAATGATACAAAAGTGAGGTGATGATAATTTTTAGAATACATTTTTCTAATAAATATGTGTTTTTTTTTTTTACATTTTCCTTCAAGGTGTGCCATTTTAAATACTTTTTAAAGTTTACATAAACAAATATTGAATTTAAAAAATAACATGGTTATTTCTAATAATAAAATTTGAAAGAGTGTTTTTTTTTTTTTACATGAGCTCCACACAGGAGGCCCTGAGGAATATAATTTCCCTCACGGCCTATGTCATCTTTGAGGATGCTGTGTGGAGGGTTTTTTTAGGAAAGGAAGGGAAGGAGTGTTCTGGGAAGGAAAAGGGTTTAAGGGGTGGGTAGGAATCTGGGGTTCAGGTGTCCTGGTCATCCGCCTCCAAGACCTAGACAAACCTCACCCCATGAACCCGGGCGCCCCTGCTGAATCACCAAACGTAGCGAACCACTTGGGGTGACCTATGGCAGAGGTGTTGGTTATCCAATAAAGGTACCCGGGGCGGCGGTACCCATTCCCGCCTCCCAAATTGTAAATTTTATCACCTTTCAAAAAGAGCTTTTAGTTTTCTGATACATTCACAAATATTCCATTTATTTGGATTTTAACTGACTAATTTTTCTGACCTACCGACAAAATATGGTTGAAGCCTGAGGTGTTAGGACGTGCTCTGTTCCTTGGTGCGAGAAATTTCGTCAAAGATTCGTTCATTTTTAACTCCGTATTGTGTCTGTCTGAAGTATTCTATTAACGCAGATGAAATGAATGAATTAGCTAGGAGTACCTGGTTTGTCTGCAGATGCTGCGGTATGCCGATTCAATGAATTAATTTGTTATTCGTAGCTCTTTGGTCAATTTATCGTAAATTTAATAAATAATAATATTAAATGACAAATATCACAAACACGTTTCAAGGTGATGATCATATACATAATGTCTGTGGTGATAATATTAAAGAATCAACATTCTAAAAAGACATGTAATAAAATATCATCTGATGTGGAATTTCTACACATTTTCCAGTTATTTCTAAACTTGCACGTTTCCCACCTCATTCCCTTTCCCACTAGATTTCAAAACATTCCCCAGTTGGGAATGCCTAGTCCTACTGGCTTCGGACAGTTTTTTTCACATTAACTCCAACTGGGCATACTGTACAGGGCACGCAGATACTTTAATAGTACACAACTGCTAGCCCTGTACAAATCGCAAGTGCGCCCCACGGTTGAATTTAACTGCCACCTCTGGTCTGGAGCCCCAAAATACCTGAAAAAACCCTTGACTCTGTGCAGAAACGGGCGGTCCGTTTGATAGATTCTCCTATTTTAACAAACGGATTGCAATCTTTAGAGCACAGGCGCCAGGTGGGAATGCTAACCTTGTTCTACCGGTATTAAAATGGAAGATGCTCCGAGGAACTAGCGTCATTGATCCCCTCGGCACCGGTGCATAGTCGGGAAACACGCCAAACGCGCGCTCAACATTTGTACACGGTTGACATTAGTCACATGAGAACGGGTCGTTTCTACGACTCGTTCTTGAGTTCAACAGCTCGGCTGTGGAACGATTTGCCGTCCTCTGTGTTTCCTCCCTCCTACAACATGGGTCTCTTCAAGACCCATGTTCACTCCTTCCTCTCCTCAAAAACACCCTCCACACAGCATCCTCAAAGATGACATAGGCCCTGAGGGAAATTATTTTCCTCAGGGCCTCCTGTGTGGAGTTAATTAAAAAAAATAATAATTTCCCTCAGGCCCTAAGTCATCTTTGGGTATGCTCTGTGGAGCGTATTTTTGTGGAAAGGAAGGAGTAAACCTGGGACTTGAAGAGATCCATACAGTAAGAGGGAGGAAACCCAGAGGCTGGCAAATCGTTCCACAGCGCACTGAATTTCATAATACTAACAAAATAAAAAGCCTTTTATTTTTTGCAAAGAGGTCTGTTACAGAGTTATAAAAAAGTACAATTAATGCTATTTTCAATCTTGTCGAAAAATGTAATATAGGTATCTTAAACTATCCATAAGCAAGAACCCCTCAGGCGAAGGTGAAGGCATCCTCTAAAGAATTCCATTTATCTCTCTCTTGAGCTATCTGCGGCCAGCAGGGGGCAGCTATTTTTGCTAACAACAAAATAACAAAAATAGCACTGAATATAATTTAACTGGATATATATTTTTTCTATTATATTATTATTTTTTTATTATAATTATTGGAATCCTGAATATTTGTAATTAACCGAAAATAAATTTGATGCTTGGTTTTTCTTACTTTAATTACTAGTTGGCCTCGCGTAATGTATATTATTCCGATTTGACAGCTCCTGACGTTCACGCGAACTCTACATGACTACCATCTTTATTGGATTGACCTGATAAATAAATTTACAGACAGACGAAATTCAAAGCGCATTGAGTTAAAACAGTTCACCGCAACAATCAGTAAATTACCATTAAATTGTTTTAAGGTTTACCGATTGATTTACTTCAATTTGGGAGGCGGGTATGGGTACCGCCGCCCTGGAAACCATTTATTGGATAACAAACGCCCTTGCCAGGTCACCGTAGTGGTTCGCTACCTTTGTTAACTTATCAGGGTGCCCGGTTTCATGGGGTGAAACTCCACCTACTGCATGGTGGGCCTGGTCGGGGGAGACTGGTTTTAAACTCTCCAGTCGGACTCCATCGCCTTGCGCCGCAGTGGGAGGGATGGATGCATATGTCCGTTACGGCGACCGGACAACTCGGAATGAAACCAATTCAGAACCATCTCAGATAAGTCATTTAGAGTGATTAAAAATAAATTTAAAAACTTGGTTTAATAGGTTACGTTAGGTTAGGGTTATCGGCTAATTTAAAATTAATTTTTTCATAGCTATTGATGACTTTTCAAGGAGGTGATGAGTTGACTCTATTCTCAGTTGGCATGGAACCGTTCGTTGCTCCTGGACACGTTAAACCCCAGATTTTTCCTTCCCAAAACTTCCTTTCCCTAAAAAGATACTCCACAGATGCACGAAATACCGCACAAAGAGGAGACCGATTATTCTATCTAATTCTCTCGCAAGCTAAATCATATAGATGTACGTGTTTGTCTCTTTTTAGTAACGCTTTTTCATTTCACTGAGTTTAAAATCACAACGGTGCTAAATAAATTTCCACTTCAAAAAAATCTTTACAAATTTCGTTTTTAAATTTTTTTTTTTAGAAACGTGTTTGTCCTGACCAGAATTTGAAACCGTGACTACGTACGTACTACGTTAGTGATGTATCGGGAAATTATAAAGGCTGTACCGCGTATGTTCCAGTTTTGTTTTTTCAGCGCAGGAACGAAAGTGCAACGAACTTGCAACACGTTAAAAGTTGTTTGAAACCTGTGCCTTTAATAACTGAACCGATGCAACAGTGCATCGCGCATGAGAAAATAAAGTGATGTATGCCACAAGCAACATTCGGCAAAAATTTTGTGCAATAAAACATTATTAGTTATCCAAATAAAATATTTCCTTTTGCGTGTGTTTGTGATATTTCTGTGAAGAAATTATCAATTTACTACATAAAAAAATCTATTCAAATCCAGTCAAGTGATAAACTACCAACCTATAACATATTTTACAAGACATCACGTGTGTGAAATTTGCGTCTATATGATTTATTTTTGTTTTTATGTGAATACCGCACAAGAATCCCAACAGCTCCTCTCTGGAGCAAGTGTGGGTGTGGCATCTCCAATTGGGGTATGTTGTAAGGCTGAAGGTAGCGGGGAGGGGAAGGAAATGGGGAGAGAAAGGTTGGGAAGTGCCTGTCTATTCAGATCTGGTCACCAAACATGGCTAATGCAATTTCAAGCAACATTTTAATTTTGAATTGGGTCTTACACCAGGGCAATACTGAGAGTATCTTCCACATATTGGCGCACGCCAGGATTTAAACCTGTGACCTTCGGAATGCTAGTCGGGACTACGGAGGCCCTCAAATTACAGTTGCTTAAATTATTATTGCTTTGTTTCCAAATAATAACTTTTAAGGTTTGTAAGTTATGAAATTTCAAAGAGCAGGTTTTTTGATAGAATTTTAACAATTAATAAATTTTCGAAGTTAATATTCAAGTTCTGTCAAGTCTTATTCAGGATCTGTTATTGTCCAAGTACTGTGAAATCACCGGCCCGTGATGAAATAATAAAACAATAGATCATTCACAAAACTTGAATTTTATCTCTGAAATTTGATGAATTGTTTTAAATCTATGAAACAACCCGTCCCTATTTTATAAATCTCTGACGATCCCGTGGTCGAGAGGTAAGTTACATTAGCTTCATATTGGAGACCCTGCGGAGAAAAAATACCTTACGACCTGTGTCATCTTTGGAAATGCTGTGTGGAGGGTTTTTTGATGAAAAATGAGGAAAGAAAGTTATTGTAAGCAAAAAAAGTATGAGGAGTGGGTAGGAATCGGAGAGTCAATGTATCCAGACTCCACCCCTCTCAGTATGAATCCACCCCTCCCACTGAAGTGCAACGCTATGTTCAGAGAGAGTCCTGCGGTCAAAAGGTCTCCCTCAACCAGTCTCTCCTGATCCTGCCTGCCACGCAGTTGGTGGGCAAATGCATCTAGATCAACCTGACAAACCTCATCGAACAAACCCGGGTACCCCTGCTACCAAGCGTAGCGAAACAAAATTTCTCAGAGTGACAACTGTTAATAAATTAATATTATACAATTCCAGACAGTTAGCAAATAATGGCTCGTGTTAGTGTAAAGTACAAACATCATTATCCTAGTCCACACTCCAGTTGTACAATTCCACAGTTCCACAGTTCCATAGGTCACGCGATGTTCTCGTTTCTGTGTTTTTTATAACACATTGACTCAAAAGGAAACATTAACGTGTTGTAATCGACGGAAATCACCTTTCAAGCACAAATAAACACGGGTAAAAAACGACGGTGATTTGAAATTATTATAATTGCAGTTGTTGGGAGAATGTTATTGACTGTGCCGTTATATTTGTCATTCCATCATAATACTTATGTTAGAACCTTTAATATCCCATCTAGCATTTTTATAACTAGGAAGTTACCACCTGGCTTTTCCCACTAATTTGATTCCATCGATTTTGTTAATTTCAATTTTTATATTCAATTTATTTACATCACTGAATAAATTAGAAAAAAATACAATTTTTAAATAATAGATTTAATCACAAGAATGTGAAATATATCTGTTGGGCAGTCCAAAATATATAGATTTTTTTTTGTGCTAAATAAATGTATATTTTAAAATATATAGAAATTTTTTAACCAAGCAATTTCAACTTTTCTTTTTTATTACACAGTTTAACTCTAGAAAGATACTCCTATTTAGATAAAGATAATTATACGTCTTAGAGACGTACTGAAGTTGAAAAGTTTATATTTGATATATTATCAAACTAAAACAGCTTAAAGGTAAATAAAATCATCTTATTTATATAGATAATCATACGTCTTAGAGACGTACTGAAGTTGGAAAATGTATATTTGACATATTTTCAAACTAACACAGTTTTAGGGTAAATAAAATCAGAATAATTATAAAAAATATATTGTAATTAAAAAATAACTAAATTTTGTAAACCTCTTACAAATCAACTACAAAATATAAGTCTCTTTTTAAATGAAAAACAATGTTTCATTTTATGTCTAAATCATATTTTATGGAAGTTTAAATGCTAATCAGTCGCTATACTTAAACATTTTTTTTTATTTTGGTCGCAAAATAACATTTATATGAACAAGTCCGAAAGTTATACAAAAGATTATCGTAGGTCTTTTGGACATGTGGTGCATGTATTTCTCCGTAATTATTTTACTAACCGTGAGACAGAGCAGCCCCACTCAAGCTCTGCTCGGCAAATGAGCTAACTGAGAAAGACAGAGCGCGACGTTGCGAGATAAAAAAAAGACAACAATTTTTGTGTATCGCCTACGTCTCAAAGACGTAGATTATCTTTCTAGGGTTAACAAATATATACACAATCCAAAAAAAGTTAACCTTATTTAAGGCACACCTCGTCATGTAATATTCGGAATCGAGCCGCTAACAATTACATTCCTCCTAGATGGTGACCTCCCAGATAAGATAAGGTTTAAATTTCCTACTAACCCCTCAAGCCTTGACCATATTCTTTTGGACGGCTAAAATATTTCCGCTTTGCTGTAGGAGAGATAGATTCAAATGTCCGTCACTCCTGGAAATATTGACCCCCAGATTCCTACCCACCCCTCACACTGTTTTCCTTCCCAGAAAATTCTTTCCTTCCTCTTCTTAAAAATCCTCCACACAGCATCCCCAAAGATGACAAAGGGGGGTTATGTTCCTTGGGGCCTCCTGTAAGGAGCTAAAGTAAAAAAAAACACATGTAAACACATATATTTTCCAAGTAAGTACTAAATGTTACTCATTCAATCAAATAACAAATTCTCATCCGTATTTATTATGTACCATCGCAAACCAGCTTAGTCGGAATTTTTGATACATCAGTTCCAATTTTGAAAATAACAATTAAAATAATGTTATGTTAAAATATTACATAACAGGTTATCGTTTCGATACGTTTTTAGATTTTCACGGCCAAAAATATTTTCGTTGTTTATTTTTGGGGTGTTATGCGGTGTTGCGCTACTTCCTTATTTAGCCAACGTTTCGAACAGCGTTACAGCGTCCAAAACGTTGGCTAAAGAAGAAGGTAGCGCAACATGGCATAACACCCCAAAAACAAATAACGGGAAAAAAAGGTTATCGCTTGTCTGAGTCCTTGACACAATCACTTCCAATTTCGAAAATACCACGAAAATCCAAGAATAATGAAAAGTTACAGACAGACCCTCCGTTACTTTTGACGGCCTCCGTGGTCCCGAGGCAAGACTCTCGACTCACAATCCGAAGGTCGCGGGTTCGAACCCGGCGTGCGCAAATAAATTTTATTTGATTAATTTGTGTTATTTCACAATTTATTCATTTAAAATAATATATGATATATTTGCGGCACGTTCCAGAGTGGAAGATACTAATAGTATCGCCCTGGTGTAAGACCACCATTCAGAATTGAAACGTTGCTTGAAATGGCTTTAGCCGTGTTTAGTGACCAGATCTGAATAGCCAGGTACTTCTCCACCTACCTCTTCCCTATCTCCTTCCCCCCCCCCACTACCTTCAGCCTCACAACATACCCCAATTGGGGATGCCATAGTCTCACTGGCTCCAGACGGGAGCAGTTGGGACTCTTGTGCGGTATTTCATATAAAAAAAAAAAAAAAGACCCACAACCGAAATGAAAATGTTTGAGGATACGCAATTATTTTACTTTATTTATCGTGTTTAATTACCATTACTAATAATTTATTTAAATGGGAATACGTTGACAGTTGACAGTTGACATCCGTAGCTGGTTGACAAGTAAAAATGACAGACATGTTTAGTTCTACTCGAATAACGAATTAATGAAACTATTAAACAGTCAACACGGCCAATCGGAATTCTCACGCAATTACAAAATTCTCACCCAGCGAAGAAATCAATATTCAAATTAATTCGTTTTGGATTTACCTGGAGTTACCGGTAAATAAATTATTTTGTTGACTTTGATTGAGGCAGCGCTATAATTTAATGTGTGGAAAGGTTCCCTGTTCAAATATGAGGAAAAATAAACATTAAACATTTTTTCACCTTGGCAACACTGCGACAACACCGTACAACATACACACTATAATGTGTCCGGAAACTCGCAGTGCAAACGGGAGACTGGGGAATCTACGGTGACCGGACAAGTCAGGAACATGCAAGTTCAAAACACCTTCTTTGAAAAGTAATTAAAATTATGAGCCATTTTGAAGTGGAACTTCTAAAGCGGCGTTAGAGTGATTAGAAATTCGCATGAAACGGAAGTACGTCACTTAATACGGGTACGTACGGGTTTAATATTTCATATTTCACAGGTACTTGGTTTAATATAACACATTAAATCCTCGCCGTCGCGCAAGCCCGCCGTAGTCCAGCGGTACAAGGCGCGTAACGAAAGCAGTGGCCGTACATTTGGACAACCCGTGTTTGAATCCTGTAAAATCCGAAAAAAGTGTTGGAAGTGTAGGTAAGTCCCATAAAAAGTGTGATCTTACAAACGTAGGACAAGATGAGGTAAAGTAGTAAATCCTGTCAAATCTAATTATATGGTTAGATTTGATTATTTTATTTTATTTTACATGCGTTAGGTAGTGTGTAAATTGTTATTTCCAAGTGTAATTTATTTTACAGATGTTTGCAATAGTGTGGCAGCCTGTACTTCCAATCCGTTTTTTTATTTCATGTTTAAATTGGATTATATTTATCTAATCGTATCTGGTAGTGTTAATGTTCTATGGATGTCATTTTTAGAGTAACAGTTCACTAGACGCCATTTGTAGTGTGTAAACAGTTAACTAAATGTCATTTTTAGTGTGTAAACGGTTCACTATTTGCCATTTGTGGTGTGTAAACAGTTTACCAGATGTCATTTTTTGTGTGTAAACAGTTTACTAGATTCCATTTTTAGTGCATAAGTAGTTCTCTAGATGTCTTGTTTAGTGTCAAGGCAGTTCTCTAGATATCATTTTTAGTGTGCAAATAGTTCACAATTTGCCATTTATAGTTTGTAAATAGTTCTGTGAACTCAAGACTAGTGTGTTTACAGCTCCCTAGATGTCATTTTTAGTGTGTAACCAGTTCAATGAACGCCATGTTTGGTGCATAAATAGTTCACTGTATTTATGTTTAGTGTGTAGACAGTTCTCTAAATGTCGTTTTTAGTGTGTAAACAGTTCAATGGACGCCATTTTTAGTGTGTAAGCAGTCCTCGAGGTGTTCATGTTTAGTGTGTAGACAGTTGTTCACTAGATATCACTTTTAATATGTAAACAGTTTACGTTGAAGTCACTCATGTTTCACGTATCAGTGTTTTGGTGAGGACCGTAGTTTTCTCGTAAGATCCTGGGTAAAATTAAGGTGAAGAGCTGGGTGGATCGATTTGGAAAAAATCCAATAGTTCGTTCGATATTTTGTTATTTATTTTTGGGGTGTTATGCCGTGTTTCGCTATCTCCTTCTTTAGCCAACGTTTCGGACAGCGTTACAGTGTCCATCATCAGGGCAGATGAGCAAATGATATTGGTGAAAGTGTTTACTTATGTGGGTCGAAGCGATACCGTGCTGCCAGCTCCATTTCTCTACGAGCTGGTGTTAGAAAAAATTCAGCATGGTTTTTCATGGTTGGTCCATTACTGGATACCAAGAACTATTGAGCTTAGCTCCGTCGTCTCTGTTAATATTGATGGGGTTTTTATGGATTCAATTGCCTCCGTAATTAGGCGTGCTCTGTAAGTTTTGGGTCTTCCCAGGACTTCAGGAACAAATCCAAAGTAATGGCCGGTTTCGGCGATTGCCGATTTGTCAGGGTGGCCAAGTTTAGAAGCACGAAAGTGTTCCGAAATCCTTTTGGAGATCGTCCGCTCTGTCTGGCCTACATAGACCTTGTCACATCCGGAACAGCTGAGTTTATATACTCCATCTGTTTCCAGAGGGAACTTAGTCTTTGCCGACCTCAGTAGGTCTTGGATTTTTGTTGTGGTTCCGAAGACCGTCTTGATGTTCTCTTTTTTCAACAGCCTGGCAGTTCTGTCTGTTACATTATGAACGTAAGGCAGGAAAGCGCAGCCTTTTGACTCTTGATCAACCCTGTCTTCGTTTCGTGCTGATTTGGCTCTTATGATTTGCCTTGTCTGCCTTGCTGGGTAGCCGTTACGTTCCAGTGCATCGGTGAGTTTGGTCAGTTCTAATCGGAGTTTTGGCTCCTCACATATTCTAGTCGCTCGGGTTACTAAGTATGGATGAGTCCTCTCTTCTGAGCGGGGTGGTGATGCGAATCAGCGTGGAGATACCTATTTGTATGTGTTGGTTTCCTATAAACTGTGTGTCCTAGGCTACCATCCTCTTTTCGCATCACCTCCACATCTAGAAAAGGCAGGATTTTTTGGTTATTTTCCAGCTCCATTGTGAATTTAATTTTGCTGTGGAGTGAGTTGAGATGGCCAGGAAAAATACTTTTGGCCGTGAAAACCAAAAAACATACCGTTCGTTCGATAGTTTATATTCCGCTTTCACAACATCGCAAATAAATTTGAAAGAGGTTGCGATACACTAGTGTTTCGAAGGAAACGGATTAAGACCAACAGCTTTGTGTCCTTGCTCGTAAACTGTATATCAAGTCCATGCTTTGGTTTTTGGAATAGCTTTTATCTTGTCCTTCGGAATACTTAAGTAGGCAGCTGTTGGTGATGTATTGTTTGCCTTGGGGTTAAGGTTATTTCTAATACAACATAATTAGATAATTATATTGTAATATGTGAGCACAAACCCACGCATGCAATGAGTATATGAAAATATTGTGTATGTTTTTATAGGTGATATGAAAAAGTTCGATCAATTAGAGTGGAAAATAAACAAGGAACCAAGCATTACCGGTGCCACACGATTCAATATTGGATATTTTAAGCTCTTGGATAGAAAATGAGGCATAATTCAACAATCATTATTGCATGATAAAGTAGTTAAATTTGTCGACAATTTAATGTATGTGTAAATAGTCAATGAATTAGAGTTTGGAAAGCCTAAAATGTTGACATTTTGTTTTGAAGAGTTTTATTCAGAATTTGTTGCTCTTTGGTGATCCAATAGTCCAGGAGAAAATCGAAATCGGAATTCACGCCCCTTTATGAGAGGAGTTTAAAAATACTTAAAAATATTTTGGAAATGTTGGAAAAGATATTTGAGAATTTTTTTTAAAGGTTGATTTCGTAAAGGCCTGTAAAAACATTAACTCCTTTTTTACTCATTGTTTATTGTAATGACAAGGAAATTTAAAATTCATTTCACGGAACCAAGCGACTCAGAGCCTATACGTCTATTACCTGCTCCGGCCGGGGCCGAACTGATACAAAATGGGTGTGGCAAATCAATAGTCCTTGGGTGGACGCCGTAAGGTTCACTTTGAAAATCCAAATTCGTCGACTGCCGGCCGTATTATGAAATAACAACGCGAAAATGCATATTTTATTTTATTTTGTGAAATTCGGGCCTAAATATCAATTTTTTTGCGATTTTGTAAAAGAAACTGAATTTGCTACGTACAATAAAAGCATATCCGAATAGGGGTTTATAAGTAGGAGAGTTTGCACTTGAAAGTGATTTTTTAATGATCTAATACTTTTTTTTCTAGGCTTGTTAAAAAAATGAAATTTTTAAGGGCCAAGATATGTTCTACACGCAGTATTTAATTGAAGCATCTATAATACTTCTAAGCGATCAAATTTTCAAAACAAAAATACATGATTTTGTTTGATTTTGCATTATTTCGCATGGCTTCATCTTTATTATATCTATTTGCTACACGACACATTCGGTCAAAACTAACTTTAAAGTTATTTGCTAATGATTTATTAGAGACAGGCCATTAATAAAGAAAATAAACTTAGTTTAAACATTCAAATAATAAAATACATTTTAATTTGTGCGCCTTAGAAATAAACAAAAAAATAAATAAAAAAAATATTTAGTAAACAAAATAAAAGCACCCTGTAAGTCACCTTTGTTGACCATTTTCCTTGTTATTTTGACTCCTCCCACCATTCGCCCCTCCTCCCAAATCACCACTCCCACTTCCCTCACCTAACAATATCTAATCATTTCTGTGCTTGTACAATTTAGTTTTCAGGACGCTAGTTAATGACACGGATATATCGAAACCGGTAGCAAATAAAAAAAAATAAGTAACAAATGAACATTGTGAAAAACTCTTCAAAACAAAATTGGTAGACATTGTTTTCCGGTAATGCCAAGAAAAACATAATATGTTGAATTAATATTTTTTTATCTTTGTTGATAAGAAGCATGTATAATTTTCAAACATAAAACCATTTAGCGGCTAATCCGGTCTATCAGGTGTTCCCTCTGTCACTGTCAACGCCACCTGTGCAGTATTAGGATTCGTAGAAACAAGAGATATAGAAAGCATCTGTATCAGTTAATATGCAAGATTTACAGAGATAAATATATCACAAAAGAAAAGCCGCAAGTATTAATTTCGGTCTTTACCTCTTGTATTAGGATTTTCTTTACAGTTGTGTAATTTTCAACATTATATATGTCTACCTATAATCAACTCGTTTTTTTTACTTTAACTCTACACAGGAGGTTCTGAGGAAAATCCATGTTGTAGGAAGGAGGAAACACAGAGGCCGGCAAATCGTTCCACAGCCGAGCAGTTGAACACAAGATTGAGTCGAAGAAGCAACCTGTTCTCATGTGACAAATGTCAACCGTGTATATATGTTGGGCCCGCGTTTGGCATGTTTCCTGACTATGCACCGGTGCCGAAGGAATCAATGACGCTAGTTCATCGTAGCATCTTCCATTGAAATACAGGTAGAACAAGGATAGCGTTCCCACGCGACGCCTGTGCTCTAAAGATTGCGATTCGTCTGTTAATATGGGATAATCTATCAAACGGACCGCCCGTTTCTGCACAGAGTCGAGGGTACTTTTCAGGTATTTTGGAGCTCCAGACCAGAGGTGGTTGCCAAATTCAACCGTGGGGCGCACATGTGGTTTGTACAGGGTTAGCAGTTATGTACTATTAACGTATCTGC
Source organism: Glyphotaelius pellucidus (assembly GCA_936435175.1). NCBI lineage: Eukaryota > Metazoa > Arthropoda > Insecta > Trichoptera > Limnephilidae > Glyphotaelius > Glyphotaelius pellucidus. The sequence goes on from OW386546.1 coordinate 37,014,128, forward strand.
GGGCCCTGCACAGTACATCCAGTTTTTGAGAGGCTAACTTTAATCTGGCTTCGATGGAGCCCCCATAGCTGATCTGGTCACTTAGAGTTTATTTATTTTTATTTATTTATTTATTTATTTATTGAAACAAAATACATATACATTATAAACAAATACTTTGACCGTCCAACTAGGAGATTTCCCGTTTTAGGACAGTCAAATTTCCTGGTTTAGTTCACATTAGGTAGTTGTTGTTTTTTGTAAAACATAATATTGTATCTAATAATTACAAATGTAAACATCATTTCAAGTACAATGTTATAAAGGCCGTAAAGCAGTTAAATATAGTTACACCAAGTTAGTTACGAGTTACACCAAGCATATCAATGGAGGGCCTGTTTGGAAGATTGCTTCCGTTGAAGGAGACTAGATTTTCATTTCGATCCCTTTTAGACGTAATCAGACATGATTGTGTCTTTGAACCATTGAATTCAACGAGATTATTTTTACCCCAAGAGAAAACACTCGAGGTAACCGTCCATTATTTGCTTCAAAGCTCTCCGAGCCGTTGATGGGTTTTAAATATCATTTTCAGCGCAAACTCACTTACATAATATTTTCGGTTGTCGGCTAACATGGGATAGTGATATGTTTTTGTGAGACTCAAAATATAATGATGCTGGATTACTGGGTAAATAATATCCTTTAAAGCGCTGGAAAAATAGTGTGAAAGCACTATTATTTTATGTAAATGTCTCGCACCAAAATGCATACTGGTTACTTCTTTTTTTGAACCAAATAGTTGCATGATCTTTTTTCAGTTATTATCTTATTTTTGCGGAGTATCCTGCGAGTTTAAAATGCTGTCCTTACGTTCATGGAAATATGTAGTATATGTACAAAAATGTTTGTTTACGAGTAAGGGCGGTTGTTTTCTTTATTCGAGCTCGGCGAATTCTCCTGTCCGCAATAAGTGAAATTAAGTCAACATCTTGTAGCAGATATAGGAGTAGCAATGATGTCAGTTCCTGCTTGATTCTGAATTCAATATCTGTCTACTGTCTATGAATGCCATTTAAAGGGTATTTTTTATTATTTATTTATTATAAATCCAAAGTAAAACAATATTACAACAAAAATAAAATATACAGAAAAAAGAAAAGTCCCAATAAACTACTTTTAACTCTTGCAGTTAGAATTTTTGTGTCAGTCTAATACAAATTATTTCTTTCGGTGAGCCAATTCTTCAACATAATATTTAATTTACTATTTGTACATTTTTTTAATTTCGGCAGGTAACATATTTGAGCAATTAGGTATCATGTAGTCCAGCGTTCTTTGTACATATTTGTTTAAATGCTTAGGTACAATTAGTCCTTCATTTAACGTAAAACGAGTATCGTAAGTGTGGTCCGGTTTTATGTATATGGGGCTATTCATTTGCTTAAATATAATTTTATACCACAGAATTACTCTTACTGGGAGAATTTTGAGATTTTGGTAAAAGTACGGAACATTATGCCTTTGTTCATATAAACTTTTATGAGCTAATAATTTAACTAATGAATTTTTAACTGATTGAACACGATTTACATTTGTTTTGCAGGAAAGTCCCCAAGCTGTAATTCCATACCTTATAATAGATTCAGCTAATGATAAATAAATTATTCGAAGTGTGCATATTGGAACATAAAATTTTAATTTATATAATCTGCCAACAACAGATCTGAGTCGTTTACAGGCTTTATTTATTTGTATTTTGATGAAATGATTGAAAATCTCCTCAGGATCCATGATGTGGGGGGGATGAAACACAAATCGTTCCACAGCTGAGTTATAATTTCTATCAAAAACATGCTTTACAAAGTATATATTTTAGACAATAAATAGATGGTCCCGCGAAGGTGCCACATGGCTGCTTGCCTGCAAGGAAAATGCAAATAAAGACATCCAAACAATTTCATCAACAATTTCAACACAACAAATCCACAGTAATTATATTTACATATGAAGTACATTTTTCTTACGTTTTTGAGTCTTAGTTTGAACTGCACGAAGAACAGGAACAGCTTAATTTCAGAATGCCGGATCAGATAATTTGTTTTTGCAATCAATCTCATTATTTGTGTTAATGTCTCAATATTTTTATAAAAAATCGTGATTATAGGAGTGCAAAACATTAATACATATTTTTCATTTGAAATAACTACGCAACAAAATTCTACATACTGGACTGCTCCATCCTTATGTGCAGTTATGTGAAGAAAAATTGTCTTAATTGTATTATATAGTGGAGAGATGTTAGTGGTAGGGGCAATGTTTTTCTTAAATAGTAGGGAGTCAAAAATATGTCGAGTATTGTGGGACCAATATCCAAAATTCATTATTTTATGTTGTATTCCAATCTTTAGTTGGGACAAAGATTCTTGAGTTTGGAGAACACGGAGAATTGGTGAGTTTGTTGCAACAATTGTTTTGTTTAATTAAATGAAGACATTATGAGCGAAACTCAATCGAAAATCTGGAAACAGAAAAATCAGAAAAAGATATTGGCACCTCTGGGACACGAACCCAAGACCTCCCTACTTTCCGGGTTGGGCGCTCTTATCCACTGAGCTAAGGTGTCGATATCCAATTCGGTCACTTTTAACTGTACCATACTTCGACTAAGAACCACCCATATTATCTTCATTTTTCTTAACGCATATTTTTATTGGCTGCCATCTTTATGAATGATTGCAAGATTCAACTCGAACTAAATGCAATCTAGATGGTGTCTGGATAAATTATTATCCATTTTATTTTAATGTGCGACATCTATTGACTCTTCTGCAAGTCTGGGATGAATATTATTATTTATTATTTTAACTTTATGAGTAAAACCTCAAACTGTAATATTTAATTAAATGAAGACATTATGAGCGAAACTCAATCGAAAATCTGGAAACAGAAAAATCAGAAAAAGATATTGGCACCTCTGGGACCCAGAGGTGCCAATATCTTTTTCTGATTTTTCTGTTTCCAGATTTTCGATTGAGTTTCGCTCATAATGTCTTCATTTAATTAAATATTACAGTTTGAGGTTTTACTCATAAAGTTAAAATAATAAATAATAATTGTTTTGTTGTTTAACGAGCAAAATACGTTGGTCAAAATACGTTGGTGTGGCAGATACATTTAGATGTATAAGTATGGCTATTTGCCACGTGCAAACAATGAAATAATATTAATTTTCGTCCAAAATTTCAGCCGACCCGACGTGACGTTGTCTCCCCCGCGTGATTGAGCTAAATTCCTTAATTATTTCACTCGTGCCATGTATTCGCTTTTCATTAATAAGTAAAACCATCAACCCTTTATTCCTTCAGTTTATTAATCCCTCGTGGTTCATATGTTCTTTCAGTGGCCATGAAGTAATACTTTAAAAAAAATATTTAGAATAAACATTTTCGGAAAAAAGCCCTTCTACCAGATGATTCCTTAGTGTCTAACCCATTTTCTCTGTGTTTCGCGTAATGTCCCACTAAATCTAGGCTTGTGATAAAGTAATGTTTGTTTCATTTCGTGTAACGAGGAATAACATTCCGCGTTATCTTTCTGACCTCGAGCCATAGGCACAGATTGTTTAAAAAAACCATTATTTTAAATTATTCTTATACGAAGAGCCTTAGTCCTGTGTGGCTACTACAATAAAGAGTACTTTATGGATGTGTTGGCCTCCAAACTTTATCGTAATAACGACGAACTGTAATCCCCGTGGAATCGTCAAACCGCACCAACAACTTTGGCACGTAGCAAAGGAAAGTCCTAAAGATAACAGAACTTTATTGTAAGGCTGTAGGAGCTAGAAATTATCTATTAAGTGTTACTCTCAAAAATAAATTAAGTTCTTCATTAAAAGATATTCGATCTCCGGACACATTTTAAATTCCTAAGAGCAATACTAATTATCTCGAAAATGTATTTATAAAGCTGCGACTCCAGCGAGCTCCGCCATGAACATGATCGTGAACGTTTGCCTGAACGTCACTATAAACATTTTTTGTTTTCCGTCTCCTACGTTTGTTGAAACATGATTTGAAAGATTGGGTTGAACTTCGCACGGTCACACACAATTACGCTAGTGGTCTGTGGTAAGGACCTGTCCACGCATATGCACTGAACACTTGACGTTTGACTTTTGGCGTTAATGTTAAAATGCGTTCCAATGAAGAAGACAGCTTTTTAAATGACTATTTATTTATCAGGAAGATTTCGGACTAAACTCGATTGTTGCCCGACCTAAAGTTTCTATTTAAGAATTTCGAGTGCGTAATTAATTACGTAGACGTCAAAAGTCGAGTTCTGATGTGAAATTTAGTGATAAGATTGTTGACAAAATATCAAGGAGAGCACAAGCAGATTTCAAGTTAGACCTTGCTACTTACCTCGAATATTTGTTTATCAGGAATTAAGAATAGAACACTTAAAGTGGTCAATTGCTTTTGTGTCTCTGAAATCCATTTATATATTAATAGACTTTATTTACAAGTGAGTTCACGAAAGAAATAATCATCCATTACGACAGTATTTATTTACAATTTAAAGTCATAATTATTATTTTGGTTATATTAATCGAATGAGATTTACCTCCATTACCAACCGCTCGGCACACCTGTAAAAAAATGAACAAATCCCCCCGCTGGCCCCGCCTGCCTTCCCGCTGCACCCGGGAGGGGAATATTTTCCATCGCCAGTGGTAAAGCTTGAACACAGCGTTTTTGAACAAGAACTGTTCAAATTTGGCAATGTTTATAGTGAAGTTCAAGCGATTGTTCATGTTCATGTTCATGGTTTCGCTCGGAGGAGACCGGACTTAAAAGAAGCTGATGCACAGACAGTGATACGTTCATGAACCTCACTAAATTCACAACAATCTTAAAAAAAATATCATTCGTTTGAGTATGTTAAGAGAAAACTTAATAAAAATTATAGTTTTTTCCATATGCAATATTTCACTGATTTTTTTTTTGCTCATTACATTTTTTTCTGCTGTCAACAGTTTGAATTTGGAAGAATGATACAGTTAAATATGACCGAATCAGATAAGTACACATTAGCTCAGTTGGTTTTGGGTTCTAGTCCCAGATGTGGCCGTATCTGATTTTTCTGTTTCAGATTTTCGATTGAGTTTTGCTAATATTATCTTCATTTATTAAATATTACCATTTGAGGTTTTACTCATTAAGTTAAAAATAAAAATAAATATTCGATAAATTTGTTTAATAATCGTTTTTTCTGGTTTAATGTTTAGATTTCGTAGGTTGATGACGTAGACTGGGAACCCGTTTAACAAAGGTTCCATAGATAAAGCATTCATAAAAATTGAAGACAACCTTTGAGTTTGAACCTGACTTCAATAATAACTCGAAGAAAAACAGCAATGTATTTTTTAAGAAATTAAAATTATCGACTTAAAAAATTAGTCTGCGAGTCATATTGTCAACACAGACTTACAGGCACCTGTCACCTCTTTGTCACTAGGTAATAATAAATTTAAAAAAAAACACTTTTCATTACTCACAAATTTGATATATTATGCTTCAATGAAAAATTACCATACGTACAACCTAGTTAATATTGACAAATGGGTGCTTCACTAATGAACACAAAATTATAATCTAGTAAATTAATGACAGCACTTTCATGCCTGTCGGTCTTGTAATAAAAAAATAATGCCTTAAAGTAAACAATAGTTTATGTACAAACGTCGACCCTTTGCAGGGAAAATACGTGAAAATTGTTTCGGCAAGGTTAGTGGAAATGTTGTGTATTGTTTCGCTTGAAGAGGAAAATATTAATTTTCTCTTAGCAGATGCCATAATCTATCTTAATGTTAGTTACGACCTTGTTAGTAATTGTTTTATTTTGTTGGTGGTTTATTGTATGCGTAATGAACTCGATGTTTAATGTTTTATTTTAATTAAGTTTAATTGTTGTTATCTGTAATAATATAATTACAAAGGTCAGTTTCAAATAGCTATACTGCTTTCGTCATTCTATTTGGTCAATGTTTAATTCAATGTAAATAATAAACCTTTTTTTACATGAGCTCCACACAGGAGCCCCTAAGAAAAATAGTTTTCCTCAAGGATATGTTATCTTTGGGGATGCTGTGTGACTGTGTGGTTTTTTTAAGGAAAAGGAGGAGAGGAGAGTTCTGGGAAGGAAAAGAGTTTAAGGGGTGGTTAGAAATCTGGGGTTCAGTGGGTCCTGGTCATCCGCCTCCAAGACCTAGGTAAACCTCACCCCATGAACCCGGGCACGCTGCTAAATCACCAAACGTTGCGAACCACTTGGGGTGACCTACGGCAGAGGTGTTGGTTATCCAATAGGTTCCCAGGGCGGCGGTACCCATTCCCGCCTCTCAAGTTACCACTATTTTAATAATAAAGTTGCTATTATTTTAATAAAAAGTTCTCTACATGTTTCTTCCGGAACCTTTGCTTCTGAAAAATGGGGATAATTTGTATGAAAATAGTGGTTTAAACTAGGTGTACTATTTTCTTCATGATGTCAAAAAGTGAATTAATTCAATTGAGGAGCTTTTTCACAAAGAGAAATTTCTACCTCAAAGGGGTTTATTTTTATTTTTATTCTATACCTATGCGTCCTCCATATGGCTTATTTAAATTTTCACATTGCATTTACCTGCATTACGCATACTAAATTTTTTCACAAAGTAAAAATACCTATATTTATGTAATAGGGAAGCAACTAGATACTTATATCATGTAAATCTACGTTTGGTGACTTAGCAGGGGTGCCCGGGTTCACGGACTGAGGTTTGTCTGGATCTGGCGGCGTATTATCTGGACAACTGAAACCAACATTCCTACCCACCTCTCTTACCTTTTTCCTTCCCAGAACTTCCTCTCCTTCTCTCCTTTCCCTAAAAAGAGCATCCCTAAAGATGACATAGGCCCTGAGAGAAATTATTTTTCTCAGAGCCGGAGTGTGGAGCTTATTTAAAAAAAAATTGTAAAAGAGGCATTATTATCGAATTACAAAGAATCAATTGATCCCATGACAGTTGATCCCCTAACAGTTGGCCCCCGGCATACTTATATACAGTATGAGTTTGGTTTAAATATATACATAAAATACGGCAACCTGCACGTACCTATATAGTAAATAACTAAGTGTCCCGAAGGGTGTGCGAAGAGGATGTACCGCCGAATAACAAAAGTATAATACACATTTTCATTCAAATGCGTGAAGAAAAAACTACCTTTTCCTGTATACTGTATACACCAGGGGTATATTCGTTATTTATTTTTGGGGTGTTATGCCGTGTTGCGCTACCTTCTTCTTTAGCCAACGTTTCGGACAGCGTTACAGTGTCCATCATCAGGGCAGATGCAGAGCAGATGTATAATTGTGTCTGCCCTGCCATGGACATCTGCCCTGATGATGATAAACCCCAAAAACAAATAACGAAAATACTTTTGGCTGTGAAAATCTAAAAACGTACCACCAGGGGTATATGTACAAAAAATCGACACTGTCAATAAAAGGCATTACTTATATACAATTTTTGTATGTACGAATCAAATAGAACCTTACATTTTTTTTAATTTTATTTTAATAACTTTTTATTTTTAAATTATTGCTTTTAGATGTGGGTACGTAAGTAACAGTGCAACAAATCCGACAACTTGCAGCAACTACCGCCCCCTCCGACACAGGTAACATGTAAAAAACAACACTAAAAACCAAACCTCATCTTCCAACTCGGCTGGTCACCGTGGAAGATCAAGACCAAAACCCTCTGAAGAAGAAATTCCAAACATTCTCAAAAATACAATAAGTGACACAAACACAAGAAATACTTAACCCTTCGAACAAAACAAAAGATGAGATTTACATAGTATCCTACGTCAGAACTTTATCTACTCACGAACGTTTTCCGAACACCTTCGCCTAAAAGAGGGGTTCTTGCTTATTTAAGAATAATTTAAGATACCTATGTTACATTTTTCAACAAGATTGTAAATAGCATTAATTATAATTTTTATAACTCTGTAACATACCTATTTGCAAGAAGGCCTATTATTATTATTATTATCATTATTATGTCAGTACCACATCCATATCCATACTAATATTATAAATTCGAAACTGCTCGAGTTTGTTTAGGACCTTTTCACGCATAACACAATATAAAGACTTTAATAATTCTTTCACCAATATAAAGCTAAATTATATGCGCAGACTACAGGTTGTATATGGTTCCATGCCAACTCGGAATGAAACCAACTCAGAACCATCTCAGATAAGTCATTTAGAGTGATAAAAAAATAATTTTAAATTAGCCGATAACCCTAACCTAACTTAACCTATTTAACCGAATTTTTATTTATATTTTTTTATCACTCTAAATGACTTATCTGAGATGGTTCTGAGTTGGTTTCATTCCGAGTTGGCCGGTCACCGTTGTATATGATGGTAAGCTCTGGCGTTATGAAATTATAAATATTAATATATTATATTTGTTATACCTTTTCTGTCGCTAACAAAAGCGAGTTTTTGCTAACGTTAGAAAAAAATCTTTTCCATGGAAACAATGTTTATATATTTTTGGGCTCTATGCTGGTAGGTACTCAGTCTACTGGTCAGCTACTACTGCAGAGAATTCAAATATTAGAATTCGTTTTTTTTTTGGACAAGCTTGGAATAAATATATCAGATGAGAGTTCCTATATTAAAAATATAATTCGTAACGATTATAAAGACTGAATGATAAATAGAGTATTTTTTTTATTATATTAACGAACTTCCAAATATTTAAATAAAAATAAACATCCGAAATGTTTGTAAGCGCATAAATTCCGAACGAATGAACAAAATTGGATAAGTAATTCTTTTTTTCTTTGAGCTATAGCATTATGAAATTTAGGTGGTAGGCGAGATGTTTGAAAACTAAATGTAAGGGAATGAATATATGGAATGCGGGAGGGGATGAGGGTGGGGTGGGGGGGGGGGGAGGATAATTGATAAGTGCAAGCGCTACAGTAATTTCCCGTAATACCATGCGAGCGAAGCCGCGGGGAAAAGCTAGTAAAAGATAAAGCAAACAATTTTTAAATCAATTGAATATTCACATAAAACTGTCCAACAAAAAAGTTTTTGTTGATCTTTGTGAAAACGCTTCTCAATTATTGATGAAAAATGTATATGTTTTTTTATCGAAAGCAATTACTTTACTGTTTGGCATTACATTTGAAAAAAAAATAATCACTCTATCAACCTCTAATTGATTGACATATTTGTCGGTTTGTCGCCCGCCATTTTCATTTACGCCTGAGCTTTCTCGGGACAGTATTCTACAAACTTCCAACAAATATGGACGTTAAACATAACTGAGTACAAAAAGAGTAACTAAAAATATGAAAATTTGAACATAATTAATAATATATTGTTTTTACTTAGTACATAATACCTATGTTATTTCTGAGATCTAAGAAGGTACTTTGATGTGATGTGATGATTAATGACTCTTAAAATAACTGTTAACTTTTGATCTACCCCGACAGTACAGAAGGTTAGGAACAGTTTTTAAATAGAAAATCCAATGTAATCGTTGATAAATTATTATTCTCCGTTTTACGTGTTTTTTCGTAAAATTTGTATTTGAATAATTTTAAGTGCTGGATATTTTTTTGTTCGGGTTAAAATTGTTTGAACAAATCCGATTATAAATGGGTATTAGTGATTTCCAAAGTGCGAAATTTCTTTTCTTATTGCAACGGGCATTGAAGAACAGGGACAATAAGGGGCGGCGAGGGCAATATGAAGACGTTGAAAAACATAGATAAACTAAATCATCAGTACAGGTGAGTGATGCGTGGTAGCAATAGTCATACATATGAAACTCAATTGCAATATTACCAATTTAATATGCTTTATTTTCACAGCCCTTAAGGGGGGGTAAGGTTTTAAAGGCGAAAAAAAGCCATATTTTCATGATTTATTTTTGGAGATGTGAATAGTGTTGCTTTATTTATTTTATATTCACGTTATAGTATATTAACTGAAGTATCTTTGAAATTTTTTTAATTAATAACAATAAATAAGTCCGTGAGAGCCAATCTCCGGAGGCTCCTTGAAAAAAAGTTGTTATGCGGTGAACATCACTTGTTAACTAATCATTTGAAATAAAAAATTGAAATGCCTTTAAAAGGTAGTGACGAAGCGTTTTTTTATTATTATTTTTTTGCAGCATGCTGAAGTCAAAAGTTAAATTTTTGCTAAAATTTTCGGTGAATTTGTTATTATAAAATGAAAAAAATGGTAAAAAAACTCGTCGTCAATACCTTTTGATTTATGTGCAAAAATAGTGTAAGAAATTTCAAAATAATCGGTCAAGTAAATTTTGAGTTGGGATGTACACGAACTAAAAAAATTTATTTGCCAGAAAATCGATTTAAAGTTTTTGTATACTCGAAATATACTTGAATCGATCAAGAGGGCCGGTCGTTTGAAACGCTGTATCTTCGTTAGTTTTGCTCCGATTTACTTGAAATTTTGACACAACACTTTCGACATGTTGTACATTAAGAAAAAAAATGTGTTTTAAAATCTTACCCGAAAAAAAAGGTGTCTTGTGATAAAACTATAAAGTACCATCATTTAGTTTATGAATTCGTTTGGATTCAAAATATCACAAGACTGCATGTTGTTGTGGAAAAACCTTTTAGTTGACGCATGGTAATAGTCACACATATGAAACTCAATTGCAATATTACCAAATTAATATGCTTTATTTTCACAGCCCTTAAATGTGTCTTGTGATAAAACTATAAAGTACTATCATTAAGTTTACGAATTCGCTTGGATTCAAAATATCACAAGACTACATGTCGTTGTGGAAAAACCTTTTAGTTGACGCATGGTAATAGTCACACATATGAAACTCAATTGCAATATTACCAAATTAATATGCTTTATTTTCACAGCCCTTAAATGTGTCTTGTGATAAAACTATAAAGTACTATCATTAAGTTTATGAATTCGCTTGTATTCAAAATATCACAAGACTGCATGTTGTTGTGGAAAAACCTTTTAGTTTTGAAAATATTTTGTTTGTACAGGTACCTACAATATATTTAATAATTATAATATCCAGCTTTTTTGCTCAATAATACCATCAATTAATTTGAACAGTAGTTGCCTCTGTGGTTCCATTTATCAATCTATATAAATAAAAATGAATCGCCGAAATGTAACTACGCGCATAACTTCCGATCGACTGCACCAAATTGAATAAAAAATTTTTGTGTCCGTTATTGTCAGGAAAATGTTTGTATAAAACTACTGGTGAGCTCTGGCATTATGAAATTTGTATAAAAATGCAATAAGTGGCACGCGATCTGTTTTAAAACTGAATGTACCGGGACTGAACTTATGGAGTGGGAACGCGAGAGGGGAAGGGGACGCGGGAGAGGAAGGGGAGGCGGAAGGAGAACGGTACGAATGGGAAAGGACACGCAGGGAGAAACAATTTATTTTTTAAATGGCGTAGCAATATTAGATAGTTGATTCCTGTTTTTCTATTGTAATTATTTCCTTTCATTATTTCATTCATTTAAGGCAAGTTACATGGGTTTCGAAGGTTAGAAAAACTATATTTTCTGTTTTTTTTTTTTTTTTTAATTATAAATATTGAATTATTTAAAATTTTAAGCATTTAAAGTGCAATATTTAAACGTTATTTTGTAAATTTTTCATCCAAAAATTTTTCAAAATTCAGCTGGTGGGACCTGGTTTCCGGAGACCCCTTAAATTTTTTTGAAATAACACAATAGAATTTACTAGCGCACGCCTGGATTTGAACCCGCGACCTTCGGTTGTTAGTCGAGAGCCTTACCTCTCGACCACGGAGGCCGTCAATGACCCCGGCCGATGCACTGAGATAACAATCTAAAACACGCTGCGCCATTGTCGTATTGTGTCGACACAAGACAATGCTTTCAGGATGAGGAAAAAGTGTTGCGGTGTTGGTGTATTGCACTCTATTCTGGAAATGTCACAGTGGGAGATCGTACGTGACGTCACATTTCTAAAATCTTCTGTCTTTTTCGTTTTCAAACAATACGCGTGAGAAGGAAGAGGACGAACGTCCATGATCAGGATGTAGCAGCACATATTCAAAGGATTTTAACCAGCGATTCCTGACCATATTTGAAGTTAAAAGTGTAGATGTCATTTTGCTCTCAGATGATACCTTTTCTCTTTTCTATTGTCGCCACCGATCACACCACCTCGCGGACGTTGCGCGTTCGCACGGTTTTCCGCTGAAATGTGTTTTGTAGGAACCATTATTTCATGGAACAGAAAGTCTCATAGTCGCTGAATTCATAATGCACGTATGGGATTCATTTTGGACGGATTATTTATTTGGGGATGCTGTGTGGAGGGTCTTTTTAGGAAAGAAAAGAGAAGAATTTCTGGGAAGGAAAAGTTATGATTCTAAATATCGGTGACGGACGTACGAGTATGAATCTATCCTCCCACTGCGGTTTAAAGCGATGTTCTGAGAGTGTCCTGCTGGAGAGATCACTTATCTTAGATCTTAACCAGTAGGGCCTACCATACAGCTGGTGGGCAGACGTATCCGCCGCCAAGATCCGGAAAAACCTCACCCCATGAACAAGGGCACCCTTGCTGAGTCGTAATTTGCGGTGACCTATGGCAGAAGTGTTGTTAGTCATCCAATAAATGATTCCCGGGGCAGCGGTACCCATACCCGCCTCCCATATTATGAATGAGTTCTTATGAGAATTCTGTTACTATGTTACTCTCTGTTCCATGAAATAGTTCACACAAAACCTACTTCAGCGGTCCTAGCGTGCATCGTAGGTACATGTTGATCGGTGGCGGCAATAGGATAGAGAGAAAAAATCAAGTGCAAAAAAAATATATAAAAAGAATATCGCACTTATGGGATTCATTTCGGACTTGCTCTCGGACAGAAAACGACGCGAGGTGAATTTTTCAGCACGGAATTTGAAAGACGCGCTGTTTAAAATGTGGTACATTTGTAATACAAATTTGTCTTATTTTCATATCTTTTTATGGGATTTCACTGCACAAACACACTTCAGAGAAAACCTACACTGGTAGGTGGATATTTACTGAAATAAAAAGTCTGCTACGTTAGTGAAGGAATCTCGAAGGTATTTCAGTGCCAAGCTGAGTACGGATATAGTGAAAGCCAAGAAATGTCTGATGGAACACGTGTACTTATTTTTCTCATTTGTCCTTTAAATAAATCCCTTCCTTTTCTTCTGTCCCATCTAACTAACAAAGGAATGTTAGCTGGTCTTTCGTAAATTGTAATTTAAATTCATTTGAAGATTTCAGATACCTAAATTAAGATCTGAACACTATTAGGTAATTTATAAATATTTGTATCTGTCACCTTACAAATAATCTGTACCGTGAAAAGGAAACTCTGGTTGGTTTTTAAAATATTTGAATTTCTATTTTGTTTGTTTGTTTGAATGAATGAATGTTTAAAAAATGTAATCTTGTAAGTGGAAATTATCTACTTCACGACATCCGATCGGGCTGAAACTCGGCAGATAGATTCGTTGTCTATCTTCTATCAACTTTTGGTAGCAATCACGTACAAACGCGGACAAATTATTTTTTTTTACATTAAGTAGCTCTTTCTTACACTGAAGGTCTTGAAGAAAAGTAATTTCCCTCAGGGCCTATGTCATGGGATACTGTGTGGAAGGTTTTTGGAAGGAAGGAAGGAAAAGGGAATGAAGGGTGGGTAGGAATATGGGATCCAAGGAGTAACAGACGTATAAATCCATCCTTCCGATTGCGGTGCAAGGAGATGAGTTGAGCGAGACCGGCTGGAGAAGTCAAAAAGGCTTGCCTCAATCAGTCTATCTTGATCCGGCCCGTCACGCCGCAGGTAGGCAGACACATGCCCGCCAAGACCTTGACAAACCTCACCCCCATGAACCCGGGCACCCCTGCTAAGTTACCAAACGCAGCGAACCACATGGGGTGACCTATGCTGTCATTGATTTTTTTTTTTTTTAAATGTTGAGCGTTTGAAAGATCTATTGAAAGTTATTTTATAATTTAAATTCATAATTACAGGACTGCAACAACAGGATATATGTTTTGTTATAAAATAAAAATAAAATCTTTTCGCTCTCCAAATCAATTAACATTTACAGCGTTTTAAATTTCCATGATCGAATAGATAGATAGATTATTTTATCAATTTGTATTTATTTTTAACTTACTGAGTAAAAACTCCAAATCGTAAAATTTTATTAAATGAAGACAATATTAGCGAAACTCAATCGAAAATCTGTAGACAGAAAAATCAGAAAAAGATATTGGCACCTCTGGGACTTCAACCCAGGACCTTCCGCTTTCCGCTCTGACCACTGAGCTAAGGTTCGATTCTGTCAACTTTATTTCCATTTTTCTTAACGCATATTTTTATTGGCTGCTATCTTTATGTATGATTGCAAGATTCAAACCCGAACTAATTGCAATCTAGATAGTGTCTGGATAGCGGATATCTGAGCCCTGATAGTGGTCCTGGGTTCAAGTCCCAGGGGTGCCAATATCTTTTTTCTGATTTTTCTGTCTACAGATTGTCGATTGAGTTCGCTAATATTCTCTTCATTTAATTTAATTATTAATTTCTGTTTTTTATTTTTTTTTTATTTGTTTTTTATCACAATATGGGAGGCGGGAATGGGTACCGCCGCCCCGGGAACCTTTATTGGATAACCAAAAACCTCTGCCACAGGCCATCCCAAGTGGTTCGCTACGTTTGGTGATTTAGCAGGGGTGCCCGGGTTCATGGGGTGAGGTTTATCTAGGTCTTGGAGGCGGATGACCAGGACACACTGAACCCCGGATTCCTACCCACCCCTTAAACCATTTTCCTTCCCAGAACTCTCCTCTCCTTTCCTAAAAAAAAAAACCTCCACACAGCATCCCCAAAGATGACATAGGCCCTGAGGGAAATCTTTTGCCTCAGGGTCTCCTGTGTGGAGTTCATGTAAAAAAAAAATTATTCATTATAAATGACAAAATCATTGCTTTTTACAACGGAGAATTAATTTTAATTGTGTAATTACGACGAATGATATCACTTCATTGTGGTAGGTACTTTTTACTCGTCCTATAAATATTGTAAAAGGTCATAATTTACAATAAATCATCTCACAAGTCGAATAATACTTGCTCTGTGCACCGATCGGTATTAATCGATTGGTAACTAACTGCCACTGACAGCTGTTATATGTATTATTTTATAACACTTGCGTAAATATTGATACGGTTTGTTCCTCCTGAGCATTTGATAAACGTAGTAAAGTCCTCAACACGTACCCAGTGGAATCGTACAATTTACTTAAGGGTCCACTATTTGAATTTCGACCGATTTCTTACATATCACCCAAGCATTTGAAGTTTTTAAGCTCTTAAAAAAATATATGTTATTTTTGAAGATAATAACTAGATACATTCCACTCCGAAACGCAAATTATATGAAATTCCCTCGATAGAAAAAAATCGCAAAGTATGTTCCGAAAATTATTTAAAACAAGTCTATTTCTATTATTTTACAGGTTATAATGTATGGCGTGTCGATCGTAAAATTTTCAATAATATAAAAAAAAAAAATCGCGAAAATTGTTTCATTTTCGCGATTTTTTTGAATTTTTTTCATTTTTAACCCCCGACGCAAGGAGCGGTGTTATAAGTTTGACGTGTCTATGTGTCTGTCTGTCTGTGGCATCGTAGCTCGTGAACGAATGGACCGATTAAGATGCGGTTTTTTTTTGTATGAAAGCTGACGTGATCGAGATGGTTCTTAGCTACAATTTATGAAAATCTGTTCAGGCGTTTCATGGTCATCAGCTCTTTTCTGTGTCGGGGGTTTCTTAAAATTTTGTAAATTTTACTTATCTGTAAACTTTGACTAGGTATGATGCGCAGCCAAAAAATTTCAAACGTTAAAAAAAAGTTAAATTAAAATAACCTTTTTTAAATGACGCCAAAAAAAGGTATGCAATAATTGTAAAATTTATTTTTTTTTTTAATTTTCCGCCACCAGCAGTTTGAATTAAAAATCTTTACACCAACCGTAAAGAATCCAATAAATGGTCCTCGGGGCGGCGGTACTAGGTACAAACTAGCCAGCTTCCCAAATTGTGCGGTGTGTATCAAACGATAGGAAAATTTTGAATGTCTACAAAAAAGCCGTATTTTACGTTCTTGCTTGGTAAGTTCTTACTTATCAAGCTGTAGGTCTTTTACTCGATTTTTACTTCTAAGAAGGGAAACTTCGTTAAAAAACTATTTACGAATCATAATTATTAATATATCATAAAATCAAGTGGAGTTTATCGTAGGCACCAATCTAGGTGCCTACCGCAGCTTTTCTAGAAAATCTACTTACTCGATAAAAAATAATGGTTCGTAGCTAACCTTATAATAAAAGCTTACAACACGTGTAATTTAACATGACAATTATTCATATTAACTATTCGTATTGTTTTCATATTTAGTTACTTGCATTAATTATTATTATAGTGGGACTATTTGTCTAAAAATCCAATTTATCATCGAGAATGTCAATGTTGATTTATTATATGCCTGACGTTTCATAGCGGCTACATTGCGCAAGCGCGTTAAAAACCGTAAGCAGCCGGTCTAGAACAATCCAACAACTCTCTGAGAAATTTGGCTCCGTTGTGAAAATTTCACAGTATCAACAAGCCAAGATTTTTTTTATAAGCGTTTGTTCGGCACTTTTTTATTCGTGTTGGCCAGTTCGTGAGTCATGTGGCCGCGTGTATACGACCAGCTGATCCACGCGGCCAGCGTTTTCATTTTGTTGATGTTTGGTTAGTCTGCCGTTTGCCGCGAAGCGTCGCTGTCAGCTCCGAGCGATTTGGGTTCTTCGCGATTTGAACCCAGTTCGTTCTTTTTCAAATTTCGAAACGGGTTCTTTCTCGGAATAAATTCTGAACTGATTGCGTGAAGAACTGTATGAGCGAACATCTTAAATTCAATATAAATATTATTCATTTAAAAAGATTCTTTTTACGAATTTTAAAACGGGTTCTTTCTCTGACTATCTTTTGAACTAATGTGAGAAAAACTTTGCTGGTGAACAATTATTCTTTTTTCGAATCTTGAAACGGGTTATTTCTCTGATTATCTTGTGAACTTATATTGTGAAGATCTGTTTAGTGGACAATATTTTTGAAAACTTGTTTAGTGCTTTTACTTTAGTGCAAAGTGTAAATAAATCAACAGTTCTACTAGACTTGTTGTGTGTAACGAATGAAAGTTTTTGGAAATTGTTTCTAAACAATGTTTTTCCATTTTCATCGATTAACAAAATTAAATTTACAATAATTTTGCTTGTCTGTGTTAAAGTGAAAAAGGTATCATCTATTTTTAAATTAGTAATATTATTTAATGAAACATAGATCACTTTAAATTACAACAACATGCAAACCGGTTTCGCCAATGCCAAGTTTGCCAATGTTCATAATATCTCCCTTCACAGAAAAATTCCGAAACCGGTTGGCATTTTGCTGCAAAACTAAGTAATTTAGCCAAAATCACTTTCAGTTACAACAACTTGCAAACCGGTTTCGCCAATGCCAGGTTTGCCAATGTTCATAATATCTCCCTTCACAAAAAATTTCCGGCACCGGTTGGCATGTTGCTGCAAAACTAAGTGATTTAGCCAAATCTGGTGATAAATTTATTTATAATGTTATGTAAATTGATGAAGTGGTCGTTTTCTAAACGGGTAAACAGTAAATAATGCCCGCGGAACGGAAGTTCCCCATTTGTCCGCATTTTGTATGAAAACTAAACGTGAACAGTTTAGTTAATTGATTGATTATTTTATAAACAGTGTTCCATTGTTAGGCCGGTGATATTAAAACAAAACAACTGTTATTTCAATACCGATTCTGTTACCAAAACGCATTCATTTTCCGAGTAATCTAAAACAAGGTTATGATTTGACGGTCTCCGTGGTTGAGTAGTTACGATCTACGGCTACGATCAGAAGGACGCGAGTTAAAATCTGTCGTTTTTAATTTTTTTGAAGTAAAACTTCCTTACGCACGCTTGACTTGGGGAGTAAGCTGGTGAATGCGTGACGAGAGCGTTACGAAAAGTGTCGGCGAGGCGAACGGAAGTTGCGAGGGAGATATTTTTTACATGAGCTCCACACATGTCATCTCAAGGTGAGTTCTGGGAAGGAAAAGGGTTTAAGGGGTGGGTAGGAATCTGGGGTTCAGTCACAGTGTGTCCTGGTCATCCGTCTCCAAGACCTAGACAAACCTCACCACATGAACCCGGGCACCCCTGCTAAATCACCAAACGTAGCGGACCACTTGGGGTGACCTATGGCAAAGGTGTTGGTTATCCAATAAAGGTTCCCGAGGCGGCGGTACCCATTCCCGCCTCCCAAATTGAAAGGGAGATAAAAGTTAGTGTAGATAGAAAGAGAGAGAGTTACGTTACTGTAGGGGCAAGAGAGAGAGGTGCGAACACACATTTTCTTTCTCTCATAGCCAGTTACGTTTTGTATATCTAAGACGCAGTGCAGGCCTATTGTCTGTATCACACTGTAGGAGCAAGAGAAAGCAGTGCGCGCGCACATTTTCTTTCTTTCCTCTCATAGAAGTTTTCTTCAGTCGTGTAGTCTAAAGCACACTCGTATTTTTTTATGTGAATACCTCATAAGAGTCTTAGCTGATCCCGTCTGGAGTCAGTGAGACTGGCATCCCTAATTGGGGTATGTTGTGAGGCTGAAGGTAGTAGGGCGGGGAAGGAAAGGGTAAAAGGAAGGTGGGGAAATACCTGAACCACGCCGGTGTTGCGCTTCCTCCTTTATCTAAGGTTTCGGATATTTCGGACTCAAAAATAAATAAAAAATCTCAAATCGTACCCAATATTTTATTTGATTAATTTGTGTAATTTTCCAAATATTTATTTATTAAAACAACGTATAGTATATTTGCTTCAAGTTCCAACGTGGTAGATATTTTCAGTATCGCCCTGGTGAAAGACCACCATTCAGAATCGAAACGTGGCTTTAAATATGGCTTTAAACGTATTTGGTGACCAGATATGAATAGCTTTTCATAGGTACTTCCAATAATAATAATAATAATAATAATGTTTGGATCATTTGCGGAGAGCCATTTTCGTGAGAAAATCACCTAAAGCGCGCTTCCTCACCTTCCTCTTCCAATCCCCTTCCCCATCGACCTTCAGCCTCACCACATCCCTCGGCCCGGATGAGTGGCCCAGTAGCCGCATTTTTGGAAAAAAATCATCATTCTTCAGGGTTGTTTTCTTCAGATTCAAAAGTTGGGATCACCTGGGACTCTTTTGATGTATCCTATTTTCACGGTAACCTGGCAGTTGATCCCCAAATAATTGGCCCCCCGAAATGATTTTTATTACAAAATTATAATTGTTTGTGTATTATTTACCAATTTCAAACCTTAAATGGACTCCAAAAATACCCTTACTAATAAGTTTGTAAATTAAACGAATTTATTTACGATGTTAAATTGTTTCACTTCTTTTGAAGTGTCCCATTTTGCCGGCTGAAAAATCTAATGGCTATTTTCTTTATGAAAATAAATATAGTCAAATAATAAGTGTAGTACAAGTCTCAGGGGTAGGGGGTCCCACCAAATATCACTTAATCTCACCAAGGGGAGAGGGGTCTAAATTGAATTAAAAAAAAACTCAGGTAATTAATGGATGCCTCCTTTTGTTATTCGGCGGTACATCCTCTCTGCACACCCCTTCGGGGACACGTAGATATATTTTGTGTAAGTAGGTACACCGTTTTTTCTTTAAACTGACTGCATATTGTATGTAAGTATGCCAGGGGGGTAACCGTCGGGGAATCAACTGTCATGAAATTGGTATTCACATAAAAAAATAATATCAATTCTACGACCACCCACCTTACTTGCTCTAGTACCTAGCAACTGTAATTAGCCAACTGTAAAAACTAAAGTACGTAGTTTGCGTGGGAGTCGACCAAATGCCACTGCGATAACATTTGTCCATTACGTTTCTTCTCGTACGAACTCTCCGTTCGGTAAATCTGTTCTGAGAAATAAAGCGATCAATGATCGTGTTCTTAGGTAGTCGTAGTTACTTCTTGTGGATGCTGTGTTTAGTAAACTGTAATAATAATATGATGTAACAGTTGTATCGACATCCAGTCTACGAAGTTTCTTGATAAAAATTCTGTCCAGAATCTTGTTTGAAACAAGAAAGTTTTCTCGGTAATGTTAACGTTATCTAGTCTGTGTATGAATTTTGTCCACATTTTAAATATTATTTTAGTTATATTATATTATTTTAGTTATTAAATCAGTAATCCAATATATTGTTGAAGAAGAAGATTATACTAATAAATCTAAATGAAAATATGAAAAAGAACATTACACAGAAAAATAAAAAGCTCTAACGGACGCAACTGGATCTCGAGGCTTTCAAACCCAGAATCTCTCAGAAATTTAAAATCGAGCATCTTTTTTGCGCTAGGCAAGTAAGCGAAAAAGTGTTTTATTTTTTTTATTTTGTGCACAATTTTATAAGAATGAAAAAAAGTTAGAACATACAAAACCTCAAAAATAGTCTTAGCCATAAAGGGGTATTTTAAAAAAATTGTTTCTTGTATTACTTCATAGTTAAGTCATGCAAAAACTTTTTTTTTTTTGTGGTTTGCGCTTATATTTTTTGTTATGTAAATAATAATTTTTTTGTAATTCCAATATAGAAAAGCTAGTACAAGCTTCAACTTATCCGTTGCATATTTTTTGATGTTCGTAATGTAAACCGATTATATAAAGTTAAAAAAAATAATAATATGGTAAGTCATTAATAATTTTAAAATTTTCTTTCTCGCCAATAAATAAATGTCTTCATAAATATTTTAACGTCTGAATAACCAACTTGCAAAACCTTGAAACTCTACCATTGAAAATCAAATAAATTATGTATACCAACTTTCCATATAATAGGTTAAAAATAAATTAGAGTTTTTACTTTTGCTGGAATATTATTTCTATCAAAAGAAAATTCAGTGTTTTTTTTTGTATTTGGTAATTAAGTAAATTGATAAAACATTGGCTATTGAATATCGGTTTCCCATCATTCAGTTGGTGGTTTTTGCTAGTTAGTGGAAAACTCTTTGTTTGAATGAATCTGAAAAAAAATGGGGATCAATTAGTGAACTTTTCCCAAACACGTGATTCCAATTATAGTGTCAAATTTTCACCGCAATCCATTTAATTATTCTACTCAACCAAAATTTTATTAAATAGGCACATTTATTTTCATATATGCACACTAGCGCAGACCCGCAAAAAATCACGGAATATTATAATTGTGGATTTTGTGAATCTGAAACTATTTATAAAAAAATATCAACTTTATTGACGAAGTCCAACGAAGAACACCGATAGTAAACTTAGGAGAAATCTGTCAAAAAATAAGCAAAAGAAATACACATTCCAAATGTAAAATTATTATTAATATGATGTCATTTTTTACCTGCTTTACTGCGTGCCTGAATCGTTCGCACAATCAAGTTTTGAAAATCAAAGTTTTGAAAATCAAAGCAAATCACAATCTAGAGGTTATTGAATTTTTATAACGTCCTTTTTGTTCATTGGCTGCGAAGTGAGAATGAAAAGAATTTTCTGTAAACATATTTAGGCCGAGTTGTTTCGCAGAAATTCTAATGTAAAAAATGATCAATCAGCGCCATTTTTTTTGCATTTGAAAGGTTCCCGTTAAACGCCGATTTTGGGTGCGTTTTAACTTTCTATCAAATCAAATTGTAATTAGTTCAAAAGCATAACAACATGATAGTTGTCCTATTCTGCTGATCACAATTTGTTCAAAAACTGAAACGGACTTATCGTCTGCATTTAACGGGAACCTTTCAACTATCAAAAAACAAAATTGCACTTAATGGCCATTTGTTGACTTTGTCACACATGAATGTGTGACAAAGTCAACAAATGGCCACAAAATCACCTTACTTAAAGCTTCGATTACATAAAGCAAGTTTACAAGCTCCTAGGTGAATCGGCGAGTGAGATTGTCATGATGACAATCTCTCTCGCGTCACACGCGCCACTCTCATGGCGCCACACGCTAGCCAGTAGCGAAAATTACGGCTCCCGCGTGAACTAATTCTGACAGTTACGAAATCAGCTGTTGGTAGGCCGCCATCTTGAGCGAGTAGCGAGTACCTTGTTGAGTACCGAGTACCGAGTTGACCACCTTTCAACTTTTTTTCGTAGATTGTCCGCAATCTGTAGTTAGCAAGTAATACGATGACACTGAGCGAGTTTACTAACAGGTAGTGAATTTCCCAGATAGTAGCTTGTAAACTCGCTCAATATCATCGAGGCTTTACACTTTGATCAGCAATCAAAATAAAGTTAAATATTGTATTTATACCTTTTAATCAAAATTTTAAAGTCATCGACCGTAATTTAACGGATCATGTCTAAAATATGAATAGATTCCACAAGAAGAAGCGTGAATGTATAAAATTTAGTTTAATTTGTAACATTTGCAGCATCGGTACTTGTTAGGTGATGCCTTACTAATTCTCACGTAGTGAAGTAATGTGGCAGTGTTAAATCCCTGAACTTGTGAAGTGTGCCGTGGACCGGGAAGCACGAAACACGGTTTAGTTAGCTGCTAGTAGCTAGTTACTTGAAGATATTATATTATCACTGCTGTGCACGTTTCATTGTCTAACAGGGCACGACTAAATACGAACTATTCAAAAGGTTCAAATAATTACATACAATTAATTGTACATATATATATGTGTATGTGAATGTGTATGCGGATGTAAACGTATGTATATATATTCATATGCATGTGTGCAGGTACATGTATTTATATGGATGTGTATGTATGTGTATGTTTATATATATATATATATAATTTTTTTTTATATTCCTCTAATATATTTAAATACTTTTTTTTTCTCTTCTATATAACCAATGTACAATAACTGTTAAAATTTGAAAAAAAATACATATAAAACTTTATATTACAACACATAAATACTTGTCACACATAAACATAAATAAACACGTAAACACCTCAGCACAGGTTCTCCTAGTGAGGTGTTCACGAAACATACAACAATACCTACCCACAGTTTCACCTTCACAAACCTACCTTACACCCAACATAATAAAATTATAAAGATAAATACTGTAATGTATAGAAATAAATAAAATAAAATAAAATAAATTCAAATAACGGATTTAAAAACTAATATCGCAAATAATAGAAATTATATTCTATTATGCTAATATAAGCATGTTTAAAAACATTAAATAACTGCGCATGAAATTTCACACGTCACAAAAAAATTTATTGAATTTATTGAAAAAAAGATGGCTGCCGCATGCCCCAAAAGATGGCCGCGCATGCGCAGATGAAGCAAAAATATTACAACTTGCATAAAAATGTGATCACGTTATTAGTAAAGGTGTAAAAATGCAGTTCACCGCGCAAACTACAGATACGCCGTTAAATGATCGTTAAGGCGTTTTGTTATTAGTAAGGCTGTAAGTATTTACTAGTAGTTTAATAAGTATTTTTGAAACAAAAATGATTTATTTATTATATTGTTCCAAAATTTGGGTTTTGTATTTGGGGCGGTGGGGGAGTTTTGTAAAATACCTATTATCGTAATATCTCGGCGGCCGTGTTTCCTCTTGACTGATGATGGAAATGGGGAACCTATTTAGAGAGGGAAGAGGAAGGTTAGGAAGTACCTGGCTAATCAGGTATAATCACCAATGATTCTGAATGGTCTTCACACACCTGGATTCGAAACCTTTTGGATCGCAGACTTTTGGATCTGCAGCTAAAGTATTTATTTACCACTCTGACATGGCAAATGCATGTAAAGTTTTAAATACTATTCATTTAAGCATAATACAGAATATTTTGGATTACATACACATTCATTCTTTCTTCCCTAAATTATTAAACGTATAAAATTAACATTCAATTGTTGATTTATTACCTGTAAAAATCTTATACAATCCACACGCAATAATTTATTACTATTCATTCTGCTGATTTCGTGATACACAGTAGGTAATATTGCTAGAATGGCAAGTTATTAAATAATATAAAACGCATTAAAAGCTTATTAAGTAGGTCATCTGTACTAACTGTACTTGTACTGGATTCTCTGTGTAATATGCCCACATGGTTACATCACTTTACAGATGAAGTTGTGTGCAGACACTTCTCGTTTTGCAATTAACGTCTTAAATGAGCACGCATCTATTTTTTTATCCTGTTTATTTCATAAAAGAAAGGTTAATCCTCTGGGTTGTGGCACTACAATAAAAGTAATTTTATTTTGATAGCACTATATTGCTTTGCTGACGTTTATAATCTACTTACTTACCACACCTTCATTGGGTACGAGTGTATTTTCGTGTGGACATGGTAGTCCATATTGTATAGCTTACCCTTCATCTCCCAATTCAAGAACAAATTCGTATATCAGTTTTTTTTACATTAAATCCACACAGGAGGCCTCGAGGAAAATAATCTCTGAAAGAAATGCATGGGAGACCGGACGAAACAAATACACATGTCATAACGCCGAACATTAAGAGGAACGTTTGCGCGACCCTTTTCGGCCCGTTTCATACCAATCTTAAATTTGGATTTGAGATCAAAATACCCAACCAAACTGAAAAATTGTTTTTTGTAATCAAAAGGTATATCAAATATCTGGTACGGATGTGAGCTACTTTATTTATTTTTGCTTTAAATTATAAGATATAGGCCATTAAAGATTTTAGTGTTTCATGATTTTAGAGGCAACTTGGGCAATTATTTGTGAGTAAATGAAAAAAAAAAAAAAAAATAATTCAGTCTGGTTGGGTATTTTGATCTTTAATCCAAATTTAAGATTTGTATGAAACTGGCCGAACGGCCGCGCATACGTTCCTCTTAATTACTAAGGTCCTAAGGATTGTCGTGCAAGTATTTTAACCTTGCAAAGGTGTAAACACGTGTAAGTTGATAAGAATCTTATCATCTTCGGGTCTTGAAGAGACCCATGCTGAGGGAGGAGGAAACACAGAGGCAATCATTCCAACCGAGCCGTTGAACTCAACAGCGAGTCTAAATTTTCATGAGACAAATGTTAATTTCAAATGTGTGTTTTCCAGCTATGCACTGGTGTAGAACAGATCAATGACACTAATTCCTCAGAAGATCTTCCATTGGATTCCGGTAGAAGAAAGACAGCATTCCCACCCAAAATTGTAATTTTTTTTACTAAATCCCTACAAAACCTTTCAAATACATGTTCAGGCTTTGATAATGTAATTAATTCTTTAAACATAAACATCCGATTTTCTTGGAACAAAACCATTGGAACAGTTACGGTTTTGAACACAGTGCATTTCGTAGTCGTAAATTACGTTGATTTTAATTACCGAATCTGATTCCCGCACTAAAGCAATTCCAGTGAACGTAACGTTTTATTGCGAAATTAATTACTTCACCACGTAGAATTAATGACGATAAGGCAACTCTAGAACGTGAAAATATCGCTATTTTTAAACGTATTAATATAATGTATATTATCAACATCCATCAGACACTAAGGCCCAATTGCCTCGCAGAATTTCACGGTACCGCGCGTTTTCATTCCTCGACAAATATCTAAAAGCTTAAAATACGTATCTCTTTAAACAATTTAAACATCAATGAAGCACAATTATACTAACAGCAACAAAGCTTGCCGTTTAAATTGTGCTTCATTGATGTTAAGCAATAGATATTCGAAGTGATTCTATTTAACAACAAGACAGCTCTCCCGACCGGCTTATAAAGTATGATCAAACTTTTGATTGCCATTTTTTTCGTGTCGATATGTTTTCGGATTAATATTTTCTAAGATAAATATTCCAATCTGTTTCTCAGATAAATATTTCAATTAGTTACTAAGTTTTAAGACATTTTCTAATGTTGCTTCCTAGAAAATTTTGACTTTAACAATATCACAACAATTTCCTTGATGTCTTTGCGACAATTGCATTTAGTTTTTATTAATGAAGAGCTGTGATACTTCAAATATAAGTTCTTAGAAATTATTTTCAATACATATTATCATTAGCCAAAAATGTGTTCGTGGGGGGGGGGGGGAGAGCGAACTGAAGTAAAATATCTTTAAAAATGGGGCATTGAGCCAAATAAGTTTCGGGAACTCTACTGAAAACAGTTCAAATAATAACCTTGAAGGTTTGTAACAGTTACGTAGTAAACTAGGTATCGTGATAAGTCCAACAGCCCACAGTAAACAGCCAACAGCTCTGACGTTACGGGTAACGTGTGTATGCGCACGACAGCATGCAATGACTTTTTATAACATGCCGCTGAGTGGGCCACAATGTACGAAAATAAAATTACATGAATTGAGTGATACCAGAGTGGGAATTAAATACCATTCTCCTCATAATTAATACGTATTTATTATATCAATTAATTTAATGGATTGACTTTCTTGAGGAACGGCTGCCCTTTTTTCATACAAAACTTAATTTTGATTTTGAGAATTAATAACAATTGTTGTGAATTAATAACAATTATTATAAAAATAATCTTTCCCAAACTACTACCTACGATGAAAACTTATAATGATGATATGAAAAAAGTAAACATCGAAAAGAATTTGAAGTCGAAATTTTGATGTATTTTTAACAAACTTGTGTTCCAGCGAAAATGATCGTTTGTATTTTTAATTTAATCCCACGCTTCTTTTTAACCTATTCATTTTAAGTACCATACGTACAAAACGTTAAATGTCCATCCCCCTCACAAAACATATTTTTCCCAATTTCTTTGTATTTCTATAAAAGGTTTTGTTTTAGTACAATAATTTTGTGGTAATAAAAAATACAATAAAATGGTTTGGGGTGATGAGGAGGATGGTGTCTGCGGATGCGAAAAACCTCAATACCTCATTCCAGTGTTTGAGTACCTTATAAAATCTCATTTTAAAATCGTGACCTACCCAACGCTAGTAGGGCAAAATATAAATTAAAAAATTGCCAAAGTTGCCTTTAAAATGATGAGAAATCGAATTATTTAATGGCGTACATTTTACAGGGTGCGGCAGCATAACTTCCTTTTTTAAAATGCGCGCCATTCAGTCGGTAGATGTCGTAGCGGAGCGCTAGAGGTCTCGTTCAGTTTGTTTTGGCTTCATATCCAAAATTATGTTTTGTACGAAAAAAGCCACGCAGCCGTTATGTATATTGCACTCTCCACATGAAAACACACCCTGAAAAACCCCTATTTTTATTATCATCAGGGTTCTACATAGAGTAATCCGTGCCACACCTGAGCTCATGACTGTTATTTTTCTCTTGTCGCTTTTTAAATCCAAGCTTATTTTTGGCTTAGGGTAATACCAGGGTCACCCTCGTGACAATTTTGACTTTCGGAATTTTGTCACAAAATTGTAAGCTACAAACGATTCCTAAACTTTGCTGTTCGCTTACACCAGGCAAGTTCAACCTTCGGCCCAATTGAATATTGTTTGCGGCCCAAAATTAAGTTCTTAGCTTTCTATGTTTTGGATTTTGGTATTCATACAAAAAACTTTCTCGTAAATTTATGACGTTTGTATTATATTTTAGTAAATTAGAACTTTCTTGTTATTAAACTTTATCAGTGGGGTTTTGATTTATTGCTTGAAAAGGCGCGTGGCCGCACTATCAATTTGTTTTCGCAATCATTTCCAACCAGTATATTTTTTCGCACATTTCTCGGAAGATCGAAAGCAACTTCAATTTGGGAGGCGGAAATAGGTACCGCCGCCCCGGGAACCTTTATTGGATAACCAACACCTCTGCCATAGGTCACCCCAAGTGGTTCGCTACGTTTGGTGATTTAGCAGGGGTACCAGGGTCCATGGGGTGAGGTTTGTCTAGGTCTTGGAGGCGGATGACCAGGTCTCACTGAACCCCAGATTCCTACCCACCCCTTAAACCATTTTCCTTCCCAGAACTCTCATCTCGTTCCTTTCCTTAAAAGCCCCCCACACAGCATCCTCAAAGATGACATAGGCCCTGAGGGAAATTATATTCCTCAGCGCCTCCTGTGTGGAGCTCATGTAAAAAAAACTGACCTGATTTCAATAAGTGGAGGGTGAGTGCAAAGGACATGCATAGGCGCGTATAAAGTCAGTTTATGTCTTTCAGCATTAAAGGTCGCGGTTTCACAATTATAGCATTTTTTGTCACCAAATTACCGGTAAAAATTAACTGTGTTATTTGCTGATGGACCACCTAGGCTCAGTAATATTTTTTTTGACCCACCAAATGATTTGGGCACAAGTTCTCACAGCACGTTCTCATATTCGACAAATTATAATCACCTCTACTATGAATCTAATTGAATTAACATTTTTTATTGTCATTTTATCTTTCACCTGCTCATAAAAAATAAATCCAGAGGAGGAGGAGTATTAGTATCCATAAATAAAAAATATAATTCAAGACAACTCAAATGCATCTTTACGCATATAGAACAACTATTCGTCATGGTATCCACCAAAAAGGAAAAAATTATTATCGGCTGCGTCTACTTTCCCCCTTCCTCCGACGCTCAACTATACAAGGACCACTACCATGAGGTTGAAACAATCCGAAGGAGATTTCCTGGCGCCGCTATAATTTTGACGGGTGACTACAATCTGCCTAATGTTGAATGGGACATTGATAACAATAAAACTGCATGCACGGACAACATCTACCACGGTTCTCATGATATTATCGAAATGTCAAATTTTTTAAGTCTTCGACAGTTAAACTATGTATTCAATGTTAGCTCCCGACTTCTCGATTTAGTATTTTCCAATTCATTATCAGTAAAAGTATCCGCATCTGCTGAATCCATTCTCCCTGTCGACAAATACCACCCCCCTCTAATAATTGAATGTAACAGTTCGGTAACAAAAAAAAATCCTTCTTCATCAACAAAATTAAACTTTTTCAAAGCAGACTATAATCAAATCATTAACCTTATATCTTCAACCGACTGGGACTTTTTGAACAATGAAGAAAACATCAATGAAATTGTTGATAAATTTTACTTAATTCTAAATAACGCGATCGATTTATTTGTACCCATTTCAAAAATTTATGTACGTAATTACCCAAAATGGTTTAGTAAAGATCTTATTAAAATAATTAGAGACAAAAAAATTGCTCATAAAGCTTACAAATCATCACGCGATCCCATTGATTACGCAAAATTTTGCGAACTAAGAATGACTACCAAAAAAATGTCCAAGTTATGTTACAAAAAGTGCATAGATAACTGTGAAGAATTGGCTCTCGCCGACCCTCAAAATATTTATAAATTCTCAAACATGCTTAATAATATTGACTCCAGTATACCCTCTAACATGTATTTGGATAACAAATTGGCCGATAATCCCCAAGAAGTTGTCAATTTGTTTGCTGAATTCTTCAGCAAAGTCTATGAATCAACAAATAATTCTCCATTGTTTAATGCCACTACATCCAATTATAACCAAATCGATTTCAATCGGTGCAAATTTGAAGAAAGTGACATTAGAACTATATTAAAATCTCTCGTCCTGAACAAATCAGCTGGCCCTGATAACATTCCCCCAATCTTCTTATCGAAATGCATATCAGTCTTGACTTATCCCCTTACTAAAATTTTCAACTTGTCAATAAAAACTGGCACCTTTCCGAAAAAATGGAAGACAAGCTTTCTGTCTCCAATTTTTAAGAAAGGAGATAAATCTGATATTTCCAATTACAGACCTATATGTATACAGTCGTCCATCCCAAAAGTATTTGAATCTGCTCTGCTATCTAAACTCTCGCCTGAGATCAATAAAGTAATTTCACATCGACAACACGGTTTCATGTCAAAACGGTCTACTCTCACAAATTTAATGATCTATCAGGAAAATTTATTTAGTACGATGCATAATCGTCTTCAGACAGATGCTGTATACACAGACTTTAGTAAAGCTTTCGACAAAGTCTCACACAAAATCCTTATTCATAAACTAAGATCATTTGGAATAACGGGGCATATTTTGAGATGGTTTGAAAGTTATTTACGTAAAAGAAAAATATCAGTTAAACTCAATTCGCACTTTTCACACCAGTTTGAAGTATACACCGGTGTTCCACAGGGGTCACATCTGGGTCCAGTGTTGTTTTCATTATTTATCAACGACATAACCACCATTTTCGATGGAGTTATGATTCTATTATTTGCAGATGACCTTAAAATTTATAAAACAATAACTAATCCGAATGACTGTTGTATATTACAATCAAATCTTGTGAGGCTACAAGAGTGGTGCACCCTAAATGAACTGTTTCTCAATATTGAAAAATGTCAAACAATTACTTTTGCTCGAATAAAAAATCCCATTAAATTTAATTATAGCATCAACAACATTTTTCTTAAAAGAGTAGAACAAATTAAAGACCTCGGTATTATTTTTGACAATAAATTAACGTTTGTTCCTCATATAAATGAAATAACCAATAAGGCCATGAAATGTCTGGGGTTTATTCTGAGAACAGTTAAAGAATTTCAATCAATTAATTCCTTTAAATTGTTGTACACTGGGTTGGTGAGAAGCAACTTAGAATATAATTCTACTATCTGGGCTCCATTATATAAAACCCACCAACAAAAAATTGAAAGAGTTCAGCATAAGTTTTTAAGATTTATTAACTACAAACTGGGTATACCGATTGAAGAACTTAATTATATATACCTAATGGAATTACTTAACATAACCGATTTGACATCAAGGCGCATAAAAAGTGATTTAGTTTGTCTTTTCAAAATTTCGAATGGCAGACTGGACGCCCTCGATTTGACAAATTTTATTAATTTGCGAGTACCTACTCGCGAAACTCGGTCGAATGCATTGTATTCTGTTACCAATTCCGCTAATAATTATTTTATAAACTCTCCCATCCAAAGACTCCATTTACTCGGAAATAAATACAACTCAATCGACATTTATCGTCACCAATCTGTGTCTAAATTCAAACTCAGTATATTAGAATATTTAAAATAAAGCCATAAATATCAATCAATTGCACCTTTATCAAATTATTAATTATCGCAAAACATGAAATATGTGAATAATAAAGGTAGCCAAATAAGAACACAATTAACAACAATCCTCTCGTATTTATTGTTATAAATATAATAACTAACTCACATTGACTTAAATTTCTATTTAAATCTTGGTGCCCTAGCAATAATAATATATTAATGATTACATTAAAATCGATGGTCTCTTCATGTTCACAATAAAAACAAAATTTAATACTTATGTATACAAAGATTACCTTAGTACTTACCTTTTTATCATCTCTCTTTTGTATTAATATTATCTTGTACTTTTTGTACCATAATTTGTACTATTTTTTACTTTTTTACTATCACACTATACACTTGTTGAACTCATCTGTATAACTTTTCAAGATATTACAACTCATGTATTTTTTATTTATTTTCTTCTATGTGTAGGTACTATTTATCGCTGCGTTAATTTTGCTGAATTCTTGAAAAACTTGCTTTCGAACAATTTATTCATGATCAAGTTAATAATAAAATCAACATAGTAAATACCTACACGTTCCTCAATAACTACTTTTAAGTATCTTAAGCACTCTTCTGTTTTACCATTATTACACTATGTAAACTTTTTAACTCCTTTGTACAATTTTAATGATAACGAAACTACATACCTATGTACATATTAAACCTGTTTGTATCCTTAAAGTACAGTTTATAATGTTATATACTTCAATCTCACAATTATACTCCTGAATAACATGTGTAACTTGAATAATGTGATTCTGTAAAAGCCTTCAAGGCGTGTATGAATAAATAAAATAAAATAACTATCGAAAACCTATTTAACAATAACAACTTTAAATGATAAATTGTTATAAACAATTTGCAACTACTAGTCCATTAATTAACAATGGGGACTAATTATATTGTCAATCAATTGTTTAACGATTGTGATATTTTATGCCATACAAAACGTTATGGTATTCATAATAATTATAAATTTATTATCATAATAAATCTACACATTACACGTGCATATTTATATCGTAACTTGTTATTGAAACTCTTAACGTCTGTGAGTGATTGTAACTCTGGTTCAACGAACTCGAGTTTGTTTTGAAGCGTCATTTTCAAATTTACCTACCCATTACATTTATTGGACAACCACCACTTTTGCCACAGGTCATCCCAAGTGGTTCGCTTTCCCAAATGTTTGGTGGCTTAGCAGGGGTGCCCTGGTTAATGGGGGGAGGTTTTTCTGGGTCATGGCGGCAGATGCGTCTGCCCACCTGCAGCGAAGTGGGCCGGATCGAGGGAGACTAGTTTAGAGAGACGTTTTGACCTCTCCAGCCGGGCTTTTACTTGCCCCGCAATGAGGGATGTCATCCTGGATACATTGACCCCCAGATTCCTACCCACCCATCATACCGTTTTCTTTCTCAAAACTTCCTCTCCTCCCTTTTCAAAAAGATCTTTCACACAGCATCCCAACAAGTTCCGATGGGAAACATTTTTCTCAGGGCCTCCTGTGTGGACTAAATAAAAATAAAAATTATATATATATATTTTTTTTTTTTACCATAAAATTGTTTTAATTCCATATTTGAAATGCGTGCATTTATACACATGACTTCTTAGGGTAAATATTAACATGTTAATAAAGTCAGATTTTTAAGGGTCTGCGCTTTTTTAATTTTCAAGAAAGCGTTATTTACTAACATAATATTCAGTTGGATGAGTTTAAAATTTTCCCTGCACTTTTATCACTAAATTAGAAATAATAATATTAGGTTCCTCTATCTGAAATGCAGTACAATATGTATTTGTCGCCTTCAGTGTGTTTTATTGCATCAATATGCAGTTAGGGTTTCGTTCGCTTAACTGCAAACGGTTTCTTCTTTATGTATCCCCATTTCCATAGAGAAGTTTCCTCCGTCTAGACTCACTCTTTCTCCTTCGCACCCCCTAAAACCACTTTTCGACACCACCAACACCACTCGCTTATAGTCCTGCAGCCTAACAACACCATAACTCCCCCAGCTACCTCCGCCGCCCCCAACCAGTGGCGGTTCGTGGCCTATTTTATTGGGAGTTCAGAGTTTAAAAAAGGAAGACAATATCACGCTTACCTGAATCTTACGTTGATATTTTCCATAAATTTATTTTTTTGTAAATCTAAAGGAATTCCTTCATATCACTGCATCAGAGATTAGCGACCCCACAACAAGCAAGATACAATTTGGATATTAGTCAAAGCGACTGTGATTAACGAATGTAATATGAACCACAGATTGTTTTTAATTCTAAAATAAAAATTTACGCAAGAAGCTGTTTTTATATGAATTTCCGTACGTAATTAATTATTTTGATAACAACTTAAACACATTTTTATCACTGAATAATCTGTTGATTTTTGCAAATCTCAGGCGCTGCGCACCAGCGCAGCTAGCAGGTTTCTGGGATTTGCACACTAGTATGATTAACTGCTGAAGAGTCACTAGTATTGTTTTGTATGGAACTATCTCTTGGAACAGAAAGTTCCATAGTCGCTGATTTTGAAACGCGCGTATGAGATTCATTTCGAACTTGTTCTCGGGCAGTTTTAGTACGGACCGGTGGATGTTTTAGCATGGAATTTGAATATTGCACTGTTTAAATTGTAAATAAATGTTATTATTATTTTATTAACTTATTCCTTGCACAAACTCACTTCCAGAAAACCGCCACTGCTCGCAACTACCCCTGGCAAAGCCGGCTCGACCCTTTGTCGCGCGCCTTTCAATTATTTCGTTTAATTATACCATCCTTTTCTTCTACTTTTTGTGTTCCCTGTCGGGCAAGTTCCACTTCAAAAAATGTTCACGGGATTGAGGTTAATATTATAAGATATCGATTAGAAGTATTTACATACCTATTAGTTTTGGACAGCTTTCGTCTTTTATTCCTCAAAGTAGCAATTTTAATTTAAATAAGTGTTTTTTTTTTACCCTTTTCGTTATTCACATCTGCCCTGATGATGTACATTGTAAAACTGTCCGAAACGTTAGTTAAAGAAGGAGGAAGCGCAACACGGCATAATAATCCAAAAAATAAATCATGTTTATACTTTTGGCCACCAAAAATTTCAAATCACAAATGGTGGGCTTAGTGAGTGGAAGGCTTGCTTCAATCACATTCATGCGTACTTATTAATATTCTTCTACACATCAATTCCACGCCACACTTCCGTAAATAATGTTTTATTAGGTTTAGTTTCTGATCTTCTGTATTGATTTTTTTTTACATTAACTCCACGTAGGAGGCCCTGGGGGACATTATTTTGGGGATACTGTGTGGAGTCTTTTTGTGGAAAGAAAAGAGTGAACCATGTTGTAGGATGGATCTCTAGCTGAACTAGCTAGAACGAGTCGTAGAAACGATCTGTTCTCATGTGACAAATGTAAACTGTGTATGAATTTTGGGTCCGCGGTTGGCGTGTTTCCCAACTGTGCACCAGTGCCGAAGGAAGGTGCTATTTCATCGGTGAATTTTTCATCAAAATACCGGTTGAACAGTGACAGCATTCCCACCCGAAGCCTGTGATCTAACCAACACAATTCGTTGGTTATGGGAGAATCTGTCAAACGCACCGCCCGTTTCTGAACAGAGTCGAGGGTTTTTCAGATATTTTCCAGACCAGAGGTGGCTGCCAAATTCAACCGTGGGGCGCATTGTTAGTAACGCTTCAACGGATTTTTCACATATAATCTTAAAACATAAAAATGAATATTTCTTTACAATAAAAACACATAAATTTGTTGTAGACCACTTTTATTTTATTACACTCTACCGTTTTCGGAAGCGCCCTTCCTTCGTCAGGAGAATATTGTAACTAATCTACATAGACATAGAAAATTGTCAGACATGCAAATTTTAGGGAAGGGGGTAGGGGTAATTGTGGGATTTCCGGGAAGAATAGAGCGGTTCACTGGAAATAAATTTAAAATGGGACTAAAAGATAAATTAATTTGATTATTTAAAATACTACATTTATTATTTAGGGATTTTCTATTTTCAAGTGCTTCTAAATTATTTAATTTTTTGCTTTTATTGCTACGGTGAAGAATTTTAACCCCTGTAACCTTATTAAAAGTGTGATCCGTGGAAATTAGATGATTTTCAAACTCTGAAAAATTATTATTATTTAAGCATCTTAAATGTTCTGTGATTCTAATGTTTATATTTATTGTTCAGTATAATACTGATAACAATTTAGGTAAATTATTAAAAAACACTAAAGATAGAGATCATAAATTGAGCCAATCAGGCATTTATCAACTATGTTGCAATGACTGTCCATCATTCTACATAGGTAAGACAACTAGAAATATATATAATAGTGAGTTCTGATGATATGAAACTAATCGTATACCATTCGTCTGATTGGGATGAAACTTTTATGAGTTGTCATGCGCACGCCCGCGAAGGTTTCGTGGGATGGGCGGAAGCGGAAGAGGGGTGGGGTGAAGGCGGGAAGATGGAGAGGGAAAGTGGGAGGGGAAAGGAAGGAGGAAGGGAACGGACACGCAGGGAGAAACAATTTCTTTATTTAAGCGGTATTATATAATATCAGAAATGTTAACTTTTAAAACATAATTTACAAAATATTATGTAAATGACCTCGAATATTCATGAATGAATTTCGTGTGATTTTTTTCTTCAACTTTACACACGTATCTTTATGCGTGACGCAAAGGAAAGTTTGCCAAAAGATACGAATCTTGGTTTGCTGTGACGTGCAATTATTGTGAGGGTGAACTTTAGTCGGCTTGTTTTCGTTAGGCTGACTGCTTTTATTGGGGGGTTATCCTTTACTTTCTGCGAGGGCCTTATACACTGCTGTTGCTTCCATTCTGGAACTAGCCGCAAATATACTATATATTATTCTAAATGAATAAATTGTGAAATAACACAAATTAAATAAAATTAAATAAAATTTATTTAATTACAAATTATTGAAAAATTATAAATTAATTGCTGGGTTACCCGGCTTCGCTCAGGACAACATTCGAGAGTGTTCTGGCATGTTCTACAATTTATTTTATTTATTTATAGCCGACACGACAGACGTTGTCCTGTACAAAACTGTCGGGACAAACTAAAATTAAAATAGAATACTATTGAATATTCGATACTGCCATGGTAGCGCAGTCTGCCGGATCCAATGTAAAACATTCCAAAACCAACAACTCCTTAGAAATAAAAAAAATTAATTAAAAGAACATTTTCCAGTGGACCAAATTGTGAATCTAAACCATTCTCGAATCCCCTTGAACCTACACAAAAAATTTCATCAAAATCGGTCCAGCCGTTTAGGAGGAGTTCAGTGACATACACACGGACAGAAGAAATATATATATATATTAAGATAAAAAGGAAATTACAAAGTACATAATTTTAACAATTTTATCATCACGCATTTTTATTCGTAACTTGAATGTCGGTCTATACTAATGTAAATTTTGAATGAAAAAAAATCGATTTTGAGTTATTAGTTAAAAATTCTGGTACGGAATATAATTAATCTTTCTCATCGGAATCGACCTGCACGGTTGCAAGACCATCTTTTGAAGAAATTTGAATTCTCGGCCGCTGGCCAATGCAAATCATTTCAATTGTAATTTTTAGAATTTGCCAACTGTCACTCCAAAACTACACGCGCATTTACTATAATCATTTTCAGCTTAGTAGATAATATTAGTAGATAACACTGTAGACTGTAGACGAACTAATCAGCGTTATCTGATATTATCTGTAATGCATAATAATGGCTTATTAATTTTGTTTTTCCGCGAACTATAGAAAAAATATAAAACACACCTACTTTATGCAATTAGATACGGAAATGGCTTAATAGTCATTAACCAGCGGCCGAGAATTTAAATTTCGTCGAACGATGATCTTGCAATTGTACCCTTGCAACGGTACAGGGCGGTTCCGATGAGAAAGATTAATTATTCTCCATACCAGCATTTTAAAATAATGAGAATGACTCAATATCGATTTTATTTCATTCCAAATTTGCTTTGATAAATACCCGCATTCAAAAATGCTCAAACTCGTGATGATAAAACAATTAAAATTATGTACTTTATGTAATTATTGTTTGATCGTAAGTATTTATAATTTTTCAATAATGTCTAAGCAAAATAGAATGTAATTTTTTTTAAATATATTGGTTTGTAAGACCGTAAGTAAATAGACAAACTGAATTATTTTAAAACCAGAGCGCGGATCTTTTTTTTATTGATTTTATTTTAACTAAAATTAAAATTTTGATAAGTAGGTTTCCCAAATAATTTATCGATTTATTTTACTGCATGATTAAATGATTTGAAATGTGCGTTGTGAAATACAAAATTTTGTTTGATAATTTAACAAATCGGCCAACGACCTACGGTAAAACATTATTGTACTAAAAATAAACATATTTTCTCCAAATTTAAAAAATTGCTTCATAAGATAAAAGAAGTCTTTCGAAATCAATTTATAATTTTTTTGTGGAAAAGAGTCATTACGTCTAAAAGTTGATTTAAAAACGAAATATTTCCGGTTTTGTCTAGTTATTCCCTCTATTTCACACTATTTTATTTTCCTTACGAATTATTTCACAATTTATTAATTTAAAATAAATTAAGAAAGTGTAGCTTTTGCAGCACGTTTAAAGATACTTCCTGTGTCGCCCTGGTGAGAGTCCAAACACGGAAATAGTTTTATCCATGTATGGTGACCAGATCTGAAAGCTGGGTACTTCCTCTCCTCGCTACCTTCAGCCTCACAACATACACCTAATGGGGATACCATAGTCTCGCTGGCTCTATTAAGAGCATTTGGGATTCTTGTGCGGTAGGTATTCCCATTCCGAATAATTAAACCATTATATTTTCTTTGGATTTAAAAAGCTCAACCTTTTTTATTTCACGTGACAGCTGCTCTCGGAAACAATTCCAACTCTTGGTGACTCCTTCGCCGGGAACTTTTCGACTACTAATATAGCACGTGCCTGTTGACACGTGGCCTACTTTATCTTTATCACATTTAATATTTTATTCAAATTTACTTTCTTTTTCTACTTAGCAACGTTTTTACCATAACGTGTTTACTTAATAAATAACCCTAACATGTTTTTTTAGACATAAAACCGTCAAATGGAAAAAAATTAAAAATTAAAATCTTAAAATGGAGCTCCCAAAAGCATGGCGTGTTCTTTTAATATTTAATTCCCACTGGGGGTAAAAACTACTGTGCAAAGAAGGATTTTTCATATAACGAAAAAGTGTTGTTTTATTCTAAAAGGTTTTATGAAAATGCTTATTCACTGTTTGTGGATAAATTATTTATACGGCTAAGTGTTCCATAAACGAAGACATTGTGGTTAGATCAGACACATGACTATGAGCCTATATTATATTGTACAAGTGTAGATTTGTAAGGCGGGAGACACTCATTGGATTTCTGCTATAGCTCACCCCAAGTAGATCGCTGCTTTTGATAACTTAGCTGGGGTGTCCGGCAGAGGAATATAAACGCTAGAAATATTTCGATTCTCCTGCCTTCAAAATTTAAAATCGAGCGTCTTATTTGCACGAGGCAAGTAAGCTAAAAAATGGTTTTTATTTATTTTGTGCATAATTTTACAAGAATGAAAAAAGTTAGAACGTACAAAACCTCACAAACAGCCTTGGTCATAAAGGGGTATTTAAAAAAAAATGTTTCTAATATTATTACTTCGTAGTTAAGTCACGCAAAAACATTTTTTTAATAGTTTACGCTTATATTTTCTGTTATGTAATTAATAATTTTATTGTAATTCCAAACATAGAAAAGCTGGTAAAAGCTTCAATTTATCCGTAGCATATTTTTTGATGTTCGTAATGTAAACCGATTCGTCTTAAAGATTAATCTAAATAGGATTTCACGTATAGCTTCATCTTAACGTGGTGAGGTTTGTTCAAATCTTTATGGTTGTGTCGGTCTGCTGCGAGGCGCGCCAGATCGGTAGAGGCCATTTGAGAAAGACCCCTTGACCTCTCCAGCCTGACTCTCTCGACGCATCGCTTTGCACCGCAGTGCAAGAAATTGATTCCTTCCTTTCCTTAAAAAGACCGTCTACACAGCATTCCCAAATATGACAACGGCTTTGAGAAAATTATTTTCCCCATGGCCTATGTGAGATTAAAGCTTTTTTAAATATGTGCGTTAGTGGGTACATATTGGAGGGTTGCATGCAAATTGAGAATAATGTCAACTCAACACCTCTTTGAAGTCATTAAAAGCTATGAAAAAAATAATTTTAAAAAACCCCGTAACCCTTACCTAACGTAACCTATTTAACAATTTTTTAATAATATTTTGTCATCACTTTTAATGACTTTTCTGAGGTGGTTCTGAATTGGTTTCATTCAGAGTTGTCTGATCATCATATTGGAGTACGATATTGTTGTCTTAGTGGGGTCTGCACACGGTGTCTGGAAACTCGTTGTATAAGCGGAAACGGGTAATCTTCGTAACATAGACAACCCAAGAAAAACTGTGTTTCAAATTTCTACAACACAAGTTTCCGGACACCGTGTCCTGGGATTCTCATCGCCTACCACGTATCCTCCAAAATTCACGAGTTACCCATTTTCCTGAAATAAAAGCTCAATTGTCTATTACGACAAAGATGTTTTATGTACTACGCGACTAAACTTTATAACATCGTTTAATAGAGAATACAAACTTCTTGCTTCGTAGTGGAATACAAAAACATGGCATTCATTTTATTCGGAACAAAATAATACCAAATCAACACAACAAGTACCATGAAGTGCCCCAAAACATACTACAAAATATTTCCTTTCCAAAACGTTACTTCCTACCTTTTTAACATACACAAATTACACAATCCAATGCCTCTCCAAAGTTGTCTCAAAAATCATGCAAATATATTTATTTAATGGTCTATATTTTATAATTCAAAGCAATTGAAAAGTATCTACTAGATATTTTCTACACTTCTTGATTTAAAATATTTTTTTTAAACTTGTGATTAAAACCTCAAATTGTAATATTGAATTAAATGAAGAGAATACTGGCGAAACTCGATCGAAAATCTGGAAACAGAAAAAGATGTTTGCACCTCTGGGACTCGAACCCAGGACCTTTCGCTTTCCGGGCAAATGCGCCAACCACTGCATCAAGGTGTCGATATCCGATTCGGTCATTTTTAACTGTTTCATACTTCGACTGAGAACCACCCACATTATCTTCATTTTTTTAACTCATATTTTATTGGCTGCTATCTTAATGTGTGATTGCAAGATTCAAACCCGAACTAAATGCTATCTAGATAGTATCTGGATAAATCTTTATCCATTTTATGTAATATGCGATATCTATTGACTTTTCTGCAAGTCTAGGATGAATATTTTTATTTTCTTAAATACGCGTTCGAGATCCTGGGTTCGTGTCCGAGCTGCGACCGTTCCCTTTTTATTTTTTTGTGTCTTGTTCTGTTTCATGTTTCTGTATATCTTCTTCTTCTTCCTCAATGATACATTACGTTGGTGGGTATAACGATCAAAAGTTATTCCAATAAAAAAATTAAAAAGATCATTCATGGGTTGGATGTCTTTGCTTCCAATCCAAAATTAAGTTTTCTTTGATAAAATGATCATATTGGCGCAGCCGTTTTTTAATGTGACTATGTATACCTATTTATTATATTATATACCCGCAAATCGTGACACGAGACTTCTATAACTGTTCTTTGTTTATCCGCCAAAAACTAACTATTTCATTAACTCCCCAATCCAAAGATTACATAGGCTTGGAAATAAATTCAGTTCCGTTGATATTTTCATTTTTTCTTTACCAAAATTTATATCAGAAATGTCTAAAATTCTGACATAAATTTTATTGTTATTATTCTAAAATTGTCATTTGTTTTTAATTCTGCTAATATTTTTTCAATCTTATGTAACTATAATAACGTGGTAAAAGCCTTCAAGGCGTGAATAAATAAATAAATAAATATTGTAGAGAATCTGTCTTATTCAGTTGGAGCTTCCTTGCAAAGTCTAGATGTGATGCCGTGAATACTAGATTTTCTTTAATTTGATTCTAACGACCGGTTTGAGATCTTCTTCTTGCGCAATCTTCAGACAGGAAGTGAG
Organism: Glyphotaelius pellucidus; assembly: GCA_936435175.1. Lineage (NCBI taxonomy): Eukaryota > Metazoa > Arthropoda > Insecta > Trichoptera > Limnephilidae > Glyphotaelius > Glyphotaelius pellucidus. Next base: position 37,055,560 of record OW386546.1, read on the forward strand.
GGGAAGACGAATCCAAAGTTCATTCGCTTTGACGATAGTAAAAATCAGAATATATAACTAACCTACTTAATTCTGCGACATCGAACATCCGATCTGATGCCAAATTATTTATGACTTAGTATTATGCATTCAACATTGGTTTTACAAAATATAATAGGTACCTACGTTATTGTTATACAGGTCTCTAAATTAAATCCATTTTATTTATTTGATTTAAATTCGAGTTTTCTGAGTTCCCGTGAACACTCAGGCCATTGGCCCATTGTGCTATCTCCCATTTTACCTCATTTCTTTAACAGTAACCCGGTCCCTTTAATAAAGTTCACCAGGATAAGTGGTTATGTCCTGGTTCAATAACATGTTTTCTTCCCACGTAGCTGAGGGAACTATGAATGAATTAGGAATGAATTCCCATCAAAGCAGGACATTGGCACCATTGGTGAATTGGAGTTTCTTCACCTTCTTCCTATTTTCTGCATCTATTGGTGTTTTCTCCTGAGACAGTTTCCCGTTAGTAGCCCTACCAGTTCCCTCAGTGGGTGCACTATCGACATTGAATAGCAATCGATGTTGAATTTTTTTTCGTGAATGTATCGACACGATGCTCACGATACCCCTTTTAACTTTACCTAATCTAATCCAACAAATAGAGCGTATGTGGGAATCGGCCAAATGGATTGCCAGATGAGTGGAATGTTCTTGGGTTAGTTTAATTAGGCAGGGGTATATTGCACAATGCAATCGCGAATGCATCGACGCAGCCACGTAAAAACTCGTCATTTTTTTCGATTGTATTTCTCATCTATTATTTGCTATCGGCAAAACAAGGAGCCTCCAACCCTATTGATACCCTTATAAACGAATTTTTTACCTTCCTCAAAGATAGATCCCGCAATATTTGAGGGGAGTATTGGCACATTGTTAGTCAATCCAAAGGAGCCTGCTTTGCCTCAATACTAAGGGGTATTCCATTAGAATCGCGGTTTCAACATTTCCTCAATTTTTTATAAAAAAGAAATTTCCTCGCATATTCTAACGATAATTGAACATTGCTCCGTTCCTCCTCACATTTATAAAATTCACACGCTCGAGACTCCCAATATTGTAATTTAGATCACATGCTTTTTGGTGGAATAACTACCCTCTCTTCTATCAGGTTTTATCTAATATCTCCTCCCCCGTTAAACTTCTCATCTCTTCTAAGTTTGAACTCAAATCCAATCTTCCACTTAATTATGAAATTTGCCCATTTAATATAAAGCCTTCCCTCTCTCCTTAATTTGAAATGATGGCCTAGAACGCCATTGAAGGGTGATATCCAGAAACATTGAAGAAAAAAAACAGTCTACAACCCAATAAAAGAACGTGCTTCTTTTGACCTTAAAGCTTTTCTGTCATCTCCGCACGATGAATGGGATAAATTACAATGCCTACATTACCCAGATATTCGTAAGTGGGTCAGCGGAAATCGAACAGTGAAACTTATAAATTAGCCAGAGTAGTTATGGTACCTACAGAAGTGGTTGGAGTTAGGCAACACGTTTGAACTAGTTCTCAAGGTCTTGGCTCTTGTGCAAGAAATATCAGAATGTACTGGTCCATTATAAAACTACGCTTTTGTCGACATTTGAACAATGGCGCCTGTACTCTAATCAGCAATAAAAGAAAATCAGTTCTACTTAGCTTTAATCGCCTCGGATAATGGAGTTAGTTTTACTGGACAATTAAAAGCTATACTTGAATGTAGTGTTTGAATGGCACTCGTTAAGAATAATATTATCTTTATCGGTATGTTGCGTCAATTGCCTACTGTTACTGCAGTGCGCAAATCTTTGTTAAGTTGGACAGACTGCGTTCATTTACTGTACACATGAACAGCATAAGGCTAGGTTTACACTCGTAAGTTTTTTTCCCGTAATTCGCTCGTGTAAGCGATTTATGGCCAAATTACCAATGTAAACGACACCAAAAGTCACTTAACGTAATTTAAAGCAAATTACAGAACTTCTTCTTTCGGAAGTTTTTTGACAGGTCTAATCGCGTCCGCGCTAAATTCCAGCCTTCTTACAGCTTATAAAATCAGTTTGAAAAGCTGAGGGACTTTCTGTAAGAAATAGTACCAAAATGCGCCGTTGCGAAATGTCAAAAATCAAAAGACAATTGTTTTTATTGGATTTTTTCCTATAAAACTAGTAATTATTTCCACTTATTTGAGTTTTCTGAAAATGGGCATCCTTCTATTCAATTATCGGTCCAATCCTTTCTAATCTCAATGTTTCTGTTTTTAAAATTACGTATTTGAATACGAACAAATACGAAGTCGGTTGCTGTCAGCAGCCGTCAGGTAGGTAGCTGTCATCGGATAAAATGAAAGAAATCCATTAATTTTCGCATTTGACGGCACAAAAGTGCGTGGAAAATTGTTTAATTAAAGCCAAATTATATTTCAGCACGTTATTTGGGCCTTTTCGTCTTTATTGACAAAATTGCATATGTTTGACAGTAGCAGGTCGATGTTGAAAGGAAGCAATCTTACCGCAAACGAATTTACAGATGTAAACGGTCGCACATGCAGTTACACGGGTCGAACTTCCGAAAAACTTCCGTGATCATTATTTACCACAAGTCAGATGCATATGTAAACGCTCCTGTGAGTAACCTGCCAAAATCTTACGTAATCCGTAAATTTTAATTACAAGTGTAAAGCTAGCCTTGTATACAACATAATAGTTAACTTACGTAAGTGGTAAGTTCGCATACTTTTAGCCTACGTAAAAAGTATGACGTTTAGCAGTATGGAGGCTTATTTAAGTGTGATAAATCAAATAAGCATTTGATATAGAACTTACAAGTTTATTGAACAATATTCATCCGATTATAACCGCACCATAATTTAATATTTTATACGAATAATTTGTACATGAAAATGGAAGCGAACTAGTGGCGATATCACAAAACTTTAAGTTATTTGTCAGTTTAGAACAAAATGATCTTGCTGATTTTTGTCACGGCGCAAGAAGTGGCTCGTGGGAATTTGCGGAATTGGTGACTGAGGAACCAATCGGAGTGCTGCGCGGATGAAGATCGCTGGCTTGTTCGCCTTCTACAGCAGAAACATACCCTGTGTGATGCTGTGATGCGCCATTTTGTATGTTCTGCTATGTGATCGTACAACTTATACCTTTCCAGGTGATTCACTCCATCTTTCCTTAAAAATACTCTCATCAAAGCATTCCCAAAGTTAAAATGAAAAAAAAAATTAAGAGCTTTCGTTTAAGAGAATTTTACGACCAAATACTTGGAGATAAAGCTACGCCTTCATTCTTGTAGAGTACAAAGTACCACGGAATAAAACCAACGATACTGCGGTGATCAAAGGAGGCAAAGCAACAAGGAACGCCATCTAAACCAGCCCGAGACCTGATGTTCCAAGATGAAAGGACTTTATACTCTTTATACTAGCTGAGCGTTGAGTATCTGCACAGTCCACGCGGAGTTTAAAGTGTGAAACACAATCAGGAGGACTCTGAATAAAAACTAGGTCAAATCTTAGCGGCAATATGGATTTAGGAACAGGGATTTAAAACACCGGAGACGAGCGCTCCGGATACACAAATTTAAATACGATGAATTACAAATATAGACCGCTTCTCCACTTTATTCAGTGTTTAGATTAAATATACGGTCGTTTCAAATTCAAATGGTCCTGTTCTGAGAACGCATCTCATGTGTAATCATGAAACTAGTGGACACAATGAACTTAATACATATTCCAGAAGGATTGGCGACTATAATAAAGGGTGTTTTTTTAGAGGTATACAAATTCAAAATGAAAAAAAAACACATTAAAATAATGTTAATGTCTATGATATTGGCTTTATTTAATAGATAATTGTATGCCATTTTTGTTTAAATATGATTTCGGGGATATGAGTGCCACGGCTAGCTCTAATGAAGCGCAATCTTGAAGTTCAATTTTCGACAACTTTATCGAGCAACTAGGGCCATATATCTGCAAAACCACGGCGAATGTTGACTTCCAAATGGTCCAACGTCTCTGGTTTATCAGCATAGACCAGTGACTTCACATACCTCTAAAGAAAGTAATCTAATGGTGTGAGATCACACAATCGTGGAGACCTAGACCCAGAACTTTCCGCAGAATCTTCCACAAAGTGGATGGGCACAGCTGCAATTGCTGTGCACGATGGCGAATCGACTCATTCGGATTCTCCCCAACACTACTCTCCACAGCAGCAATAACTTCTTCTGTGCGCACTGTTTGTCGTTTTTGTGGATGCGTATTATCCATTAGAGTGTACGTGGTGCGTATCTTCCGAATAACTTGCTCGGATGGATGATTATGTTGATAGTAAAATGGACGTAGTGCACGATAAGTTTGGCGAACCGAACCATGATTTTCAAAATAAATTTGCACAATTTGCAAGCGCACGTTCTGACGTCAGTCTATTCATAGTGAAATGGCAAAACGTACTGACTACAAATCAACTGTCAACTGTCAAATTGACAGTCTGTAGAAACAATGTTGCCAGTTTAAAAACCAAACCTTTAAAAAAAACACCCTTTACATTTTCCGGGAGTTGTAAATGTAAGATGTTACCAAGTGTGACACATGACATGCAAGAATATTCGATTCAAAAACATTTTCGTGAATCACCATGTTTTAATATTCACGCTGAATCTATCGCCTAAAATAATGGACATAAACCACAACACATTAAAATAAGTTGGTTTCCATTACTGGTTGCGGAATAATCTTCTTGATTTTTGTTGTAAATTGTTTATCTGTAAGCATCGAATCTAACGGGCAGTACGAGAGATCCGTATAATTTAATTGTAAACGGACAGTATCAAGATGAGTGGAATTTTATTTTAGGATTTTGTGGAATTCGAATAATATTATTATTAGTGGATTTTTTGCTGGTCACCGACAACTCACTCGCTGGAAGCTATAAGCGAGCTTTAGCAGTCAGTCAGCCCATTCAATCGATTTATTTATTTCAGGCTAATTTGTTTGCTTTTCGGAATAGCTCATACGTGTTGTCTCTTTTCCTAGCGCTGCGCCGTAGGTATGCAAGTGCGAGACCACAACAACAATAGAATATTGAAACGATAAAAAATGTGAGAGAAATCATATTTCGTTGGACGAAAGGGAAAGGGCTGTACAACTAAATGATTAATTATTATAACCATTTTTTTTTTAAAGAAAGACAAACATTCCCGGGTTACGAATAACCCAACAATTTGAAAATCTCCTACTACCACCACAGAAAGCCGAAAATGTTGCTTGTGTTGTGATGGAGGACTTGGCCAGCCGAGGAATCGAACACGAGACGCCCGGGTGAGACCCAAGCGCGATGCCCACTCAACCACTGACCAGTCGCTTAAGTTTAATCTGGCTGTTATCTTGGTGATTCAAACAAACAAAATATACTTATTTAATAATCGCAAACTTCTCATGGAAACGGTTGTGTCTTCTTTACTAGCTTAGTGATATACGTGATGTTAACTGTGTTAGAAAAATAAAATACCACGCTTTATATTCAAATCTAAATTTTTTTGTAAAAACAAAAGAAATAAAATGTACACCTTTATGAAAACAAAGTTTTGGATCGCAATTTGAAAAAGAATTATAAAACTTAGGAAATTTTTCGTTAATTATTTTTTCATGGAACGACAAAATGACGTCACAATACATTTGTCTAATAAAATACATGCGCATGTGTCAGTAATTTTAATTAAGTAAACGTAAGGTGAGCCACTTAAAAAATTAAAAAATATGTTGGCATGCAAAATTTTTATATACCAAAATTATATATTTATTTAACATTATAAAATTTGTAAGCGTATTTTATCACCTTTCAAAAACAGTTTTTAGTTTTCTTATACATTTAAAATATTCCATTTATTTTGATTTTATTGCAAATTGAAAATATTTTGACCCTCTGACAAAAAATGGTCGCGTCCTGAGGGGTTAAAGCTCTATTTATTTGACACGATCTGCCAGACGACAATCATAAATTCGTCACGTCCGCACCTTTCTCTTGGGAGTCAATACAATCATTCCGTTCAGAATTTGTCAGTTTGAATTGTATAAATATATATTTTTTTTATTTCTTACTAACTATTCAGGAGGCATCCTTTAGGGCCTTTGTCATTTTTAGAGATGTTTTGAGAAGAATAGTCTTTAGAAAGTAAAGAAAAACCTTGGTGACCGTACAACACACACATTAGTACAAATCACTTCATATAGCGACTGTGCAAATGTTCAGTAATTGTTAGATGTATTTTCCGGTTGTGACCAAAGAAAGCACAAACTTCCCTATATAGTTCTTAAGTGTACCTTTTTCTATATGAATACCGCACAAGAGTCCCAACTGCTCTCAAACTTCTGGAGTCAGTGATACTGTGGCATCCCTAATTGGGGTACATTGTAAGGCTGATGGTAGCGGGGAAGGAAAAAAAAAGAGAAAAATGGATAAGTACCTGGCTAATCAGATCTTGTCACCAAACACGGCTGAAACCATTTCAAGCAACCTTCAATTCGATATTGAGACCATCTTACACTCTGGAATGTGCCGCCAGTAAACTGTGTATTATTTTTAATGTTTAATTTGTAAAATAACACAAATTAATCAAATAAAATCTGCTTGCTCACGCAGAAATTTGAACGCGCATCCTCCGGATTGCTAGTCGAGAGCCTTACCCCTCGACCACGGAGATCACTTTCCTTTGAAATACTATTAGAAAAACTCAGAATTCCCACTTAACTTCTTTGTTCTAAATATTGCAATACGTTCATTCAAATAAGGAATTCCATCAAAGAAATTACTAATTTTTTCAGAATAAGGAACTCCAGTGAAAAATATTATGGCTTTAAAAAAATATGTTCATATAGACCAATAAACGCTGATTCTGAATATATAAATTTTATTACATAATATTTAACCTAGAGTTTTAAAAAAAATATTAAAAAGTCCATTTTAAAACGTGTCATTAAAACACCTTATTGCTGGATTTTGGCGGCGTGACGTCACCGCGCCGCGTCACCTGGGTCAAAGTTGTATAGAAATCAATAGAAATGAAGACGCAAGCCGTTCGGCAATCCGTTTTATTGGTTTATAGAGAATTGGAGATATAATTGTTTTTGTTTTTATTGAAACATTATTTAGGCCTAAATAATTCAGTATCAAAAATAAAGTATCTCTATTAGTTTATCTATATTATTTAAAATATTCAAAAACTTTAACTGTACAAAAAACGATCATAATGCCCAGTAAAACGCTCCAATGCTGAAATTCAAAATGGTGGGAGTCGAACAGCTGATTCCAGTTCTCTACGAAATTCATACTTCGGTTAGTCATGATGACGTCACACTAGATTCGGTGGTTTTCGGGGGATCTTGAAAAATTAAAACTTAGACATTTATTTTAACTATTAAAACTAACTATAAAAATAAAAATAAATATGCAGTTATTTAAGTTAGAAGATTCATAAAAAAAAATAAAAAATTGGACTGGAATTCTCTGTTACAACGTAATAAGAACGTAACCGACGGTTGATCTTCCAACAGTTTTTAAACCTACAATCGACTTCAAAAATACCTTTAACAATAAGTTGGTATGGATATCAAACGACTTTTTTTACAGTGTACTTAAACGCTGGTAACAGTTTTTTCCAAGATGCATTTTAATGAAAATATGTTTTATACTTTTGTTATTCGGCGGTATATCCTCTCTGCACACCATTAACTTAGTTATATTTTGTGTAGTAGGTACATCGTATTTTCCCTAACTTCTTGTTGTATATTAGTACCTTTGCCAGGGGGCCAACTGTCGGGGGATCAACTGCCAAGGAATCACGCAACATTTCTACTTTCAATTTCAACCTATTTTATAAACCTTTTCAACTCTGGTTTTTAAAATACGGCAGTTTTTTCTCGAGAAAGATTGATTTACTATTTTACCTGACTTAGTTGTTTGTAAATTCCTTTTCCATTTCGCTTTTGCTGTCGTAATAAATTAAACATGTCGTGTAATAAGAAGAAACCGGGCGGCGTTTTGTCCATACAATCGTATTCCCCGATTTCCTGTAAGGTTTTTGATAGTACTGCAAATATATTTTTTAATATAATCTAGCTATCGATCACTAGCGTGTCGGTATGTTTTACTTTTTTGATTCTTCTTATAGGAGTTAGAACCCTCCAAAAATCGTTAAAATACCCTGGTTTAAACGCCTTCAACAGACGTTCAGTATACAAACTAGACAACGTTTTTTTAAACCAAAACGTATGGACATGAGTATTTTCTTCTAAAACAGTTAGTAAAAAAAATCTTATAAATCAGATCAGTTTTGAAAATCGGAGAAAAATGGGGAAAACAAAACTTCGGTTTTGATAATTTTATTTAGGTACTAGCTGACCCGGCCACACATTGCTGTGGCTAACGAAACCCAACGCCATTACCCAATCTTTATATCTTTATAACCAACGCCATCTGTTAATTTGCATTCATATCAAATCCGCACCACCCGCTTGCCAGACCGCTGCCCGCAACCTGAATTGAATCTTTGAATTTATCGTCTTTTCTCTACTATAATATATTGTATGAATTATACATATAAACCTTGCTCTTGAATCACTCTCATGGTGAGTCAATCAATCTATTGGTGAAAACCGCATGAAAATCCGTTGCGTAGTTTAAAAGATCTAAGCGTACAGACACGGGGAACGACTTCATTTTATACTATGTAATGATTTTATCAGCCTACGGTGCAGTTGTTCCTTTCGCTCAGTATTCTGCAAAGAAATAGCAACCAACAGTGGCAGCAAAAGTTTGACAAAATGTTCAAATTTCTCATCGACGGGTTTTCTCTTAAATAATCGCGATACCCGTGTTCTGACTGACTGTTATTAGTAATTACATTACTTTATTAGCATTAATCTTAGTAACTGAAAACTCAGCAAAGCATTTCCCGGGATTCGAAACATGCGACTCTTGCGGAAATATTTACAAATTAAATAAAAAATACCGAAACAACAATTTCACTATTTTGCCGAATCGTAGAAAACGTTGGAAATTAGTGGCACGTGGAATGAATTAGGTAAGTACCGTGAAACAAAAGGAAATAATCTAACGTACATTTCCTCGCAGCTTCTTTGTTGAATATATCGGTGATTCGGGTTTGGCGTTAATGGCATTTTGGAGAGAAATAGGTCAACAAAACTATAAATATAATTTGAACGCGTTTCAAAAATAGTTAATGACGAAACTTACTGCTGCTTATTTAGCTGTGCTTGACGGTTTTCTCTAGATTGATTTCTTCCATTCTTTGCTTCTAATAACTCTCAAACTATGCAATGCGTCTAATAACTCTTAAATTAATGCGTCCAATAACTTTCAAATTAATGCAGCTTATATCTCTCAAACTATGCAATGCCTCCTAATAACTGACAAATTAACGCGTCTAATAGCTCTTACACTATATAACTCTCAAATAAATGCGTCTAATAACTCTTGAACTATGTAATGCGTCTAACAACTCTCAAATTAATGCATCTAATCTCTCAAATTATGCAATTCGTCTAAGAACTCTCAAATTTACGCGTCTAATAAATCTGAAACTATGTAATGTATCTAATAACTCTCAAAGTAATACGTCTAATAACTCTCGAACTATGTGATGCGTCAATTAACTCTCAAATTAACGCTTAACTCTTGATTTAATGCGTGTAATAACTCTCAAACTATGTAATGCGTCTAATAACTCTGAATGAATTTTTACAGATTTTCATTCCAGAATTTCTTGCTGATCTAAAAACTATTTTTTGTTAGAAAGAGAGGCTTTTTTTCCTTGAATTATTAGCTATCTCCTATTCCAAATGTTATCTGATGTGGTGTAAAAACCGTGCAAGATGTTACGACTCAATATTTTTAAATCTAATAATAAAATTGTTAAAACTTGAACGTATCCTGAATGTAAAACAATAATAAAATAATTGTGGTAAATAATTTATAATTTTATTTTGAAGAGTTTTATGTTCCATATACATATTACTTTAAATTTTTATTTTACGCTACCGGTTTCGACACATCCGTGTCATTCACTAGCAAACATAAAACTATTGTGTCGAAACCGTTAGTAAATTATTAAAAATTTAGAGGAACAAATATACATGGAAAATAAAACTCTTCAAAAGAAAATGTCTAGAAATTGTCATAGTTAATGCCCAAAAAGTACAAAAAACAGTTTTATAATGATTTATTATTGGGTTATTATCCCGCGTTGCACTACCTCCTTCTTTAGCTAACATTTCGGACAGCGTTGCAGTGTCCATCATCAGGGCATATGTGTAATTGATAGTAGTAAAGTGTGTGCTTGTACATGTAGATGCGAAACATTGGCTAAAGAAGGAGGTAGCACAACACCTAATAATAATAATATCTCAAAAATAAATCACTTTAATTCTTTTGGCCGTGAAAATCTAAAATCTTGGTACAGTTTTTTTTATTGTTTGATTTTGTTTTTTCGGGGGAAACCGGGTAATAAATTTTACAATAAATTATGAAGTGATTGACGTGGTTCAATCAGCGGGTAAGTTATTGCGCTTTTAGTCTGGAACACGACCAGAACTGGCACGTTCATAGACGCGCAGCTAAGGCACGTTTACATCGTAATGTTTGCAAAAGTAGCCCACAATTATTTGCTTATACTATACTATCGAGCAATGTCGCCAGATGCATGGCTTTTAACATGTTTTCAAGGTTTTTTGTGTCATTTATTAGACCTCCATGGTTTTTTTTATAAAAGCATGCGAGTGAGATGCGATTTTTTTAGCACGGATATCCCGCATTCAGGAATGTAATTTTTGAATTATAGATCTACAATATTACGCTACACATGAAATAATTTAACAAGAATGTATTCTACGGTTCTCGCCTAAAATGACTCTTCAAATGTCTTGAAACCTTCAACGCCAATGATGAAAATATCAAGAGACCTAGAGATATCATTTAGCAGCACCATACCTCCTGTTATATTGTGCTAGGCCAGGGCGTCCGCTCTGCCATGTAAAATGCATAGCAGGTCTATTACCTACTTACTGTAAAATGCATAAAAAAATATTAAATATAATGAGAAAGGAGTGCAAAGAGAAAGAGTGTAACGAGAGACTAGTGCAAGGAGAAGATGTAATGAGAAAATAGTACGAGGAGAAAGAGTGTAACGGGAAAGAAGTGGAAGAAGAAATAGTGAAATGAGAAAGGAGCTCAAGGATACATAGTTTAACTTGAAAGAAGTGCAATGAGAAAGAGTTTAACGTGAAAGGAATGCAAGAAGATGTAATGAGAATATTATAAAGTGAATGTGAACGGTAGAAGAAGTCGGGGACGCCCTAGAAATGGAACACAGAAATACTTGGGTCGAGCCGTGTCAAGAGTCAGAAAGACAGAAGAGTATGTAAGAGTATGAATATGAATAAGGCAAGGAGTGTTTTCAAGACCGAGTTTTTTGGCATCTCTGCCTACGCTTGCGGAGAGACAGCGTGATGTTTATCTATTTATACATTTTTTTTTTAATCCTTAAAAATCGTGTTATATAATTGAAAAATTGGGTTTTTACCCCCGAAACAGGATTTTTCATTTTTAGAATATGGCACCACTACAAAGTACCTGAGTTCTGCTTGGTTTTCTGCCAATAAGCCGCGAGTAGTGATAGGTCCCTCAATCTTCTGTGCTGTGGCTCAGTAGAACGGGGCATGGTTACTGGTTACGTGAGAACAGGTTTAACTACCAGCTGAGCCGAGCTGTGGTAGGTGTACCGCCGCAGTATCAACTGTTCCCCGGATTCGAGTACCAGCGACCTGCTTTATTTGGGACTCGCGAATCACGTAACTCTGCAGAGGTCGATGCCGTTCGCCGTTACACTCATTACACTGGAACCGGATAGCGGAATCAAATGGAGATTGGAGGCTCGGCTAGAAGAGAGTGGAATTTGTGGGAGAATAGACAATCAACGCATTAAGAAGCAACGGCAGAATATTGCCAGTTGAATGTACGAGATCTGAAATAACTTTGCTAGATAATGGACAAATATTTTGTGTCTGCAAATTGCTGGTAATTTCGAGTAGGTATTTAAAAGTACGCAGCCTTTTTTGTGTGGCTCCTTGCAAGAGCGCCCATGTCTGTACAGTGCAGAGAGTGGAATTATATCAACACCCTGTGGGGCAACTTTGGGAGGCGGATTGTGGAAGAGGAACTGGCGACATGGATCCCTTCAGCATCGGTGCATAGTCGGGAAACGTGCTAAACGCGCACCAAACATGTATACACGGTTGTTATCTGTCACATGTGGGCGGGTTGTGGAACGATTTTCCGGTCTCTGTGTTTCCTCTTTCCTACAAAGTGGGTCTCTTCACGACGGTGACTTGCGTTAGGTTAGGTTATGGGCTACTTTTATTTTCACCACTTTTAATAACTTTTCAAAGGGGTGTTGAAATACTACTTTGTTGAGTTGTCGTGGAACCCTTCAAGACCCATATTCACTCCTTCTCCTCAAGAAGACCCTCCACACAGCATCTCCATGGGTGACATACGCCCTGAGGGAAATTATTTTCCTCAAAGCCTCCCGTGTGGAGAAATATAAAAATTATAAAGGTAGGGCCTGTAGGAAGGCAACTACTATGCTTGAGTCCTCAATTATATGAAGGGGGGAAATCAGCCGCCGATAGCTTTTTCCACTTTCTAGTCGAATTACACAAAGACAAGTCTTGGAAACGACCCGTTCTCGTGAAGACAACATCAACCGTCGAGTTTCGCGAACGTGCACCGGTGCACCGGTGCACAGGGGGTCAATGTTGCTAGCTTATTCAAGCAAGCTCCATTATAATACATGTAGCACAGACTCAGCAAACCTACATTGTGCCTGTTCACTAGAGATGGCCATCGGTCTGTTAACAACGGAATGTCAATCATCGCCCTCATTTGCACAGAAGCATTAATTCTATGATAATATTTTTAAATTAAATAATATTATCAAAGGATCTTCTTCTTCCTTTTCACATGTCTTGTAGATAAAAGAAATAGAACGATGAGATACGACCTCTCTGAACTAATTTTTTCACCAATCATATAAAACAAACTCAGGATGAAAAAGAAAGGGGCCTTTTTGGTCCTGAGCTCTGAATGCCATTATTTCAAAAATCAAAAAAAACGTCTTGGGTTTACTATAAATTGATATTTCAAAGCTCCGCAGCTGGTGGAGATGAAAAGTAGGTTAGTTTGACCGTGAAGATCCACTAATCCCTAAAAAGCTATGTAAATTTCATGACGTCAGATCAAACTAACGAATTTTCTGCTTCATAGTGAATTAAAATCATTACAAAGAAGCCATTATTTATTTCCTTTGCCAAAATTGTTCGATTCCACGAACCGTCGTTAATTATTATTCGATTTGTTCATCGAGTTCGCAATATTTGCCAAATTTTATTACACAGATGTTAAAGTTCTCTAATCACTGTACCGTGAATTATATTGAAAGTAATTAATTATTCCTACATGAATATTCAATCAAAAAGATTCTATAATATAACAATTCGTTGTATCTTCCATTCTAATTCTAAAGACACTAATTGCATGGTTGTTATAATTCTTACATACAGAGAAGATTAAAGTTACTTCTCAGTACATAACTCTATTGATAATACTTGCTAGAAAACTTCGGCCGTAATCGTCACCACGACTTGTACAAGATACCACCCGGCAGAACAGATTCTAGCGCAGCTTAGCATGACAAGAGAAATGGTGCTAACGTGGGCTGTAAAGTTAACGCGTTGATCTGCTGATTACTAAAGACTGCGAAAGCTGTATCAGGATACATTTAAATAAAGACATTTAATATTCAAACACATTAACATTTATTAAGAGGAATATAAAAGCTAGAAATATTTCGATTCTCACGCCTTCAAAATTTCAAAATCGAGCGTGTTATTTGCACGAGGCAAGTAAGCATAAAAGTGTTTTTTTTAAATTTATTTTGTGCATAATTTTATAAGAATGAAAAAAGTTAACCAACAAAACCTCAAAAATAGTCTTAGCCATAAAGGGGTATTTTTAAAAAATTGTTTCTTGTTTTACTTCATAGATAAGTCATGAAAAAACATTTTCTTTAGTGGTTTACGCTTATATTTTTTGTTATGTAAATAATAATTTTATTGTAATTCCGATACATAGAAAAGCTAGTAAAAGCTTCAATTTATCCGTAGCATATTTTTTATGTTCATAATGTAAATCGATTCGTATCTACCTAAATAGGATTTCACGTACAGCACTCAAATTTACGAAAGCGATTTTATAAGAAAATGTTGGAAACGCAGAGTATGAAAGACATACGATGTTATTCTCGCTTTGTCATTCAGGAGCGTGGTCCAACGAGCATGCGTTTCAGTGTGGTAAATAAATGAAAATTGCCCGTATTTAAAATCAAATTACGAGTAGGTCCTATTGTACTTTTGAAGAACAATAAATACTGTGTCGTCCATTTTAATTCTAAAAACACTCGTGTCATGGGTGATAAAGTTCTTACTTATAATAATGCTGCTTTTCGTGGTATAATAAAGGTGTTTCAATGAAAAGGGGATATATTTATATAGGATACATTTCCTTTATCATCCTAATTGGCCTGCGTGCCTAATCTACTCAGTGAGGCGGGCACGAGGCACGAGAGCACGAGGCACGAGGAAGACACAAAGCAGGAACATTCATTACAGATGAGATGGAAAATCCACTAATTGAACCTCGTGAAAGTATGAAAATAGATCATAAACACAATTCACATTCAAAGAACGAGAAGATAATGCTTGTAGAGCACGTGTATTTTATATTGCCTTTATTTATTTATTTTATTTTTTGTTTTCTTAGGTGTTATTTATTACTTCTTTAGAAATTTATTCAGATATGGTAATAATATTATCTGGTGCCGTTCAACTCAGAATCGTGCAACTTCAACACATCCTTTGAAAGATAATTAAGGTGGGAAATAGGTGTAGGACGGCGTATTTTTAGTTATTTTCATGATTTTTTTAACACATAAGGAATACATATATTTTATTTTTACTTTGGGGTCATTTTGCAGATATATTGAAGAGTATATTCTAAAATTTTCAAATATTTTCCTCCAAAAATAACGGAGATATTAGCTGCCGCCCATTGTAAGTCGCCATCCGGCTGGGCAATTTGTGCAACTCCTGGAGGGATTGGTCGAAGCCTTGAGGTCACAATTTTCACTTGAAATCAATTTTTCAAGAAAATTTTTTTTTTTTATAAGTGTTTCTTCTATTTGAACTTCACTCCTCATAGAAAAATCGAAAATTAATATTTTTTTGAGGAATGTGAAAATTTTGTGATTTTTTACCTATTTTGAACGTTTTTTTGCAATAAAAAAATAGTTGAAACAAAGATACTGTTTAGGATTGAGGTTCGAATATAGCGCATTTATGAAACAATGGGCTTATACAAATAAACTATGAGTTTGATAATTATTGATCAAAAATTGTAGGAGCTAGAGGTTACACAAATTCTATATATTATATTCAATATCTATGTACATACTTATATGGAGAAAAGTATAAACTGTACAAAACTCTTCTTTTAAACTGAGATTGATGAAATTTTGCACACCCAATCTTCAAAACAAAAGGCAGGTCACTGTCTACAAAAGATTTCTAAATACCATCCCTATCCCCTTCCCCCACCCGTACAATATAATTTTAATACTTATTGACGAAATTTTGCGTGTTTAAAATTCAAAATAAGATGAAATATATTACTATGTACATCTAATTTTTAAAATCTTCCTGAAAAGCTCGAGAAACCGGGGACTTAGCTATTAGTATAAAGAAGGGCGTCTGTGACGGGCGGCTTGTATTGGGTTTTTATGCTAAATTACAGCTATATTATATATATTCCGAGATTGATGAAATTTTGCACACTTCCCCTTCAAAACAAGATGAAGTTGACTGCCTCCTCCATCCTCTATTTCCACCCCTTAGAACAGAATTTGATACTTCAAAATAAGAGAAAAATTACTTACCACATCTGATTTAGAAAACTCTGTGTAAAGCCCGGGCGACGCCGGGACTTCAGTTAGTAACATATATTTTAGTTTCCTGTCACTGTCAAACTTTCAACATTCATTCAAACATTCTTGCTCCAAGCGAACGGCCTTCACTTTTTGTGCATGTTTCGTGTCCATACAAACCTACGTGATCCGCTTTATTCATTATAAGTTCATCTGGCTAAGTTATATTGGCATCTTAACTTAAGTCAGGAAATCTGTTGCAATCAGTAAAAACTCTCGAATGGTGAGATGTAGCGTCGTAAAATTTTCACACCTTATTCCTTAAGGATTTTCTGGTTCAACACAATATTATTGGCTTTTCTTTTTTAAAGAGTTGTGGAAATTTTACATGTGAAAACATGTACGATGTATTTATAATATTGTGGTGTAGTGTTATTTCCTCTGTTGTATAATACAACTCTGATTATCGGTAGTTTCCATAATTCGTTTAGATTACGAGTCTTGTTTATTTATTTATTTATTGGAAAATGAAATAATACATTATTACATAAACTGCACATCTCACTAGGGCATCTTGTATCGAGATGTGCAGTTGTATCGAGATGTGCATGTGTTTATTATCGTCTTATTTAAATTGAATATCTACCTGGTCTTAACGTCCGTTCTAATTGATGCGCCGTGATAATCTGGAGAAGAGAAAGCGGACAATGGTCACTGAAGGTGTCCGCTTAAAGATCGGATATGATCGGGTATTTTCGTAACCGTTCGGGTATTAGATCCGAACGGTTAGTATCTCTATCATATAGTACAACTACTGACCTCTGTTAAGACACCTTAAAACCATATATAACTACACATACTAAGGACATCTGTTGAGATATGTGAAAACTACATACATATTCACATACACTACAAATGTATTGATATCGAATCGAATCGAATAGTATTATTAGGCTTGCGTCTGCGTGGTTGAATTTCAGAACCCAGCTTCGAGTGCATGTCTGACGCCACGCCATACGCACCGCGCCACAAATAACAACTGTGGAATTTCAAACAAAGCTATCGTTGCGATTTGGTTTTAAATTCAATGATTCGTTACAAGATGTCGCCACTTCCGTCGGCAGGACGCATAGGGACGTGCCCCCCCCTAGGTATAAGTTCTACGAATTTGTGAATCATCTGTTCGGATATGAAAAGATTGACGGTAATACTTAGCTGTATCTTGCGGCTGTATATTAAATCAAATTTCAAATTGACATTATTATAGTAGGTACTATCTGAAGTCCCTGCTCACTTCGGCTTTACGCAGAAATTTTCGAAATCAGATTACACAGTAATTTTTGTTTTATTTTTAACGTCAAGAATGCAAAATTTCATCGAGAAGTATCAAAATTCTGCGGGGGTGGGAAAAGTAGATGTGTTGATTTTTCGATACATCTGGTCACCTTTATGTTACTATGAAGATCAAGTGTACGAAATTAAAATCAAAGCACTTTGGTAAAGTTGAACCTAACGCGGTGCAATGTTAACCTTCAAGTACCGACCAACAGTGACTACCTTGGTACCTGTTCACAGTGTTCACCTACCTGACCATCAACACAATAACAATGTGCTACTCCCGCAGTAACCTCCCAAACATGACATATCTCGTCTGATACGTCAATAAGATAATGAGTAGGTACTAACTTTATAATATCATGGCTTTATGTGGCTTAACTATTATTAATAACCTAAGATATGTTTACCCAACAGAATGAACTGAGGAATATTAAAAAATATTCGCAGGTTTTCTATAAAAGGCCTACAAAAACACTTAAATGGGATCGAACAGTGTTAATAGGGTAACGTCTGCGTGGTTGAATTTCAGAACCCAGCTTCGAGTGCATGTTGACGTCACGCCGTACGCCGTACGCCGTGCGCCACAAATAACATCTGTGTACGTGGAATTTAAAACAAAGCCACCATTGAAAGTCACAAGATGTCGCCACTTTCGTCAGCAGATGGGATGGGGACGTGTCCTCCCTAGGTATAACTGCTACGAATTTGTGAATATGTAGTTTCTCTCCGGATATGTAAAAATATGGAAAGATTAACGGTAATACATAGTTGTAACAAACGGCTGTATATTTCATATGACGTCATTGCCTGTCTCGGTTGGTTTGTACCGGTGACTATCACTCGATGACAGTGGATCCGAGGAACAGGCTATTTTTAATACAGTTCCTATTGGATTTATAAAATGGTCACTTACTCTAAGTGGGAGAAGCCGAACCAAAAGCCGCCCGTAGAGTCTAGCAGCAAAAACTTGCGGAGCGGGTTTTACAACATGTCTCTTGATTCAGTCTTGCCAGAGTTTAATCTGAAGATGCGCGGTAAGAACCGGAAAGCAACGTGCGCTCTGAACACATGGCCGTACATCGCTCATCAAAGCTGTAACATCCTTTCCTGGGATCACATTTGTAAGCCTGAGCGGCGGGATGAAAAACCAACCAAAAGCACTCCTCCCCTAATTAGTAAGAGACGAAGAAAGAATGAGAAAGAACTAGAGATTCGAGATCGAAGAACTAATCAATTTACGCTCGGAAATCTGCAAGAAAATTAGAAGGTTTTTTACTAACTCACGAATAAATTCTCATTGTCCTTGGCGTTTCTTCCTTCACAAACCGATGAAACAGTAATTATCATCTTGCAATACTTAGTTTTAATATAACTCTATTGATAGTCCATTCCTCTTTTAATGCTATGCTATTAAATTCCTTTAATAATCTTCTAAATCGTTAATTGGTTAACACCGATTGTCTAACTTTAACGACCTTTAGTCAAATTTAAACCATAATATAACACTTAGGTAGAGAACCATTACAGGATAATAACTAATAAATAACCATTAATAATTTCAGAGAATTTACAAGGAAAGCAATAAGGACATTGTTGATAAAAATAAAAGCAATGTTCTGTTAAAAGAGTACGTTATAAATAGCTTCACCACAGTTTGATAATGCCTTCAGAAAGCGAAACAGCAAGGCAATTTTTTGAAGTGTAATCTTTTAAATTGTATGTGAAATACGTGCTGCAAATTTAATTACGTAACGTTCGGAAGTGCCTTCGCTGCCATGCTACCAGAGCCCATTACTGACATTTTTACTAAAAATCCTTCCGTAATCTCAGAGTAAAGAAGATATAGAAGGAATTAAAAACAGTTCAGTGTATTTTATTGTTCTTCGCTCAAACTTCCTAATTTTTCAATTACCTTTCATCATTATCATCATCTTCATCTACTTATTCTATTCGGGTCGGGGACCCTTTGCATCGACAAGGCTCCTCCTTACGTCCCTGACTTGTGCTGACTGTTCGGCCTCCGTCCATGGCAGTCCCATCCTCTCCTCGCACAGTTTCTGGAGTTGCTTCGCCAAGCTGTGTCTGGGGCGGCCCACAGGAGGTCTACCCTCTGGAATTGCACTTAGCATCTTCCTTGAAATTCGGTCATCAGGGATTCTTTGTATTCTTGTCAATTACCTTCCCCATACAAAATTTTATAGAATAATATAACGGTGCACGATGTCAACGTACGATATGTTCACTCTTTTTGAAAGCGAGAATTAACACTTTCATAAAATATAATGTCCATGCAAACTTTTCGCATGTAGCTGAACATTTTTTGGCGTTACACACCGTTTTATCTTAATTCAGTTAATTGGCCAAATAATTTAATTGACTGACGTGTTCCGCCGGAGTGAGCAGTGAGCACCGTCTAAATTGGAAATAATACTGTTGTACACTGTGCATTGCGTTTGTACACATGTGTATACATTATTTTACGTAACTCCGGTTCAGTGTTCTTCCTTAGCAAGAATTACAACATGAATACAGTAATATAATAAGCCGTGACTGCATTGTTTGATTTGTCTTCATTAATTGTTCGCTCTGTCAGTCTGACGAAACGTCTGGTTAATTACTTAATATTTTATGGCAGTGTCAGCTTTATAAAACGAATGCGTTTGGCCTCTTCGTCAATATTGACCATACTTTTTAATCATCCGAAATAAGACAAAGTGATGTCATAATATTCCAAAAATTAAAAAGCCTGTTTCACGGGTAAAAAAACCCCATTTTTTTAAAACCTTATTTTGAAGGTTTTCAAGAAGGAATTATGACTTTTCAAGATTTTTTACACTGTTTATAAAATACAATTATACACTGTTTATAAAATAATAATCAACTTTTTATTCCAATAAAAAGGATTATTCCTCTCGCAATATCAAGAATCGACATATTGTGTTTGTATTCTCCAGCGAAAACTTCTGACATTTATGTAAATCTGATGGTATTCATTATTCAAGGCTCTTTTTTAAAGTGTTCGACGTTTTTTAATGATGATCTTTGAATTTTAGCAATTTGACGATAAACGCTCATTGATTTAGTGTCTCGTAAAATTAAGATTCAGTGAAAAGTGTTGTGCGTGAGACGTCTGTGAAAGTAATCACTAATTACTTCTGAGTCGGCAGTAACATAGTGTAATGTATAAATACTGGGAGGAGATTAGAACAATTCGATGAACGATATCAGCGGTAACGAATGAAAAGCGAGTACAACGCAGTGATGCTCTGCTTTGTGCAGAGTTTCGATGGGACCCTATGCCACCAGACTCAGGGGGGCAGTGATACCAACAACAATGGACAGGACAAGACCAAGCCCTCAGCCAGGAAGTCGCTACTGGCCTTGGGAAGGGACTCCAAAAGGATCCTGAAGAGGAAGGAGCTAGGACCAGAACTCACCACGGTGTCAGAGGGAAAGGAGATAGATCACTGTGTGAAGATCCCAGCTCCCAATATGCATAGGGAGATGAAGAGGAGTCTCAGCGAGAGACCAACAGAAGGGGGGAAGAAGCTGTCAAGCAATTTCAGAAAAACTTGGTAAGCAATGCTTTTGATAATAATGCTTATTACAATGTACTCATTAGTAAGCGAGGTTATTACAATGCGAAGCATTCTGTAAACGACGAAGATACAAATAAAAAAATTAAAACACTGATTTATGGTAATAATAGTAACAGATTTTTGTAGTAGGTTTAATATATTATTTACACAGTGTAAGTTAATTAAACTATTCCAAAATACGGAACCCTCTTCTGGACCGCGTATCCATCACCCTAGATCGAATCAAAATGACTTAAAAAACATTTCAAATAATAAAACCACATATTCTGACAAAGAAACTACAAAATGCATTTTGATATTAAACTCCTTTCCCCGGATATAAAACTAATAGAAAACTTTAAAAAGTACAGGTCAAGAATTAAAGGTCTGGCTGAAAGAGGTTAATGAAAAAACTCTAAAAACAATACTAAAAACGGTAATATATAAGATAACATAGAAGACTAGTCCATCTTGACACAGGACCCTCTAGTGAGGAGGACTAAGAAAAGCTATATGTTATACTTAATAATAATATTTTGTATGTCTTCATGTTGTATGTAGTCGCGAATAAAATTATAAAAATGATAATTAATGGAATGCACAATGTAAGAATTAGAACTGACGAAATCTTTAACAATTTTTAACATTTTGTCAATTAAAAACTCTGTTCTAAATCAATAATTCTTAACATTCATAAATACAAAACATAACAAATAGACATATTAAAAACATCCATCAATCAACTACCAAACAAGATTTGGACAAAAAAGCTTATTACGGTATTAAATTCTGCAACAAATTCCTTCTCTCATCCAAAAATCACCATAAAAATCAATACCATTTAAAACTCAAATAAAAAGTTGTACACAAAACACCAAATACAGAAACAAAAACACTCAACTGCATGAAAAACACTACAGTTATATTATATTATGTATCCCTCAACAACTTCATATAATTTAATTTTAATATGAAAATGAAATATTTAGCACGAGAGATCCCAATGAAGATATCATTATAACAACTTGTTTAAAAAAGGGCGAGAATAAAACATTTATTAATTACAAGTAAGTAATATTTCTAAAGCTTCATTTACGGAGGATATTTATTGTTTGTCTCCGGAGTGCCATTTATAGCACCATGGCATTGACAACAAATCTAGGAACACACGATCGTTTTCACTGTATTAGTATTTTATTTAAAAAGTGATCGTGTCAGCCAATGTGCAAATTGATGAGGACTCGGATGTAGCTATCAAAATAATCACCAGTTTCCTTTTCAGGTGTGATGCATTAATTACATACCATTTCTCTGCTGCTAAACTTATGTTTGTTACATCCAACCAATTAGCCTCGTGATCACCGCTTATTTTAAGTATTTATTGTATGTGAAAATCTGGCACCGCTTGCAGAATGGTCTCTGCATTGATTATGCTTTACCAATGGGTCTTTAGTTTAGCTTGCGTCTAGTTCCCGTCTACATATTAAGCTACTTACAGGGGTGTGGTAAATACGTATACTGTCTAGAAATGTGCTGTCTAGGAATGTGTTATCATGTTGTCCACACTTGGAAACTGTCCTAGTCACGTGCGATGTAATGGTCACCTGCCTGACCTCACTCTTCACAGTTCCCCAACTATTTTTAAAATGACTTGCATTTAACCGAGCATCAGAAAAATGTTGATTATTTGGCATCTAAATATTTTTCTTTTGCTGCCAAGAATAGATTTATAAATAACGAAGAAGGAACTAAGATTAAAACTTTAAAAGAAATAAGAGAAATGGTTGACTCGGTTGAGACTTTAAAAATTTAACCAAACTCTTAAGTTGCTGTGGTATCCAAAATATCTTCACCACCAACGAAAATATTAATCTCCGCACTACCCTAAAAAACATTAACAAAATACCTACCTTTTGCATCCAATTCTAAGAAACACATTCTTGCAAATGGAGAATGACATCACGACTCAAAACATGCCATCAATGCTACTAATATAAACCAATTTAACGCTAGATTGGATTCTCATTTGGAGAGAAGAAGAATTAACTTCTTTTTAAACTTATTACGAAATTAGGAACGAGCGCATAAACAAAATGCTTCCTGACCATTAAATAATAATACAATACAATTGTGTTAGTTGTGGCAGCAAAATTTGGGCTTGACTGTTTATATTATGTCCTTCATTCCTCAAAGTTGCATTTTGATATCCTAGTTGACCGTCCAAAATTGAAATATTGTGGCCAGAAATGGCAGAAATCGTATTATTCAAAAGCTGTTGCAGTATTTCAGTAAGAAGACATAAGAGTAACCTACCCCAAATTTTTAATAAAGTCAATGATCGCTTTGTTTAAAGCAAAAATGTGCCTATAAAGAATTTTGCTCCATTCATTCCCTCAAATTTGGTATCTAAATATTTTTAGGTGACGGATTACTTAAATTATTTTATTTAAAAGAATTAAAACACTTTGTATTTAAACCACGAATTTATTATTTTGTATATCTACCGGTTTCGCTTCGACCAAGCTTCATCAGGATATAATATAATAATAACTAACTACTAAGGCAGAGATATCGGTTATATATAAGTGGAATGACATAGGGAGAAAGAAAATCACAAAAGAAAATAATTAGACAGAGACAAAATTAATATGCAAGGGATACAAAGGGTAAACAATTAGTGGGAGGGAGACAACAATGTACATTATACAGAAAAAGATAAATTATAATACAAAAGAACATAATTAGACGGGAGCAAATTAATTTAACAGAGGTACGATGAATATCAATTAGGGGGAAGGAGACAACAGTGTATATATGAGCATAAGTAAATGGGCAACAGTATTCAATAATATGATAAAAAGTCTGATGCATCTTACATTTTAACATAAAGAACAATATTTAGATATGGATGAAATAAATAATTAAGGGACTCAGAATAACAATATAACACAAACATAATATCATGGGGTGGGATGGATGGCCGGAAACAAGTTAAAGATAGGACTATAGGGTGTATTTTTTTGATTTGATAGATTAACTTGGTTATTGAGTAGGAATTCTGACTTATTTGTATTTAACGTTTTTCTAATCTCTAGAGCTTCTAAATTGTCTAATTTAAGACCTATACTGTTTTTATGTAGCATTCGAGTTCCTGATATTTTATTAAAATTATGGTCTGTTGCGATTAAATGGTTTGCAAGTTCAGAGAAACCTTTACCGTTTAGACAGCGTAGATGTTCTTTGACTCTAATATTGACGTTTCGTGCTGTTTTTCCTATATAGAATGCAGGACAATCACTGCAGCTAAGTTGATATATGCCCGAGTGACTTAACTTATCGTCTTTATCTTTAGTATTGATTAAGAATTTGCCAAGATTGTTATTTGTGTAGAAGGCCGGTTTAATTTCTAGAGGAAGGTTTCTAACACTTAGGTTAGAAAAATTATTTATAAATAGAATCCTACGCCAATTGTATTTTTGAGTGTTATTTGTTATCGGCGCACTTTTGTAAAGGAATTTATTTGTAGATATTTGTTTTAGTTTTTTATTGAGTATTTTATTAACTAAGTCAGGATCGAAGCCATTATTCGACGCTATTTGTTTAATAGTCGATAATTCTTTTGAATAATTAGTGTTAGACAGGGGCACGGAAACTAATCTATGTACCATTGAGTGAAAAGCCGAGTGTTTATGTGAGATTGGGTGATTAGATGTATTGTGTATAGTTATGTCTGTGTAGGTTGGTTTACGGTATACGTTACCGTATACGTATACCGTAAACCAACCTACACAGACATAACTATACACAATACATCTAATCACCCAATCTCACATAAACACTCGGCTTTTCACTCAATGGTACATAGATTAGTTTCCGTGCCCCTGTCTAACACTAATTATTCAAAAGAATTATCGACTATTAAACAAATAGCGTCGAATAATGGCTTCGATCCTGACTTAGTTAATAAAATACTCAATAAAAAACTAAAACAAATATCTACAAATAAATTCCTTTACAAAAGTGCGCCGATAACAAATAACACTCAAAAATACAATTGGCGTAGGATTCTATTTATAAATAATTTTTCTAACCTAAGTGTTAGAAACCTTCCTCTAGAAATTAAACCGGCCTTCTACACAAATAACAATCTTGGCAAATTCTTAATCAATACTAAAGATAAAGACGATAAGTTAAGTCACTCGGGCATATATCAACTTAGCTGCAGTGATTGTCCTGCATTCTATATAGGAAAAACAGCACGAAACGTCAATATTAGAGTCAAAGAACATCTACGCTGTCTAAACGGTAAAGGTTTCTCTGAACTTGCAAACCATTTAATCGCAACAGACCATAATTTTAATAAAATATCAGGAACTCGAATGCTACATAAAAACAGTATAGGTCTTAAATTAGACAATTTAGAAGCTCTAGAGATTAGAAAAACGTTAAATACAAATAAGTCAGAATTCCTACTCAATAACCAAGTTAATCTATCAAATCAAAAAAATACACCCTATAGTCCTATCTTTAACTTGTTTCCGGCCATCCATCCCACCCCATGATATTATGTTTGTGTTATATTGTTATTCTGAGTCCCTTAATTATTTATTTCATCCATATCTAAATATTGTTCTTTATGTTAAAATGTAAGATGCATCAGACTTTTTATCATATTATTGAATACTGTTGCCCATTTACTTATGCTCATATATACACTGTTGTCTCCTTCCCCCTAATTGATATTCAGCGTACCTCTGTTAAATTAATTTGCTCCCGTCTAATTATGTTCTTTTGTATTATAATTTATCTTTTTCTGTATAATGTACATTGTTGTCTCCCTCCCACTAATTGTTTACCCTTTGTATCCCTTGCATATTAATTTTGTCTCTGTCTAATTATTTTCTTTTGTGATTTTCTTTCTCCCTATGTCATTCCACTTATATATAACCGATATCTCTGCCTTAGTAGTTAGTTATTATTATATTATATCCTGATGAAGCTTGGTCGAAGCGAAACCGGTAGATATACAAAATAATAAATTCGTGGTTTAAATACAAAGTGTTTTAATTCTTTTAAATATAATGTCTAACCACAAAGTAATTGCTTCTTACGAAAAAAAAAAAAAAAAAAAAAAATAAATTATTTTAAGTAATTAGGGAACCAAGAAATAAGTTGGCAAGGCGAGGAAATAAGAGGAACACAATAAATGCGATGCACATTGTTTGCGATGCCGCTTATATTAGTTTTTAATATATTAGCTTGAATATTATTAGCTTTAATTATATTGGCTTGTACTCGTATATTATTAGCTTATATATTATTAGTTTTTGCTATTTTAGCTTTTATTATATTAGCTTTTAAATATTAGCTTTTATTACATGAGCTTGTATTATATTAGCTTGTACTGTATTAGCTTGTACATTATTAGCTTGTATATTATTAGCTTGTATATTATTAGCTTGTATATTATTACCTTGTATATTATTAGCTTGTATATTATTAACTTGTATATTATTAGCTTGTACTGTATTAGCTTGTATATTATTAGCTTGTATATTATTAACTTGTATATTATTAGCTTGTACTGTATTAGCTTGTATATTATTAGCTTGTATTATATTGGCTTGTATTATATTTCACTTAGGTATCCTTGTTTTGCATCCGGTTCCCCAAAAGCCAGATGCCAATTTTGCATGATAGTGCCAAGTGTTAAATAGTGCCAACAATTTGCTGACGCCAAAATCAGTACATAACTACACTTACTTTTTCTACGTTTGTAATATTGCGAAAGAGATTTGTTAATATTGCACTTTAAATAGTGCTGACGTGGAGATGCTTTGTATGAACTATCAATTAGTATGAAATACGCAGATATTCAATTAATTACCACTACTATCTCAAATTCATTTCGAATTCTGTAATTGAATCGGTACATCGTGATAAGGAGCGGATCGAAATAAAACCATTCGGGCCATAAATAATTTAAATTCATAAAAAATTGCAAAGAACACGTGCACACGAACTTCATTTCATCATTACTTATTCAAGGTACGTGTGAATGCTTTAAAAAGCTTAATATTTCTGTTTTCTTGTATTTTTTCTCTTGGTGTTCTTACAGCTAAAGACAAAATTGTAAAGTTATATTAACTTCAAAGCAAACTAAAATGTTTCCAAAATTGTAATATCTATTGTATAAAACAAAAACCTAAAATATAACTTTGATATAGTATGTAGGTATATTAAATTATATTCCTGTAATTTTTTTGAAATAACTAACAGATTATTTTTGACGTGGTCTAGCTTTTTGCCTAATGCGGGAATCAAATTGTTTAAAATGGTGTATGCTGTGTTGTTGGAATGTGAAAGTGCCTACTTTTGTATTTATGATTTGATGTTTGAACGTTTATGTAGCAAGGGCTCTATTCCAACAAATATTTTTAAAATTTTTTTTTTTTTTTTTTTTTTTTTTTTCTTTATTCATTATAATGTTTGTTACATGAATTTTATGATTTTTCGACCACCATGCTAGGCACATGCCCGTGTTGTATTGTATTGTAATTATATTCAACGAAAAAAAAAACGATGTTTGAATATGGATGAAGCAAGGAGTGTGTACCTATAGAAAGGGCCCAGGGAGTTAACCGCTTAATTTAGTACACCTGCCACTGAGCTTTGAGGATATAATTATTTTGAAGTTATTCTTGTGAGAAAAATATCTTCAAGACTTGACTAATTTTAGTAGCGCAAAAAAATTGTATATTTTTTTTAATTAAAATTGGTGACCCCTAGTTAGCGTGGGCTCTGCTGCCGCTCTCATTGAGTGCACCGCTAAATCCGCTCCTGACCAAAATAATAATTCACTGAATCTGTAACGATAACAACTCAATTAAATTTGTTAGTTGCTATTATTATTAATTAATATTGTAGGGTCCGAACTGGCTCACCGAAAGCAATCTATGATTCGTTGTTTGATTCAGAATTATGCGTCGGAAACGCAGGCAGCAATTATAGCTCTGAATCTATATAATGTGTCCATGTGCTTATGTTCCCTGCAGAAGTTGTGCGTGCATCTGCATATACACAATGGCTGGGAATATGTAGACACACAGTAGTTGAACGTGCGTACTACAGCTGGGCACGTGGCCGCGACGCAGAGCATTGCACTATCGATCTGGCGGCTGAATAATAAAGTAAATTCTGATATATGTTGTCAGTGAACTAACTAACGTTACAACTGCAATTCACAGGACTAAAGGATATACTAGTCCTTTTAAAAGGTTTTACAGGATGCTAGTAGCTATTTTACAAAATTCAACAATGTTTTTTTTTTTCAAAATTGCTTTTCTTATTAAACAATCATATTTAAAATATGGGAATTGGTGGTGGAAATGGTGGAATTACACCAGGGCTATACTGAGAGCATCATCCACTCTGGAACGTATTAATTTTCTTTTAATTAACAAAATTGTCAAAAATTAAAAAAAATCGGGATTATAAATATATGGGAATAACTGGAACTGGAGAGGAAAAGCTCTCACTACCAATCCGGAGGGTACGGGTTCAAATCCCGTGTTATTTCCATATATTTAAAATCCCGATTTTTTTTAATTTTTGACAATTTTGTTAATTAAAAGAAAATTAATACGTTCCAGAGTGGATGATACTCTCAGTATCGCCCTGGTGTAATTCCACCATTCAGAATTGAAACGATATTTGAAATGGCTTTAGCTACATTTTGTGACCAGATCTGAATAGCCGATAACTTTCTCACCTTTCTCTTCCCCATCTCCTTCCCCCCGCACTACTTTCAGCCCCACAACATACCCCGATTGGGGATGTCATAGTGCTCAAGACGGGGTCAGTTGGGATTCTTGTAAGATATTCACAAGAGTTATATATTATCTTCTTAGGTAGGCACTTTTTTATTTTTTAGATATTTCAAAACTCCATATCACATGATGAAAGTTACACTGTGAGATAAAAATGGTTGCCTTCCAATGCGAATTGCTTAGATTTTGTTAGAATTTTTGTTGAAACACATTCATTGTTGATTGTCACATTGATTGTTATTCACAAGAGTTATATTTTACCGTCAACAGATATTTCAAAGCTCTGTATTACATGATGGAAATTACACTGTGAGCTAAAAATGGTTGCCTTCCAATGTGAATTTCGTAGATTTTGGAAAAAAAATTTGTTGAAACTTTCGTCATGCGTTTTATCTAGGATTTTGACTCACTTAATGTTTTCATTTTTGGTTTCATCTGTTTTCAAAATTACAATATGAATATATTGTCGTTATGCACGAATTCCTTTTATAATATTTTCGAATGTACATTATCTAACTAATTTCATGATTGATACAGCGTAGAACTCGATTGAAGCTATAAATTCTGAATTTTCAATGGATTTAACATCATCAGTGATGTCACTCTGTTAATATAACACACTAAAATCAGAAAAAAAAACAAACTCTTTAATGGCGTACGATGTTTCATAATTTAAAGCACAAATAAATAAAAATAGTTTACACACTTATCACTTATTTGCCTTTTGATTTAAAAAAAAATATTCGGTTTGGTTAAATATTTTGTCCTCAAATCCTAATTTAAGAAACTCCCACGATTCCAGGTTCTGATTCACTTATTGTCGTAATATTTCATTCGAATTCTTATGTGTAATATCGTATTGGTGATGGGTCAAATCAACAAAATTCTTGAGAATTCTTGGCGCGTCTCCATATTCCAATACGACGAAGCTTTCCGTCAAAGTCATCTCATTTCCGTCAAAACTGTTTAGTTTTCTGAGCATTTTTCAAATTGGAGTTCAAAGAAAAAGTATCATTTTGCACCGTGAAAATAGTGCTTACAAACAGCAATTTCTCGTCACATTTTCTGAAATTACGTCTGAATGTATTATTATGTCAATAATCAAAATGCGATATCCTTATGTACTGTTAAATAATATCGTAGTTTAAACCGGTTTTACGACGAAATTATGCAGGAGTCAATTTCACGAACCAAATTACGCTTCCTGAATTACAAACGCACGAAATTATACGTAGATGAAATGGAGAGAATTAAAACTATTGGAATTACAGACGTCAAGAAAACCCGATCTAACCTAATGTTTGATTTTTATTTCAAATACTAAATTTTTTTATCACAAACTGAATACGGGTTGTTTCACAGAAATTGAACTTTTATAGTTAAATTTCGAGATCTGTTATTGTTTCATCATGAGCTGTTGTTTCCATGACCCATATTCGCCGCCCCTATTTGAGAGACGGAGCCATTTATTGGATAACCAACACCCCTGCCATAGGTCACCCTAAGTGGTTCGCTATGTTTGTTGATTTAGGAGGAGTTCTTTAGGGTGAGGTTTGTCTGGTGACGAATGCGTTTGCTGACCTATTGCGTGGCGGGCTGCATCGGGAGACAGCTTGAGTATGACATAATCTAGTATTCCAGCCGGACTCTCTCGGCCCATCGTCTTGCATCGCAGTGGGGAGTTGAATTCATACGTCTTTCACTCCTCGACTCGTTGACCCACAGATTCCTATCCACGCCTCATTCCTCTTTCCTTCCCAGAACTTCCCCAAACAGCATCCGCAAAGGTGACGTGGCCTTTAGGGAATAGTTTTTCTTAACGGCCTCCTTGTGGAGCTAATGTAAAACAAAACAAAAAAAACGTGAATAGGACTTTCACAAAACTAAAATATTAACTTTGAAATTTGATGAATTGTTTAAATTAAACAACATTCTAAAATTTAAACCAGATTTTTTTGACGTACATAATTCCAGTGGGTGTAATTAAAGTAGGTGTAGTTTTCTCCGTGCGTAATTACATTCTGACACTGTAACCACAGAATGCATAGCACTGTGGGTTTAACCTACGGGTTATTTACTAACAGAAACCTTACCATATTGAACTTATCTTCACTAGCTTTGCCTAAATGCTCCTGCGTCTTTTTTTGCTATTTTTAGCCAAAGACTGTGTCGCCACTGGTCGTCTTTGTTATTACAGCAGTTGTCATTTCCAAAAAAAAAAACAGTAATATAGAGAGTCTGATTTAGATAAGAAATCTCAGGTCAGATGTCCGCATGTTCAATAACTTCATTAGCAAGGAGCAAATATGTTCAATGTTTTTCTCTTACCATACTTTTCGAAGGGTAAATGTAAATTTTACATAAAACTTTCTAGTTCATGATGGAGGTGACGTGTTGATTTGAAAATTGATGTGCACTGTCTCAGAAATTTCTGCCATAAATACCAGTAAAAATTTCAAAAGCCGTTCATCTCAAACATCTTTTATCTTAATCATAATGAGATTTCTGCTTTCCCTGCTTCCCAAGAATAGCGTTGGTCCACGTTATTGACCGTGAAACGATACGGTTCACAATTGGCATTTGTGACAACATGCAGGTACTTACAGCAGTTGTCAGGTATTGCAGATGTGCGCTGTGAACAGGTCAGCTAACGCATACTAAGTTCACAACATTCCTCAGCCAGTCTCCGTTACAATGAGAAGACAAACATAGAAATAAGAGAGAAGAAAAGAAAAGTGTGAACATGGAATTTGAGTATGAATGCGGATAGAAAGCAGAGTGCGCTAAGCAAACCTTTTAAACAGAGTAAAAAACTTTTACAGATATGTCCATAAGTCTGAAATAGGGTGATGGAAAAGCCAATATATCTCGTTAGGTCTAAACCCGGCTTGAATCATGGGCTGTGGTTGGAAGAAACAAGTACGATACAATTTTATTTCTATTTTCCTTTTTTAGACACTTCTAAAATTAGAGCTGTAACACTGTTTACTGTTCGAAATTACATCGAGCTTTTTTAAAACTGTGCACCAATCAATCATCTGACATTATTTTCTTAGTCCGAAAGACAAATTAACTTATATACAATCTAACTAATCTAATTAACTAATATTTTATTAGAGGGTGTTTCACCATCATGGGATAACGAACGTATATCAATAAACAAATAAATACTCGGAATGGGTAGAAAACTCTGATAACTTATTCGATGGTACATATAGCCACTAACGAGATTTCAGTAATTCGGACTTCGTAAACCTCTACATAGTATAAATTTAAGTCCTCCGCCGCGTCTGTCTGTTCGCGATAAACTCAAAAACTACTGAACGGATTTTCATGCGATTTTCACCAATAGATAGAGTGATTCATGAGGGAGGTTTAAGTATATAATTTGTTAAAGTTTTGTGTAAATTGGTTGAAATATATAATTAAAGGAGGAATGTCTGTATGTGGTGGACGAGCAAATTAACAGATGGCATGAGTTAATTTACCGAAAAACACTCGGTTTTAGTTTTATTTCGTTAGCCACAGCAACGCGTCGCCGGGTCAGATAGTAAATCGCAAATTTTTTTTTTTTTTTTTTTTTTTTTTTTTTTTTTTTTTTTTTTTTTTTTTTTTAATTTATTTATTTATTTTATAAATCAACAATCCAGTCCCGCTAAGCCAATTGCAATTGGCTTGACAGCAGGTGCTTATAATTCCTTACAATATATTTAAAGTTATAATTTACATCTTTTATCTACAGTTAAACATTTTTTCATAAATTGTATCAAGTATCAAAATAAATATTCTTTTTCCAATAACCAATTTTTCACCATATATTTAACCTTATTCATAGAATTATGTTGCTTTATATTGTCAGGTAATAAATTAAATATCTTCGGTATGTTGTATTCAAACGTTCTCTGTCCGTACTTATTATTGAATTTCGGAACTATTAACCCGTCGTTACGCGTGAATCTAGTGCTATATTTATGAGCTATATATATAATTGAAAATAAACGTTATCCTATGAGAGATGGAAAAATACCCTCTGAACAACACTTTACGTGTAACAATTTTTTCTTGACACATCAGTTCCAATTTGAAAAATTGCTAATTATATTGTAGATAGATTACACTACTTTGTCGTTTGTCTAAATTCTTGTCACAATCCAAGTTCCAATTTTGAAAAAGACATTTAAAGTCAAAACAAATCCGAGTTCATTGAACCAGAGTTACAATCGCCCATAGAAAGACAGACCCACAATCAAAACTAGAATATTAGAACAGTATATTAATCTTTTTTTTTTTTTTTTTTTTTTTTTTTTTTTCACTCACTCATCTGCCCTGATGATGGACACTGTAACGCTGTCCGAAACGTTGGCTAAAGAAGGAGGTAGCGAAACACGGCATAACACCCCAAAAACAATAACAAAAATACTTTTTGGCCGTGAAAACCTAAAAACATACCAGTATATTAATCAATTAACTTTTTTACAAAATCGTGATATCATCAAATATTTTCATTGGCTCAACTAACGCACACTATTATATTGTATGCATGTATTGGTTTGCGTTTAGTATCGCGCTTACAATGCACAACTCACTATGAATATTTTTATTGGATACAAATTAACGAAATAATACTAAAACATCATAATTTAATCCAGATTTTGTATTTGAAGAAATCCAGATGTGCAGTCCCTAATTGGGACACTAAATTTGCTTTCGATCATGTCTATCCTATATTTTTGGCTTGTGGTTTGTACTACTGTTGTCCCTCGAGGGTAAAGGCAATCAATTGCCAGTGCATATAAGCTGTGCTTTGTACTGTCTATTGAGGTATCAAAAACCCCTGTGACTATGTTACCCCTGCCGATCAATAAGGACTGCAATGTCAACCAGGACTGTCTGAGGTAATTGAGTTCATTGTATTTGATGTTAACGCTATAAGTCACTGTAAGTTTTTCTGATTCACTGTAACACTAGCGTACACTACACTGTATGTAGGATTTATCATCATTATGCAATGCATACTGCAATCGTCACTTGCAGACAGTTAAAAAAGTAAACTGCCCCATGACCATATCATATTTTAATGAAATTGGCATTGGGGTGTGCATAGATATCAACACTCCAATTAAAAATATTCTCAGCATGCGTAAATCAAGGTTTAGTTGTTACTAAGTGGAGATGCTTCTAGTGAAATAACAAAAATAATAATAAGCAAAATAAAATAAAAAACTTGGTAATAGTACAGAGACAGAGAAGAAAGAAAGCGAAACATATTATAATATGTTGCTATATAACCTTTGTATGGAGAATATGAAGAAATAAATAAACAATGTTTTCTAGACTATCTAAGTGTACCTTGTGTAAATTGTCTTTTTCGAGCACATTCCTCTATTTTTACAGCACTAGGTTATATTTTGATTTTTTTTATAACTTTTATATTTATTTTTCAATGAGTTGTTATTCTATGATGAAATAATTATGTTGTTTGAAATTATCCGTTAACATTGGCGATTGATTTCGTGAGAACGGGTCGTTTCTTCGACTCGTTATTGTGCATGTCGACTCGTATATAGATTGAGCTACTAGCATTCGTTTTCCTTCCTTTTTAATCCGAGCCTCTTCAAGACCTGCCTGCCTGGTAGAGTAACGGATAGTAGCTATACTGCCCCATGTAGAGAAATCTCAGAAATATCTTCTGAACTGTCTTAAGTATCATAGTCATTACCAAAACATCGAAATCATAATCATAGTATGACTAGCTGCATATTCCCTGGCCAATTAACAATGTTTCTTTTTTTTTTATTCGCGGCAAAACAGTTGAAAACAGGTGTTTAACAAAATAACACATTTGTTAATTATCCTTTCATGTTATTGTATGCATGAATTGTTAGTTCTTTCCTAATCTTACAACGATGTCGATATCGGTTGCATGAAAATGGATCGTTTGTGTGCACTTCCTGGTGAAGTAATTGCAGTCCCTTTCAAGGATAATTTAATAGTAGTGCTTCCATCTGACTGGATAATTAATAGCACATCAATCGATGAGCGACAATAATTGACAGTGCATGTTTGGTTTTGAAATGAGAATATGCTTGGTTCCTACCGGGATGTCATTTATCCAATTCCTATCTCTCCCTGACTATCTGGAACTAAATGTAAAAGTATTTGATATTTGGAATAGTGGCAAGAAAAATAGTGCAAACTTGAGTGCATTTGTTTTGAAAACAGAAGAAGATTTGGAACCACCTTGGAAGCAAGTTGTTGGGATTTTTCGTGTTCAAAATCTCGTTTTTAATAAAAAAAGACGAAATTTGACCTTGTTAATATCGTTTTGTACTCATTCGTTTTGTTTTGGCGATAATTACGTTAGTATCGCGGTGGAACTATATAACTTTATTGTGGTTGTGTCAAGTGATTTCGCAGAGATTTAGTGGTGAGTAATTGGTTATCCCTTTTCCTTGCATACCTTGTTTTCCTACACATCACCCAATGCCAGTAAACACTATTTCGTCTCGTTTCGTTTTTATTATTTACAATCCATTACAGTGCTTCGGAAGCTGTAATTCGCAAGCAGTTTTGGATGCAACAGTGCACGTGCACAAACTGTTAACCTGGCAATGCGCAAACATCGTCATTATGGCTGATTTCTTTTCGGTAAATTGATAACTCCATATTTTTTATCGTCCGAAAATATATCTAGAATCTAAAACTAAAACTTTATGTGAGCGATTTTGTTCAATTATACAAATAATTGTCTTTTTGTAAGCCTGTAACAATGTTTTGAAGTATTGAAGTTCTTATTTTCGTCTTTTTATTATTTGCTCTATTTGAGGCAGGATCGACGCGACAAAGCTATTTCAAACTTATTGCGTCTAGCACAAGGAGCTGGCTATTAATTTTATTCACGCATATACATCTATCTTCTATCTATTTATACAAATATTGTTTCTATTCAGTTGTATGTGATTCAGTTACATTTGCTTTAAAGCAATAAGAAGGTCACCGTCTTCGTGATACTAAAAAAAAAACAACCTCCACCCTCCTTTCCAACCCCTTAAAACTGAATTTTGATTTTTCTTGTCGTAATTTTGCACACTCGACGTTCAAAATAAGATGAAAATTACTATCTAAATTTTATTTCGGAAAACTCCGTGTAAAGTTAGGGCAACGCCGGGCACTGCAGCTAGTTATCTAAGTAAAATAAAATCGCACGCAGAATCCCTTAGGCTGGAAATACAAAGAATGTTGCCAGCAGTCGACATAAACGGCTTCAAGCAATGACTACATAGATCTTATAGAAGGAAAAAAACTTTTTTTTACATTAGTTCCACACAGGAACATTATTTTTCTCAGGGCCTATGTCATCTTTGAGGATGCTGTGTGGAGGGTATTTTTAATTAAAAGAAAGTGAGGGAGTTCTGGTAAGGAAAACGTAAGAGGGGTGGGTAGGAATCTAGGGTTCAGAGTGTCCGGGTCATCCGCCGCCAGATCCAGACAAACCTCACCCCATGAACTCGGGCGCCTCTGCTAAGTCACCAAACGTAGGCGAACCACTTAGGGTGACCTATGGCAGGGGTGTTGGTTTTCCAATAAATGGTTCCCGGGGCGGCGATACCCATTCCCGCCTCCCAAATTGATAGTTATTTTAACATCAACTTATCCATGAATTTAGCGTGGGTGATACCCATTTTAAACTTTATTATCTCTATTTTCTTATAAGATGTTAAAAGTTCTTTGCTTCCGAGTATTTTTTTCCGATTGTAATCTTTAAAAAAATCTATTTTTTTCTTCACGGGAAGAAAAGTTTCTTCTTAGTATCCAAGCAGTTATTCACGTTCCCAGTTCGGATGACACAACGGGCGACCTTTTAAATTGGACCGTTTGGTTATAGTAAATCTTCCTTGGAATCGGTGTTATTTCTTGGCAGTCCAAATGGGGAGATGGGCGAAGGCTGGCCTGGACGCCTGGACCCGTCGGGGCTGGCTTTCCTCGAACCAATAGTCGTTGAACTCGGGATTCATTATCATATTTCAAGTTCCGGGAAATATTTTGGACATTCTGCGTATTGACATTAGGGTAATTCAATTTTGGCGGTTGGAGTAACATGTAACAACCTAATTACATGTAAATCATGGTGTATTAAATGGAATGAAAAATGTTTCAATTTGATAATTATTATTATTTTATTAGAAATATGAAGAATGAAACAAAAAAAAATAAAAGGAACATTATTGAATCGAATCGCGAGTCTAAATTTAAACGGTATTGATAAACGTCGCTACACATTCAGTATCTTTGGATGTTTGCGTGGTAAGAGGGGACTGCGGGCGGGTGTTCAAATTTTTTTCGACAAACGACAATCTTCACCTGGAAAACGACTGCTTACCGCCTCTTTTTTGCTGCAAAATACCAAAAAGTTAACATATCACCACTTTTATGGCAAATTAACGGTGGCCAACCCAGAAAAGTCATTAAAAGTGATGGTTTTGGTTAAATAGGTAACATCAGGTTAGATTACGGGCTACTTTTGTTTTCATCACTTTTGATGACCTTTTTAAAAAGGGTGTTGAAATGCCACTTCGTTGAGTTAGCGTGGAACCCTAAATAAACCACCACTTTAGCTGAAAAATGACACTGCTTTTCGAAGAAAAATAACGCATTCTTTAGTTCCTAATCACTGTTTCAACAGAAAAATTACCACGAATACAGTACATCTACTGAATTTCATATACCTAAAAGAGCTACTCGTTCCAAAATATTGTTTAAATGTAACATCAGGACCGAGCATTACAAACACGTACTTGTACCTAGATTACAAGAAGACATCAGATGTGGCGGATTTATTTAACTGCACGGAAGATCGGTACAAGAAGGATATGCCATCATATCTTTTCAATCAATGTTAATTTAGCCAAGTCTACCTACATGTTTTGTTGTAGGCGTATCTCTTTGTTTTATTTATATCCTTTAAGGACTTGCATTCTTTATACACTTTCTCATGTCATTGTACAATCTAATGTCAGATTTGATTGTTACAATATAAAAAATACTTTTATTCGCTTATAATGCTTGTATTCAAAAGAAAACTTATAGTGCACCTAAGCCTGATAAATACTTATATAAAATTTTCAAAATCGAGGTTTTGTATTGACCGTTTTTCTCCTCCAAAACTGGATCGATTTTGAACACTTTGTCTAGTCTAGTGAACGTTTATTGATGGCGTTCAACCAGGCAATTTTAACGATTTTTCGAGGGTCCTAACTCCGGTAAGAAGTGACTTATCAACATACCGACTTGCTAGTAGTCAATATCTATATTATATCAAAAAATATATTTGCTCTTGTCAAAATTCAGAGAGGAAATTAGGGAATGTGTGTCCTCTTAACTGTGACATACAATTATTGTTTATGGTGTATTTATAACGTTGATATTAAACGAATAAATGTTATCGTGATATTCGTAATAACTGTGTAATCCGTAATAATTGTAATAATAATAACTGTGTAATCCGTAATAACTGTAATAATAATAACTGTGTAATCCGTAATAACTGCTTGTCGAATATAGATATAATATATAGTAAATTTAATTGTACACAACTGCTAATGCTGTGCAAATCACAAGTGCGCCCCACGGTTGAATTTGGCAGCCACCTTCGGTCTGGAGCTCCAAAATACTTGAAAAATGCCCTCGACTCTGCGCAGAAACGGGCGGTCCGTTTGATAGATTCTCCCACCTTAACGAACGAATTGCAAACTTTAGAGCACAGGCGTCGGGTGGGAATGCAATCCCTGTTCTACCGGTATTTCAATGGAAGATGCTCTGAGGAACTAGCATTGATCCTTTCGGCACTGGTGCATAGTCGGGAGACACGCCTACGCGCGCCCAACTTATGTACACGGTTAACATTTTTCGCATGAGAACGGGTCGTTTTTTCGGGAGTTGACAGCTCGGCTGTGGAACGATTTGCCGGCCTCTGTGTTTCCTCCCTTCTACAACACGGGTCTCTTCAAGACCAATGTCCATTCCTTCCTCTCCTCCAAAAGATCCTCCACACGGCATCCCAGATGACATGGGCCTGAAGGAAATTATTTTCCTCAGGGCCTCCTGTGTGGAGTTAATGTAAAAAAAATACAGAGTATGTATATATATTTAGAACTTAGAAACCCGCATATATACATATCTACATTGAAATAATATTGTAGAAAGGTTTCATCGCACTCTCGACAAGCTAACTTAGTTATAGTTAGTACTTAGTACATACCACGTGAACTTGGAACATAATTCCACGAATCCAGCCCATAAGTAACAAACCAAGTTCCAACTTCCCAAGGATTTCGTCCAAGTTCGTTGCTTTATTCGAGTATTAGTTGGAATCGGAGTGTGATTCACTTTGACCATTGTCGTATTTCACGTTATTAGTACTAGGTTAATGGTGTTTTCCCTCGACCAGTTTCAAGGTTTAATTATTCCCAAGTGTACCCATTTTTCCCAGTTTGTTTGGATAACTTCCCTGAAATTCCCTTTCAACAGTTCGATGTTGAACTCAATACGAGAAAACTTTGCGTATAAACATAAATCTCGCCTAATTTTATTGAATTTGTTTTTCAAGTCGTTAAACAACAAATATTGGCACATTGAGAGTTAATTGATGGCTTTAAAATATAGGTCAACTGGAAGTTTGTGGATGCTTTAATATAAATATATGACTTTAAAACTGTATGTGCTGAAATGGCGCAAACAGTAATAAAATAAAGTATTCTATGACTTCAAACGGATCTTTACTCGTTATTTTCGATGCTTTATAACAGTTAAAAAAAAAGTTTGTGATGCATTTAAAAATAATAACTAGTAGTTAGGTGAACATTAGACTTCGCGTACTGTTGATTGCTCCGTCTAGACAGCTCGCAATAGTCGCAACGTGCACGCGCTCTGGCTGAATAAAAAATAACTCTTAAGATGAAGCTATCCTATTTAGATTAATCTTTACGACGAATCGGTTTACATTATGAACATCAAAAAATATGCTGCGGATAAATTGAAGCTTTTGCTAGCTTTTTTATGTCCTGGAATTACAATAAAATTATTAATTACATAACACAAAATATAACCGTAAACCACAAAAAATATGTTTTTGAATGATTTAACTATGAAGTAATATAAAAACAATTTTTTAAAAATACCCCTTAATAGCTAAGATTATTTTTGAGGTTTTGTATGTTTTAACTTTTTTTCATTCTTATAAAATTATGCACAAAATAAATAAAAACCACTTTTTGCTTACTTGCCTTTAAATTTTGAGGGCATGAGAATTGAAATATTTCTAGCGTTTATATTCCTCTTAATAAAAACATTTGATTTTTCGGGCCATCCCTTTGGCCGGCGAGTAGCCTATTTCAGAGAAATGCTTGTTTGTGTGCGTGAATGCGACCAAGGCATTGTAATATCAAAGAATGCATTGTCACCGACAGCTTGTTTATCTGCCGAGTTTCAGCTCGATCAGATGTCGCGAGTGGGTTAATTTCCACCTCCAAGTTTTACATTCATTCCCGAAAACAAAATCTAAATTCAAAAAGATGTATTTAAAAAGCCACTATCAAACATGGCTACCATCTTGTTAGGATTGACCGGACACGGAACAAACAAACAAATTTACAGAGAGGCGAAATGAAAAGTGTTCGGATCAAAACAGGATTTCACTAATAGATGATGATTGGATTATTTCTGTCTATTTTTTTATTATTTTTGTAATAACTTAATGTGAAAAACCAATATTTAATCAATTTTAGCGACTATCAAACAAACATTGAAACCGATAAATCAGAAAAAGATTCGGTCGCATCTAGGAATTGAACGCAGGACCTTAGCCTCGCTGGGTCTCTCACAGGGGAAATGTAACTTCCACATTCCACCTGGCGCGCTTTTGAAGGTCATTTTGTTGGCGCTGTACAAGCATGTATGCATTACTTTTCAGCCTACTCTCGTAGATATTAATGTTCAGACAGTTTTCAAACCATCCGCGAATCAATCTGAAGAAATGCTTAGCGTACATACTGTACATCCCTTCTGACTCGTAGATGGTTCATTCTGAGACTACCCAAAAGAAAGTCGGCTGGTAATAACACCCTGTATACATAGAAGAAAAATTATAAACAAAATTAACATGATAAAATCTCTGGAATGGTATGGTATAACCTTTACAACTCTAATAAGCATAAATTAATTGTTTGTTTTAAACGGTAGTGTGTTCAATTACATAGTAATTAATACATGAGAGATTGCTTTATTATGAATATCGGAATCTTGTTTGACTTGTAGATATAGGGCATTACACCCATTAGCTTGTTTATCTTCAGTGTAATGCATTTAAGTTAATGATATTGATTCATGGCTCGCGTTGTTTGTACTAGTATTGATAAACATTATTTCGATAGCTAAGTAAAATCTATAAAATTATTTTCATTAAGCATTATATTAATGCACTTGCATCACAATCCTGGAATATTTAACCTAGCTTCAGAAATCGTATTAATACGACTGCTGACGATTGGAAAATTTGTAAAATAAAACTAGACTTAAATACATATTTGTGTGTCATAAACTAAACACTTCTTTTGCCCAACACCATTGTATATACTCACCAATAAAAATGTTTCTCTAATAAATTAAAATTAGTGAACTCTATTGAGAAATATTTTAGGGAAATCATAACCAAAAAAACTGCTTCCACTGTTTCCCCTGAAATTAATAATCTTATAATGCTCTATTCCATCCTTCGTAATATATTTTATTGATTTTCTTCTCTACTAAATATGTATAAATGTTTGTCTTTTAATTTCATAATCATGATTACGATGTAATAGTATTAATACACACATATTTTTGTGTTCTTAAGGGGGGGGAGTAAAGTTCTAAAGGCTAAAAAAAGGTATATTTTCATGATTTTTTTTGTCAATGAATAATGTTGGTTTATTTATTTCATATTCACCTTATAGTATAACATCTGAAATATCTTCGAAATTTTTTTTAATTAAATACGTCAATAAATAAGTCCGTGAGAGCGAATCTCCGGAGGCGCCTCGAAAAAAGTTGTTATGCGGTGAACACTATAACTGGTTACCGGATCATCTGAATCAAAAAAGTGTTTAAAATGTGATATGTTTTCCTGGGTAGTCAGAGGGAGTTTTTTTTCGATTTTTTTTGGCAGCATTTTGAAGTCAAAAACGCGATTTTCGCTAAAAATATTTCGGTGAACTTGATATATTAAAATGGAAAAAATGGTAAAAAAACTCCCTCTGACTTCCCGTTGATTTATGTGCAGAAATAGTTACAAAATTTCAAAAAGATCGGTCAAGTATATTTTGAGTTATGATGTTCACGAACTTCAAGAACTTCAAAAATGTTGTTTGCGAAAAAATCGATTTAAAGTTTTTTATACTCGAATCGAGCATGAGGAGGGCCGGTCGCTTGAAACACTACATCTTCGTTAGTTGTGCTCCGATTTACTTGAAATTTTGACACAATACTCTGACATGTTGTACATTCAGATAATTTAAATTAAAAAAAATGCAAAAAAAGGGATTAAAACCTTACTCCCCCCCCCCCCCCCCCTTAATTCGAACAGAAATGTATCTATTTCACAAAATTGTACCGTGTATTGTTGATCTGTTATCCTTTTCAAATGTACATTCTTCTTTCATCCACAAGCAAATGCTTGGATATTTGGATGATTTGTATAGCGCCATTTTTATGAAAAATTACAATTGTGCATATTTTTAATCTCACTCTTACTATAGACTACGACTAGACAATCTACATATTTTGTTTAATAATATCATGTAATTTTTTTATCTCACGTATTTTCTTTGTAACATGTATTCGAGTGATACCAAAAAAGTGATTAAATACATTTATTATAAATTTATTATCTCCAAAACTATATTTTTAGTTTGATAATAGTAGACATGATTAGGGTATTTCACGGCCAAAAGTATTATCATGGTTAATTTGTGGCGTGTTGTGCCTTGACCTTCCTCTTGTGTTGAAGGTCAATTGTACAAAATTTCATCAATCTCAGAATAAAACTGTACATTTTTTATTTTAATTTATTTATTTTAGTGAAATTTGACAGCTAATCTGAGATTACACAATAATACAATAATAAGATAGTTAATTATGCCAATTATAAACTTTCCACTGATAACTATAGTGAATGATAAAGTGTTCATTCATAAGATTAAAAGTATATGTATAAAAACCACTTGCTGTCCCGCCAGGCTGCCGCCTGCCACAGACACTCTTCTTTACATAAATAGATATTTCCCGCGCGTTTACAGAAAATTTCACAGAATCTCAAAATGGTACATAAACTCCTCTGCAGCACTAGTAAAGATTTTATTGTGAATTTGATATCACCCTTAATAAATTGATTCTTTGCGCTAGATTCTTCCGCGAATTTGCTCTTCCATATTTCCCGGAATAATCCCGCAGCCTCCCTCATTTGCGCATATCACCTCCCAAAACCACCCACCCGAACTGCCGCACTTCCACCATTCATCCCCTTACCCCCCTACAGCCGCCAACCACCCGAATCTCCCCAAACGTGATTCGGGGAAAAACATTACTTCTAGGAGTCGATCGCGATGGATCTTCATTTTAAAAGTTTTTCTTGAAATATTCAAGAAAAAAATGCACAGAAAATAAAAAAAATCATTGATTTCATGCTGTAAAAGTGAAACCAAAAAGTCGCTAAATGTTGTTTTTTTTCTTTTGCCTGTTTATTTTAAAGTGGTTTGAAGATTGGATATTAATTTCAGAAAAATTAAAAGGCTGGATGTCTGTCTTTCTGGCCACTTGAATTTGTCGGGCACCCTAGCCGCTGCGCTACGGAAGGCTCGAGTCGAGGTGCGAATTTACCGCATTATATTAGAACGGAGAACCCGTGAAATAATAAATTTTAGTGACGCATTTCCGT
Organism: Glyphotaelius pellucidus; assembly: GCA_936435175.1. Classification (NCBI taxonomy): domain Eukaryota; kingdom Metazoa; phylum Arthropoda; class Insecta; order Trichoptera; family Limnephilidae; genus Glyphotaelius; species Glyphotaelius pellucidus. Next base: position 37,099,368 of record OW386546.1, read on the forward strand.
TTCATCAGAATTTCAAATCACTAACAGGACTACAGAAGTTTCCCTTCAAAAAGTTAACAATCGCAACTGAAGAACTCTCCGGGACAACACTCCATCACTGAGCTACTGAGACCTGATGATTTTCCGTCACTTTTATCACTAATTGAGGATAACATTGTTATTTTTTACTGCCGTTGTTCTCAACATTTCGGACGATCAATCTGAGTCACCGATCAGCTAGGGATTTGTTTAGTGACGCTCGATTCGCCTGTTGGATGAAGAGTTGCATTGCGAATAGTATTGTGTATTTGATGAGGTTTGGGCCAAAATTTCGGCCCAATCGTTGATCTCAGAGACACGGTTACGGCCGTTACCTTTTTGCTTTCTGTGTATTGTTCTGTGTCATGTTTCGTTTAGATTTAATAATATTACGTTCATAATCAATGATTAAATATTACATTGCTGTGTACAACCTTCAAAAGTGATTCCAATAAATTGAATATAATCTCTCGTTTTCATTCAAAGGTTCATAGAAACGGATTTGAAAGACTCTAGGGAGACTCTATCTTCGTTTGCCGTAAGGGCGCTTTTCAATAGGATTACATACCTTACTTATAGAAAATACCAATTATATCTATTTATCAATAACTCCCAACAAAATGGTTCTTATAATTCATGACTTGTAAAAACTAACAAATTGTTGTTTCCATGTCACCAACCCATCAATCAACGATGGAAAATGATAAATATGTGCAATTTATTTGATAAATGGCTTAATGAGTGTAAATATTGCATGCAATATGTCGCAATATTATTTAAAAAAGATATATTAGCATATAGTTAGGTTCAGTTTCATGGGAGACGAGTTTGGGCATCATACACTTTCAATACACACTATACACAAATTTACATTTACTCTGCACCACACTCCTTAAAATCACACAGGCGGCCTCTCGATACTTTTCAATAACTATAGTTACTCATCTAATGCAACTGCCACCCTATGAACTTCCTTTTTTATTTTTTGATATGCACATTTTTATTACTATACGTCAACCGATTTAACCGATCTCCCCCCATTCTACCCCTTCCCTATTCTCACCTAATTGACTTTTTTCTTGTAATGTAATTATTCATTATCATCTCTCAAATCTCTTCTCTTATATATAATACCCATGTGGATTATATACACCCAAATACCACTTATATATAATACCCAAACGGTAAACTTATGTCTCAGATACCATTATGCTGACGTATAATTTTAGGTTTTCACGGCCAAAAGTATTTTTGTTATTTAATTTTGGGGTGCTATGCCGTGTTGCGCTACCCCCTTCTTTAGCCAATATATGTTATGTTGATTTTTTTTCTAACACCAGCTCGTAGAGAAATGGAGCTGGCAGCACGGTATCGCTTCTACATACATAAGCACGCACTTTCACCAATATCATTTGCTCATCTGCCCTGATGGACACTGTAACGCTGTCCGAAACGTTGGCTAAAGAAGGAATTACCGCAACACGGCATAACACCCCAAAAATAAATAACAAGAAAAACTATTATGCTCTGTTATTTACGTAAACTGCTGGTGTCCCAAACAAAACAAAATATACTTGGTGACCGGGTTCATTGAGATTTGTACGGGGCTTGGCGGTAAATGCCCACCAACCAGGTGGCAGGCCGGATCGGGGGAGACTGATGGAGAGATCTTTTGGCCTCTCCAGCAGGACTTCTCGGAAAGCATTAATCCGCAGTGAGAGAGATGGACTTATGATGTAAAAAGATGATAACGTATTATTTCTAATATTTTCTTGTGGTTTTAACTGTGACATGCAATCTTTGTTTATGGTACCTATTAAATAAATAATGAAAAATATATATATATATATACACATACCCACGAGGTTTAGCTTTGAATTACAAAAGTGAACTAGTTCGCAACGTGGGCGTAATATTCTCATGAACTATGAGAATCTCGTAATAAATCACATGGCGTTATCATCCCACGCTTTGCAAAAATATAAATCTCTAGCTGTGGGGTGGTACTATACATTCCATACAGTCTGTAATACTTTGCTTGTGAGGGATGATTTGGTTAAAATATGTAGTCCGGAGAATGCTGGGGATTAGTTGGCTAATTGATTTAACTTTAGTAATATCTCCGATGACCTGCTAGGTTTTTTTACACCAGTTCCGAGGAAAGTGTTTCCCCTCAGGGCCTATGTCATCTTTGTGGATGTGTGGATGTCTTTTTAAGAAAGGAAGGTGAAGAAGTTATGGGAAGTAAAAAGTAGAAATCTAGGGGTCCGTCGTTCAAGACGATGGATCGAGGGAATTCATCTGGAGAGGATAAAGGGTCTCCCTCAATCAGTCTCTCGCGATCCAGACGCATCCGTGATATCCATTAACATAGAAATAAACATCGCTTCGATTCTGAACGGTTGTTCTGCTTCCCACCAATGACAATGCTGAAATTATCTCATCCCCTGAAGGCACGGTATACCCGCTCAAAGAAGAGATATGTAAATACGAATGTTAGAGAGAGCGCGCTTATGTTAAAATCGATAATACTTAAGCGAAAATTGTGAAAAAATAGAGCAAAAATCTCGCGGAGGTTGTCTAAAAAAGCATTTAAAAGAACGCTGTGAATCTTTTCAAAGATATAACTTGTAAAATAACTGAAACAAACGTCTTTTTCGTTATTTGTTTTTGGGGTGTTACGCCGTGTTGCGCTATCTCTTTCTTTAGCCAACCTTTCGGACAGCGTTACAGTGTCCATCATCAGGGCAGATGTGTTATTGTGTAATGATGGACACTGTAACGCTGTCCGAAACGTCGGCTAAAGAAGGAGGTAGCGCAACACGGCATAACACCCCAAAAATAAATAACAAAAAAAGTGTTTATAAAAATTTTCGGAACATGCTTTGCGATTTTTTTCTATCGAGGGAATTGCAAATAATTTGCGTTTTGGCGTGGAGAATGTTTAGATATTATCTTCAAGAATAAAAAATATTTTTTAAGAGCTTTAAAACTTATTTAAGGTACACATGTAATAAATCGGTAGAAATGGCTATTTCGCGGCTTAAAGAAGGTAAAAATTTCGGTTTTATTATAATATTCATTCATATCTATCTGTAGGCTTACGTGTGATTTATTTAACCCATTTCATAAAACGCCCCCAACGGCAGCGTTAAGACTGTAAAACTTGAAATATTTTTTTACGTACTCGTATATTTCCTTTTCCCCGAGTGGAAGTTGGTTATCAAATGAAATTATTTTGCATAGATTTATTACTTTATTTTGTTCCGTAGTCGTCTCATAAAGCAGGACACAAATAATTCATGGAGGTGAACGTCCTCTGCCGAGTTGTTCACAGGAACTCATCTTAGTGGGATATATGGGAATATTATTTTAATATAAAGATAACAACATGTTTATGTAGTGAATTAGGATATATCTACTGTTTTTTTAATGTCGAAAATATTTTATAAAAAAATTACGTTGACGACTAACAGCCTTATTAATAAACATCGTGAAAATTTTATGTAATTGATAAAGAACTGTTTGTATGAAAACCTTTCTAATAAAGAAAATTGACAAAAATAATTGATGAAAATTCCTTATTCTGCCAGAGGATTGTTTATCTGTAATATACACTGTTATATTAAATAATAATTTCTCATCGAATTTTGAAATTTTTCCAAGATATTTTAACTGTCCAGCATAAAATTCAATTTGGATAGTGATGTAAAAGTAAAACTAAATTTATTAAGATAACATTTACTAACTTCAGTTAAAAACCAGCTCCACAGGTTTTTGCTGCATGGCCCTGCGGGCGGCTTTTATTTCAGCTTCCCCAGTTTGAGTGTAGGTTTTATAAATCCGATAAGAACTGGTTCCAAAAATAGCCAGTTCCTCGGATCCACTGTGATCCAGTGACAGCTAGTCACCGAGTTAAAGTAACCGTGACGAGCAATGACGCCATATGTAATCTCTTCATATCCGGAAAAACACTTGAATTCTATAAATTCGTAGTACTTATACCAAGGGCAGAAATGTCCAGTGGACATTTCTTGTCCACTGGACTTGTGCTGACGTAAGTGGCGGCTTCTTGTGATGAAAGCTTGAATTAAAAACCGAATTACAACGGTAGTTTTGTTTGAAATTCCACCGACACAGATGTTATTTATGGCGCAACGCGTACGACGTGGCGTCAACATGCACTCGTAACTGGGTTCTGAAATTCAACCACGCAGACGCTGGGGTATTAATAACGTTCGATACGATTACTTGTTAAAAACTGATGAAAAATAACACAAATAAGTTGTTAATATATTGAATTATAAAAATATAATATTATTTTTTTATGAACAAAAACAAGGTTTATGTAAAGATTACAAAACATAATTGTCTGTCACACAATACTGCGCAGGCACTCGCTGCGCGGTAAAGATAATCACAATTGCGCACGCGTGAGTTGCAAAATGCGATGTTGCCAAATTTAAATAATAGACTTTTTTTATTAGTACCAAATCGAATATAAAATTGTACGATATTTTTATACAATGTTTACTGAAACACCGTTTAACTGTGTAATAAGGCTGTAAATTTAAAACGATTTACAATGTGCCATTATTTTAAACTATTTACAATGAAAACGTTAAAACCACGCACTTTTAGAACTATGATTACAGTTAAATTTAAATCTTCTATACATTTTTAACGGAATCCTTACTTTATGAAAATACCCCACTTTATCAAATTTCAGCAGAAGGATAATTTTATTTAATACCAATTTAATTAATCCATAGTGACAGCCACACCATTCATAAACGAAATATTGCTTCAAATGGTTGAAGCTGTGTTTTTTGACCAGATCTGAATAACCAGGTACCTCCTAACCTTCTTCTAAAATAAAAATAAGAAATATTTTTATAATTTTTGTTATTGTTTTTGGGGTGTTATGCCGTGTTTCGCTACCTTCTTCTTTAGCCAACGTTTCGGACAGCGTTACAGTGTCCATCATCAGGGCAGATGACCATCTGCCGTCATCATCGATGGTCATCTGCCCTGATGATGGACACTGTAACGCTGTCCGAAACGTTGGCTAAAGAAGGAGGTAGCGAAACACGGCATAACACCCCAAAAACAATAACAAAAATACTTTTTGGCCGTGAAAACCTAAAAACATATTTTTATAATGTTTGTCTTTCTTTGTTTCAGGTAAGTTATATTTTCTTCACTCTGGCTAACACCATACAAGACTTTAATTGTTTCAGGTAAGGTATATTTTCTTCACTCTGGCTAACACCATACAAGACTTTAATTGTTTCAGGTAAGGTATATTTTCTTCACTCTGGCTAACACCATACAAGACTTTAATTGTTTTAGGTAAGGTATATTTTCTTCACTCTGCCTAACACCATACAAGACTTTAATTATTTCAGGTAAGGTATATTTTCTTCACTCTGGCTAACACCATACAAGACTTTAATTGTTTCAGGTAAGGTATATTTTCTTCACTCTGCCTAACACCATACAAGACTTTAATTATTTCAGGTAAGGTATATTTTCTTCACTCTGGCTAACACCATACAAGACTTTAATTGAAAAGTAAGTTGACTACATTACATGATATTAACTAAAAAAAATCTAAAATAAATTGTATCGTAATTTAAAAATAAAATAAGCATGCGTGCAGTTCACACGCGGTAGAAGTGAAACCTTCAAAAATCTAAACTTCGAGAGAATGAGACGATTGCATGGTATCAGGAGTAGGATAATATTGCAGGGTTTATTCATTTTAATATTGTTACCAAGTTCGAATTTACCGATTCTAGATTTTCACGGCCAAAAGTATTTTCGTTATTTGTTTTTGGAATGTTACGCCGTGTTGTGCTACCCCCTTCTTTAGCCAACGTTTCGGACAGCGTTACAGTGTCCGTCACATCTGCCCTGATGATGGACACACTAAGGATGGGCGTACGCTGAGACATCGGTCGCGCAGCATGTTCAGCGCAAGATAGTTTTGGTTTTTGTGTTGTATGGAAGTGTATGGAGAGATGTGTATACGCTGAGACGTGCACGTTTCTCATACATTCCACAACTGCGCTGAACATGCTACGCGACCGATGTCTCAGCGTACGCCCATCCTGACGCTACACATCTGCCCAGATGATGGACACTGTAACGCAGTCCGAAACGTTGGCTAAAAAAGGAGGTAGCGCAACACGGCATAACACCCCAAAAACAAATAACGAAAATATTGTTACCGAGTTTAAAAATTATTTGACATTTTATTCCATGAAACACCCCACAAAAATGAGGCCGCACACTACGAAGTACCGCACAAAGAGAACACCGATTAGTCTATCTCATTCTCTCGCAGGCTAAATCCTATAGATGTATGTGTTGTCTCTTTGTAGCGTCGCTCGTTTCCGTTTCATCGATTTTCAAACCACAACGGTGCTAAAGAAGTTTTAACTTAAAAGAGTAAACTACTTCATTCCTCTTCATGGTTACTCATATCTTGCATCCCTTAACTCTGTCACCACATAAAACTGACCCGAGTTGGTGCGGAACAACGATGATACGAGCGCACAAACTAAGTCTCGCCAACGCAAGGCAAGAGAGGATATCGAAATAAAGGTATGAATAAAATAAACTATTGCGGAACGAGTTATTCTTGATACTAACCATAAGTCTTATTTTTTTAGTCAATCGACTGAGCGATGCCAACTGCCTTACTGCGCAACGGCTTTTTGCGTATTTGCCAAATAAAACGTCCAAACATTGCGCATATGGAAGACAGGTGTGCACGTAACATACAATTCTTAATTCCAACACCATTACTTCAATCAAATAGTTAATTATTGTACGTGAAGATCTACTTTCCTTTCGCGAGTTTCTTAACCGCAAATGACATGTCATTAGTCATTACCGGAGAGCGTACGGAGATACCCTTTGTCTAGCTAAACGCTAAATGCCTTCATTGAAACCGTCAAAGCTTTCAAATTACTTTTTTATACTTTAATGATACATATTTATGTCATTAGACTGTGGCTGGCACGCCAGGTTACTTGGTTTAATGAACTGAAATCAACTATTGCAGAAAGTGCCACAGCTGTAACGACAATCAGTTTAGTTTCTATGTGACAAACAACGCGCAAATCCGTGTCAGGCATCAAATTAATGGAAGAAATTGTATACCTAAGTAGACACGCTGGACAGCCGTAATAAGCAGTCTAGTCTTCTTCAACGGAAGCAATCTTCCGAACAGATTCTCCATTGATATGCTTGGTGTAAATATAAGTGACCAGCTCAGGTATGGGGGCTCCATCGAAGCCAGAGTAAAGTTAGCCTCTCAAACTGGGCGTACTGTACAGGGCCCGCAGATACTTTAGTAGTACACAACTACTAACCCTGTTCAAATCGCAATTGCGCCCTACGGTTGAATTTGGCAGCAACCTCTGGTCTGGAGCTCCAAAATACTTGAAAAATGTCCTCGACTCTGTGCAGAAACGGGCGGTCCGTTTGATAGATTCTCCCACCTTAACGAACGGATTGCAATCTTTAGAGCACAGGCGTCGGGTGGGAATGCTAACCCTGTTCTATGCTAAGATACTCTGAGGAACTAGCGTCATTGATCCCTTCGGCACCGGTGCATAGTCGGGAGACACGCCAAACGCGCGCCCAACATATGTACACGGTTGACATTTGTCACCGGAGAACGGGTCGTTTTTTCGACTCGTTCTTGAGTTCAACAGCTCGGCTATGGAACGATTTGCCAGCCTCTGTGTTTCCTCCCTTCTCCTTCAAGACCAATGTTCATTCCTTCCTCACTTCAAAAAGACCCTTCACACAGCATCCCAGATGACGTAGGCCCTGAGGGAAATTATTTTCCTCAGGGCCTTCTGTGTGGAGTTAATGTAAAAAAAAGGTTCTATCTACATTTCCTTAATGCAATTCCATGCTAGGGATACGTCCTATTTAAATATTTTCCATTAAAACATGATAAAATAAAATAATTTTTACCGAATATTGAACCTCAAAATCAAAAATTATTAAATTTATTTCGAAAAATCCTCTTTGCAAACTTTGAAACCTCAAAACATGGTAATGCGAACTTAGGACCCTATCCAAAGTGACAAACTAATCGCCTCGTATCAACGATCAAATGTCAGATACAAACAAAATATTTTTTAAGTATGAATACCGCACAAGAGTCCCAAATGCTCCCGTCTGGAGCCAGTGAGACTATGGCATCCCCAATTAAGGTATGTTGTGAGGCTGAATGTAGTGGGGAGTAGAAGGAGATGGGGAAGAGGAAGGTGGGAAGTACCTGGCTATCCATATCTGGTCACCAAATACGGCTAAAGCCGTTTCAAGCAACGTTTCAATTCTGAACGGTGGTCTTACACCAGGGCGATACTGAGAGTATCTTCCACCCTGGATCGTGCCGCAAATATACTATATATTGTTTTGAATGAATAAATTGTGAAATAACACAAATTAATCAAATAAAATTTATTTGCCCCGCCGGGATGCGATCCCGCAACCTTCGGAATGCGAGTCAAGAGCCTTACCGCTGGACTACGCCGACCGTCAGAGTAGTGATGTTAGAACCTTTTAAAATAAATGGTGCTTGATTTTGAATTCTCTTCACATCTAAGGAAATACCACACATCGCACGATTCTGAAAATTATTTTGGTTCAGAAATGAGCTAAAGGAATGGGTTCGTATTCAACAGTCATTTTAGAAAAAATGTTAGTTAGAACCTTGTCCAACCGAAGCGACGCTTGTTTGCTTTTATCTGTACGACGACTAATTAATAATTCAATAAGTAATTTATTCAATATTATTACTGTTTGTACTATAACTCCTTGGTACTTGGTACCATAGTGCTATTTTTGCGTGTTACTGTAATTATTGTTGTTTATAAAGTTTAACGGTTTTTGCTAAATAACGGTTAAAAGTTTTCCGCCTGAGATCTGATGGCGTGTTTCAAAGAATAAATAGTTTATTTTTATGTTTTACTTTTTTACTATCCTGGCAAACGTAAGGCAATCTATTGATCGTATATAAAAGTCTGTAACATAATCGTGAACACAAAACAAATGTGAATCGTCAAGGAGAAGATAATTAAACAAATAAATAAGTAAACTTGAATGGAGAAAACTTTGTTTATACTTACTAATAATTCTGTTTAATGCAGACCTCGGGTCCATAAACGTAAGTTTCTAATATTCCTTAATCTTTAAATCGAAACCAAAAATTCCTCTGAAGATTTGTGAGTAGGTAGGAACTTAAATAGATGCTTGTTTCAAGTATACAATATTTCCAAATAAATGTCACTATCTCAACTTTTTTCAAACTTTATTCAGGCAACTATGTACCATATTAAAAAAAGCCAATAAGAAATTCAAAATAAGCACGACGATTTCAAATTTGATATAAGAATCTTTATTTTTTTATATGAACACCTCACAAGAGACCATGGCATCCCCAATTGGGGTATGTTGTGAGGCTGAAGGTAGTGGTGAGGGAAAGGAGATGAGGCAGAGGAAGGTAGGGAAGTACCTGGCTATTCAGATCTGGTCACCAAACACGGCCTAAGCCATTTCAAGCAACTTTTCAATTCTGAATGGTGGTCTTACACCAGGGCGAGACTGAGAGTATCTTCCACTCTTGAACGTGTCGCAAATACACTGTATATTATTATTTTAAATGATTTAGTTGTGAAATAACACATATTAATCACATACAATTTATTTGTCCACGCCGGGATTCGATCCCGCGACCTTCGGATTGCGATTCAAGGGCCTTACCGCTCGACCACGCCGGCCGTTACTACTGTACTGAACTGAACCATTAAATCGGCAACCATCTTCAAACGGAAACGGAACGAACAAACAAATTTACAGATATGAAATGCATGATGAAACGAAGCTAGCAGTCATAGTGGAGTGCTGGTACCCACCCTGATGTACGGCAGTGAGCCGAAGAATGAATGAATGCTGAAGAAATTAGTGTTTGTGTGTGAGCGAATGAACGGAGAATGTAAGGTGAAAATATGACACAAATGTGAAAAGTAGAAGTCGGGACGCCCGAGGAAGAATCACATACTTGAGTCGGGCCATGTCAAAAGTTAGAATAACAGAAGAGGGGTCGTCCATTAATCACCCTCTTCCCCCCCTGGTGATACGTGGTGAGGTTTTAGACTACCTCCCCCATACCCAAAATCACGTGTATTTTTTTTTATACTAAGGGTATTGAAATTTTTAGAATATTATCTAAATAATATTATATTATACATCTACAATCTGAATAAATTTTGGAAAATTAAGCACCGTGATAAAAATGTCCAGACAGACATTAAGGTTGCAGTTTAGACATTGTTCCATTGTTTTAAGGCAAAACATACGCGGCAACGATTTATGCATGTATTTGGCGTCAAAATCACAGACTTGTGAGCCGAGCGGTTTTCGCAACGCGCGGGGAAATCGTTGCCTGGCAACGGTTAGTCAAGGCAATGCGCCGCTGTTTGGTTTATAAATTTGCGTTCAACGAAAAATAAATACACGTGATATCTCATTATATCCGCCCCCCCCTCCTTGTGATATTTCGTGATTTTTTTCCGAACCTCTCCCCCCCTTTCGAGCCTCACGTGATTAATGGACGACCCCAGAGAGTATGAGACGATGTATGAATGTGAAAAGAGAAAAAAGAGTGTGTGCCAAGACCGATATGTTTGGTGGTCCATCTTCTCTTACTACGATCGAGTTAAAATAGAACTTCGCTACATTGATATGAATTTAACATCATTTGCTCCTAATATGAATGAAATAACTGACAAGGCCATGAAATGTTTTGTGTGTATTTTAAGGAGGATTTTTCATAAGTTAGTGCTTATCAGTACCAATTTATTAATTAATATTATCGAATGTTGTTACCCCCCCCCCCCCCCCCCCGTACTTGATGGACCAATTAACACATTTGTAAATAAACAAAACATCTCGTTTTACGATAGTGAAAGGTTATCGATGTTATCATGTATTGCGTATATTTTATTATAGAATAATATTACAGTTACCTTGAACCCTACATATCTGAAGTTTTAAAAGCAAAACGCTGTTCAAATATTCTTACATACATTACATAGGAAACTATTATTTCTTCTCCATGGAGCCATGCGAAATAATGTAAAATCATACAAAATCATGTATTTTTGTTTTGAAAATTTAATGGCTTAAAAGTATTATAGATGCTTCAATTAAATACTGCGTGTAGAACATATCATGGCCCTTAAAAATATCGGTAAGTCTTTTAATAAGCCTAGAAAAAATAAAGTATTAGGTCTATAAAAAAACACTTTCAAGTGCAAACTCTCCCACTTATAAACCCCTTTTCGGAAATGGTTTTATTGTTTACTGTAGCAAATTGAGTTTATTTTTTTACGCCCGACATTCACAAAATAAAATAAAATATGCATTTTCGCGTTGTTATTTCACAATACGGCCGGCAGTCGACGAATTTGGATTTTCAAAATGAACCTTATGTCGTCTACCCAAGGACTACTGGCTTGCCACGCCCATTTTCTATCACTTCTGCCCCGGCTGGAGCGGGGAACAGATGTGTAGGCTCCGCGTCGCTTGGTTCCGTGAAATCAATTTTAATTTTCCTTGTTATTACAATAAACAATGCGTAAAAAAGAGTAAATGTTTTTTACAGGCCTTTACGAAATCAACATGTAAAAAAAATTTCTCAAATACCTTTTCCAACCTTTCCAAAAGCTTTTTTCTCAAAAATCTTAAACTCCTCTCAGAAAGGGGCTCGAATTCCGATTTCGATTTTTTTCCTGTACTATTGGATCACCTTAAGTAACTCTCAAGCTACTGAAAGTGCGGTAGGCATCCAATTTTGGAAAAGTCGTTCTGGAAGGAAACGATAAATACATTGAAAATTTTGTAGGTACCGTCGCCCCGGGAACCATTTATTGGATAACCAACACTTCTACCAAAGGTCACCCCAAGTGTTTCGCTATGTTTGGTGACTTAGCAGGAGTTCTTGATTTCATGAGGTTAGGTATTTTCAGGTCTTGGCGGAGGATTTGTCTGCCCACCTTTTCTCCCTCTTAACTTATGGATTTAAATGACCGTCACTTCTGGAAACATTGACTCTCAGATTCCCACCCATCCCTCTTACCTTTTTCCTTCTCAGAACTTCCTTTTCTTCTTTTCTGAAAAGTTCTTCCGCGCAGAATCCTTAAAGTTGGCATAGGCCCCGAGGGGAATTATTTTCTTCAAGGCCTCTTGTGTGGAGCTAATGTTAAAAATAATATGTGCATATGTATCGTATTATTTTTTGTTTTTCTAAAAGAAATTTATACACTCAAAGAATCTTATAAATAAAAATGAAACGCCGAAATGTATGTACGAGCATAACTTCGAACGAATGAAGCAAATTGGATAATTCTTTTTTTTTGTGTTCGTTATTGTCAGGACTAGGTTTGTATAAAACTATCGGTGAGCTCTGGCATTATGAAATTTGTATAAAAAAATTGCAATAGGTGGCACGCGAGTAGTTTGAAAACTGAATGTACCGGGACTAGGAGGTGAACTCGGGAGGGGGTTCGCGGGACGTGGGAAGGGGGGGGGACAAATAACTTTGAGAATTCTTACCTAAAATGTGGTTTTGCAAGCACCCAGCTTATAAAAATGACGTTTATGATAGCGAGAGCAAAACTGCAAACTACCAGTTTACATCTTTTAGATAATCTTATCGTACTGAGTACTGTCAACATGGGTCAGTTCAAACATTTAATTGCTTCTTCAGCAATACCGAATTACTTTCGTTTGTGCATGATGTGAAAATCTCATAACTGATATGAATTATCAAATATTTATAACAAATAATGATGACCTTAGACCCCAAAAAGTAGAGTGGTAAGAAAATCAGCTGATCCCAAGTTTGCCAATCTCATTTTTATAATATCTTTTAAAAATGTTAATTGGTAAGCGTGATATAATATTTTATTTTAAAAACAAGAGCTATTTACAAACTTCTCGACAACGTTGATAATAGCCTCTTGGAAGGAAACATTAATTTCACTTTTCCTACATTGCGAAACCCGCGCTTGACTATTAACTATCACTTTACTATTATCAATTATTCCACGTCTAATACATTCAACATTAGAGAACCTACTACATTCAACATTAGAGAACCTACTACATTCAACATTAGAGAACCTACTACATTCAACATAAGAAAACCAACTACATTCAACGTTGGAGAACCTTCTGCATCCAACATTACAGAATCTACTAAATCCTCAATTAGAGAACTAACTACATCCAATAATAGAGAACCTACTAAATCCTACATTACGTCGCCTTAGTTCTTAATCGTCCAAACGACCATTTTAGTTTTTTCTTCAAACTTTGCAAATTTACTTTGTGGCGTCATTATTAATAAATGAAAACAAATAACTTTGTGTACACCACTATTTAATTAACAATATCGAGATGTTTCGAAATATTTATAATAATTTATTTTGTTACTTAGACTTTGTTTTATTTCAAAAGATATTTTATAATGTTAATGTAATTTTTTACCCATCCTAAAATAATTTTTATATTTTATTTTATATAATTGTTTTTTATGATATTTTAAGTAATTAATCACCTCTCCTTTCTAATATCTTGCCTTTGTTCTTATTTGTCTATACTTGTTTGTCTTTTGTTATTTTTTATTAACTTATTATCCTGACGAAGAAAACATAGTTTTCGAAACATGTCGATATTGTTAATTAAATAGTGGTGTACACAAAGTTATTTGTTATCATTTATTTTCGTTTTTGTTCAATATCGACTTAAAAATTAAAAAATAAAGTGTGATGGTTAATCACTTAACTAAGAATTATTTAAACTTATGAGACCTTTATCTTTACGGAAATATCTTAAAGACCTATCGTAATGTTTCATTGAAATAATGAAAGAAAACCTTCTACTCCTGTAAAATTTTCTAATGGTCGTTTGGACAAATAAGAACCAAGGCGACGATTAGAGAACCAACCACATCCAGTTTTAAAGAACCAGCTATAATATATACATTCATACGTACAACGTTAGAGAACCAACGTACATATATTTTATCAAGTTTAATTTGTAGTTTTAATTTGTACTTCATTTAATTTTTTTCTTTTATATAGGTACTAAGCAATGTTAATATTCAATTTTAAAACAAAAAGTTTATTTATTTTTGATTTTGATTTAACAAATTTTGCTGTGTAATTATTATTACCGTGACAGCTGTTTCGCCTACACAAAACTTAACTACATCTTTCATTAGAGAGCAAACTATATCCAACAATAGAGAATCAACTACTCACAACATTAGAGAACCATATACATTCAACGTTAAAGAACCAACTGCATTCTACAATGGAGAACCATCTAAAGAGCATGCACCGAATACAAAAACATTTTGTACGCTCTAATTTTTTCTCCCATTTTATTCACAAGGCAATTTTACATATTTATATCAATAACAATAAATTGTATGATACAAATGATTGGTCTAGATTATTTTTTTAAACTTTCATTTTTATAGTTTTTTTTAACTCTACCAATAATAAAATAAATGCCACCTAATACCACTGGAATATAATAAACTACTTGTAAATCGATGACCTAGTAAATGTATCGTTTAAGACTCTACTTACGTTTCACTAATAATACGAAAGCTTGTAAAGATTTTTTCCAATTTAAAAAGTAAAAAATATAATATTTACTGTCACATTAAAATCATCCGCAAAAAATAACCTAACAAATTATAATTATGCTGATTTTTAAGCCAAATGTTTTCCAAATTTAACAACCTGAATTCGCTCCGACTTGTGCCTCAAGTATCGGAAAAGGTCCCACTCGATATTTCCAGTCTGCCTTCTTGTTAAAGTTTCAAGCCTCTGCTCATATAGTATATATACTTATGTTCCTCGGAAACGTCGGAAAAGAAAATACAATTTCTGATTCAATTTTCCACGCTCGACCTCCCTAATATAAAATACATAAAGAGATCTTCCGGAATGACAGTTCTCATCCATTTTATGGCGCATTGAAAATTGTGAAGAAAAAATATTTTTATGGACACGTGTCGAATCCGGAAAGACGTTTTTCAAGCCTGCGAAGGGAAGCATTCGAATTATCATCTTGGGTAAAATATGGTAAATTAAAACATTACATTTCTCGTGGGAACAGTTGGCTTTCCCTCTAAATTGAAAAATATTATTTAATAGCTATGAAAAAAAATTATGTTAAATATTTTGTTTGAAATACGCTTTCTTAAAAATGGAAAAAGAAGAGACCTTTTGAAGATCACGAAATCTATGAAATTAAAAAAAAAATTATGCTTCAAATGTGGAATTAAATAATTTTCTAGTAGATATCCTATTGGTAGGTCTTTATCGCTTGTCTGAATACTTTACACACTCACTTCCAATTTTTAAAATGACCCTTTATTCAAAACAAATCTTAGTTCACTGAATCAGAGTTACAATCACTCACAGACAGACCCACAACCATTGTGCATAAAGCCTCGATTACATTGAGCGAGTTTATAAGCTACAAGCTGGCGAATTCACTATCTGTTAGTAAACTCGCTCAGTGTAATCATGTATACTAGGTAACAAGCAGATTTTACACTGAACAAGGTTACTATCGGATAGTGAATTCGCCGGCTAGTAGCTTGTAAACTCGCTAAAAAGCTAAAACAAAAAAGCTAAAACCACAGATATTATTTTATCCATTCATTGCGATGTCAAATAAACCACATAATAATATATTCAGAAGACTAATTTTATTTTGGCTGACCGCAATATACCAAGATTTATCAATATTTATATATTCTGTGTTATTTTTAAGTCGATAGGTTTAACAGGAATTTAAACCGTTTGAAATTGTACATAAATAATTAAGGGTTTTAATATTATTTCCTACATCGACATATTATTCTTAAATAAGTATAAAATAAAATATAATAAAGCTTCTTTACATAAGATCTTACAAGAGTATTTCTTCCGAGGCTTTGTTCAATTTTATAATGTTCAGGTCTGTCTTCTTTATCACAAAAACTCGTTTGAATGTCAAAAAACATTCGCAAAGGTCAGAAAATCTGCATGTTTTTTTACCAGTTCTAAATTGTTTTCCTTGTATAGTAGGACATTATTTATTATTTCACCCATGACAGGCCCCTCACATGTGGACCGGACAAAGTGTCGCCCAATCTTAGATCACAATTATGCTGGCTGAAACATTTCTTGCACATAAAACAAACATTGAAGTATAGGTTGGGTATAGGTACACAAATGTGATTGCCGTATTTGGATTCCTCCCTTTTAGCCAGCGTAAAAACATAACCTAAGTCTAATTACTTTTATGTGGCCTGATAAACTCGAGGCTCCTTACATCCTAAAAGCTCCCGACGAAGATGAATTATCGATGTGCCTACAATTCGAATAATGATCAGTCCACCCACGCTGTTCCCCCGCTGTATCTGTAAGCCCACGAGACTTGGGGACGACTCAATACAATACCCTGCCCTCAGTGGAGCACATCCGATATTTGACGTCATAAGAAATCCCGAAGGAAAACTTCCGACTCATATCACTGACAGGCAGGCCCGCTACAAGATACAACCAAGCTCTACTAATAAAATAAATTGTTTGAGTTCATTAGTCAGTGAGTCTTTAGCCACAACTTGTTATATTAGAACAACTTTCATTTCTTCAAGCTTGAACGGATTCAATTGATCGCGTATTCAACTTCTTTCAATTCTAAGAACTTCTGTGGTTCACCCCCGTTTGTTAATAAGCCAGTAATTTTGCGTAACGAACGACATTATTCAAAAAGATGAATATTGACAGTTATCTAAAGCTGCGTCTTCTGCCTATCGGCCATCCTGCGTCTTCATCCTGCGTCTTCTGCCTATCGGCCATCACAACATTTATATATTTATCGTTAACCTTGCGCGCAAATATCGTCAATAGATGACGAATTTAATTAGTACAGAATTGTTAAAGGGTTTTTATCAATCGACCGTGTTGGTCTCCAAGTAATTATGTTTTCTGTATCCGTTTGTAAATAATTAGATAAAGCTAGGATGTCATATTTGTGAGATTACAAGATCTCACCTTGAAATATGTGAAAGCAATACCAATTTAGCGAATCGTCTGCATAGTTGTGATACGAATATCTCTGAGCAAAAAGTTATTCAAACCATTTTATTCAGGCCAATATCACTGCAAGGTTGAACTTGCTAGAGTCGAGTTGAAAGAATAGAGCAGAGATCCGTAGAGATTGTTTCAGTAAATCAGTTTTTTTTCTTTTAAATGTCTTATTTTATTTTCTTGGCTCGCCGCTCGTAGTTGGATTGATTATATACGTATTTTTTAATGTTCACCTACTTTATTGGTTGTTCTTTCTGCATTGGTCTCCGGTTCTTTCTAAGGTATACAACAACAAACATTAAGTAATGTTATTATAACGTACTATATAACACATTTTTGCCACAGCGATCATTCTATTATTTTTCTTTAAAATATTTCAACAAAACCCGGTGTTTAGTTTTGTATATGCATAAAACTTATAAGTGAAATCAATTGATAGCTGGCAAATATAAAACGAATGGACGCTCTTTTTTTAGGCCGCCCTTGTGCGCCTCACACACCGCTACAACAATACTCCGCCCCTGTTAACAGAATCCTATTCTGCAAATAATAGTCAATAATAGTCTCATTTATGTTACGCGACTAGCCTCCGTATGGCACTCTCCCATAGAGTGGGATTACTGTGCCACGTGCGTGGGTAATCTCTTTCGGCAGTTATTTTCTCGCTTGTGACGTAACTCGACCCGCTACAATGCCAGGGTTGGATGATTTTATAATTAATTGATAAAATTATAACGTCAAGTGCTTTACGACGGTTAAATTTACGTGTATATAAAGTCATCGTGAGCCTTCGTATCGCGTAATAATTGTAGACATACTAAATTTGATTGTTGTCAATTTAGAAGATAGGAATCTAATGGCTTGGTTTATACTCGTAGTTGTCAGTTTATAGTTGAGTTGTATGTTTAATTAGCTCGTTTATATTGATAAATGTGTTAAGCCTCGATTACATTGAGCGAGTTTACAAGCTACTAGCCGGTGAATTCACTATCTGCTAGCAAATTCGCTCAGTGTAATCATATTAACTAGCTAACTAGCAGATTTCACACTGAACAAGTTTACTAGCAGATGGTGAATTCGCCGGCCAGAAGCTTATAAAGTCGCTCAATGTAATCGAGGCTTTAATAAAATTAATTACATAATATAAAGTGAAATTAAAAACATAGTTATGGTTGTGAGTACGAAACGTTTTAAAATTTTATTTAGATTTTTTGTAAGTACATTGTTTTATTTTTATTTTTGGAATAACTTAAAAACTCAATTTTTTTATATATGAATACCACACGAGAGTCCCAACTGCTCCCGTCTGGAGCCAGTGAGACTGTGGCATCACCAATTGGGGTATGTTGTGAGGCTGAAGGTAGTGGGGAGGGGAAGGAGATGGGGAAGAGGAAGAAGGGGAAGTACCTGGCTATTCAGACCTGGTCACCAAACACGGCTAAAGTCATTTCAAGCAACGTTTCAATTCTGAACGGTGGTCTTACACCAGGGCGATACCAAGAGTATCTTCCACTCTGGAACGTGCAGAAAATATACTTCATATTATTTTTAATTTATTGTGAAATAACTCAATTAATCAATATTGGGATTGCAAATCAAGAGTCTTACCGCTAGACCACGCCGGCCGTCGACATTTAATCATTGAAGACAATATTAGCAATTCTCAAACGAAAATTTGAAACAGAAAAATCAGAAAAAAGATACAGATATGTAATTGAATCTAGGGCTCTGCTCTATGGTGGTGGTAAAAAGATATAATTTTCAAGAGTATTAAGAGTGTACACTAAGAAATCCAGGAACTTTTTATATTCCTTTACAAAGAACCCTTCACGCCTCCCAACCAAAACATCGCTTTCATCGTATTGTTGCCCCGTTCATTCTTTATTCTAATTATTTTTTTCTCTTTATATTTTTCGAAATGACGCTTTTGCTTGGTGACAATAATATTAACTTTTAAAACACCTCCTTGTGCATATTTAAAAGGTTCGTGTTAACACGGCCGTAATAAAAGTCTGAAAATTGTTTACATTTCCACACACAGATAACTATTCCTATTGTAATTCCAGTCACGCAACTAAATTAGTTCTCTCTTCATATAGACACGGTGCCCAGTACTCCGAGAGAGACATTTTAAAAGTGACATTTTATTAGATATTATCTAGAATCTAGATTCCCTGTCATCCCATGCCGCTGTCAACCGAACATTGAATCCGAGTAAAAAAAGGTCATATATTTTATGGTTTCCATTTGCGGATTGTCGAAATGCTCAACAATCAATAAGCATTTTTCGCAATAACGATCATCAGTACTTACTTTGCGCGAGAATTGACAGTAAAGTGTAGAAATTTTTAACATAAACAAATTTTATATTCTATGAAATTACTAAATTAACATAATTATTATTTTACTAACTTTCATGATTTTAGTTTTAATATTACGTAAGAAAATAATTTTCCCACGGATTTTTGTATTTTGAAAGTAAAATTTACGATTCTTTGAAAAAATATTCCAATTCATAATTAATTTGATGAAGAGGAATGTAAATGCCAGAAATATTTCGATTCTCAAGCCTACAAAATTTAAAATCGGGCGTCGTATTTGCCCGAGGCAAGTAATCGAAAAGGTGGTTTTTATTTATTTTATAAGAATGTAAAAACGTTAGAACATACAAAACCTCAAAGATAGTCTTAGCCATAAAGGGGTATTTTTTTAAAAATTGTTTCTTATATTACTTCATAGTTAAGTCACGAAAAAACATTTTTTTAAGTGGTTTACGCTTATATTTTTTGTTAAGTAACTAATAATTTTATTGTAATTCTAATACATAGAAAATCTAGTAAAAGCTTCAATTTATCCGTAGCATATTTTTTAATGTTCATAATGGAAACCGATTCGTCATAAAGATGAATCTTAATAGTATCTAAATAGGATTTCACGTATAGCTTCATCTTAAGGGAGTTGTTCAATCCATCCATCAGATTTTAATATCGTAGGGTAATTACTACAACTAGATAACTGTGAAATCAGCGCTTTCGAGTTACATATAAAAGCATGTCTATATGTTCTCGTCTAAACAGAAAAGTCGTAACCCATAATAACCATTAAGTTATTTGAAAATGTTTTTGTTCATTAATTAGTTATCTCTAGTCACCACACGTGTTTTTCCGTGATTCAATAAGGTAACTAGACTTAGATAGTTGTAGCACTAAAATTTATGGAAATGCTTAAGTTTTTTTTTGTATGTAGGCAAAACTAGGTAGGTAAGTCATTCCATTTTTGTAAATAAATACATAAAATTAAATTAAAATATTTAGCTTTTTTCTTATTTTCAAAGTATAAGTACTACTGTTCCCAACCCGTTAATCTACGATTTATGTAGGTGACGCACATAGCTATAAAAGAGCGAGCAGATATCTGTTGAACCGCGAGCGCTTATGTGTTATACTGTCACACTACGCTATCAAATATTTCTTCCTATGGTAGGAGAGGGGGTCAGATGAATTAGGGAGCTGCCACGAAATGCCATTTCTTCGTACTGAATCCGTCAATTTGACAGCTGTCATCCGCCCGTTTAGGCAGCTCCGTAATTAAAATGACCCCCCCCCCCCAGTTTACCGCGGAGAGGGGCTGCATAACTTTTCGTGTATCGCCTCAGGAGCGGTAACAGCGTAAGATCTGTATTGTCAAGGGTTGATCTGCGTATAAACCGCTTAGGTGTGACTGTATGGAGAGCTTTATTTGGGGTGCGATGATTTTTTTTATCTTTTACAGCTGTGTGTGGCACCCGTCTGAACCATACTTATCGGCATAAATATACGGATTGAATACCATCTTATTATTCAATTTCTCAACAAAGCTGATTTCAGAGTTTCCTAATTGTAGTAATTACCCCATGAGATATACATATAAAGAAGTTTCTGTGGGTGTGTGGCTTTTTCTTATACAAATCTACAGTTTTATTCCATGATTTATGAATTTTGCACCTTTGGCCTTCAAAACAAAACGAAGGTGACTGTCTACATGATATTTCGAAAAACCACACCATCTCCAACACTTTTCCCAAACATTAAAGTAAAATTTCGATACTCTTGATGAAATTTTGCACACTTGATACTCAAAATAAGACGAGAATTAATGTCTACATCCGATTTCGAAAAACTGAGCGTAAATAATGAATAAATTGACGTTATGTTTCATTTCATCAGTTTTTACTCGGATATACTTATTGCATTTAACTACTAAGCTACATTTGGGTTAAAAGCGGCCCGCCGTTCCTAGCAGAGCAACCGACTATATCCGATTTTTAATTGCCAGTGTTTATGAATTGCCTAAAAACTTAAATTTCCGTTTAGCAAACCGTTTTCTTTATATTTTATGGTAATCTCCCGTTCTTTATTTCTTCCGAGCTTTGTTTTTATGTCTCTGGTTTCTTTTACTAAATGTCAAGGCCACACTTGTTCATTATCATATTTAAATCGTGTAAATTCGCTGGAAATACGTAACAGTAAGGCTGTTTTTGAAGTTGTTAACGTCACGTAGAATCTTTTGTACTCGTATACTCGTTTAACTCACGTACCAAAGCAGATTTACTTCATCAAATCAACTATTCTCGATTTCTGCGAGATATATTACATTTAGAAGAAGAACTTACTTAATAATTTTACTGGAAACAAGAAAATCATGTTTTTAGACGCATAATATTATCTGCGCCCACACGGATAAATCTTTATTCATTTAGACTTATAATTTTATTCTCTAAACCAAGTATTTTCTTTACATTATTCTGGTTTCAACGTAAAATCATTATTCCTTATCTTTTTTACATCAGCTCCACATAGAAGGCTCTAAGGAAAATAATTTCCTTGGAGACTTAAATCATCTTTTAGTACTTATATTATGCTGCTGTGTGGAGGGTTTTTTTTGGAGAGAGGAAGGAGTGAACATGTTTTTAGGAGGAAGGAAACACAGAGGCCGGCAAATCCTGTTAAATAAATAATAAATTAATGTCAACCGTACCTATACAAATATTGTGCACACGTTTGGCATGTTTCTTGACCATGCACCAGTGCCGTAGGTAGGGCTGTGCTCTAAAGATTACAATCTATTTGTTAAGATAGAGAAATCCATCAAACTTGTTTTTGCACAGTGTCAAAGGGTTTTTTTTAAGTATTTTAGAGCTCCAAATCTGAGGTGGCTGCCAAATTCAATAGCGGATTGCCCTTGAGTTTTGTACAGGATCTTGACACGATTTCTTGTGTTCTTCTCTGTACTATGATTATAATTTATTTAAATTGATTAATTTATTGTTTTGCCCCAAAGCCAAGAAACATAACCTTGTACCTTGGAGTTTTATATCAATTAATATTCAGGAACTTGTTTAATACCTTGTTTCGTTACGATGCGTAACCTTTTCCTTGTGTGTACAGATCCTAGCAGCGTCTAAATAGTTTTAAAAATTATTTTTACAAAATAAGTAATACTTCTAATATCAGCATTTGCTTTATTATTAAAGGTATTCCCGTCAGTACCTTCAGTTATTATGACAATGTTTATTTTGTAGCAATATTTCATTTACAATTATTTATTATTAATTTATTGTTTATTGGCTCGCTAACAGAAAACGACACATAATTATCACAGTAATGAAATACATTTTTAATATGGGTATAGAGATGATTCAATTATAAGAGCACACTATTTTATGACACACTATATATAGATGATAAACAGTAGAAGTCCCAGAACTGTTCCTTGAAGTACGCCGAAATTACTTGTTTTTGGCAGATCAAGCACTTTGTTCATGTTTACAACTTGACAGCGTATGAAAGGGATGCTTTTTATCAATTCTAGAGCTGTACTACCAGAGACACTATTGAATCCGTATGTGTAGGAATATGTTCTTACTCCCACCTCAAAAATCATCTCCTGAAGTTTCACGGTAGCTAGTGCAGCTAACGTCCTGAAACACTGTATATGAATACATATATTTATTAATTTAGTAACATTTCGTCTCCTTACTTAAAATTAGCCTTCTTTGTCACGTACACAACTAAAAGTACGTGTTTCAAACTTTCAAAGCATAATTGTAGGTATCATCACGTTAGAAAGCGATTGCTAAAATTTAATCAGTCACGAAATTCTGTGATGCTCAGCATTTTCACGAATGTTGGGCACCAATATGTCGTATTATTACTGGACGTGCTCTGAGAGACGATTACGAGATATTATTACAGTGAAATAACGTTTTACAGAACAAATGTGAATTCCCAACTATGTATTTGAAATTCGCTCAAGGTCCTGACTGACTCACGTAAAAGTATTTCACGTGGTAACTTGGTATACCTAGGCCTAGGTACCTCTGAATTTGAGCTGTAATTGTTCTAGTTTTTTCAACCGTAATTCTTTAGTAATACCTCTATCCGATTAGCAAAACGTGTGAATAGAATATTCAGTAGGGTGGATTTTAATAATCTTATGTATATGTTCAAACATTTTTGTAGCAACATTTTTGGTATGCTTTTGATATATCTATAGCAACATTTTGTTCTTTGTATAATTTAGAAAGAATACATAGGTTAGGCAATGAGCTATAAGTGATGTCGCTGACATATTTAATTTATACTTCGACACATTTAAAGCCAAATTAGTCCATCGCTTTTGATAAACGAATAAGTAATCATTTTATTTTATTTCGATTTTCTTTTGTTTGTTTTTATTCAAAATGCTAACAATGAGTAATTTTTTAAATGTTTTTGCTTCTCGTAGGTACATGAATTGTACCTACGAATTCTCTAAAGTTATACATGTGGAGTTAGGATTAGTTATATTCTTATTTATTATATTTAGTTTGTGCTTTATTTATATATATATATATTGTAATCTTCTGTATTTATGTTATACTGTTTGTTTTGTTTTGGAAGAAGGAACTTCATAAAATAATAAGGCCGCTTCAGGAAACTTTCAAAGGACTCGTGACATTTTATTTTGCTTTATTCCCAATTACATTGTGAATAATTTCGGAGACCCAAACTACCCAAGACAGACCAAGGATTTTACTGTTACTTATTAAGAAGTTAGGATGGTGAAAAGAGGAGGAAAAAACCTAAACACAGGCCTTTTATATCGGTCTTGTCTGAAGAGAGTTTGCGTCTCCTGACATCTATTGATAATTTCATTTGTTAATTAATTGACTTTAAACAAACCAACAAATCGAAATGTCTGGAGAGGTGTG
Source organism: Glyphotaelius pellucidus (assembly GCA_936435175.1). NCBI lineage: Eukaryota > Metazoa > Arthropoda > Insecta > Trichoptera > Limnephilidae > Glyphotaelius > Glyphotaelius pellucidus. The sequence goes on from OW386546.1 coordinate 37,123,806, forward strand.
AGCCTTAGCTAATTTAAATTAAACATATTCCCGCCCAAAAAACGGTAAAGGCCAGAGTTTTTTTTACACAAATAGAATATAATAATTAAAATATCTCACTTATACTACTAAAGATAACTCAAACAACTTTAACTGCTTCACACCAGATTACATTAACTAACCATTTCATATTTTACATGCTCCAGTTAAACATTAAAGCTAAAGATTAAGTTAACGATTAACATTAAAATCAATAAGTTCTACAATTATTAAACATTTAATTTTAGGACAAACACAATGCCATGCGGATTGGACCAGGTCTTCCTTCCAGGACAGCTAATTTTATTATATACATTTAAATGGGCACTTGCAGTGTTCATTCATTTTCCTTTGGCTAGATTATGACCTTTAATTTTCATATGAGTTTTCACAAGAGGTCACGACCTCCACCATCTTTATTTATTTGCACTTTTTTTTTTATTTTAATTGTATTTTCCACTTTTCTACAAGCGAATTTATCATTGTTTTTCACTTTTATTTACACAAGCGAATTTATTATTGCCTTTCACTTTTATTCACAAAAGCGAATTTATCATTAAAGTCTGATTATAAAAACAAACACCCAGCTCCATCCATTTATTTTCCTTTGCTTGTGGGCGCCGCACTGTGCACAGGCGCTGCCGGGTTGCTTCTTATATTCTTTGGTCCATCTCGGGTAGATGGTCTCCGCATTTGTTGTCCTCAATTGGCAGCAGGCATAGTTTTGATATTGCCCTCTGAACCGTTCCCTGTCCTGTGATGATGGTAGCTACTCGTACTCTTCCATCGGGCCCCGGGTGTACAGCGTGCACTCGTCCTAGCCTCCAAAAGCAAGGAGGCTCATTATCTTCCTTCAAAATGACCATTTGGCCTGGTTGCAGCTGCCTTTGGTGGTTGCCAGTCCATTTCGTCCGGGTCTGCAGCTCAGCCAAGTACTCCTTGCGCCACCTCGACCAAAACGACTGTATTAGTTGATTTAATTTTTGGTAATGATTCAATCTATTGACTGCCACATTCTGCAAATTCTGCTCCGGGATCGCTGCTAAACTCGTTCCAATGAGAAAGTGACCAGGAGTCAGAGGATTTAGGTCTTGGGGGTCATTGGACAGCGGACAGAGAGGACGGGAGTTCAAGCATGATTCAATTTGACATAACACAGTGCTGAATTCCTCATATGTTAGTAGTGAAGCATTTGCCACCCTCTTCAAGTGGTATTTTACTGATTTGACCCCTGCTTCCCACAGTCCCCCAAAGTGCGGAGCCCTTGCGGGTATAAAATGCCACCGAATAAGTATTTATCGATTTTTTCATTTGAATTCTTCAAAAATTCATAGATTTCCCTCAATTCGTTATTCGCGCCCCGAAAGTTCGTGGCGTTATCTGAAAACATTTTACTGGGTTTCCCTCTTCGCGAGATGAAACGCTTAAACGCATTTAGGAAGCTATCAGTGCTTAAAGACATTACTACTTCTAGATGTATAGCTTTGGTTACCATACATATAAATAGACATATATAAGATTTTACGCTGTGAGTCTTACGGCTGACACCTGATTTAATCATAATGGGTCCGCAGTAGTCCACGCCGGATAATTGAAACGGGCGACCTTCCGTTATTCTTTCGGTCGGTAAGTCCGCCATCAGCTGTTGCTCTGTTTTCGGGTTACACCTTTCTGTATGCTTCCTGATTTTCCGTTCCTAACTGCTCCAAGCATCTGGTAGCCAGAAAGGATGATGGTCCCAAACCGTAGGTGACAGTATTGAGTTGGTAGTGTCGGATTTCTTCTTCCGGAGAGTCCCTCCAGACTATGCGCTGCAAATCTCTATCCTCAGGTTGCACCAATATTTGACGATACATCTTCTCGATGTCGGCGGTTAATGCATACTGGTGCTTTCTGAAAAATAACAGTTGTGCACATAAATCCTTTTGTAAAACTGGCCCTACCATGAGGGCGTCGTTTAATGATATACCGGTTGATGACTTGGCTGATCCGTCAAACACGACCCTGGTTTTGGTTGTCGTGCTAGACTCCTTCATCACTGCATGGTGTGGCAAATAATAACAAATTTTATCTTTTGGTGGTGCTTCGCACAGCGTCATGTGCCCCAATTCCTGATACTCTTTCATGAATTTTTTATAATCTAGCATCAGGTCTTGATTGGCAAGGAATTTCTTCTCCATATTATAGAATCTTTTTTCAGCCACCTTTAGGGTTTCACCCATTTGATTAATATTAGGCCGCAGCGGTAATCTTACCGCAAAACGTCCTTTCTCATCTCTTTTGTGCGTGTGTAAGAAGCTCTCTTCACATGCTCTTTCTTCGTGGCTTCTATGTTTTACAGGAGCTAGTTCCTCTATTTTCCAAAAGTTTTCTAATTGCTTATGCAATAAATTTAAAGATAAATGACAGGAATTTACTGGCCTTTTTGGTTTCGGAGTGGAGATAGGCCCGGATACAAGCCATCCTAGCTCGGTCCTTTGCAGCGTGAGTCCCGCATCTCCAATCCTCATTCGATCGTTATGCAAGACTTCCCAAAATACCTCCGCTCCTAGTAGTAGATCTATCGGGCTGGTAATGTTGAAGTTTGGATCTGCTAATTGGAGACCGCTGGGGATCTCCGCTTCTTTTCTCTGAAAGGAAATTTGGGGCAGATTACTGGTCACCTCAGGTATAATCAGGCATTCTATCTTCTTTTCGTACTCAGAGTAGCCTGAAGTTATATTTAATCCCACTTTAGATCTTATATTTAAAATTTTATTGTGGATTCCCGTGACAGGAATGTTGACTTTTTTCGTTTTTGAATTTAATTTCTTGACGAATGCCTTACTTATGAAATTCGTTTGAGCTCCAGAATCTAATAGAGCTCTTGCTTGAATTGAGTTTCCTGCATCATCCTTTATGTTGATGATGGCAGTTGACAATAACACGAAATTTTGTTCTACCTTCGCGGCATGATTTGATACTAAAGGCGCTTCCTTCGCGGAAGATGTTGATGCCCTTTCGTGTTTTGATTCCTCCTCCTTCTTAACATGAAGTAAAGTATTATGATTTTCACCATCGCATTTACGGCAATTGAATTTAGACCTGCAATCCTTCAATTTATGACCGGGGTTTAAACATTTTAAACAAGCGCCTAATTTGTGTATTTTATCAATTCGTTCTTTCGGTTTTAATTCCAAAAATTTGCGGCAATAATAAATTTTATGATTATCGTTGCAATGTAAACATTTTAATTTTTGTGCGGACAACGACACCAAAACTTCCTTTTTATAATTATGCGGATTCGTTTTTCCCGGATTAATTCTTTTTTCGTTATTTGCCGAGGCTTCTAGTACTTGGGCCCTTGTATACAAACAACTAATAAATTCTTCGTAGGTAGGTAAATTATTCTTTGTTGGGTATTGTTCCCAATGAGCCCTTGTATTTGAATCTAATTTGCTTGATAACAAATAAATTAATATTACATCCCAATTTTTCGTAGCTATATTTAAGTTATTTAGTGATTTTAAATGTAATTGCGCCTCGTCCAATAGATTCCTTATTGCGACGTGATTTTCTGCCTTTACGTCCGGTAATTTAAACAATGCGTTTACATGATTATTTATAATTATTTTTGAGTTTTCGTATCTATCCGTAAGCATCTCCCAAGCCGTAACGTAGTTATCCGCGTATATCGGTAACGCTGTTATGAGTTTAAACGCTTCCCCTTTCAGACAAGACCGCAGATAATAAAATTTTTGAACGGCATCCAGGTTATGATTGCTGTCTACTAAAGATATGAACGCATCCCGGAACTGCATCCATTCGCAGTAATCCCCTTTAAATTTCGGTAATTCAATTATCGGTAATTTAATATTGTTATTCGCCGTGATTGCAGAATCCTTTTTAGCTAACCTCTCTTTTGCGCTGGCCAATATACAAAAATAATCATTTTCAAAGCTCGCTCGGTCGCCTTCAACATCGTCTGGAGATAATGCCTCTATTCTATCTTGAATTTCTTCAAAATTATCTAGCAAAGGTTCGAAACGCTTTATACGCAATTCTAGTTCGCTTTGCGTCAGTGAATCTTTGTTTAAAAATTCTCTGAACCTTGTCATCTTGCCTTTACAAACGCCCCGTTGAGCGATCAGCGTTTTTAAATCCATTTTGATTAATCAGATGTGTACTTACAATTTACAGAGTTATCCAATTATTTTATCGCAATCACCGTTTAATCACTATTAATCATATAATATACGCACTGATAACTTCCCAAATTTTAGTTATTTACTTCACGAACTGTCACGAGACAACAATAACAATAATAATAATTTACCAACGTCGTTAATCATAGATGAATCCCGTTGATTTTTATTCAATCGCCCATAGAGCATTTCCAACAAAAACTGCTTTATTGACTTCGCGGCTAATTTAAAATAAAAATTTCAAACAAACTTTATAAATCTCGAAATTTAAAACATTGCTGTAGTTTTTGTCAATAATCAATAATTTTGTCAATAATTTTGTCATACCGGCTTGCAACAATTTTTTTTGAGTAATGCACAATATTGATGTCATTGATTTTTTTGCTTTTAAGGATTTTAATGGTAAGGTAGATAGTATGGATATGGATTGGTCACTTGCCCTTTTTTATCGCTGATGGCCTCTGCTGCTTGCTGGATGCTGGAAACTGCATGTTGGCTGTTCCTTTTTTCAGTGCTGGTTCTTCTTTACTAATTTAATCACTCGCGTTAAATTATCCGACTCGTAGGATCATATGTTTTGTTTTGGAAGAAGGAACTTCATAAAATAATAAGGCCGCTTCAGGAAACTTTCAAAGGACTCGTGACATTTTATTTTGCTTTATTCCCAATTACATTGTGAATAATTTCGGAGACCCAAACTACCCAAGACAGACCAAGGATTTTACTGTTACTTATTAAGAAGTTAGGATGGTGAAAAGAGGAGGAAAAAACCTAAACACAGGCCTTTTATATCGGTCTTGTCTGAAGAGAGTTTGCGTCTCCTGACATCTATTGATAATTTCATTTGTTAATTAATTGACTTTAAACAAACCAACAAATCGAAATGTCTGGAGAGGTGTGAGCCTTAGCTAATTTAAATTAAACACTGTTGTTGTAAAATATATTTGTATGTTATATGTAAAAGCCCAATAGGGCGTCAATAAATAAATAAATAAATAATTCCGTATACCATAGCAATATTTTTGGCACTTTTTTCAAACACATTTTTAGTAAATTTGTTTTTTTTTATATAAAAAAATTATCATGTTATTTTTTTTTACATGAACTCCACACAGGAGGCCCTGAGAAAAATAATATCCCTCGGGCCTACGTCATCTTTGGGGATGTTGTGCAGGGGGTTTTTTTTAGAAAGGAAAGAGATGTTATTTATTTATTTATTTATAAATAAACGCCCTTTTTCGGGGCTTTTACATATATAGCGTAGAAAAAAAAAACATTTTATTGTACATAACTGAACTGCCTCAATAACAATATTTTATATTTATTCAAAGATAAATTGAAGATGTCCACTGACTTGGTATAATTGTTTCCCTCCATTAGTATTCTGGGCAAAGAGGAATACATATGGTAGTTAGTCCCAGAATTTCTGCACTGAAATAAATCCTGACTTCTAGTATTGCGAAGTGGAATTTGGAATTATAATGTCGGTAAGGTATAAATGCTACTATTTTGGCATTACTTTGCAAACTTAGTATAGTTCCAGAGTGGAAGATACTCTCAGTATCGCCCTGGTGTAAGACCACCATTCAGAATTGAAACGTTGCTTGAAATGGCTTAAGCCGTATTTGGTTATCAGATCTGAAGAGCCAGGTACTTCCCCACCTTCCCCTCCCCACTACCTTCAGCTTCACAACATACCCCAATTGGGGATGCCATAGTCTCACTGGCTGCGGACGGGACTCTCGTGCGGTATTCAAAAAAATATATATATAAACCAGATTGTCTATATACAATGTTAATTTTTTCGCTCCACCCTAATGTACAAACATCTTAGCACGGGCATAATAGACAATATAGACTTAAAAGACACGGAATTAGGTTAATGATACTCTTTAGTAATGGTAAATAACACCAGTCGTGTGAGGTTTCCACTTTCCACCTGAACACGAATTAGTAATAGGCCAATTTATTACTAAATTGACCTATTAAACACAGACGAAGAATTATTTCAGTTTACTAATGAACCCAATATTTTAATGGTTTTGTTCGATCAACTATTCTCCAATTCCTTTTGAGAAATATCAGCATATTTCATCGTATTTTCTTGGCGTGGGAAGATGATATGTGTCTGTGTGTGCCCCATTTTTTCACATTATAGAGATAGTCGACCGTGGTTAAAAATCTAGGTTATAGAAATATGTTATTTTTGTTTTATTACTTTTCTTATCACATTTTTGTGAATTATAGCAGTATTATTTATTACGAGCAGCCACACGATTAACCTACTTAAATGTAGAAATTAATATGTTATAACTAGCTGGTTCCTGGCATGCGTTGCTAGGCCATCCAAAGAAATAAATTGTTTCTCCCTGCATGTCCATTCTTATGCGTTTCCGTTCCCCGCCCACGTCCCCTTCCCCTCCTGCATTCCCCTTCCACCTTCCCCGCCTTCCCCCTTCCTCGTCACCCTTCCTGCGTACCCCACCTCCTTCGTTACTCTTCCCCTCATGCATTCCCTCCCTTCCGCTAAAATATATGAAATAAACACATTTTCAAACCACTCCCGCACCAACTGAAGTATTTTTTTTATAAAAATTTCATAAGGCCAGAGCTCACTTATATATATGGAAACACTCTTCTGTAAAATCCAATGTTCTGTAAAAAAATTGAGTCAGTCCATCGATTACTTTCCGAGATTTGAGGACACAAACGTACGGAACCTAATTTTTTTAATACAAATTTCATTATGTCAGAGCTTAAATCGATTACTTTCTGAGATTTGCGAACGCAATAGATAAATAGATAGGAACAGACACTAAACTATCTTTTTTTTTTTTTTACAGTTAATACCGCACAAGAGTCCCAACTGCTCCCGTCTGGAGCCAGTGAGACTATGGCATACCCAATCGGGGTATGTTGTGAGGCTGAAGGTAATGGGGAGGGGAAGGAGATAGAGAAGAGGAAGGTGGGGAAGTACCTGGCTATTCAGATCTGGTCACTAAACACGGCTAAAGCCATTTCAAGCAACGTTTCAATTCTGAATGGTGGTCTTACACCAGGGCGATACTGATAGTATCTTCCACTCTGGAACGTGCCGCAAATACACTATTTATTATTTTAAATGAATAAATTGTGAAATAACACAAATTAATCAAATAAAATTTATTTGCGCACGCCGGGTTCGAACCCGCGACCTTCGGATTGTGAGTCGAGAGTCTCACCTCGGGACCACGGAGGCCGTCTACTCAGTTCAAAAATGAAAATTATTTTTAATTTATTTATTGAAGACTAACTTCGAAAGCCACGAAATAAAATCACCTTAATATAGGTTTTCTTCGTTAATATAGAAAAATAATTATTAATAAATATAAATAATAATTTTTACTTTCCTAAGTTTTTCTTTTTTTATGTAAAAAGAGTAGCTAGTTACCTTCGTAAACTTTATTTTATGTGAACGCCGAACAAGACCCCTAATTGAAACTAGTGGTTGTGAGGCTGAAGGAGTGGGGAGTGGAAGTAGATAGGAAAGAGGAAGATTGGATAGTGTCCAGCTATTCATATCTGCTCACCAAACACACCTAATGCCAATCAAACTACTTTTTTTTAACGTGACCCGACAGTTGATCCGCCAACAGTTGGTGATCAACTGTCGAAATGATATTTACTAAATAATTATATTTTTACCAGTTTCAAAGGTAAAATCTTCCCCAAAAATACCCTTAATTATAAGTTGGTATTAATATCAAACGAATTTATTTTCAATGTCGATTTTTTGTACTTATGCCCTAGTGTAGGTACACAGTAAATAGACAAACAGATTTTTTCTTGGTGCATTTGAATGAAAATACGTTTTACATTTTTGTTATTCGGCGGTAGATCTTCTCTGCACATCCCTTCGGGGTCACTTAGTTATATTTCGTATAATTGGGTATACGTATTTTCCCTAAACTGACTGCATATTGTATATAAGTATGCCGGAGAACCAACTGTCGGCGGATCAACTGTCATCAAACCGAAAAAATACGTCTGTGGAAACGGGAGCGAAGGAAATCGATTTTAAATTGCTGAGATTGTCACGCCATCCTCACATTTTATTATTAGTATAACCTTTAATATTTAAAAAAAAAATTGTTCGGCCTATAACAAAAATAACCTCTCGTGTCACCGGCAGAGCTATTAATAATAAAAATAAAAACCGTACCTTTCTATTAATACCGTAGTTATAAAAAGAAAACGTTGTAATTATAGATGTTTAGATTTTATCTGTGGGCAGCGTTTAGCTTTAGAGTGTTACATTTTTGGGTCTATCAGTACCAAATATATGTCGTATCGGACATTGTTTAGTGTTTATCATGTCATTAGTTGGGCCACGTGAGTCCGAAATGAACTATTAGCCCCACTATCGATTACGTTTGGTCAGTCTCAAGTAATTATTGTATTTAATAACTTACAAAGGGACCAGGCGATGGACCTTAGGGTATTCCGTTTTAGATTAAACTATACTCGACGTAATGACAAAATTCATAAAATCAGTTACATTTTGGCTTGCCATAGTTACATATCAAAACAGATCACAATTGTTTCAATGAAACTGTCTACCGTTTTCTGAATACGTAACACTTCCTTCGCCACTACAAAATTAACATCAAATACAAAGAAATAATATTAACCCGGCGAGAGTGTGGCAGGGTATGCCATACCCACCGTGTTACTTATTTGCGTGTATTTTTTGTATGCGACCTTCAAACCTGTTGTTGCTTTAAGGAGCTAATGTCAAAGGGGTGCGGGAGGGGATAGTTGCGTGATCGCAGTGCCGCGTTATACGTTTGCAAACTGCGTTCGGGTATGTGATACCCTGACGCATAGCTGGTGTATACATTTTGTTACAAAAACTAACTTTTTCTGCTACTTTAACTTACTTTCGTTGTGTTGTAGATTTTAATAGAAGATGGAGGTTGACCATGAAAAAACCCGACTTCGGTCAATGCTAGTAAAAACTGCACTGATTTGAACTCCAGTCCCTAATATTTTTAGTTATTTTTTTTAGGTTATGTAGTTCCTTGGTTCATGTTCTATCATATATTTAAGTTTTTTTTTCATAAAACTTGTCTTCTTTAGTTTCTTGTTAGTTTTTTTAGAGTGAAAATTTTTGATGAAAATTCATAGTGACTTGTTTCCATTTAAGTAAAATATAAAAATTGTTGAAATTACTCAATTTTTTTATTTCCAATACGTTATAATGTAGTTTTGCTATCATAAAAAAATTATTATAATGTTTTTTCTTAAGAATCAAGTTATACAGTCAAATTTGTAAACAGGTATGTCATACCCCGCCACATACTTCTTGTTACATTTTTTCACCACACTCTCGCCGGGTTAAATACAAATTATTGTACAAACTTCATTTCCGTATACATACCTTATTGTTTGTTTACCTTTTCCTGGCGAAATAAGGGTTCTTCCGAAACCGGTTGGCAGTTCTAATGATTTTAGTAGATGATTCGGTTTAGTACAGAAACCGATTGGTTTCTAATCTTGTGTTGACAGCTACAAAAGAATTTTTCTTCGGAAACCAGTTTGAAACATTTCGATTCATTAAAATGAGTCAAAATTCGTCGTGTATTTGATTATATATATTTACTAGCTGGCCCGGCCACGCGGTCAAACGAAACTCAACTCCATCTACTGGACGGTTATCCAACCTAGATAACCTAGTGTGACGATAAATTAACCTACACCACCATCTGGTAGAAACTTATGGAACTTACAAATAATTACAAAGCATTGTCCTATATCAAAAATTTAATTCGCAATAATAAATATTGAGGTCAATAATCGAAATAAACACTATCCTATCTTTTAAGTTGGACCAAATTACACACAGTAAGTCAAATTTCATCAAAATCGGTTAAGTAGTTTCGGAGTTTATCTCGAACAAACATCGTGACGCGAGATTTTTTTTTTTACATGAGTTCCACACAGGAGGCTCTGAGGAAAATAATTTCCCTCAGGGCCTATGTCATCTTTGGGGATGCTGTGTGGAGGGTTTTTTTTTTATAAAAGGAGGGGGGGGAGAGTTCTAGGAAGGAAAAGAGCTTAAGGGGTGGGTAGGAATTTGGGTTTCAGTGTGTCCTGGTCGTCCGCCTCTAAGACCTAGACAAACCTCACCCCATGAACCCGGGCACCCCTGCTAAATCACCAAACGTAGCGAACCACTTGGGGTGACCCATGGCAGAGTTATTGGTTATCCAATAAAGGTTCCCGGGGCGGCGGTACCCATTCCCGCCTCCCAAATCGAGTACAAAGAAATATAAAGATATCAGGGGCGGCTCGTGACTTTTCCGTGAGCTAGATTGCTGAGCGTGAAAAATACGATGAAGTTGTTGTAGTTAAAATGTATAAAGACGACGAGATATAGTTTTCGATTTATTTAGTTTATTTCCATGTTACTGAATCGGACGTTTCGATTGTGGATTGTGGCCAGCCGGCCGTGGGAATTGGGACAATGAGTTTGCCTTGTTCGTATTTATCCATTCTTTGATCTGTGAATACACGAATATCGAGTGAATTGGTGAACCCGTGTTTCAAGCGTAGAATCGTCACATATCTTGTTTCCCGCAACATATGTGACGGTTTCTGTGAGAAAAGCTGAAAGTGGAATTGCTAATACTGTGATTCATTCGTATCAAGGCCACTCTACCAAAACATGCAAATGTCTAATGGCACGTGTACATTTGCGAGCAGAACCGTGAGGCGAAGGGAAAGGAACAAACCAACCGTTCGCAAGTGTATAAAGGCTTAAAAGATATTCCTACCCTGGGACCAACGAACCATAAGGGTACGTGTATTATTTTAACCCGTTTAAAGATGAAGCTATACGTGAAATCCTATTTTGACGCTATTTAGATTAATCTTTACGACGAATCGGATTACGTTATGAACATCAAACAATATGCTACGGATAAATTGAAGCTTTTACTAGCTTTTCTAAGTATTGAAATTACAATAAATTTATCAATTACATAACAAAAAATATAATCGTAAACCCATTGACCTAGTATACCCTAGACAAGCCGTCTCATAGTAAAAATCAGAAAAAAATAACCCCAAGTATCAGTAATTTCGCAATACAACTCTCCTTCGAATTCCGCCGTCTTGCATGCGAATTCTCGGCAATATAAATCTGAGCACCGATTAATCCCATTGTGTGATTTGTCGAACTAACACTTCAATAGGTGGCCACGTTTTGCATGCGTGACGTTTCGACAAGCTGTGTTGTGTACAAATGGTTTTCAAAGTGGGGATCGCGAGACATTCATAAATTTAATTAGACAAAAATATTTTTTTACTTTATTATGACAAGCGATTCAATTTCGGAGGCGAGTATGGGTACCGCCGCCTCGGGAACCATTTATTGGATAACCAACGCCTCTGCGTATAGGTCACCCCAAGTGGTTCGCTACGTTTGGTGACTATGCAGGGGTGCCGGGTTCATGGATTGAGGTTTGTCCGGGTCTTGGCGGCGGATGCGTCTGATAATTTTTAAATTTTATTTTTCTGATGAACCGTATGGCTCGTTGTCAACCACCAAGCAGCAATTTCGTCGAAGTTTCCTGTTGAAAGCGGTGTACACTGCAAACCATACTTTAGATTCGTGTACAAAAACTTGTACACAGTCCCGTATATGTATATATTGATCATGAGTTTTAAAATAAAAAAATCCATTCATCGTTTGCTTGAAAATAATTACGAAAAATTGACCCTTTTACCGCCCACGCACCGTGGGCTGCCCAGGTTGGTCGCTTATCATTAACACAGTGATGAGCAACCAGCAGCCCGCAAGCCCTTTTACTGCTTTCCGGACTTTTGACTACAAAAAATATCAAAAAAATTGCGCTAAAAAATATTCAAAGGCTTCTAATCTGTTTTGCAAAATGTCTTAGCCGAAAACTATATTTTTTCTTAAAAGTTTTGAATCAGCTGCTCAATCATTAAGTTTTTTTTGTTATAGGTAATAATTAAAAAATGACAGAAATTCGTAGTTAATTAAAGCCCGTTAGTAAGCGCTCAAAAAGAAGAGGAAGGTGAGATATGTAAATACGAATGTTAGAGGGAGCGCGAAAACGATAATATTTAAGCGAAAATTGTGAAAATGTTTAATAAAATATGACTCGTTTAAACTATTTTAAAATAGAACCAAAATCTCGCGGGAAATGTCATAGCTTAGAAAAAAATGAATTATGATTTTTTTCATATATATAACTTGTGATGTAACAAAAATAAAGTGCTTATAATAATTTTCGAAATATACGATAATACGATTTTCTTCTTTCGGAAGAATTTCATTCTATTACCGTTTCGGCGTGGCAAATGTATAGATATTATCGTCAAAAACAACATATATTTTTTTAGACACAAACTTTAAGTGTTTTAGAGAAATATGTCGTAAAACGGTAGAAATTCGGAATGCTACGGCTTAAGATAGGTTAACTTTCGACCTTAATTGAAGAATAGTGCAGCGGTTTTTTGTTAAGATCTGCATTTAATGTATTTTAAAGGTTTCCGTTTTATACAAACCGGGTCGCGTTTTTAAAAAGTTTAAAAACCACTGCCATACCGTGATGCCGGCCCTTCGTCTATGTGTTAGTATCGGTGTGTGGTGACGTCACAAGCATTTGGGTGATTAAGTGACGTCAGAAACTTTGCTTGCCAAAAAAATAATACGTCAATATTATTACATTTATTAAAACGCTGTCTTAAAGCTATCGGTAAGGCATAATTTTTTTTATGTATTCAGGTAGCTTGTTACATTATCGAAAATAAAGTCCGCGGACTGTACCTTGTACAATATTCGGAAGTAGGATATTTTTGTGTTTGAAAAAATTAATTCTGTCAGGACGGCTGGGACAGCAATTAGTTTCAGTGTGGACCGATAAAAGGTAAAACACAAAGCACTACGCGATCCAAATAGTACGAAACAATGCTCGCACTTTTTCATAAATGGGCCTTGAGCCAGTTTTATTTGGTTTCTGGCGTCATTTTTAATTTCACAGGGCATGTCTTGATATACTTGGTCGAAGCGTAAACCACTAAAAAAAATGTTTTTTCATGACTTAACTATGAATATACGAAACAATTTTTTTTAAATACCCCTTTATGGCTAAGACTATTTTTGAGGTTTTGTATGTTCTAACTTTTTTCATTCTTATACAATTATGCACAAAATAAATAAAAACCACTTTTTCGCTTACTTTCCTCGTGCTAATAAGGCGTTCGATTTTAAATTTTAAAGGCATAAGAATCGAAATATTTCTAGCGTTTATATTCCTCTTAACTTTTTATATAAATTTTATTATTTAAGAGGCAAAACCTTGATCGGGTGAACTGTTTGAAGGTTTTCTGATTTATAGATTTTTTCAAATTATACGGTGTGCATCAAATGCATAAAAAATTTAAACGTGAAAAGACTTGCCTTTGCAAGGATATTAAAAAGGAATTAAAAAATGCAATGAATTTCTGGTCAGAATGTGTTTTTTCAATGAATTTGATCGAGAATTAAGGCTCTGCGAATCCGAAGGTCGCGGGTTCGAATTCCGGCTTGCGCAAGTAAATTTTGGACTTTGTTGTGAGGCTGAAGGTAGTGTAAAGGGAAGGAGATGGGGAAGAGTAAGGTGGGAAGTACCTGCTGGCTATTCAGATCTGGTCACCAAACACGGCTAAAGCCATTTCAAGCAACGTTTCAATTCTGAACGGTGCATGGTCTTACAGAAGGGCGATTCTGAGAGTATCTTCCACAATTATAATTAATAATAAATAAAACAAATCATTCAATTTATTGAATGATTTGTATTGTTTCACAATTTATGAATCAAAAATTGTATGTAATTTATTTGTGGTGCGATCCAGAGCGGAAGATCCTCTCAAATTCGCAGTTTCGCCCTGGTGTAAGACTACCATTGAGAATTGAGACATTGCTTGAAATGGCTTTAGCCATGTTTGGTGACCAGATCTGAATAGCTAGATACTTCCCCACCTCCCTCTACCCAACCCCCCTTTTCCCCATCTCCTTCCTCCTCCCTTCACCTTTAGCTTCACAACACACCCCAATTGGGGATACCACCGTCTCACTCGCTCCAGGCGGTTGAGAGCAGTTGCGGTATTCGGTGCGCGGTTCTTTTGCGGTATTCACAGAAAAAGTAACTTGTGCAAAACCTTTGCTAATTTCACGACGCTATATCCCACCGTTCGAGTGTGTTCCCTTCTGTATATAAAACAAACGGATTTTCTGCTTTGAAGTTTTAAGGTTATGTAGTCAAGCGTGACTGCAGATGGCGCGCGATAGGAAGATATAAATAATATATGGGTTGTTACGTTACAAATTCGAGAATTAGACTTCTCCACGGATTGGAGAATAAGGCGCCATATAGATGCGCGCGCACCATCCCCTCCCGCGAGCGACAAACGGGGCGGCCGCGAGACGCGCCGCCGACCGCAAGCTCCTCAGTCTCCAGCAAGCCGGCTTAGAGGGCCCACGTACCGCCCGAACATGGGCGACACCAGTTCAGTTTCGCCGTGTGCGTTTCCGGTCTCCGATGGACGCTGCGTAGCTTGATAGAATCAAGCGCGTGGAGCCGCTGTTGGCCCAAAACCAAACGTGAGTCAATTACCATGTTATCCCTTGTGTGCAATTAAATGTATTAACCCTAGCCACGCGTGTTAGAGAAGAGAGACGGACATTCAAACTAAACTTTCAGCTAGGATCGTTCCTTATGTATTATTGTGTCTCCTAGAATTGAATAAACTGTTTATGTGATAACCTACCGTGTTTTGCTTGACGAGGGAGGCCCTGGGACAATGGAGGAACGTGAAGTTCCGAACCACAAGCACTAGCCCTGAGTTTACGAGGAACCCTGCTTGTGCCAAATCTTGAGCTAGTTATTATTTGGGGCAGATGCAGCAGCTAATTGTATTAAATATGAGAGAGCTTTCTCCAACCCTGCCGTTAGCATCAGCACGCACGCTGGACGCCAACACTGGCGCTAAACGTGGGGCCATTTAAATTTTTTCTGTTCTACCACGGCCTCGTTCCCAAGCAACAATTGTAAACTCTGAAATGTTATTATGATGTATTGTTTATTCCCAATTGTCTAGCACTTCCAACAGGAATCTCGGCGCGAACATAATTTCGAATCACAATTTAAATTATTACGGACGCGATTTTATCATTTGTGACTCGTCACTCGACAAAATATTACCGGTATTCCAACGCAAGGTGCCCAACCTAGGAAGTTGTCGCTGCGAATAATACAGTGATTACAAAGTGTCGGCCGATTAAAATTGCTATTTTCAATACAAGTGAATAGTGGAAATAAACACAAATTAAAGAAGAATTTATTCAACAATTAAAATCATGTACATGATAAACAAATCATCCGCTTGGTCTCGAAAGTGCTAAATATTTTTAATAATATACTAGTTTGCAGCTCGCTGGTATCGTTTCTTTAATCGAGACACTTGCTGACACCTAGGGAACAAGTGGATTTAAATTCTTTCTGTCATTTGACAATTAAGTATTTTTGACTCTGTCGTCTGATGAAACCGGATCATGCCATGCCATGCCAAAATCACATTCGAATATTGCAAAAAATACTAAATTCGCGTTGACGTGGATTCCTTGACATCTGACACTATAATACCTTGTCAATTGACAATGAAGGTAATATCTTGTCGAAAAGACGAAGGGAATTCGCGGGTAAATACCAAAAAAATTGGTGCTGTTTAAAGCCAGGCTATAGGAAGCCGCGTAATGAAACCATGCCCCCAAGATATTGTTGAATTCTCAAACAAATTACTTCCACGAAAACTTGTGAAAATTTTTTTTTCGATTTTTTTTAATTTTCGAAATATTTTTTTTCTCCAAACGCTTGGAGTTTTTCTTAAAAACGCATTGCCAGAGGAAAATCGCTGCGCAAATTTTCTCCAGTTTTCGGACTCTGAAAATTTTTCCGATTTTTCCTTTTTTCGATTTTTTTAATTTTCGAAATATTTTTTTTCCAAACGCTTGGAGTTTTTCTTAAAAACGCATTGCCAGAGGAAAATCGCTGCGCAAATTTTCTCCAGTTTTCGGACTCTGAAAATTTTTCCGATTTTTCCTTTTTTCGATTTTTTTAATTTTCGAAATATTTTTTTTCCAAACGCTTGGAGTTTTTCTTAAAAACGCATTGCCAGAGGAAAATCGCTGCGCAAATTTTCTCCAGTTTTCGGACTCTGAAAATTTTTCCGATTTTTCCTTTTTTCGATTTTTTTAATTTTCGAAATATTTTTTTTTCCAAACGCTTGGAGTTTTTCTTAAAAACGCATTGCCAGAGGAAAATCGCTGCGCAAATTTTCTCCAGTTTTCGGACTCTGAAAATTTTTCCGATTTTTTCCCTTTTTTCGATTTTTTTTAAATTTTCGAAAATTTTTTTTCAAAACGCTTGGATTTTTCCTAAAAAGCACGCGGCCAGAGGCAAACCTCTGCCCAAATTTTCAAATAACCCAAACACTTACAAATACGCGTTTTTTCGCAGAAGCATTTTTTTTTAAAAAAAAAATATATATACATCCCCAGTGGTCAATCCCTGGCAAAAAATTTCTTTCCAATTACGGATAAAGAGTCGAGTTCTCGTTTTTCTCCCAACGTAAGGTCACCCTGACACGACCCTATACACTATGGAAGTCCCTCAAGTCACGCTGGGTATAATCCCCCACATTTCTACGTCAAAAAAGGAAGAACTACTACAGGCCCTGAGAAGTAGAAAGATTTCTCCCAGGAATAAATCCAAAAAATGCCTTATTCAATATGCTTCTTTCTACAATAAGAAGTACATCAGGAAGTTGCAGTTTCAACAGGAAGACACCTCAGAAATCATCTCTACCTCCCTCACAGTCTCCGAAGCAAAACCCTTGGTGGTACAAGCCCAGGAACAGACGAAAATATATGATTTGACAACCTGGAAGACGAAATACAACGGACTCACGAATGTGGAGGATTTCATCAACAGAATAGAAGAAACAGCCCAAGTCAGAGGAATCCCCGAAAGTATTCTGCACAGGAACTTCATAGACCTCATCGCTCCTGAAATGCTTACCTGGCACAGGATACATAAGAGAAAAACAAACTCATGGAGGGAACTCAAGGTGGCACTTTTATCCAGTTTCGGAGAAAAAAAGGCCCAACATAGAGTCAGGTTATCCCTACTCGCTATCAAGCAGCACTCCGGAGAGCCTGTTGCTAGATTCACACAGAGGGCAGAGGCCATCAATATTAAGCTCACCCAACCTGTCCCTGAAGCGGAACTTCTCCCGGTTTTAATCGACGGTCTTCTCCCCAGATACGAGAACATCATTACTTCTCAGAAAATTGCCACGCTGGAGCAACTGAAAGATGTCGGCCAGCTACTGGAGGCATACCAGGATCAAAAGAGAGACGAAAGATTCCCCAAAGAAAACTTTCGCCCAAGCACTTCGCCCGGCATAAAACCGGAGCACAACGAAAAGAAATGTTTTTAGAAACCTTTCTAGCTCTGGCACAGTGTTGTCAACTGTAGCCAAAGTCATGGAAGAAATATAATTCTCCCTTGTGGTTTCGTTTCATTTTATTTTATTTTTGTTTGTATAAATATCTCGTCATCATCAGTCATTCGCCTCTAATTGCGGCCCCAGGTGTCAAACCTTGGAAACATCGTTTTTTCTAAGCATGCACACCTCTACCTGAAATTGATCACTTCGGAGAAAGGAATTCCCTGTGGCTTACTGCAAGTAGTCAGAGACTACGTGCCCAAGGTTTTGTGCATCGTCACAACTGGCAGCATCATATTTTCACATCATCATGTCATACCTCGTCACCCCTTTCTAAATATTAGAAAATCTTTTTGTACATTAAATATCGGGTCCTCGCCAAAGTGCATCTAACCCTTATGTCATATGTAGTTAAATTAGGTAAGCAAACCTGTGTAAACCCACGGCGGTATCAGATGTTTGCTACCCGTTCTAAGTTTTTTTTTCTGTTTTTTAAGAAAATAGAATGGCGCTCAATAAATAACCCTAATTGCTCTAGCTCTCCCCAGAACTGAATGTGGAGTCTGGAAAGTATCGTTATAAAAGGGACAACTTTCAACGTGCCTCTTCATTAACGATAAATTTTTTTTATTTACAACATTTCAGCAACATTGAGTCACCCTGGGTCTCAACTGTTCAAACTGAAATTTTGGGGTTGCCTTGTTGTGACTTATCACGTGCAAAGTACGAGGTCACAACAAGAAGCCAGGTCTCCAAGTGAACACCCTGCGAACAACCTATCCCATTATTATAATTTTCATAACACCAAGGTGTGTCCATCGCAGTCTGTTTAAGTAAGTAAAACCTAGAAGGTCTTAAACACTCAAATCGGACCTTTGTAAATAATTTTCCTTGTCAAACAACGATAAGCGCATGTCTTGTATTGTTGCTACCATCGTACGTGTAAGTACAACTAAAAGTTGTACCATCACGATACGATACTCTGTGCATAACACCAAGGTGTGTCCATCGCAGTCTGTTTAAGTAAGTAAAACCTAGAAGGTCTTAAACACTCAAATCGGACCTTTGTAAATAATTTTCCTTGTCAAACAACGATAAGCGCATGTCTTGTATTGTTGCTACCATCGTACGTGTAAGTACAACAAAAGTTGTACCATCACGATACGATACTCTGTGCGTAACCAAAAGGGTTGTACCACAAAGGATCTCTTTTGCGGTAAGCTTAGATGAAATTCACATTCCATCAGCACGCCAGAATTTTTTTTGTCCCTTAATTGTTGAAGTATAAAATCTTGGCCAGATCTTCAAATATGTTTTTGCCTTTGTGCAAGTCTTTAACGTACGCTAATATGGATTTATTATGCTACGGTATTGTTGTACTAAGTACATCAGTATGTCTCGCCGTCTGTATTGAATAGGTACTTTTATATGAACGTTAACCTTTTGTTGCCATCATAGGTGGGAACCTTATAAAATCTGCCGTCATAGATGGGAATCTCAGAATATCTACTAAATGCGATACGGGGAGCCCGTTATAATTACTCTGTGGGTTTTTGTCAGAAATGTCATAAACACCTAGTCTTTTGCACCTCCCTTCAATACTGGGCAACCCAGTTGTAATTCGTTCATTGTTATCCGTGAAGACGTTATAAAACTTACTTGCAAATCTTTTGATTTTGCAATCTTGTACGCTATACGTGAAGACGTTACAATACTCACCATGAATCGTGCGAACGAAATAATATCAAACCTTTATGTGTGAACTACTCAATGTAGTCCACACCCCTTTTTTTGTAATCATTAATATGCCCGTGGACTTCCTGTCACAAGAACCCAGGAACTATCTACTATCTCAAAAGGACTAATCATACGCTTCACGCATGATTATGGGGCATCGTGTCGTGGGAGTTAAGTTGATGGACACAAACACACCTAACTCGTTGTCTGGGAGACGAACAAAGAAAATCCCCAGGTTTGTGAGATTTGAGCAAGGGTCTGTCATTTCTCGCAAACAAGTAGGAGAATAAAACGACCCCTAATCTTCTGCCCAATACACGTAGAGGATTAGACTTTTATGTCAGTGTATTCTTTTGTCCAACACTACCAAATATTATTGTAATGTGCCAGGATGACTGCTGTAGACCTTGTTTCACCTCCACCCAGAGGTCGAATTTCGGAAATAGCCGAGTCCCCAGCAGTTTTCTTCGTTCAAATGTTCCCAATTATCACCCTTCCCCTTCCTCGAAATTATCCGTGAATGGGGATATATGCGTTACGCACTTGGCGTTTCGTTTGTCAAATGGGACAATCTTCATACGCGGATCCTTTCAACTTCCTACTCCTTTCCCACTTTGTTATAACTAATCTTGTACGCAATGTTTTGTTTTTCGAAAGTAGAAAAAATGCTACCGTATAGACGTGAGCATAGGTCATGGAAGACCAACTTCTTTCGAATGGGAATTTTGTTATACGTACAATCCCTCAACCACGTATTCTTGGAAATGTATTTGGTAAAGAAAAAAACCAAAAGGGGTTACACAGAACCTGTCCTTGAATACGTACCTTTGTAACATGTATTAGGAATTAGCCACATTTAGTTAGCTCTCTCTCCGTCTCTCTCTCTACACGCCAAACAAATCCAACTTTTTCTCAACATGCACACTTGTTTCTCTCCAAACTTTTTTCATCATTGGTCTACTAGGCAGGTAAACTTCAAGAATTTTGTTCTAATAATAATTTTTGCCGGATTTAAAAAAAAAGAAAACCAGCAGCTCTGCACCCTATCTACATCTGCGCCTCTTCATGCTGCCCTCGCTACCGTCACGGAGGTCCCTTGCCTTCAATCCCTGCGTACCAAAAGCACCCGACCGCATCTAACATAACCTAGTGTGAGTCGTGCGTGTAGTTGCGAATCGTATCACCACAAAGAACCGACACTCAAAACAAACCCGAGCACGCCAGCTCTAGGTTGGTTCCTGTTCCTGTTGCCCTTGTGCAAATGCTCTGCTGCCATTATGCAAATATTCCTGCTGCATAATACAAATGTTCCTGTTGCCCTTGTGCAAATGCTCTGCTGCCATTATGCAAATATTCCTGCTGCATAATACAAATGTTCCTGTTGCCCTTGTGCAAATGCTCTGCTGCCATTATGCAAATATTCCTGCTGCATAATACAAATGTTCCTGTTGCCCTTGTGCAAATGCTCTGCTGCCATTATGCAAATATTCCTACTGCATAATACAAATGTTCCTGTTGCCCTTGTGCAAATGCTCTGCTGCCATTATGCAAATATTCCTGCTGCATAATACAAATGTTCCTGTTGCCCTTGTGCAAATGTTTCTGCTGCCATTATGCAAATGTTCCTGCTGCATAATGCAAATGCCCTACTGCCATTGTGCGGATGCTCCTGTGCCCTTGCGCAAATAACAATACCAACGATTGTTCACAAAACAATCCCACTACATACAAAAACCAGTGTACCAACCACCAATTGCGATTCCACTCTCCAGTACTTCAATGGTTTCGTACTGGCTCACCCACAGGATCCGGAAGCAGTTACCCTTTCGACCTCTGTGACAGGTAGAACTCTCCACACCACCTAGAAGCCTCATCATGTGTTCTCTTCCTCGTATTTTCTTAAAGGCCCTAGTGTCCCTTGAGTGTAATCTCAAATGGGCCAGGTTACTGTGACAAAGTAACCTTGTAACTTCAGTGAAACGTTCAACCACCCCAGACATCCTACGCAAACCACGTTCGCAAACATTAGCTCACAGACCAATGATACAATTTTAGAGTTTTTTTTCTATCACTGCATAACCCTTGTACCTTTCTTCAACAGATCCTTGTTCTTTGCAACTGTATTTATGTATGCCACTGCCTTTATATACATTTATTGACAATTCCTTGTTACACCATGTATCATCTCTTTTGTGTTCTGTTCATAACTATTCTCCAGCTAGGAATCTCTCTCTCTCTCTCTCTCTCTCCTCGTTTCTCTTAAATGTTTTTGGCACAAGTGCTGAAAAGGTAAGAGGATTTATTAGTCCTACAGCTCCATTACCACGTCGCTTTTATTGCGGCGAGGGGGGAAGTGTTACGTTACAAATTCGAGAATTAGACTTCTCCACGGATTGGAGAATAAGGCGCCATATAGATGCGCGCGCACCATCCCCTCCCGCGAGCGACAAACGGGGCGGCCGCGAGACGCGCCGCCGACCGCAAGCTCCTCAGTCTCCAGCAAGCCGGCTTAGAGGGCCCACGTACCGCCCGAACATGGGCGACACCAGTTCAGTTTCGCCGTGTGCGTTTCCGGTCTCCGATGGACGCTGCGTAGCTTGATAGAATCAAGCGCGTGGAGCCGCTGTTGGCCCAAAACCAAACGTGAGTCAATTACCATGTTATCCCTTGTGTGCAATTAAATGTATTAACCCTAGCCACGCGTGTTAGAGAAGAGAGACGGACATTCAAACTAAACTTTCAGCTAGGATCGTTCCTTATGTATTATTGTGTCTCCTAGAATTGAATAAACTGTTTATGTGATAACCTACCGTGTTTTGCTTGACGAGGGAGGCCCTGGGACAATGGAGGAACGTGAAGTTCCGAACCACAAGCACTAGCCCTGAGTTTACGAGGAACCCTGCTTGTGCCAAATCTTGAGCTAGTTATTATTTGGGGCAGATGCAGCAGCTAATTGTATTAAATATGTGAGAGCTTTCTCCAACCCTGCCGTTAGCATCAGCACGCACGCTGGACGCCAACAGGGTTTATATTCCAGAATATACCTCTGTATTTTATTCGGAGCATCAGAACGAAGTTGGACGAATGCCAACTCCTGGAAAAGCTGCTCCGATGAACGGAACCAACAGAACCGTCCGCGTAAGCCAGACAAAGTAAATAATAGCGGAACAGAACAGAATATAGTAGCTTTCTGGAGTTTATAGTGGCTCTTTTCGCTATTGGCTCAGACGGAACTTTTAATTGTACAGAGCACAAGATAAAAAAAGTTATCTCTTCCGGAATTCCTGGGGTAATTAGATTAGATTTAAAAGTTAAATGTATCCAGTAGCTCTCAGCTGTTTTTGCAAGGGTCATTGATTTTCTGATTGTGTATTTATATTTTTTTTTATTTTTTTTTTATATGAAATACCGCACAAGAGTCCCAACTGCTCCCCTCTGGAGCCAGTGAGACTATGGCATCCCCAATTGGGGTATGTTGTGTGGCTGAAGGTAGTGGGGAGGGGAAGGAGACAGGGAAGAGGAAGGTGGGGAAGTACCTGGCTATTCAGATCTGGTCACTAAACACGGCTAATGCCATTTCGAGCAACGTTTCAATTCTGAATGGTGGTCTTACACCAGGGCGATACTGATAGTATCTTCCACTCTGGAACGTGGCGTAAATATACTATATATTATTTTAAATGAATAAATTGTGAAATAACACAAATTAATCAAATAAAATATATTTGCGCACGTCGGGTTCGAACCCGCGACCTTCGGATTGTGAGTCCAGAGTCTTACCTCGGGACCACGGAGGCCGTCAAAGGCCGTCCGTATATGTTGTACTGTGAGCGTTTTCCGAATTTGTACCTAAATACAACATGCTTCCCTTAAAAACTATAACTACTTATGTTATTTTTTAAGATAACTTCCTACGGTTTCATGCCAACTGAGCGTAAAGTCGACTCAACACCTCTTTGAAAAGTCATTAAAAGCTATGAAAAAATTAATGTTAAAACAGCCCATAACTCCAACCTAACGTAACCTATTTACCAATTTTTATTTTTATTTTTTCATCACTTTTAATGACTTTTCTGAGGTGGTTATGAGTTGGTTGGTTGGAAAAAATGGCAAATTGCTGTATCTGAAACAAATCTGGTCCTGTTATTTAACATGCTATAAGGTATGGAAAAAATCAGTTTGTCTTTAAATGCTACTGAACCCATTTGTCGAGAGTTTTTGCGCTTTTTTAATATTTACTTATTAATTATAATCGTTTTTAATATTAGTACCTTATATTTCCCTTTCAAAACATCTTATTTTTCTTTTGACCGTTTACTACGGAGACCTACGATATATTCTTAGTAATCAAACCTTGATTAAATTGCTTGTTAAGAAATTAGCAGTTAGAAAAATTCTTCCGCTAAGAATTCCTTATAATCTTTATTTCTGTTAAATGCGTCATTTTTTATGTGAATACCGTACAAGAATTCCTAGTCCCGAGTGAGACTATCGCACCCCTAACTCGGGTATGTTGAGAGACTGAAGGTAGAATGAAGGAGATGGGAGAAGGAAGGAGGGGAAGAACCGGCTATTCATATTTTGTCATCGAACACGGCGAAAGCCATTTCAAACAACGTTTCGATTCTGAATGGTGGTCTTTCACCAGGGTGACACTGATATACTCGTAATACTACGTCCTGTTCAACTATTCTGGTATAAATAGTTTTGATATCTAAGTAAAACCCACCCTTCTACCGCAGTTTGTATTTTCACATTTATTCAATTACTCGCTTTTACCCGCGGCTTTGCTCGATTGGTATTTGGGGGAAATTACTATAGCAATTAGCAATACATAATGTCCTTTCCCGTGCTTCCCCGTTCCCTTCCACCTTCCCCGCCTTCCCCCTCCTTCGTCTCTTCCCTCTCCGCGAACCCAACCTTCCCCCTACCTTTCCTCCCTGCTACTAAAATATATTAAATACACATTTTCATCTATACAAATTTCGTAACGCCAGAGCTTACTATTATATACAGCCTATGTTACTCGCTGATAATGTAGCTTTCAATTGGTGAAAGAATTTTTAAAATCGGTTTAGTGGTTTATGCGTGAAAGCGTAACAAACAAACACACGCAGTTTCGCATTTATAATATTAATATATAATATGGTTCTTGGATAAGTTATGATTGGCACAGTTAAAATGACTTGTTATTCTTTATTTTTTTAACCCCTTGAGTCTTTTAGGATTTTATCTTAGAATTAGAATAAAAATTGAAAATATGTTGTTAAAATATTTTGTCTTTCCTTGTTTCAGGTAAGCTGCATTTTCTTCATTCCGACTTTAACACCATTCTACACTTTAATTGAAAAGTAAGTGGACTAGTACTCTTCCTCTTGTCTGAATAGTTCAAACGAACAGTTCCAATTTTGAAAATTGACGTTTTAATTCAAAACAAATCCGAGTTCATTGAACCAGAGTTACAATGGCTCACAGACAGACGCACAACCGAAATTAGATTGATGGTTACCTAATTAAGTTTTTCGTTAAATTCAATTTTATTTGTAGGGTGACGATAATAGAATTTTAATTCAACTTGACCTCACTCCACACCTTCTTCTAAAAGTAATCTCGCATTCCAAATGCTTTGTTTATTTACAGATGCTTTCTGCAGATAGATGGGCGGCATGTTATTAGAAAGAATTCTAAGCTAATTTCAAATTCGTCCGATCGTCATCATTTTTTTTAAATAATCAAAAATCACGCGGTCAAACTAGATTATTTTTTTTACATTAATTCCACACAGAAGGCCCTAAGGAAAATAAAATCTTTCAGGGCCTTCACCTCTTTGGGGATGATGTGTGGAGGGTCTTTTTGAGGAATGGAAGGTGTGAACCTGGGTTTTGAAGAGACCCATGTTGTAGGAAACACAATAGCAAACAACCGAGCGGTTGAACTCAAGAAGGGACCCATTCTCATATGACAAATGTAAACCGTTTGGTGTGTTTCCTAACCATGCAGTGCCGAAGGTATCAATGGTGCTAGTTCCTCGGAGCATCTCTCATTGAAGTACCGGTAGAACAAGGATAACATTCCTACCTGACGCCTGTGCTTTAAAAATTAAAATCCGTTTGTTCAGATAGGGGAATCTATCTAACGGACCGCCCGTTTATGCACAGAGTATTTTCACGTATTCATTTTTTTCATAAAACTGATAATAATTAAATTAATTTATGTGGTGTTCTTTTGTTTCTTCTGATGAACAATACTTCTCGATAATCGGGAGTTTCGTCGTCAATTGGTCATGTTTACTATCGTCTTATTTAACTGGACTTAACGTCCGTTCCAATGAATGCTCTTTGTAAGTCTGAAGCAGGAAAACTGGTCACTGAAGGTGCCCTGCTGCGATCGAATATCATGGGTTATTTCCGTACCCGTTCGAGTTTTAGACACGATCGGGCGACGGCTGACTCTCTCATATAGTATAACTCTACTGACATCTGTTGAGACTCTTAAAACTGTGTATTCTAACGACATCTGTTGAAAGACATTGAAACTACTTACGTATTAATAAACACTTTAATTTAGATGAAATATGGATGAAAGCAGAGTGTCCTTCTTGAGAGTCTCAAGGAGGATACTGTGTTTTTACTTATGACGGGAGATTATCACTTTATCTAAAACGGTGACCGGACAGCTCAGAATGAAACCAACTCAGAACCACATCTGAAAAGTCATTGAGAGTGATGAAAAAAAATACGATAAAATCGGTTAAATAGGTTACGTTAGGTTAGGGTTATGGGCTATTTAAATTTTATTTTTTTCATAGCTTTTAATGACTTTTCAAAGGGGTGTGAGTTGACTTTATTCTCCTTTCAACCATCTAAAACATGCGAACACCTCAGCACAGGATCTTCTAGTGAGGTGTTCACTAAACGAAACTACTAACCTATTGAGATAGATACTGGCTATCAACATATATATATATTTTTAATATTACTGGAACTTATCAATGTAAATTGTAATTTACTGTAAAAAGTATAAAATAATAATGTTTTTGTTATCAAGTTAAGTTTGCAAGTAATCATCATTGATGATGGTATGTACATTACTCGGGACTGACATGACTTGTTACTTTTAAATTTAAAACAACTCTTCACCTTCATAAACCATCAACTCGACCTGAAATTTCCATTTATCGAACAAATAAGCCCGGTAAAGACAATGTTGGTGTTTCGAAGTTGAAGGGTTATTGGGTTATTAGTGTTTTTAGGCTATTTTAAAATAATAATTGGGTATAAAGGTTTGCCCTGCGAGGCACGTTTCGCTTCGGGGGCTTTAGGACAGGGTGGGAAACCTTTTCATGTTAGAAGGCTGTTTTCACCACCCTGCTCTAGAAGTATTTGGGCTGAGGGTGTTAAGGTAGTCAGTATAGAGTTAAGAGTAGGTGTTTCCTCCTTCCTGTGAAGGCGTCACCGGCCACTTCCACCTGTGTGACACTTCATTTCCGGGATATCACGGAGGTCCGATATAAAGGGACCGCCCGTCCCATCCGTGTGAGGACCGAAGCCAATTTTTATATTCTGTCAACTAAATATTAAAGAGCTTACCTTTATTTTAGATCTGAATGCTTAAAAGAGGAACTTGCGCGGCCCTTTTCATATAAAAAATAAAAAATTTGGTTTGAAATTATAAAAAAATTGGCCATTAAATAATTAGAATTTTCATGACTTTGGCAATCATTTATGAGTTAACAATTATTTTTTTCCTATCTGCTATGTAAAATACAAATTATTCTTAGTCTACGGTTTATATACATAACATTTGAGGGAGGGGAAGCGGGTGGTCTAAAAGATTTTAATTAATTATATTTGTTACTAAGTCGTTTTAGACTGTCGAATTTCTAAATATTGTGGTAATTCCAGTAAGCTAATTACCTTGGGTTTGTAGCTCACTTCAATATTGTTCAGGGAAAAACCTTACAAGTAATATGAATTTATTATATATAATGTGGTTTGTATTTTTGTAATGTCATTCATTGTCTATTACTAAACAATTTGATGGAGTCTTGGCTTTTTTTTCGTTATTTATTTTTGGGGTGTTATGCCGTGTTGCGCTACCTCCTTCTTTAGCCAACGTTTCGGACAGCGTTACAGTGTCCATACTGTATACTGTAACGCTGTCCGAAACGTCGGCTAAAGAAGGAGGTAGCGCAACACGGCATAACAACCCAAAAATAAATAACAAAAATACTTTTGGCCTTGGCTTATTTTGTTATGTTACAGAATTTTCACAGATTGTGATGTAAAATATATTTTGAGCTGAAAATTGTTGGGTTTACCTAAAAATTTCAATCAACCAGGCTTCAACTGAGTTTTCACACAGTTTTTAGAAATATTTTATAATTATTTATTATTGAACAAGATCAGTTGTCCGGGGATCAATGTCTAGGGATCAAGTGTCACACAATCATCAGAAGGACATTTTTCTGCTATCTTGACGCGACTAAAATTATCTGTAAAATATACCAATATTATACGGAGAATTTTGATTAAAAATACCTGTAGCAATAATAATTCGACTGATTAGTCCGCTATTCTTTGTGATGTTTTCATTATGAACAAATGTACCAACAGTAAAACACAATGATGTTAATCACCGGCATTACCGATCCACTTTCACTGGCGGAACATTGTGACTTTGTGCTTTTGTGCTGTGGCAATGGCGTGGTAGAGTGTGTTACGTTACAAGAATAAGGAATCGAGTCTTAAGTACCGTCATGTTTCGACAGTCAGCGAATCGAGCCCTAAAATACTGTTGCACCGCGGGACGGTAATGCGCAGGCGCATCACCCCTCCCGCGACCCACGGATCAGGAGACGCGCCGCACACGGCCATTCAGACCAGTCTTCAGCAAGCGAGCTTCCCGGGCCCACGTCCCGCGCGAACATGTGCGACACAAGTTCAGTTTCGCCGGTTGTGCACTTCCGGTGTCCGCGCATGGACGCTGCTGAGACCGGGAGAACAAGCGCGTAAAGCCGCTGTTGGCCCATAAACCAAACGTGAGTCAATTACCATGTTACCCTTTGTGTGCAATTAAATGTTTTGAAGCCCTAACCACGCGTGTAGAGAGCAGAGACTGACGTTCAAACTAACTTTCAGCTAGGATCGTTCCTCTTATGTATTATTGTGTCTCCTAGAATTGAATAAACTATTTATGTGATAACCTACCGTGTTTTGCTTGTCGAGAGAGGCCCTGGGGGGATGGAGAAGCGTGAAGTTCCGAACCACAAGCACTAGCCTTGAGGTTAAGAGAAACCCTGCTTGCACCGAACCTGAGCTAGTTTTTATTTGGGGCAGATACAGCAACTAATTTGTATTAAATATGTGGGAGCTTTCTCCAACCCTGCCGATAGCATCAGCACGCACGCTGACGCTAACACTGGCGCTAAACGTGGGGCCATTTAAATTTTTTTCTGTTCCACCACGGCCTCGTTCCCAAGCAACAATTGTAAACTCTGAAATGTTATTATGATGTATTGTTTATTCCCAATTGTCTAGCACTTCCAACAGGAATCTCGGCGCGAACGTAATTTCGAATCACAATTTAAATTATTACGGGCGCGATTTTATCATTTGTGACTCGTCACTCGACAAAATATTACCGGTATTCCAACGCAAGGTGCCCAACCTAGGAAGTTGTCGCTGCGAATAATACAGTGATTACAAAGTGTCGGCCGATTAAAATTGCTATTTTCAATACAAGTGAATAGTGGAAATAAACACAAATTAAAGAAGAATTTATTCAACAATTAAAATCATGTACATGATAAACAAATCATCCGCTTGGTCTCGAAAGTGCTAAATATTTTTAATAATATACTATATTGCAGCACGCTGGTACGTCTCTTAAACGGACACTTGCTGACACCTAGGGAACAAGTGGATTTAAATTCTTTCTGTCATTTGACAATTAAGTATTTTTGACTCTGTCGTCTGCTGAAACCGGGTCATGCCGAATCACATTCGAATAATGCAAAAAATACTAAATTCGCGTTGACGTGGATTCCTTGACATCTGACACTATAATACCTTGTCAATTGACAAAGAAGGTAATATCTTGTCGAAAAGACGAAGGGAATTCGCGTGTAAATACCAAAAATTGGTGCTGTATAAAATCAGGCTATAGGAAGCCGCGTAATGAAACCATGCCCCCAAGATATTGTTGAATTCTCAAACAAATTACTTCCACGAAAACTTGTGAAAAATTTTTTCGACTTTTCCTTTTTTCGATTTTTTTAATTTTCGAAATTTTTTTTTCCAAAACGCTTGGATTTTTTCTTAAAAACGCATGGCCAGAGGAAAATCGCTGCTCAAATTTTCTCCAGTTTAAGACTCTGAAAATTTTTTCGATTTTTTCCTTTTTTCGATTTTTTAATTTTCGAAATTTTTTTCCAAAACGCTTGGATTTTTTCTTAAAAACGCATGGCCAGAGGAAAATCGCTGCTCAAATTTTCTCCAGTTTCGGACTCTGAAAATTTTTTCGATTTTTTCCTTTTTTCGATTTTTTAATTTTCGAAATTTTTTTCCAAAACGCTTGGATTTTTTCTTAAAAACGCATGGCCAGAGGAAAATCGCTGCTCAAATTTTCTCCAGTTTCGGACTCTGAAAATTTTTCCGATTTTTTCCTTTTTTCGATTTTTTTTAATTTTCGAAATTTTTTTCCAAAACGCTTGGATTTTTTCTTAAAAACGCATGGCCAGAGGAAAATCGCTGCTCAAATTTTCTCCAGTTTAAGACTCTGAAAATTTTTTCGATTTTTTCCTTTTTTCGATTTTTTTAATTTTCGAAATTTTTTTTTTCCAAAACGCTTGGATTTTTTCTTAAAAACGCATGGCCAGAGGAAAATCGCTGCTCAAATTTTCTCCAGTTTAAGACTCTGAAAATTTTTTCGATTTTTTCCTTTTCTCGATTTTTTAATTTTCGAAATTTTTTTCCAAAACGCTTGGATTTTTTCTTAAAAACGCAAGGCCAGAGGAAAATCGCTGCTCAAATTTTCTCCAGTTTCGGACTCTGAAAATTTTTCCGATTTTTTTCCTTTTTTCGATTTTTTAATTTTCGAAATTTTTTTTCCAAAACGCTTGGATTTTTCCTAAAAAGCACGTGGCCAGAGGCAAACCTCTGCCCAAATTTTCAAATAACCCAAACACTTACAAATACGCGTTTTTTCGCAGAAGCATTTTGTAAAAAAAAAATATATATACGTCCCCAGTGGTCAATCCCTGGCAAAAATTTCTTTCCAATTACGGATAAAGAGTCGAGTTCTCGTTTTTCTCCCAACGTAAGGTCACCCTGACACGACCCTATACACAATGGTAGTCCCTCTCGAAAATAGAGAACAAGTTATTATTGATAACCACAGTGCCGTAGACTCCATACACCCTGGAACTTTCAAAACATTCAAAAAAATATCTTTAAGATATTATTGGCCGGGTCTATTCAAACAAGTACGTTTATACATCTCCAAGTGCGACATCTGTAAGGCATACAAGCACAGTACGGCACCACCGTCTGGTCTAATGGGCAACCCCAAGCGTGCCGATAGACCACTTCAATCCTTTTCTATGGACCTCATTGGACCCTTCCCTAGAAGCTACGCCGGTTACATGCATATACTCAGCGTAGTGGACATCTTTTCCAAATACTGCTGGTTGTTTCCTCTGAAAAGGGCAACTGCAGCAGCAATAACCAATCTATTGGAAAAACATATTTTCATACCCTACGGTACCCCTCGTACTATAATATGCGACAATGGTAAACAATTTATAGCTCTGGAATTTAAAGAGTTTTTGTCTAAATATGGTATAAAGGATGTATTCTATAACACCCTTTACACCCCACAGAACAACACCGTTGAACGATACAACCAAACCATAAACACGGCCCTGGCAATTTTGGTTGGCAAAGATCAACGCACATGGTGCAAAAAATTAGACAGAATACAAGCAGCCATGAACAACACGGTGAACCTCGCTACAGGCTATACACCATTTTTTCTCAAACACGGCATGGAACAAGTAGTTCACGGTTCACTACACCCTGACAATTGCCTTCCACCCGTCCCTTCCTCCACAGCAGACCCCGCAGCAAATTACGCCCACCGCTTGGAGGAACTCTCCGCTATCTATAGTGAAGTAACAGACGCTCTACTATTGGCCCACCAAAAGAGCGCCGACAGGTATAACCTTCGCAGGAGGCACGTCACATTCAAGGAAGAAGACATCGTCTGGAGGAGAAACAACACTCTGTCACAAGGTGCGCTGTACTTCTCTGCCAAATTGGCACCCCGTTTTGTAAAGACGAAAGTCCTAAAGAAAATCTCAGACCTGGTTTACCGATTGTCCGACATCTCTGGTAAACACATAGGTAACTACCATATAAAGGACATTGTAAAAAGTGGTAACATGGAAACAAACTCCATTGCCACGCCCGTATAACCCCAACGGTTATTCCTTGACTCCTAGCAACCATTCGTCTACACCGTGACATGGATCACTATGGAAGTCAACCCTTTTGTTTCGTCACTAATGAGCGGCCTCTCGTAAACGATTGTCACTCATTAGGACACTCAAACGAAACCTTTCTAGCTCTGGCACAGTGGTGTCAACTGTAGCCAAAGTCATGGAAGAAATTATAATTCTCCCTTGTGGTTTCGTTTCATTTTATTTTATTTTTGTTTGTATAAATATCTCGTCATCATCAGTCATTCGCCTCTAATTGCTGCCCCAGGTGTCAAACCTTGGAAACATCGTTTTTTCTAAGCATGCACACCTCTACCTGAAATTGATCACTTCGGAGAAAGGAATTCCCTGTGGCTTACTGCAAGTAGTCAGAGACTACGTGCCCAAGGTTTTGTGCATCGTCACAACTAGCAGCATCATATTTTCACATCATCATGTCATACCTCGTCACCCCTTTCTAAATGTTAGAAAAATTTTTTTGTACATTAAATATCGGGTCCTCGCCAAAGTGCATCTAACCCTTATGTCATATGTAGTTAAATTAGGTAAGCAAACCTGTGTAAACCCACGGCGGTATCAGATGTTTGCTACCCGTTCTAAGTTTTTTTTCTGTTTTTTAAGAAAATAGAATGGCGCTCAATAAATAACCCAAATTGCTCTAGCTCTCCCCAGAACTGGATGTGGAGTCTGGAAAGTATCGTTATAAAAGGGACAACTTTCAACGTGCCTCTTCATTAACGATAAATTTTTTTACAACATTTCAGCAACATTGAGTCACCCTGGGTCTCAACTGCTCAAACTGAAATTTTGGGGTTGCCTTGTTGTGACTTATCACGTGCAAAGTACGAGGTCACAACAAGAAGCCAGGTCTCCAAGTGAACCACCCTGTGAACAACCCATCCCATTATTATAATTTTCATAACACCAAGGTGTGTCCATCGCAGTCTGTTTAAGTAAGTAAAACCTAGAAGGTCTTAAACACTCAAATCGGACCAATGTAAATAATTTTCCTTGTCAAACAACGATAAGCGCATGTCTTGTATTGTTGCTACCATCGTACGTGTAAGTACAACAAAAGTTGTACCATCACGATACGATACTCTGTGCGTAACCAAAAGGGTTGTACCACAAAGGATCTCTTTTGCGGTAAGCTTAGATGAAATTCACATTCCATCAGCACGCCAAAATTTTTTGTCCCTTAATTGTTGAAGTATAAAATCTTGGCCAGATCTTCAAATATGTTTTTGCCTTTGTGCAAGTCTTTAACGTACGCTAATATGGATTTATTATGCTACGGTATTGTTGTACTAAGTACATCAGTATGTCTCGCCGTCTGTATTGAATAGGTACCTTTATATGAACGTTAACCTTTGTTGCCATCATAGGTGGGAACCTTATAAAATCTGCCGTCATAGATGGGAATCTCAGAATATCTACTAAATGCGATACGGGGAGCCCGTTATAATTACTCTGTGGGTTTTTGTCAGAAATGTCATAAATACCTAGTCTTTTGCACCTCCCTTCAATACTGGGCAACCCAGTTGTAATTCGTTCATTGTTATCCGTGAAGACGTTATAAAACTTACTTGCAAATCTTTTGATTTTGCAATCTTGTACGCTATACGTGAAGACGTTATAATACTCACCATGAATCGTGCGAACGAAATAATATCAAACCTTTATGTGTGAACTACTCAATGTAGTCCACACCCCTTTTTTGTAATCATTAATATGCCCGTGGACTTCCTGTCACAAGAACCCAGGAACTATCTACTATCTCAAAAGGACTAATCATACGCTTCACTCATGATTATGGGGCATCGTGTCGTGGGAGTTAAGTTGATGGACACAAAAATACCTAACTCGTTGTCTGGGAGACGAACAAAGAAAATCCCCAGGTTTGTGAGATTTGAGCAAGGGTCTGTCATTTCTCGCAAACAAGTAGGAGAATAAAACGACCCCTAATCTTCTGCCCAATACACGTAGAGGATTAGACTTTTATGTCAGTGTATTCTTTTGTCCAACACTACCAAACATTATTGTAATGTGCCAGGATGACTGCTGTAGACCTTGTTTCACCTCCACCCAGAGGTCGAATTTCGGAAATAGCCGAGTCCCCAGCAGTTTTCTTCGTTCAAATGTTCCCAACTATCACCCCTCCCCTTCCTCGAAATTATCCGTGAATGGGGATATATGCGTTACGCACTTGGCGTTTCGTTTGTCAAATGGGACAATCTTCATACGCGGATCCTTTCAACTTCCTACTCCTTTCCCAGTTGTCATTATTGTAATGTGCCAGGATGACTGCTGTAGACCTTGTTTCACCTCCACCCAGAGGTCGAATTTCGGAAATAGCCGAGTCCCCAGCAGTTTTCTTCGTTCAAATGTTCCCAATTATCACCCTCCCCCTTCCTCGAAATTATCCGTGAATGGGGATATATGCGTTACGCACTTGGCGTTTCGTTTGTCAAATGGGACAATCTTCATACGCGGATCCTTTCAACTTCCTACTCCTTTCCCACTTTGTTATAACTAATCTTGTACGCAATGTTTTGTTTTTCGAAAGTAGAAAAAATGCTACCGTATAGACGTGAGCATAGGTCATGGAAGACCAACTTCTTTCGAATGGGGAATTTTGTTATACGTACAATCCCTCAACCACGTATTCTTGGAAATGTATTTGGTAAAAAAAAAAAAAACCAAAAGGGGTTACACAGAACCTGTCCTTGAATACGTACCTTTGTAACATGTATTAGGAATTAGCCACATTTAGTTAGCTCTCTCTCCGTCTCTCTCTCTACACGCCAAACAAATCCAACTTTTTCTCAACATGCACACTTGTTTCTCTCCAAACTTTTTTCATCATTGGTCTACTAGGCAGGTAAACTTCAAGAATTTTGTTCTAATAATAATTTTTGCCGGATTTAAAAAAAAAAAAACCAGCAGCTCTGCACCCTATCTACATCTGCGCCTCTTCATGCTGCCCTCGCTACCGTCACGGAGGTCCCTTGCCTTCAATCCCTGCGTACCAAAAGCACCCGACCGCATCTAACATAACCTAGTGTGAGTCGTGCGTGTAGTTGCGAATTGTATCACCACAAAGAACCGACACTCAAAACAAACCCGAGCACGCCAGCTCTAGGTTGGTTCCTGTTCCTGTTGCCATTGTGCAAATGCTCTGCTGCCATTATGCAAATAGTCCTGCTGCATAATACAAATGTTCCTGTTGCCCTTGTGCAAATGTTCCTGTTGCCCTTGTGCAAATGTTCCTGCTGCCATTATGCAAATGTTCCTGCTGCATAATGCAAATGCTCTGCTGCCATTATGCAAATATTCCTGCTGCATAATACAAATGTTCCTGTTGCCCTTGTGCAAATGTTTCTGCTGCCATTATGCAAATGTTCCTGCTGCATAATGCAAATGCCCTACTGCCATTGTGCTGATGCTCCTGTGCCCTTGCGCAAATAACAATACCAACGATTGTTCACAAAACAATCCCACTACATACAAAAACCAGTGTACCAACCACCAATTACGATTCCACTCTCCAATACTTCAATGGTTTCGTACTGGCTCACCCACAGGATCCGGAAGCAGTTACCCTTTCGACCTCTGTGACAGGTAGAACTCTCCACACCACCTAGAAGCCTCATCATGTGTTCTCTTCCTCGTATTTTCTTAAAGGCCCTAGTGTCCCTTGAGTGTAATCTCAAATGGGCCAGGTTACTGTGACAAAGTAACCTTGTAACTTCAGTGAAACGTTCAACCACCCCAGACATCCTACGCAAACCACGTTCGCAAACATTAGCTCACAGACCAATGATACAATTTTAGAGTTTTTTTTTTCTATCACTGCATAACCCTTGTACCTTTCTTCAACAGATCCTTGTTCTTTGCAACTGTATTTATGTATGCCACTGCCTTTATATACATTTATTGACAATTCCTTGTTACACCATGTATCATCTCTTTTGTGTTCTGTTCATAACTATTCTCCAGCTAGGAATTTCTCTCTCTCTCTCTCCTCGTTTCTCTTAAATGTTTTTGGCACAAGTGCTGAAAGGGTAAGAGGATTTATTAGCCCTACAGCTCCATTGCCACGTCGCTTTTATTGCGGCGAGGGGGGAAGTGTTACGTTACAAGAATAAGGAATCGAGTCTTAAGTACCGTCATGTTTCGACAGTCAGCGAATCGAGCCCTAAAATACTGTTGCACCGCGGGACGGTAATGCGCAGGCGCATCACCCCTCCCGCGACCCACGGATCAGGAGACGCGCCGCACACGGCCATTCAGACCAGTCTTCAGCAAGCGAGCTTCCCGGGCCCACGTCCCGCGCGAACATGTGCGACACAAGTTCAGTTTCGCCGGTTGTGCACTTCCGGTGTCCGCGCATGGACGCTGCTGAGACCGGGAGAACAAGCGCGTAAAGCCGCTGTTGGCCCATAAACCAAACGTGAGTCAATTACCATGTTACCCTTTGTGTGCAATTAAATGTTTTGAAGCCCTAACCACGCGTGTAGAGAGCAGAGACTGACGTTCAAACTAACTTTCAGCTAGGATCGTTCCTCTTATGTATTATTGTGTCTCCTAGAATTGAATAAACTATTTATGTGATAACCTACCGTGTTTTGCTTGTCGAGAGAGGCCCTGGGGGGATGGAGAAGCGTGAAGTTCCGAACCACAAGCACTAGCCTTGAGGTTAAGAGAAACCCTGCTTGCACCGAACCTGAGCTAGTTTTTATTTGGGGCAGATACAGCAACTAATTTGTATTAAATATGTGGGAGCTTTCTCCAACCCTGCCGATAGCATCAGCACGCACGCTGACGCTAACAAGTGGACAATTAGAGTCACTGGAGTCATCCATGGACGGATTGGATTGGATTATATTGTCATATCGGCGTATATAATTATGTTCTCGGCGGGGCCAATGCTCTCACCTCCCGATATATGCATTACGCATTGCATGGTGATTCTAAGGTGTGGAGAGGATCTAATAATAATGAACATTAAACTAAACGGTGACGTGGGATGGAAGCTCTATTATTATTATTAACTAGTGCAGACCCGTGATTTTTCACGGATATTATAATAATTGTAGGATTTGTTAAGCTGAAAACATTTGCCTCAGGATCCATGCATTTTAAAAACGAATAATGTCAATTTTCTTTACTTTTTTCCACGTTAACTCCAAACAGGAGAGGATGCTGAAATAGGCCAAGCCAAAAAAAGATGGCGCTTTTAACGCTAGGTGTGACATTTGCATAAACACACATTTCAAATATAGAATTAAAATAATTGTCCGGTAAAATTTTTTTATTTTATAGAAAGATACTTTATCGCTTAGAATTGATTTTTGGCTTACTTCGTTTAGTTTTGTAGCTAGCGGATACCATTTGTGCCTGAAGTGCTGGTTAGGCCCAAAACGCACCAAGCGCGCCTAATTAGAAGGCAATTGAAATCTGAACCACATTAATTTCACAAATTATTGAAATGATATATCGGCCCTATATACCCTAGGATTAATTTCTTGCAGCACATAAAATTACATATATGATACGCGTTTTCTGGTTGTTTTTATTTATTTTTAGTTTATTTACTTTTTTCAAGTATTCTTATGAATGGTGACCTGACAGTTTGCCCCCGAAATTAAAATTATTATAGAATTATAATTTTTTTCCAATTTAACCAATTTCAAATCTAAAATCGACTTTAAAAACACCCTTAATGATACGTTGGTGTCGATTTTTGTACTTGTACGCTGGTGTAGTCAGTATATAGACAAGTAGATAATTCGATCACTGCTACGTTTGAATGAAAATATGTTTTATAGTTTTGTTATTCGGCGGTACATCCTCTATAATGCTGTATTTTCCCTAAACCAAGTGCATGTTGTATAAGAATTGTTACCGTGGGATTAAGTTACAACAATGGACGTATTACTGAGCAAGATGGACTCACACGGCAAACATAGGGAATAGTAATACAAAACGAACGAACGAAAACATAAGGAACGTAGAAATACAAAAGTATATTAAAAATAAAAAGACAGTTTGAAATCGAACGTAGTCTGGCTTAAAGAGCTTGCTTAGTTTAATAAGTTCTCGATGATACCGTTATAAGTAGAAATGATACTGAAGGATAGCATGACGAAATCTCCTCTTCTTGTGAAAAGAAACTCACATCGTGAGAATAGCAGGACCGCAAAGAATTGGCTCCCAGCTAAAATGACACCCAGAAGCACGACAGGCGAATGCCAATCATCCCTGCAGGTTGATTCCCAGTCAACTCCGAAGATGGCGAGAATGGCCAAGGTCCAAGATCACAATCGTAGCGATTTTCAAAATGATCCGTAGTGTTTCTGTCGAGAGGACCGTCCAATGCTCTGGGCTGCTCCATGAAGAATGACCCGCTTTCTTTTCAAATCTTCTGATTTGAATCTGCTTGCAGGATCGACAACTGTTCCATTCCAAAATATTGCAGGGCTGGCAATATGACCAATTCCCAAATGTCAATGAGCAAATACTGATGGAGGTGCCACTCACCTTGTTACAAATACTTTTATGTAACAGAATGCGGGGGTAAGTCGGGGGATCAACTATCATGGAATCCTTGGCAATGTGTACATAGAAATCCATTACCTCTCGCCACTGCTAATTATAAACGAATACATAATATGTATTATGTATTCTAGTATCATTGGTGTCATCGTAAAAATAGCAGTGGGTACTGAGAATTGCTTAGTACGAGTACTGCTGAGCATTCTTCTTTAGGCCAAGTTCACTCCTCATCTATTCTCGTGCCCTGGTACCTGCTACCTACACACTACATCTTATATTGTTTATGAGAGGTAGGTATGAATTTATGAGTAATAAGTATTATAACTACACCTCATATTGTTTATGAGGTGTAGTGTTTATCGATATGGCCATGGCAGCAACAAATTACTTTGCCTTCAGGTATAATAATACTTGGATAATTTATGTAGAGTGCGTAGAAACTAATACGTGATTATTAATTTATCTATTATTTGGCCTCGTGCGTATTTTGTCCAAATATTTCTGTTTTGTTACAAAACCCAAAAATATGAATATTTCTAAACGTATCTGAAAACTAAAAACTGTTTTTGAAAGGTGATAAAATACGCTTGAAAATTTTGTAATTCGAAAAAACATGTTGTTTTGAAATTTGAAAATTTAATAACGCATACATAATTTTTTTTTTAAATGGTTCACCTTACGTTTCTTCTACCTAAAATTACAGATATCGAAAAAAAACAAATATAAAATTTAATAACATTATTGTGAACTCACGTTTAATGTAAAAATAATTCATAAAAAATTCAAAGTTTCGTAATTTTTTTTCAAATTGCGGTCGAAAGCTTTGGATTCATTAAAGTGTTTATTTTAATTATTGGAATATAAAGCGTGATATTTTCTCTTTCTAACACCGTTTAAATTATTTTTGTAATCATGATAGTAAGGGAGACACAACGATTTCTGTGGCACCTGTATTTGTTTCCAAATCGAACAAATGATTCTGATAGGTTAACTACTGTTGTGGAATATTATCGATGGAAATTTGGCAACAGTTGTTCTATTAGGGAAACTGTTATTTTGTTTAGGAAACGGTGTGTTTATTAACTTTATGTGTCATAATATTACGATACATAAAGTTAATAATTTAACGATATTTAATATATTAGACGGTAATTATTTAACGTAATATAAAATTATGATGATAATAAATTCAAGATATTTGTTTTGGAAACAAATTATCTACATCTTATAATATTTCAAACATCAAGCCAGAGAAAGAAAACGGATAGAAGCCCTCGAAATGTGGTGCTAGAGAAAAGTGCTCAGTATTCCATGAACAGCCAAACGTACAAATGTGTTCCGTTCTGGAAGAGCTAGGCTTTCACAATAGGCTTTCAACTCTCTGCCTACAACGTATTTTAAGATACTTTGGATACGTTACTCGCCAAACTGAGGACTCTAACTAGGAGAAATTCGTAAACACTGGCAAAATGGAAGATATAAGAAGCTGATGAGGGTCACCAATGCGCCGGGATGACCAAATATCACTGGCGTCCGGTACGTCAACGCAGGGCAGCTGTTCTCCAAACCAGGTTCGCTACTGTTCAAGCCAGGTCGCTGGCAATCGCCGCGAAAGTACGTGCTTTGGTCGACTTGATTATTTCAAACGCCGAAAGTCATTCCACAACAATGAGTGGGTCGAACCAGTCGTAGCGAATAGCTAGCGGTGAGTTGTTTGCGTGTCTAAGCATTGACTGTCAAAATCTATTGTTATTGTTTTCCCGCGGGTGCGAAAGTGCGCACGGGAAAACAATTGCGAAGACATCGTATATTTTTATAAAGTCATTTAAAGGTTCCATATTACAATGGCTGATTTACCAGCGATGTTGGCTACACTACTTACATCATGTAGAGCAAGCTGAAGCAGCTGCTTTGAGACCTGAATATATCCTGAACTCCAAAGCATTTCGGAAATTATCAACTTTTTGACGTTTCAAATTTACACCATAGAAATCTCAAAAACATCAGGAACATAGACAATATTCACAGAGCTGCCAATGTAATCATTTCTTCGACCGCTCGACGTTCAAGAATACGTAAAAATGAAACATTCGACAAAGTTCGTCGCGACGACGAGTAATTTTTTGCTCGTAGATGGCACATAAAGCATATACGCAACTGGATGTGCGTTCCCAATATCTATGGATTAGAAACATATCATAATCAGTGATACCGTTTATATTTGGTAATTTTATTATTATCTTCAATTTTTGGCTCCTAAGAGCATTTTGTACTCTTTACTTGTTACACTTTTTTCTTAATATATATAACCTTGTACTTTTTATTATTTTTAAGATATCTATCTTGTAGACTATACATTTTACTTTTGACTGTAATATTTCCTACCTTTTAACTTTTTATTTCAATGTTTAACTTTTCATTATACTTTATATTTTATGCTTTAATTTTATACTTTCATTTATCCATCTTACTTTTTACTTACTGCTTACTACCTCAACTCCTTTTTTACCTTTTGTTTTTATATTTAACTTTAATTTATGTTGTTACTTTCGTTTTGTTATTGTATTATAATACATACATAAATATAATTTGTGTTAATGGCACATGTTGTGCCGTATGTTTTTGAAATAAATAAATAACGAGTAACGATTGATCGTTGCCCTGAAATCGCAGCCGAGGAGTGGTGTTGCCTTGTCCACCATGGAAATTGGTGTAGGGGTCACGATCCTCAGCAGTGAGGAACCGACTTAACAAGAAGAAAATAATATTTTAGGGCTAAATTTTTTATTGCCTTTTTTGTGAAATAATTGTTTTTTAACAATCTGTTAGTTTTCAAGATAATAAATATTATATGCCGCACAAGATGACCTCGTAGCACCGTTGCCACATTTATTTCTAATACGTTCGTCATTTATAGCATTATGTTTTTACGGTTTTAGAAAAACAGAGTAAAACCAGGATATTGAACTGGGAAATAGTTTCCCAACAAGGCTTCACTTCGTAATATGATTATTAGCATCCATGTATGGTATTGGTTTTTGAATCGCTATTCCACATGTTCCTACTAAACATTTCTAGAACAGATATTCTAGCACAGCATTGCATGTCAAAATTGCTTTTGAATGAAATTACTTGAACAGTAGAAATATTTTATTATTCTTTAAATAACCTTAATACTTTTTGGTATAATCTACCAATCTTCCCTTATGTTAAGAATATTGAGATTATTAATTTGTCGTACAAAAATTAAATAAATGCGTAGATTGTATGAATTAAAATCTCTAGGATTACCACTAATATAATATCCCACGAAACATTAATCTGGGAATTGTGTATTGAAGGGTTTTATTTCACAATGTACATCTGTTACTTCATTTTATTTATTTGCTACGGGTCTCGATACATACGTGTAATTCACTAACTTAAAAATTATACAAGTACAGAAATCATTGGATCTAATATCTAATCATTTCATTGAGAGTAGTGGTAGTAGAGGTAGTAAAAAAATGAACGAAAAATATAAATAGCACCCTGTGAGTCACCATTGTTAACCATGTTTCCATTTTATGTTTACCTCTCCCACCGTTATCCCCCTCCCCCCTCCCTTAATCACCCCCACCTAATGTCTATGAGGTGTGAGCCGTGAGTGGCCCCTTTTTGAAAACGGGACATTTCCGTGTCCCGACACTTACCTTCGGTACAACGGGACAGGGTCCCTATTCAAAACGGGAACTTTAATTACTTTAGATGTATACTTACTGTCGAATACAAATCTCTTTCGTAGTTTCTTAGTACAACTCCATCCCACGTAGACAATGATCTTCTAACTGTATTTTACATGACTTATCATTACGGTATTATTTGAGTCGAGGTAACACAATGAGAAGATATCCAATGTCTTTCACACGGTCTCTGTTAATGTTATATTGAATAACTCGTCAAGTTGCAATGAAGTGCTTCAGACGATGGCCGCCAGATGGGGTCAGGTGAATACTTGCGGTTGTCACACACCTTGCAAGTACCTGGGACATTACAGCTAGCCGTGTTACTGTCATTGTCACTGTCAAATTGTCTCATTGTCACGTTGTCGCGATGTCGCGTGTGACAGTAAATGCATTTATATTATAGAGAAATTATACATCTAGCTACGTGGGCGTTCAGTTGAAATGAAGGATGCGCTAGCATTTTAAAAATTTATTTATTGTTTGAAGCAATTACAGAGTGCTAACAATTATTACATTAATGACTCCAGTTCTTCCCGAAGCATCATCAGTTGTCTCCTTTGTTGACATTGATCTTTATCTGATCATTGCTGGCTTTGAATTTTTGTTATTAATTAAAATTGCCCGAACTAAATGCTCCTCTTTGGGTTCTAACTTAATTGGTCTACATTTACTTACGACTTTCTTCATTGGACCCAACCTGTATATTTTAATATCGTGAAGGTATCAATATTTTTCAGGGCCGTAGTAACTTTATTAACATCATAGGTTTGGGATGAAATCGAGACGAGCTGGATTGGACCATTGGGATATGCATATATATTAAGAGGAACCTTTGCGTGCCCCGTTTCATACAAATATTAATCTTAGATTTGAGATCAAAATACCCAACCAAACTGGAAAATTATTTTTGTTAAATTGATTATTTTTTTTTAATCAAAAGGTACATCAAATGTCTACTACGGATATGAGCAACTTTATTTATTTCTGCTTTAAATTAGGCCATTCAAGATTTTAATGTTTCGTGATTTTAGAAGCAATTTGGGCAATTATTTGTGAGTAAATGAAAAACATTAAGAAAATAATTTTACCATATATATCATAGAAATATGATGAAAAATAAAATTGAAATTAAAAAAATTAATTATCTTGATGGGTGTAAATTAATAATATAGATGACGTATTGACGGCGGAACAAAAATTTGTCGTTTATATATTAAATTTACTACCCCAAAAAATGCACTTTTAACTATGTTTTATTTTATTTTTCATCACATTTTAAAAATAAATGTAGTAAAATATATTTTTTAATGCTTTTCATAACATTTAAGATTTACTCACAAATAATTGCCCAAGTTGCCTCTAAAATCATGAAACACTAAAATCTTTAACGGCCTGCATCTTATAACCAAAATCAAAAATAAATAAAGTAAGTAACTCATTTTTTTAGTTTGGTTGGGTATTTTGATGTCAAACCCAAAATTAAGATTTGTATGAAACGGGCGACGCAAACGTTCCACTTAACACTCCAATTTAAAACGATTGTGAATGCGTTTAGTATAACTACGGTTATAGCGAAACCGGTCAGCATTAAGTTTATACAAAATAAATGTAGCGTTTACTAAGTTATTGTTTTATTTTTAATAAAAATATTTTGTTCCATTTCTTTTCAAATTCTTAAGCATTTTTAATACCTGTCCAACTTTAAGCTGTGTAGCCATGTTTCTTATTCTGTCATGGTTAGTTATCCTCTAAAGTCTAAAGTTACAGATGAGATTAGAGAGTGATAAATTTTCGAGAAAATGTATACCGAACCGTAATAATAAATAATAATTTTCGCTCTCAGAGAATAAGGCGTCGTAAATCTTCCCAAGAAATAATGCAAGAGAAATAAATGACTTTGGAGTTTTTCCAAGCAGTTTGATAGCAATCGTTGAATGGAAGCTGGAAAATGTACATATTGTAGTGTTTTTCTTTATTTTGCGCTATTCTATTATTTATTCTTGCGTGGAAAGAATGATGGTGCAGATACA
Source organism: Glyphotaelius pellucidus (assembly GCA_936435175.1). Lineage (NCBI taxonomy): Eukaryota > Metazoa > Arthropoda > Insecta > Trichoptera > Limnephilidae > Glyphotaelius > Glyphotaelius pellucidus. The sequence goes on from OW386546.1 coordinate 37,168,117, forward strand.
CCTATTTTTACTGTCTGGTGCAGCGTGTATGTACATTAATGCTGGGTAATATTGCTTTTTGCTAATACAATAGATTCCACTTTATATTTTAAAATCATTTATCATTTTCTCTTCACGCTTGTGTGAAAATGTTTTTTGTTTAAGTGAATATATTTATAGTTGTAATAGACAAAAAGTAGAGATACAATGGCCAATATCGAATGAAAAACACATACGGGTTGTTCTTCTTTTTAACCTACATAACTTTTAACACTCTTATCACATTTTGTTTTTACTGTAAATGAATCTCTCTGGATCTCAGAGGAGAAATTGTAGCAAGGGGGGAAGGAGGTCTAAAATGCCTATTGGGGGTGACAAACACGAGCTGCGTGTATACCTTTTGACACGTGACAGGATTGTCGTACGACATAAAAATTGTAGGAGACATGTTTTTGAGATTTTTAAAAATATTCTATTAAACATCATTAAAAATAATAATCGCTGTTACTTGATAGGTTGGAGATACCTCTTGGAGTTTTAAAATAGTTTTGTATTTTATGTCGTCATAATAATAAAAAAAATTAAATTACTTGGAGAAATTAATAGAAATGTTATAAAACTTGATTTATTTTATGTTTTTCTTGAGCCTAACTAATTTACATTTAATTTTAATTTGATTTAAGTACATAAAATTTTAAAAAAATTAACTGAAGTTCAACGAATTAAATATAAAAAAAAGCAATTAACACTGGCTACATGTTTTTGTGCTGTGAATCCAGCCAGCAACCTTCCAAATCTAAATCAAAATCGTTGGCCAATAAGCCACGTAGGCCGTCAAGTTCGTTCAAGGCCGAATCCGTAATCTTTTCCATTAATCATAAAATGGTAATCGTGTAAAGTTGGCAGTGTTTCTGACATTGTTCGATGTGTAAACTGAACATACTTTGTCCATCAATAATGCCTCCATCGTTGACGGACATTTCATCGTAATGTGAAAACCATCGATCTATTTTTCTCTGCACCCCCCCCCCCCCTCCTCACAGCCTGGAGAATTTTGATTATCACAGATTAATAACGTGTTGCCAGGCAATAAATAATTCAGGGACATTATAATGCGTATTGATTTTATTATTTCCTGCGTGTGAAAGTTGTTGGTTTGCTGTCTTGTTACCTGATTTCATCGGATAAGATAATGCCAAGAGTGTGAAATGAATGTAAATACTGGACCAGCGATCGGCAATAGGCGGCCCGCGAGCCAGATTATTTTTTTTTACATGAGCTCCACACAGGAGGCCCTGAGGAAAATAATTTCTCTCAGGACCTACGTCATCTTTGGGGATGCTGTGTGGAGGGTTTTTTAAGTAAAGGAAGGAGAGGAGAGTTCTGGGAAGAAAAATGATTTAAGGGGTGGGTAGGAATCTGGGGTTCAGTGTGTCCCGGTCATCCGCCTCCAAGACCAAATAAACTTGCTAAATCACCAAACGTAGCGAACCGCTTCGGGTGACCTATGGCAGAGGTGTTGGTTATCCAATAATGGTTCCCGTGCGGCGTTATCCATTCTCGCCTCCCAAATTGAAGATGTGACACCCGAAGTGATTCCTTCGCAGGGTCAGAAGATACGAATATTCCTACCCGCCATACTTGGCGCGCCATCGGTCTGTGGTCGAAGGAAAGACTCTTCACGCAATCCAAAGGTTGCGGGTTCGAACACGGCGTGATCAAATAAATTTTATTTGATTAATTTGTGTTATTTCACAATTGATTTATTAACCATTATATAAAGTTTATTTGCGGCACGTTCCAGAGGGGAAGATACTCTCAATATCGCCCTGGGTGTAAGACAACCATTCAGAATTGAAACGTTGCTTGAAATGGCTTTAGCTGTGTTTGGTGACCACATCTGAATATTCAGGTATTTCCCCACCTTTCTCTTCCTCATCTACTCCCCTGCCCACTACCTTCGGCCTCACAACATATATATATACAACGCATTAGCAGAATCAATTATAGGATACGGAATAAATAGTTACGGATTAACGTACAAAACATACTTAAATAAAATAGAAAAATTACAAATCCGTTTCCTAAAATTGATATCAGGCAAAAAAAAGGTCCAGTTATGTGAAGGTGATTATAAAAAAATGTTCTCCTTGTGTAATGTCCTCTCTATACACAGTAAGGTAAATTACCAATTAACACTAGATGAATTCTGGAATACAGAATTCAAAAAACCTGTAAACCACAACTACCCTACTAGGCATAGAGAAGCACAAATGTTTATTGTCAATAAATCTCAAAATGTATACGGAGATAGAACAAAAAGTCATAAAATTCCGGAAATATTTAACGCATTACCTGAAAATATCAAAAATGAGACATCTTATTCAAAAATCAAAACAAAAGTTAAATCTTTCTACCTCCGAAGAACATGAAATCAAATAAAATAGTTCCTATCTATTTATTTTCTCACCGTATGTTTGTACTGTGTAAAATATTTTTACTACAACGCAATTCATAAACATTAAAACATTGATATAATTAGTTTGTCGTAATAATTAGTATTTTAATATTAAGTATTATATTTAGTATATACTATGTAAAACTGAAAAGTATACTGTATTAAATAATTAGAAAAAAATGAGAGATTTCTTACAATCAAACTGATTGATCAGTTTCGTAAGATTTGTAAAATAAAATATTGTAAAATTAAAACTGAATAAACATATTTAAAAAAAAAAAAAAATATATCTCACATCATATTTTTCCATATACGAGTAGTTCTTGTGAAGAAAACATAAATGTAAGTTTTTAAGAACTCCCAATAATAACTGGTCGGTCGTGATATTTCAAAACATGTAATGACCGCTTAAATTTATTTTCGTCTGCAGCGCTTTTTCCGCGTGTTCTATATGTACGAATAATCTCAGCATGTTGAAAATCAAAATCCACCACCCACATAATCAGTGAAAATGTGGCTTCTGTAATGATGTAGGACCAACTATTACGGAATCGAACCCGCAATGCCCAAGTGTGAACCAATAACTACCACGCTACCAACCTGTCGGTCGTGATATTTCAAAACACGTTATTTTTTCTGTGTTTTTTGTATTACAGTTTTGAATGCAGAAGGAAGGGAAAGCTTTGAAGAAAAATATACTTTAGATAAGGTTGGGAAACTTTGGGTTCTACGCTAAACGATTGGCGATCAGACGGGCAGTAACAAGCGCACTGACTGAGCAGGCTCGCACGCGCACGAGTGACATCGATGGCCGAGTGGTCCTCCAAATTTTTTTTCACATTCAAAAGGCCCGCTACCAAAACTGATTGCCGACCGCTGTGTTACACCTTTTACTTTATTCCAAATCCATGAATTATTAATGGTGTTATTCACCATGGTGGAAATGAGGTGAAAATAGCTGGTCATTAAGTACTTTCAATATTGATCAAAAGATACAATTAGACAACCAATAATTTATTTTTTCCTTTATTCATCGATAATATTACATTTACGATAAGTTTGTTTTCTCGGTCACCAAACTGCATAATACTTTGTTTTATACTTTAATATGGTCACAAAACACGGCAAAAGCGATTTCCAGCAACGCTTCAATTGTGAATAGTGATCTTACATCAGGGCGCTATTGAGAGTGTCTTCCACTCTGAAACATGTCGCCAATATATCTCATATTATTTTAAATGATGTAAATGCGAATAACACAAATCAATCAAATAAAATACACCGAGATTTAAATCTCATACAGGCAATTGCGTCTCTGTACGAGGGAAGCGTTGCGTGTGTTAGGGTGAACGGTGGTTTTACGGGGTGGTTTGACATCACAAAAGGCGTTAAGCAAGGCTGCGTAATGTCACCATGGTTATTCAATCTATACATGGATAATTGTATGCAAGAATTGAAAGAGTTGAGATTGGGTGCGAAATTGAGTAATCTGAAAGTATGTTGTCTGTTGTACGCTGATGATGCGGTGCTGATTTCTAACACTATGGAAGATTTACAGTCTCTAGTGTCTAGGATGAACGAAGTATGTATGAAGAATGAGTTAATGATGAATGTAAGTAAGTCTAAAGTCATGGTGTTTGAAAGAGAAAGTACGAAAACAGTGTGTGACATAGTTGTGAACGATGAATACTTGGAGCAGGTGGATGAGTTTGTGTATCTGGGTAGTATGTTTACGAGAGATGGGAAGGCTGATAGAGATATCGAAAGAAGGGTAAATGCCGGTAACTCCATTAATGGAGGACTGAATGCCGTTGGCGCTAATAAAAAACTGTCAAAAGGAGCGAAACTAGCAGTCCACAATGGAGTCCTGGTACCTACCCTGATGTATGGCAGTGAGGCATGGAACTGGCAGAGGAAGGATGAAAGTAAACTGAATGCTGTAGAAATGAGATCCCTGAGGCGTATGTGTGGTAAAACCATGTATGATCGTGTGAGAAATGTGGAGATCCGCAAAGAATGTAAGGCTGATGTAAGTATAATGAGTAAGATTAAGAAAGGGACCCTCAGATGGTTTGGGCATGTAGAGCGAATGAACGAAGAAAGTAGTGTAAGAAGAATATATGACGCAAATGTGAATGGTAGAAGAAGTCGGGGAAGACATGGCACGATTAAGTGAATCAGATACTTGAGTCGGGCCATGTCAAAAGTCAGAATAATAGAAGATTATGTATGAGACGATGTATGAATGTGAGTGAAGCAAAGAGTGTGTGCCAGGACCGAGTTGTTTGGCAGTCCGTCCTCTCTGCCTACCCCTGCGGGGAAACGGCGTGATGGTTAGTTAGTTAGTTAGAGATTTAAAACCGCGACCTTAAGATTGCTAATCGAGACCCTTAACACGACCACGTTGGCCGTCTTGTAATTTGGCAGACGGGGGTCGCACTGTCCTTCTAGTTGCTGTATTAAAAACTTAAATAAAAACATAAGAAATAAAAAATAATTGTAAAAAATTTTACTTGATAATTTTAAAATTATATTTTTTCACGCTTATAATAAAATATTCAGCCCTAGAGAGCTTTCAAATCATAAAGCTAAAGTTTGTACATAAAGTGGAAGGTTTAAAGCCTCTTGACTCATGAATTCCCTTTTATATTATGTCCTCGAAAAAATTCTAAGAACGGCTTCAGAAAATATCTGTGTACAAATTACTCCATCAAATGAATTTCTTTGTTTCTATGAATTTCATTATTCCCTTGGAAGATTTAGGACGCATCGATTTAAATTATTTATTTAAACTATGGTTTCTCGTTCGTCAAACAATGAAATTATTGAGGGTGACCGGCCAACTCGGAATGAAACCAACTCAGAACCATCTCAGATAAGTCATTTAGAGTGATAAAAAAATATAAATAAAAAATTGGTTAAATAGGTTAAGTTAGGTTAGGGTTATCGGCTAATTTAAAATTATTTTTTTATCACTCTAAATGACTTATCTGAGATGGTTCTGAGTTGGTTTCATTCCGAGTTGGCATGGAACCATTATTGAGATATCATTAAACTTACTTACCGTTAGAAACGTTTTATATTGGTATTTGAATAATTCATATATTATTTAAATGTAACTGTAGAATTAATAATTGTTTGTTGGCTTAAAAGGGTAGACCCTTGAAAATTCTCTAAATCTGACTCTATTTGTTTAAATCAACCCTGAGAAATTTTAGCAAAAGAATTACACTATTCAATACAGAATGAAAATAATTTTCTGATAAAAAAAACTAAAATCAGTTATCAAACCAGTTTTCAAAATGGCACATTTCGATTTCAAAGAAAATCCTAATTCATCGAACCAGAGTTTCACAGACAAACGCAAAACCGAAATTTCTTGACAATTGATCTCCCGACAGTTTGGGAAAGGTGTACAGGTACCGCCTCCCCGGGAACCATTTATTGGATAAACAACACTCCTCCCGTAGGTCGCCCCAAGTGGGTCGCTACGTTTGGTGACCTGGCAGGGGTGCCCAGGTTTGACGTTTGTCTAGGTCTTGCGGCGGTTGCATTGGACCACCCACTGCATGGCGGACTGGATCGGAGAGACTGGTTAAACAAGACCTTTTGTCCTCGCCTTGCAACGCAGTGGAAGGAAAGGATTTATACGTCCGTTGTTCCTGGAATCATTAACCCCCAGATTCCTAACCACCCCTAACAACTTTTTCCTTCCCAGTACTTCCTGTTCTTCCTTTCCTAAAAAGACCCTCCACACAACATCCCCAAAGACGACATGGGCCCTGATGGGAATTGTTTTCCTCAGGGCCTCGGTAATAATTCTTGTATGGAAGCGCCCGTTGTTCATGCAAAACGCCTTACATGGTGTAGTGAAGATTATCTCTATTTCGGATATGATTATATTTCATATTCGGCATTTTTATAGTGAACAATTCACGCCCACACCACGAAGTTAGGGCTATTAAGGCTGTTAATTAATTTAAGGGCGGTCGTGAAACTGTATTATTTCTTCAAAGTATAAAAAATAATTATGAGATTTAATTAATTTAACAACCTCATTTATCACAACCTTATTTGTCACCCCTTTATTTCGTTCGTTTCCATTAGTTGGTTCGCTTCGTTTATTAACTTAGCAGGAGTACCCGGGTTCATGGGTTGAGGTTTGTCTAAGTCTTGGCGTTACCCACCTACTGCGTGGCGGGCCGGGAGAGTTGATGGAGACCTTTTTTAGAGTGGAAGTTACTTTCAGTATCGCCCTGGTGTAAGAGCACCATTCAGAATTGAGAAGTTGCTTGAAATGTATTTGGCCGTGTTTGGTGACCAGATCTGAATAGCCAGGTACTTCTACATCTCTCTCTTTCCCATCTCCTTCCTCTCCCCACTACGTTCATCCTCACAACAAACCTCAATTGGGGTTGCCGTAGTCTCACTGGCTCAGGATGGGAGCAGCTAGGACTCTTGTGAGGTCTAAACCTGTCCATCCTGACTCTCTCGACCCATCGCCTTGTACCGCAGTGAGGGATGGATTCTTGCGTCCCCAGATTCATTTGTATAGCGCAGTTTTGTGTCACTTCACTTCAAGTGCACTAAACTTGATAAATTAAAAAAAATAATTACAATAATAATCCTACAGTGCTCCTTACGAGTCCATTACAAAATATTGATAAAATAATATGAAACATTTACTTTCACAAAACTTCCTCTTCTTCCTTTCCCTAAAAGTACAAGAAACACCATCCCCAAAAACGACGTAGTCCTGTGTGTAGCAAATGTAAAAAAAAAAAAAATCTTTCTTAAATATATATTTTGTAATGCTTGCCTAGATGTCTACGCACAGAAGAGAACACTATTACTGCCCTCTTTCCACGTGTTTAGAAGAGATATCCAATCCCATTTGTATCCGTTAGGCCCTCCGTTCATGGAGATACTTACAAACTACGTGATTCTGACACAACCACAAGTACCCTGCAGATGTACTACGTTTTAAAGCTGGTTTCCGTACACGGCACTACCCGAATTATACTGAACTTGATCATTTTTCACGTGCAGCCGTGGAGTTAACACGATGTCGAACGATGTCAAATGACTTTTTTTCCAACATTAATCTATGCCTTCTTCACTAAATCCTTTCCTGCGTATTCTGGTAATGTAAAGTTATGTAAACACGCATTTTTATTCACTTCCAGAACAAATCTAACATTACTTTCATGTTCAGACGCCATTTCTGTCAAACGTCAAACGAAAGTAGCAGACACGAATGCTACAACGCGTAGCGCGCTACCAGCACCGTCGTTAGCGCGCTACCGACTTCAACCTGACATCCGTCGCGCAGCGCCGTGTACGAACACCAGCAAAATTGTATGGCGGGTACCCACGAGCGGTGTGCGTGCTACGCGCATCAGGCTCGAATAGTTTGTAAGTAGCTCCATGTACGGAGGCGCTTAGGGTCCAAGGTCAACTCTCCCGACCCTCCAGAGATGGCGCCTGTTGGCTGAACAAACACCTGACACTAAACGTTTTGTGAAAACTGTTTTGCTGAACACTCTATTTGTATTGTTTTTGTAAATTTACGAGAAGTTTTCAAATTATAATTTTCATTTATGATTCGTGATTTATTGTTTACGAGTAAAATACAAATTTATTATCTTCTTAAACTGCTTTCTGAATCACCCTTTTAATCGTTTTCCGCTAGATGTCACTGAAGGAAATTAATTTTACACAAAAATGCTATTTATATTTTCATTGCTTTTTACGAAATGTGTTTTTCCTTTTCTCCACATAAAAATAATTTTCCTCAGGTCCTATGTCATCATCTTAGGGGATACTGTGTGGAAGATATTTTTGATTAAAAGAAGGAGACGGCCGGGGTGGTCTAGCGGTAAGGCCCCTGACTCACAATCCGAAGATCACAGGATCGAATCAAAGCGTGGCAAATAAATTTTATTTGATTAATTTGTGTTGTTTCACAATTAATTCATTTAAAATAGTATGTAGTATATTTGCGGCACGTTCCAGAGTGGAAGATACTCTCAGTATCGCCCTGGTGTAAGACCACCATTCAGAATTGAAACGTCGCTTGAAATGGCTTTAGCCGTGTTTGGTGACCAGATCTGAATAGCCAGGTATTTCTCACCTTTATCTTCCCATCTCCTTCCCCTCCCCACTACCTTCAGCCTTACAACGTACCCCAATCGGGAATACCATAGTATCACTGGCTCCAGACGGGAGCAGTTGGGACTCTTGTGCGGTATTCATATAAAAATAAATTAAAAAAGGAAAGGAAGCTCTGGGATGGAAAATGTTTTAGGGTGGTTAGGCATCTGGGGGTAAGTGTGTCCAGGAGTGACGGACATCCAATCCATCCCTCTAACTGCAGTGAGAGGCGATGGCGAGAGAGTCCTATTACCTGTTGTAATTTTTTATTCAAATTTCATAACGCCAGAGCTCACCATTGTAATATGTAGAAACCTTTGCAGGCGTGTGCACAGTAAATCACCAAAGTTATTGAATCCTTACGCGACAAATAAAGAAACATTCATTTCAATACATAAAGATAATTGAATCGTAATTTTTGTCGAATGAACGAGCTGGTTTCAAACTTCTCTTATTCGGAAGAAGAAATTATTATATTGCTTTGGATAAAATCAATTATAACTTTTCCCGACACGTAAAACAAAAATTAATTGTTAGAATAATTGGCTCCGCGTTTCAGGTAAAGTTCCAAACTCCCAAAGCAGATGTCTAATTAATTACTTTCCATCAATCAATCAACTTTCCGTTGTTTTTGTCACAACAAAGAAGTTTTGTTTATAAATTGTCAACCCAGCGCTGTTTTATTATGCTACGCTGATTCTTGGTTGTGGTTTTCCTTTTGTCGTGTTCAAGTCATCAGCCTTACATATTTTGGACAAAGAAAAGACTCACCATGGAAACCCTATAACTTAGGTTTCCAGTAGTCATGTTTGCAGTAGTAACGTCCAGTAGTTGTAACAAAGAAATGGTAGATCTAAGGACTGTATTTTGCCACAAGTTGAGTTTTACAATGGTATACATATGCAGTACTACTGTATGTAGTACCTAGGTAAATATTTTCAAATTCTACTAGAGTTTTCCGGAAACTCGTAAAATCCATGAAAATTGAGTGAAGGCCTGAGACTACGAATCCAATACTATCGCTTGGTAAGCTTCACCGTTAAAATAATCTAACCACTCTTTTATTTTACGCTTGCGGTATAACATCAAACAAACCAATTTGGGAGGCAGGAATGGGTACCGCCGCCCCGGGAACCTTTATTGGATAACCAACACCTCTGCCATAGGTCACCCCAAGTGGTTCGCTACGTTTGGTGATTTAGCAGGGGTGCCCGGGTTCATGGGATGAGGTTTGTCTAGGTCTTGGAGGCGGATGACCAAGACACACTGAACCCCAGATTCCTACCCACTCCTAAAACCTTTTCCTTCCCAGAACTCTTCTCCCCTTCCATTCCTTGAAAAAACCCTTCACACAGCATCCCAAAAGATGACATAGGCCCTGAGGGAAATAATCTTCCTCAGGGCCTCCTGTGTGGAGCTCATGTAAAAAACAAAAAAAAATCAGCGGTAACAATGAGTATCAACAAAATCGCCGCCATTTGCGAAGTGTCGTTGCTCGAAGGCACTGAATTCGTCTCGTAGTAGTTCAAACTCCACCGCCCACCAATTAATTATGTATTCTAGTCGGCCTGATATTTATAGTAGTCCAAGAGAGGGTTCGTTCGTACGTCATCAACGATCGTCTTCTTCATTCTCATTCGTCTTATATGAAAACGAAAAAAGACCGTAGATACTAGAACGATGACTCCACGCACAACCTCTCTCTGGTAGGACTAGTAAAGTAAAGTGGGTGAATATGGCACCAATTTCTTTCAGCGAGGTTAGCTCTGCCGATAAGAACGTTTGATTTAAATTCTTTCTTTAAAATATAGTACGTCCCTTTAACTAATCCAAATACAAATGTAAATGCCTAATCACGAAAGTAAATGATTCGTATCAAAATAGAAATATGAAAAAAGGAAAATGCCGTATTACCCCAAGCCTTCGGGAATATGGCACCACCAACCTGGGTAATATGATACCAGTAGGTATAAATAATTCAGCAAAAGCCAATAGTACAACGCTGTTTATTTATTTATTTATTAATTTTCAGGAAATCGACAGTTTACATTTATTTCAGTTTGTACATAAGTATTATATAGCCAAAATAAATCCAATTACGGATTTCCTCCTTGTGACTTTACCACTATAGAGAAAGCATAAGTTAATTAATCATTGAAGAAGAAGATAACACTTATAATCTAAATGAAAATATGAAAGAAAACAAGACACAGAAAAATAGAAAAAGACAATGGTCGCAACTGGGACTCGAACCCAGACCTCTCGTCTAACCGGGACGTGCGAAATAGGAAAACGCGCGAATAAGTGTTATCTTCTTCAATGATATATTACGTTGATGGGAATAACCTTCAAAAGTTATAAAAAGAGAGTTTTTCTCATAAAAAAAAAATGAAGTTAATTAAATTTACGAGAAATTTATTTATTTATATCAATAATCGAAATCAATTTACCTTTGGTAAGTACGATGGATTCATAATAAAAGCCACGTAGAACTTAATATTTATTGTGGGGTAATATACTCAATCCAAACCCAACAAACAAAGCAGTAAAAGCGGCTGGCCGGCAAGCCCATCCTCATACAAATGCATATGTAATCGAATTTACACAGCCTTAAATTTCAGTGTAAATATTATGGTACTTACCTTGTACTTTATTATTTAAAAACCATTCTCTTGACACGGCGACAATTACAACACATATAATGACGACAGACAAGCTCATCTGTCATCATCACAAGAGTCATCTGTGTATTGGTATTCAAACTAGGAGGTCTAATGTATTAGTGCGACATATTCCCATGGTACCATATTCACCATTTTCCCTTATATTGAATATTTTGATTGGCAGGATCTTTGTTTAATTATTGATTTATGAATACGAACTAGCGAAGGCATCGCAGTTCACCGCAGCGGAAGCCACAGGAAGTTCATTGACTTGCATTAATCGTAATAAAATAAGGAATAATTAATTCATTCATTCATTTGAGTCATCTATTCGAGTTCGATCCTTTCATTGATATTTCATTATTCAATTATAATTCACATCTCTACGCTCTGCCAATTGATAATTATTTACGCACCCAAATTGAGACATATTAAATTGTCTATCATGCTAAGATATCATACCGTACACAAAGAGAAATTGTATTTCAAACCTTAATACCCGGATTTATTGTTAGGCTGATTTATTCTTCGCTGCGAGTTGGGATTATTTTTTAATTAGGTTGCCTGTATCATGATGAAATGATGACTAATGATTACCAATTTATAATAAAAAGTCAATATCATGACGTGATGGGGAAATTTTTTAAGGATTTATTACTGACAGCAGTGCGATTAATTACTTAAAGTGACGAAGGATTACTGCTGTTTCGATCGCTTATTTAAAAACATATTCGTTGTTTCTATTGGCTCAAATTGAGTGTCTGGATTTGGTATCCATATATTTTTAAGTTACACGTACATAGATACCTACCTTAATCTCATTAGTACAACTAATAGATTTTATTGTGTAAACACTTTTTATTACTCTATTGACCCTTTCTAAAAGTTTAAATATAGATTAACATTGGGAGAGGGGTTATTGGAAGGGGGAGGGGCAAACCCAAATCGGCAGAAGAATAATTTATGAAAGAATGGATTAATTAAGGAATCACAAGGTCGTTAGGAGGGGAAAACTAGTTGTTAGAAAATATTCGAAAGAAGTTTACTTAGTTACAGAGCTTACCAACATTTTTTTCTGATTTTTAATAATATCGACTTATTATTATAACACTTTTTTAAGTCCAATTTTTCGAAATTTTACGATTTTTTATTATTTATTTATTTATATATTACAATACAATACATTACAAAATGATTCTTTGTTTGTCCAACTGGGAAGGTTTCCCGTTTCAGGTCAGCCAAATTGCACATTTAGTTCATAATATTCTTAACAAAGGAATGGTTTCGTTCAACATAACACAAATGAGATTCTATCAAGACAACTTTTGAGAACATTAATAATTGCATTCAGAATGAAGAAATGGTTTCTTTACGTCCTTGAAAGAATCGCAAGGATGCGATTCTTTTAAGGTCATTTTGGAGAACATTAATAATTGCATTCAGAACAAAGGAATGGTTTCTTTCGAGAGATCGCAAGGATGAGATTGTTTCAAGGTAATTTTGGAGAAATGTTTTATGTTTGTAGTATTTTCAGCAGTGTACAATTAAATAACTCTAGAATCCATAAAAGTAACATTTCTTTTATATATGCGTATTTACCCGTTCATTTACGTGATGTGTATTTTGCTCTACAACTGTACATTTTACGTAACATTCCGTTTATACATTTTCTTAAAACTCCCAATAAATGGCTCTGTTTTGCCGCACATATATAAATATACATTTTCACGCACATAATTTAGTGTATTTTTAAGGCAACATGTCTGCCGTGTTTGTATTCTGATCTGGTGGAAATCTTTTGATCCTCTGGAGCATTTCAAGTTTATGCGTGAGTGGTTTTCCTATTTCCTCATTCCTACATGACTACTATTATTTCCTCTCACGTTTCTTAACATCAATCTTCCCGTCAGCTTCGGAGATTTATCTGATACCAGTTTCATATGTTATTATTGTAATATTTTACCGATAAAGTTCGATTCATACTGGAATTTATTTATTATTGTTAATTTAGCCTGGGTTCTTACAGTTGTTCTTATTCACGTTTTTTTTCACATCAACCCCACACGGAAAATAATTTTCCTCAGGGCCAATGTCATTTTTGAAGATGCTGTGTGAAGTGTCGTTTTAAGGAAGAAGGAATTGAAGTTCTGGGAAGTAATAAGGTATGAGGGGTGGGTAGGAAACTGGGGTTAGTATGGCCAGGAGTGACGGACGTATGAATCCATCCCTCCCGCTGCGGATTGAGAGAAACCAGCTGGAGAGGTTAACGATCTCCCCAAACCGGCCTCTCCGGATCCGGTCCGCCGCGCAGTTGGTGGACGGATGCATCCGCTGCCAAGACCCGAGCAACCTTAAGTCACCGAACGTAGCGAACCACCAATACGTAAAAAAAAATTATTTGAATACGAACATACTCACCAATATTATTTTGGTCACCTCAAACCAAGTTATCAGTTTTTCTTAAATTTCAAACATATTTGTAAATGTTACTGTATCTCTTAAATTGTATTTTTTATATTTTTCTTACTAGATGTATGAAAAAAATTGCTTACATCTAAAAAAGATAAAAAAATAAATTTAGGTGACCTTGACCAGAGGTGTTGGTTATCCAATAAATGGTTCCCGGGGCGACGGTATCCATTCTCGCCTACAAAATCTAGTTGTAAGAACCCACTCAGTCAAAGGATACATAATATCTACATCCACCTCTGTCCCCCACTACCAGTCTAGAGCCTCAAGACACCTACATGAAAAAAAAAACCTTAAACTTGCCAACGCCTCACCAAAAGCGCACTCAACTTACGAACACAGTTGACATTTTTTTGTTACACGAGAACTGGTCGTTTCAACGATTTGTTCTTGAATTCAAGGGAATTTCCCGAGGGAAATTATTTTCCTCAGGGCCTCCTTTGAAAAATTAAATTAAATTCTAAATGAAATTATAAAACTGATTTTAAAATTAATTTTTATAAAAATTGACTCAAGTAACAAATAACTCAAAGAACGATAGGCAAGAGACACGGGATGCAATAGCAGGATATTTTTTGTGAATCTGTTATAAATTATTATCGAAGAAAATCTACCGCAGCATACTCTCTTTTTATATAGTTGACTTTCTAAATGCGTAGTCGTTTTGTTTAGAATAAACAAAGCTACGTCGCATCGTCTTGATAACTGTCAAAATAAATTATAACAATGCCTATCTGTTGTTTGACGTCAATGGCATTTTAACACCGGAGATAAAAGCTTTTCTACGTATGTAAATATTATTATTATGAAATTATAAATATATATTACAGAAGACATCTTATCCTTGAACTTTCCGTGAACTCTGATAAACTTAATGACACTAATAAAACTTATGCTGACAGTTACAGATTCTTTCGAACAACTTCCTATTTACTCATGGAATCTTTGGCCCGTTAAATACATATTTATTATTGTGCATTTCCAACGTAAACTTAAGTCGCAAGCATGTTTTCAATTTGTGTTGTTCTTGGATGGTCTCAAACCATATCATTTTCGAGCTTATATTGATTAGTTCTTTGATCTCGAATACCTTCCCATTCCCGCATCGCTTCGTCTCTTATTAATTAGGGGCGAGGAATGGCTATTGGTTAGATTTTCACCCCGTCGCTCAGGCTTACAGATGCGACGTGTGGAAAGGATGACATAGCTTTGACGACCGATATAAGGTCAGAATAAGTTGCTTACGGGTTCTTACCGCGCATCTTCAGGAGTTCAGCTAACCCAGAGTGAATTTACTCGTTGAAACCCTTTTGAAGACCTTACCCAAAATAAATACTTAATGTGTTTACCATTAAAATTGAGCATTTTATTTAATTATCTTGTTACGCTTATGTACATTGCCTCAAAAACCAAGGCAAGCCAAGCAAGGGGAAAGAAGAGCCAAGAGAAACTAGAAGAAACAAGAAAAGACAAGAAGAGCCACGAAGAGACGAGATGAACCAGGAAGACCCAAAAAGTTGCAAGGCATTGTAAGAGGAAGCAGGAAGAAAGAAGACATACAGTAGAAGAAAAAAATAACAATGTATTCCAATATTGGCTTATTAGGTTGCCATGTATAACGGTCCTTCCCATTCTCAGAGCACGTGTTCCAAGTCCTAACAAAATCAGTACCCCCGGGTTTACCAGTCTCACCAGAGAGCTCCTTGCTGGGGTGGTACAATCGTGTCGTATCGTATTGTTACACTTATGTATACTGCCCCTTGAATTCGTGCCTTGTCAAGGTTTCAAAAGTACAAACGCGATGGACAGATTCATCCGAAAAACTTCGTATTTATTTTGTTTCTAGTTTGGTCCGGAAAACTTGAAAGGAATTTAAGAATTTTAGCAGGCTTTAGTCATCATTTTTATTGCTCTTACAGCAATGCGGATAGCGGAATGAAATATACATAGCTCCCGTGTTAGTAACAACCACGACATTAATAATTAGAAGGGCTGCAAATAACACAGTTCACATCCGACAGGCGGCAGTTAGGAGAAGAATGAATGGAAAGGTATAGAAAACGACAGGAATAGCGTTTTTCATAAGCCTATTTTGAGACCTAATATCTGTTTACGTTTAATAAGTATGTGTTCTCACTACATGCTATTAGTAAATTATCTGATACTGCCGCAAACCCGTGAAAAATCACGGGATATCAATGGTAATTGTAAGATTTGTTAAGCTGAAAGTATTTATTAAAAAATATTTGCCTCTTGATCATTCATTGTCTCTCAAAAACGGTCAGAAACTTACCTTTCAATTTATCTGAAATTTACGTTACCACCTATTATTGTAAGAACGGCGGTGAAAATTCATTATATCTACTAAAATTGTAAGAATACGATAAGATTTTTTTTACTAATTTATGAAAACGGTTGTTGTTGACAGTTTGAAAATGCCTTCAGAAGGTGAAATAGCTGTCACGCGTAATAATATTTACGCTGTAGAACTTGTTAATAAACAAAGTGTTTTTTTTATAAATTGGATAAGAATATTATTAAATGTTTAAATGAAGAAAAAAATGTGAGTTCTACAAATAAACCTTTATAACATAGTGGGGAGATAAAATTTTAAAAATAAATAAAAATATTATAATAATAACCAAATTTAGGAGACGGATGGGTATGCATACCGCTTCCCCGGCGATCATTTATTGGATTTTTTTTTCATTTTCTAGATTCTTATGTGGCTTGAAGAGGTGAATCATTTAAATTTACTGAATTTAAAATTACTGTTCTTTATACAAATAGAACGGCGTCATTTGCGCCTCGCAATCTTTGTCACGTGGGTATTTAAAAATATTATCTTGCTATTATACAGACTTATAGTCTTGCATTTCATCGGAAGGGAAAAATTGTTAACTAAAAACCCTACTAAAATTGCATGTTTTGCCCAGCATCAACATCATTTACCATCAGCACCAGGGATAATATGATAATATATATCTAACACCCCTGCCCCAAGTAGTTGAATACCTTTGGTGACTTAAGCCTCGATGACATTGAGCGAGTTTACAAGCTACCATCCGGAGAATTCACTATCTGATTGTTAACTTGTTCAGTCTAAAATCTGCTAGTCAGCTAGTATATATGATTATAATGAGCGAGTTTACTAGCAGATAGTGAATTCGCCGGCTTGCAGCTTGTAAACTCGCTCAATGTAATCGAATCTTTAGAGGCGTGGTTAGTCTAGGTCTTGCGGTGGATTGCACATCTTGCATGACGGGCCGAATGGGGAGAGACCGTTTGAGGCTTTTTTATTTCTCCAATCGGACTTTCTGAGGCTTTTTTATTTCTCCAACCGGACTTTCTGAGGCCGTTTGAGGCTTTTTGTATCTCCAACCGGACTTACTGAGGCCTTTTGAGGCTTTTATATTTCTCCAACCGGACTTTCTGAGGCCGTTTGAGGCTTTTTTTATTTCTCCAACCGGACTTTCTGAGGCCGTTTGAGGCTTTTTTATTTCTTCAACCGGACTTTCTGAGGCCGTTTGAGGTTTTTGTTTTTACTTCTACAGTCGGACTTTCTCGCCCCATCACATTGCACCGCAGTGAGAGGGATGGAATCATCGTCCGTCACTCCTGAACACACTAACCCCCGTATTCCCACCCCTCATACCCTTTTCCTTCCCAGAAATTCATATCCTTAATTTCCATAAAAAGACCCTCCGCACAGTATCCCATAAATGCAAAGGCCCTGAAAATAAATGAGAATGATACATACATATATGCACATCTGAAATTATATGTTTTACTTATATTTTGGGTAATTTTAGACCTTACAGTCAAATTATGTAATAGATTAATAAGTCTAATGACATTATATTAATGAGTCGCGTGTTTGTTTATTCCCAACGACAAAAGTACTGTAGTAATACCTCCTGATGACTGGTGGACGAATGACGATGACGAATACGACGAATTCTGCGTAAGCCACGTGACTGGCGGAACAAAGAAACACTCCTTTCGCACACTGCAGTCGTTTTATTTAATATCAAATAATACGTTGTGATTATACAACACCAGTTTTACTACCCGGCTTCGCTCGGGGATTTAAATTATCTCCGAGAACAGATCTCTAGAGTAGATAGTTTTTAAACAATGTGGCTGGCATCTTATATGAAATTTCCAAAGCAAAAATTACCTATTATCGTGATTTTTTGGATTATTACACTGTGTTCTCCTTCTTTAACCAACTTTTCGGACAGCATTAGTGTCTATCATCAGGGCTATTTTCGCAAATGTACATGCCTTCCCTTATATATATATACTTTTACATTCTTTCCTATCTACCCACATAAACCTTTCCGAGCTGACGACAATATCCGGTCTAATGACAATAATAATTTATGTCTATTATTAAATGCTGCGCTGTGACCTTGCTCCCTCAGTTCTTAATCATATTGACCAAGTCTACTGTCTGTTATGTGCTGTGCAATGGTCCACAGTGACCTCTCAGTGCATTCGACATCCACTATTAGAGAAATCTTTTGCTCTCTGAGTTCTTAATTATATCGATCATCAGAAGAAACTAGCGCAGGAATTCTCTTGCTTTCTCGAGTGCGTGTGCAGTGATAACCGCTAGTGGTTTTCCTCAGGACCGCGAGATCGACCAAGACGAAGAATTTTTCATCCCAGAGAGCAACGTGAGTTAGATCGTGAGTGAGTTTGGTGAGTCAGATCCTGCCCAATTCCATATACTATTCTATATATTTTGTCAGCATCAAAGTTCACAAAACAAATTTAAATACAGTCCACTCTTTAAATTGCAGTAAATTTAGACACATTTTTAAGGGCAGATGTGCAATCGATTTTTTTTCAAATTAGCCACACGTCTTTGGGGAAGCTGTGAGGAGGGTCTTTTTAGAGAAAGGAAGGAGAGTAAGGAAAAATGTGGGTAGGAGTTTAGGGGGTCAATGTGTCCAGGAGTGACGGAGGTATGAATTCATCCCTCCCACTGCGGTTCTCGACTGGGGAGGTCTAGGTTAATTCTCCGGTTTCTCACACCCCTGCTAAGTCAATTAACGTAGCGAAACACTTGGGGTGTCCTATGGTAGTTGTGTTGGTTATCCGTGGAATGGTTCCATCAATAAATACCCGCCTCTCAAATTGGAATCACATCTGCCCTGATGATGGCCACTGAAATGCTGTTCAAAACGTTGGCTAAAGAAGGATGTGGCGCAACACCACAATAAACAAAAAATAAAAACGATAATCTGGCATCTTATTTTTAGCAGTTTGAAAAGGCGTGACGATCTGCAAAATTTTAAAAATCCAGTTTGAAAATCTGCAAATTTCATGAGCTCATCCTCATCTGGTGACCATACAATCAGTTTGTCGGCTTTATAGCTAAGGTGTTGACGACGTGATGACACAACGTGAACGCTCGACTGCCGATGTCGGTGGAAATAGACTTCTATATATACCCGCTTCCTCCTTCCTCGGTCACCCATTCCGGTGGGGGCTTGTCACTCGATGTTCTTTTGAAGAATTTATTTATTTTTTATGTGGTGCCACACGATAATTCTAACCGCCGGAAAACAATGAACTGCAAACAGTGAACGCTGAAAAACAGTGAAGGCACCCAACCAAGAAGAGTTTTTCCTACAACTCCTTTTTTTATTAAGTTCGGACAGGAGGCCCTGAGGAAAATAATTTATTCTTCGAACACAGCAAACTCATTTAGTGCACCATTTTAATTCAAAATAATAAAATACTTAGTTTTAATCAATTTAATTGTTTACTAAACCAACATGTTTCGTAAGCAATGCTTATTTCAGCTGGGTTTATGCAAAACTAAATAAGTTTTAATAAATTTAGATGAAATAAGCATTGCTTACGAAATGTGTAGGTTTTTTAAACATTAAACGATGTTAAAACTACTTTAATAATTTTGAAAATAATTTCACTACCAATATTTCAATGGAAGATGCCCCGAAGAACCGGCGTCATTGATTCCTTCGACTTATTTATTTTATTTATTTAAACATCCGTAGGGCAGCATTTGTTTTGACAAAATACAGGAAATAACATAAAATATACGAAACAAAATATAGGTAACATACACAAAGCAGGTGACATAGAATGTAAGTTAAGAAAAAAATAGAGATAATTTATGAAGTAGTAAGAAATACCTTTGAAGTTTGACAAATTTAACTTATTATCAAATACCTCCGCATTGTTTAAATATTTGTTATCAAGACTATGTAAACGCCGTATTGGAGAATGCAAACTATAGTTGGAATGAGATGTTTGTATATAAAATGTCAAAATTTGTCTAGTCGTTCGTGTAGGCACATGAAGATTTATCAATTGCAGGAGTTTAATAACAACAATTGAATTTAGAGTTTAACAATTTTAATAAAAATATTAGGTCGTTTATTTTTCGTCTGTTTTCTAGAGTTGGAATGTTTAAAGTATTCATTAAGAACGGGTAAATTATATGCTCTAAAGGGATATAATGTTTTAAATTTACAAAACGTAGAAATTTTCTTTGAATTCTTTCAACATTATGAATATGAATTTTGTAGAAGGGCGACCAGACTATGGAGTGATGTTCCATTAGGCTTCTAACAAGGGTAATAAAAATACCCTCCACACAACCCGAAAGATGACATTGGCCCTGAGGAAAATTATTTTTCTCAGGGCCTCCTGTGAGGAGTTAATGAAAAAGAGAAAATATCCATAAAAATCGTTATTTATTATTGAATTATGAAGCCATCAATAAACTTGTAAAACAAAAAGGGTAACCGATGTCTAGAATATCCTTTAAATTATCCATTATATTTATACCCCACCTTCACCTGTTGGAGCATCGCGTGCTGAAGTCAATTCATTACGCATTGTTTCGTATTATTTAGTCACAAAATTGAACTTAATTTTTCCTATTATGCCGAAATACACCTGTCATAACGACCTAATGTTTAAAAATTCGTCATATTACCACCATCACAGTTTTTCTCTCGCCATTACGGTTATTGGAAAAACATCAAACGTTGAATAGGAAATTAAAAAATATATATATTTTCCATAATATTATTTAATTTATGAAAGCAGATTATTTATAATAAGTTCTGCTATGTAATTATTATTACTCGTGACATCTGTTTCGCCTTCTGAAGGCTTTATCAAACTGTGGATAGGCAACTTATTTATATTATTTCCAGTTAGTTACTTATGATGAAAAACGTATTGCTTTTATTTTTATTTCTCGTGCCCTATTGAATTCCGAGTAAAGTGATGAAAATTATTAATGGTTATTAACCTTTTAAAGTTTCCCCAATTACTGCATTGTTTGTATATGAAAGTCGTTAGTCGTGAGTTATTCCCAAATATTGACTGAGGGGTTTATTTTTCCAGCATAATTAAGTATTTTTATGGTGTCCAATATTTGAAATTGGCTTATGTAGGTATCTAAGAGTGTCGAGAGAATTATATTTGTTTGTTCATTTATCAAAATAGCTTTCGGATTATTAGAATTTTTGTTAATTTGCAACTATTCTAAAAGATTGATTTAACGGCTTAAATTGTGTTAATAAATACATACACTGTTTTTAGAAAATAAGTTGATTAACTAATAATATTATTGAATGCTTAAGAGAAATTAAAATTAAACTTGATGACAATAAATAAATTGAATATTGATTGTGTCAACACGGTCAAAGATAAGTCAAAGGTCGGGAAAAACGTTCTTTGATGGCACATGTTTAAAATGAATGGTTTCACGACGTATCATTACAGTAATGAATAATACAGTACTGGTTTACTTGGAAATGTCAGGTGGCATTAACTGTCATGCAGAAAGGTATATTATTGTGAGTAAAAAGAAAATAATTGGTCATGCTTTTGCAGTGGCGTAACACCTGAGACTGTAACATTTCAAAACTTTAATTTATTTCAAAAGTTTTATTTAATAAATCAAAACCAAAATTTTCCTCTGAAATCGTAAGATTTTTCAATTTCTACTAAAATACCTGCCTACTTAGTTATGAACCATAAATATTTTATGCAATATATTTTTTAAATTTCAAATAAGGAATTGTACAATTTGTCCAAATTGTCGATTGGCACCGGCATCGGGCGGAAATGTGTCCTTTTTCTACCGGTATTTCAATGAAAGATCCTCCGAGGAACTAGCGTCATCGATTCCTTCGGCACCGGTGCACGGTTGGGAAACAACAAACGCGCGCTCAACGTTTGTCGCATGAGAACAGGTGGTTTTTATAACTCGTTCTTGAGTAAAACAGCTCGGCTGTGGAACGATTTGCTGGCCTTCGTGTTTCCTCCCTCCTACAAACCGTGTTGTAGGAGGGAGGAAACCACAAGGCCCATGTTCACTCCTTCCTCTCCTCAAAAAGACCTATCATCCCCAAAGATGACATAGGCCGTGAGCGAAATTATTTTCCTTGTGGCCTCCTGTGTGAAGTTTGTGTAAAATTTCTTGACATTTTCTTCGATTCACTGCCCAAATTTAAAAAGAGCATCATGTCAATAACATAAATTGTTTAATACGCTTACATACATACACAAACACACACACACCTACCCACTACACACATCACCCGGTAATTACTTAATATATATAGACACTACAAAGAAACATATCATTGGTACCCATCATGGAATATACTTAATAATTGTAAAATGTTTTCATTATTGTAACTAATGTACTGTTTGTTTCTGTTTATAAATTTAAAAAAAATCAGAGTATGCAATTCACACGCGGTAGAAATGAAACCTTCAGAAAACTAAAGTATACAATAGTGGGGAGACCAGAAGTGCCGCACAAAGAGGAGACTAATAGGCTACGAACCACCGCACAAAGAGGGGACCGATTGTACTATCTCGTTCTCTCGCAGGCTAAATCCTGTAGGTGTATGTGTTTGTATCTTTTTAGTGTCGCTATTTTTCGTTTCATCGAGTTTCAAACCACAAGGGTGCTAAAGTTTTCACTTCAAAATGTCACCTTCTCAATCGTATAATTCTTTTTTGAAACATTCTTCAGTAAGGTACCATGATATTGATTATTCCGAATTGACAGCTATTTGCGAACTCTGGTGGGATAAAAATGTGGTATCCAACCAGCATCTTGAACCGGAAGGTAACAAATGGACAGATGAACTGCCAAATGGTCGAGTTAAATCAGGACTTCGTTACGGTCAGTCAATAATCATAACTATTCAATTGCGTCGCCAAAACGCGGAAAACTTTTGATAGATTCCTCTACATTATGAAACATTCCTCTACATTATGAAAAACCGAAATGAAACATTCCTCTACATTATGAAAAACCAAATGCCAAAATACTTTAAGGATGAAATTTTTAACGGATGAAGTTTTTAATAGAGATATACATAATTATGAAACAAGAAATATAAGTAGAGTGAGATTGCCACATATGAAAAAATCACAGAACTGCCTAATGTATATGTATTTAAAAAGACATGTTATGCTTACCGTAAAAATATATAAATTTATCAAATGAAATGTTACACTGTGCTTATTAGTTTATATTCATGCAGTATAAACTAACTCAATAAATAATAAATTAATAAAAATTAACTGACTTTGGAGGACCCACCCTCTTTCCCGCCCTGGTATAGGTAACAGATGGTTACCCCTTCAAGGCCTCAAAGGACTCTAATTTTGTAAACGGCTCTACTCAGATTCAAGACTTTTGTAAATTAACTGACTAATTGCAATCTTTAGAAAATATAGGTGAGGGGGCTTGGCGTTTGGGTTTTGGCGGCGGATGCGTTTACCCACCTAATGCGTGGCGAGCCGAATCGAGAGAGACTGGTTGGGGAGGCCTTTTGACCTCTCCAGCAGGACTCTCTCGAACCACCACCTTGCACCTCCGTTGGAGAGATCACTTAGAGATCCGTCTCTCCTGGACACACTGTCCTTCATATTGCTACCCACCCCTCATACCTTTTTCCTTATCAGAACTTCCTCTCCTTCCTTTTCCTAAAAAAATCACCCACACAGCTATTATTATTCCTCAGGGCCTCCTGTGTGGAGCTAATTTAAAAAAGTGCCTTTATATAATAGGTATTAAAATGGGAAAAGGACTTTTTCTAAAAATATAGAGGAACACCCAGACTCATCGGGAATGGGGTCATGATCCTTGGCGTTAAAGGCACATCTGAAAATTTAAAAAAAAAACGAATTTAAAAGTACAGTAATTTATTTCCTTACCATTAACTACCAGAAATAGAACGTCCCATTTTTTATTCCGCAAATAAAGGGGAACTGAATACGTACTCCATATTCGTATCTGCCTCGGCCTGATTTAGAATCTTTATTTCAAGGTTTCTGAAATGTAATAAAGCCTTAAAATACGACTCTCGGGACGTGCCTAGTATTACAATTGTGGCAATTAAACCAGACGCGGGCGCGAGCCGGGGCGGATTGAAAAGGTCGGGCCCACATACCCGCTGCTCGCTCCGCCACTGTTTACACTACAGAGATTGCTTTTACCTATTTTATTATGAATCCAATAATGGGATGACTAAACCTTGGCTTGGATTAAACTCCATGCAAAGCTCTACTATGTGCTACTCGTATTTGAATTTCCTAGAATTATTTCCCTTGCCAATATTGGAATACTGTCCCACTGTGGGGTGGTACTGCGTCTCTGTCACATAGACTCATAAAGTCATAATTATCTATATTTCATCTATCTATTTATAACGTGAAGATGGTGACGTATAAACTGACGTCTGTGTTGGGGGTTGGACTTTGTTTTTTTTTTAATTCAAATCTTGAGTTTTATTCCGAGATTGATAAAATTTTGCACACTTGACCTTCAAAACAATGGAAAGGTCGCTCTATGTCAGATCGACATCAGTATATATTTTTTAAGTTATAAAGTATCTTGGAACGGTTCCACGGCAACTCAACTAAAAGTGATGTTTTTTTAAAAACTCATAACCTATACGCGTTTAATCACAGGAGACCGTATTTGTCCCAGCTCAGATAGGTCTCATAGAAATCATTCGACCTCCCTTACTATGAAAGTGAGAAGTATGATGTGAACGTTATTGGAAAGAGAAAACAACACGTTTTATCTTCAAATCTAAAAGTTAACCGCAAAATAATTAAAATGTACACCTTTGTGAAACCGCAATTTGAAAAATGTTATGAAACTTTGTGATTTTTTTGAGAATTATTTTTACATGTAAGGACAAAAAAGTGAGGTGACAACGTTTATATTTCATTTTTCTATTAAAATATGTATGTGTTTTTATTTTTTTCGTTATCAGTAATTTTAGTTAGAAAAAACGTAAGGTGAGCCATTTTTAAAGCTTTTTAA
The DNA here is from genome assembly GCA_936435175.1 of Glyphotaelius pellucidus. NCBI lineage: Eukaryota > Metazoa > Arthropoda > Insecta > Trichoptera > Limnephilidae > Glyphotaelius > Glyphotaelius pellucidus. The sequence continues at coordinate 37,193,189 of OW386546.1, forward strand.
AGTTTACATTAAAAAATATATATTTTTAAAAATAACAAGGTTTTTTCTTACAATAAAATTTAAAAGCGTATTTCACCACCATTCGAAAACAGTTTTTAGTTTCGGATAGGTTCACAAAGTTTCCATTTATTTGGATTTTATTGCAAAGAGGAAATATTTTTACCTATTGACAAAATACGCCCGTTACACGTTGTTGAGTTGTCGACCTTTTTTTAATGGTGACCAGACAACTACAACAATTTAAATGAACAATTCAACAATTTAAAGTATTCAAAGTTATGTTATAATGGGTGGAATTTTGGAATGGGGTGTGCGGATGGCGATGTGTCACATAGAGACAGTGGGGTTGGGGGTTGGAGGTAGACTGTGCGGCACCCGGAAGCGGGCGGGGATGAACCTCAGAGTAACAATATAATTACTCTAAGGGATGAACTTGACACTACCATTACTAAAGTGTTTCACTAACAAGCTACCTCTAATTACTCTGTGACAACTATACAATTTTAAAACCATTTCAAAATCCGTTAAAATTCATACTACGGGATTCGTCTAATGACCACGATATCCGGTGGCCTTTCTAGCGGCAAGATCAACGAGTCGGGATGTTGCGGTTAGATTTTAAATTTTTTTAATTGGATAGTTATAGGTAGAATGGCTTAAAACATAATTAAAAAGGAGGATATTATATACATACATGACCAGGCCAGGTGTTTATCAATTTTATGGAGGTTATCAATTTTTTAGTTTTTTAAAAATTTATTTATTCTTTTTACAATTTTTAGAAAATAATATGTCCTTACTGGGGTATCCCGTTCTAAGTTCACACTGGGCATGTTTACGTGTTTGAATTACAAGTCAGTACCTACATTACAACAGGAAAATTTAAAAGTTATATCTGGAAGAAAATATAATACAGGCAGCATAACTTCCTTTTTTTTTTAATGCGCGCCATTCAGTCGGTTGATGTTGTTGAAAATGAGGAGGCCCCGAGGAAAATAATTTTCCTATCATTATTACATCACATGACATAGGCCCTGAGGAAAATATATTTCCTCGGAGCCTATGTCATCTTAGAGGATGCTATTTGGAGGGTCTTTTTAAGAAAGTATAGGAAGTTCTGGGAATGAAAAAGATACGGGGGGTGGGTAGGAATCTGGGGGTCGATGTATCAAGGAGTGACGAATCCATCCCTCTAACTGCGGTGCAAAGCGATGGGTCGAGAGTCTGGCTGGAAAGGCCAAAAGGCCTTCTCAACCAGTCTCTCTCAATCCGGCCCGCCACGCAGCAGGTGGGCAGACGCATCCGCGCCAAGACTTGGACAAACCTCATCCCATGAACCCGGGCATCCCTGCTAAATCACCAAAAGTAGCGAACCACTTAGGGTGACCTATGGCAGAGGTGTTGGTTATTCAATAAATGGTTCCCGAGGCGACGGTACCCATACCCGTCTCCCAAATTGAGAATCTTTATCAGGTTGCAAAATCGGATCTATATTCTTCCTTCCCATTTCCATAATCCATATCTTAATGCTTCTCTTGAAGTCGGTTATTTTATGGTTTTTATTGCAAGAGTCTGTATTAAATATTGCACATTTCTTTGTCCACAAGTCGTTTTAGATGTAGGTTGATGGAAAGTATATTATACTGTGAATCTTGTGAATCGGCCTTAGTTTGTCTGCATTCACACATCCGTGCTAGATATTTGGTATACCTTTTGATTACAAAAACATTTTTTTAGTTTTATTGGGTATTTTGATCTCAAATCCAAATTTCAGATTTGTTTTAAACTGGCCGATCGATCGATTTCTTAAACATTTGAAGTTTTTAAACCCTTAAAAAAATATTTGTTATTTTTGAAGATAATATCTAGATACGTTCCACGCCGAAACGCAAATTATATGAAATTCCCTCGATAGAAAAAAATCGCAAAGTATGCTCCGTATATTATTTAAAACAAGTCTATTTCTATTGTTTTTACAAGTTATATTTGTGAAAAAATTCACAATGTTTATTTAAATGATACTTAAGATACGTTCCACGATATTTTTGCTCTATTTTAAACGAGTCATGTTTTATTAAGCTTTTTCGCAATTTTCGCTTCACTTTTATCTTTTGAAATATTAACGTTCTCTCTCCAACATTTGTAATTACATATCTCTCCATCTTCTTCTTTTCGAGAGCAGTTACGGGGCTTTAATATGCGATCAATTCGAAATAAAACCAAAACGTTTTTCCGTTCTTTTGATTTGACGAGGGGATTTTCTGAAAATAGTTGAAACCAAATTTATAATTTAAGAAGATAATATCTACCTAGGTACTAAGTAACCTAACGAAACATAAAACAGAAGAAGACACACATAATGAAATGGTAACGGTCGGAACTGGGGATCGATCCAGGGCCTCATTCTTACCGAGACACACTTGGTCGAAGGGGACAAAGCTATTAAGATATAATTATTTTTCGTCTTTTTTATCGAAAATTTATCAGATATTTTCCTCGCTGTATGTTAAGCAAGCAGATGGGAACCGTTAATTATGCGTTAAAGGTCTATTAAAGGTCATTTCAGGTGGTTAAATACTACTTAAAAAATATTATGAATTTTGCGAAGCCTGATCATTCGTTATTTTATAATTTTTTTTTTTTTTTTTTATGTTAACTCCACACCTGAGGGAAATAATTTCCCTCAGGGCCTATGTCATCTTTGAAGATGCTGTGTGGAGGGTGCTGTTGAGGAGAGGAAGGAGTGAACATGGGTCTTGAAGAGACCCATATTGTAGGAGGGAGGAAACACAGAAGCCGGCAAATCGTTCCACAGCCGGGCTGTTGAACTCAAGAACGAGTCGTAGAAACGACCCGTTCTCATGTGACTAATGTCAACCGTGTACAAATGTTGAGCGCGTGTTTGGCGTGTTTCCCGACTATGCACCGGTGCCGAGGGGATCAGTGACGCTAGTTCCTCGGACCATCTTCCATTGTAATACCGGTAGAACAAGGACAGCATTCCCACCTGACGCCTGTGCTCTAAAGATTGCAGTCCATTTGTTAAGTTAGGAGAATCTATCAAACGGACCGCCCGTTTCTGCACAGAGTCGAGGGTTTTTTTCAGGTATTTTGGGACTCCAGACCAGAAAGGAAATTCCCCCATAACTAGTAACACTTAAGAAAAACCGACAGAAATGGTCCCGCAGCACGAACTCCACTGTTAGACAGGGCCGCACTGGGAGGAAAATGATTTTCGGATGACAACAGAATTCACTGCCCCTGAAGTACTTACAGCAGAATTTTAGAATTCTCAAATCCCTCAAAATGTTTTCAATTGTTTTTTTGTTACATTAGTTCCGTACAGGAGGCCCTGAGAAAAATTATTTCCCTCAGGGCCTATATCATCTTTGGTGATACTGTATGGAATCTTTTTAATCAAGGAGGGATAGAAAGTTCAGGGAAAGAAAAATTTAAGAGGGGTGGGTCGGAATCTAGGGTTCAGTGTGTCCAGGTCATTCGTTGCCAGATCCAGACAAACCTCTCACCCCATGAACCCTGTATACTCAAATCATTAGAAAAAATGTACATATATTCGTCTTATCACTATTAAAAGTGTGCCCAATGGATTATTTAATGGGTAAATTTTTCATTATTAATTGTATGGGCATTTTTATACTACCGATTTTTGTTTTTCAGTCGTGAGAAATTTATCTTGCGTAGAATAATAGTAATAATATTAATTTTTATGTGATGTTAAATTCAGTAAAAAGTCACACAGCTAAATTGGCAGAAAGGCAAGCAGACCTAAAATAAATACTAACAGAAAGATAGATAGATTCAAACAGATACAAAGACAGATAGAAAGGCAGATAGGTGAGCAAACAAAAAATCAAAGTGTGCAATTCACACACGGTAGTAGTGAAAGCTTCAGAAAACTAAATTAGTTAAGAGTGGGGATGGGGAGACTACAAAGCACTTTTTTTAATCAATATGAAGGATGATTTTTTCCATATTTTTGTCGTCGAATTCCAGTGCACCTTTTCCTATACATTTTCATCATATTAGTATTTGTGTTTTCTTCTTCGGAGTCGCTATATATCGCTTTCTTTTGTGTTTCTTTTGCCTGTTCATTTTGGAGTGGTTTAAAGATTGGATATTGATTGATTTTACAAAAATAAAAATATTTATTTTGGAATTTCGTAGAATTACGATTGACTAAATGTCTGCAAAGTTTCGCCAGGCGCTTTAAACCACACTACCACCAAATGAGACTTGCGTGGGACCGTGGATGTATCGTATTATATTGGAACCGAGTAATTTAAATATTTCATTGATATATGGTTCTCTCGCAGGCTAAATCCTGTAGATGTATGTGTTAGTCTATTTTTATTGTCGCTCGTTTCCATTTCATCGAGTTTCAAATCACAACGGTGCTAAATAAGTTTTCACTTCAAAATACAGACAGAGAGAAATACAGACATACACAACGACAGATAGAAAGGCAGATAGGTGAGCAGACAATAAGATAGACACAGCGAGAGATAGAAAGGCGAGCAGACGAAAACACACGCAAAAAGACAGACAGACAAACAGACACAAATGTAGGTATAAAGGTAGAAAGGCGAGCAGAAAAAAATAGACAGTCAGACACAAAGACATATAGAAAGGCAGACAAGCAGGCAACTGTTGGTTAATATGGAAGGAAACCTTTCTTCTCTCGAAGTAAGTAAGTATCAAGTATCATAAGAAATCTGTACGTATTGCATTACAATTTTTGTTAATAGGAAGTATTTCTTCAGGTCAGGCCAACTATTATCGACTTTAACGAGGATACTATATGGTGAAACGTTATTAAAAATTAAAAATGCATCTCATTATTGATTCATTTGTTTTTTGTGTAACTTAGGACTAACGAAGACGTATTTTATTTAACAAATGTGCGAATCTTTACGAACGATTTCCTTTCCGTATAGAAATAATCACATAATGACGGACTTATAATAAATTAAAAAAAAAAAACTAAATTAATGCATTTACGATCTCCACATGCCAAATATACCATCACGCCTAAAATAAAATCGCATACATTTGAGTGTATACACAATTCGTTACAGTTACAAATGTGGAACCATTGACTTGTACAAACGTATGTATATTTGGGGATAACTGTAAACACGCACATGAAATGGGATACTCACATAAGCAAATCTGCAAACGAGCTATTGCAGGGCGAATTTACAAAATTTTATGCCCATAAGTACGTTAAAAATAATTTATTTGTCACTGGAGGATTCTACTATCAGATACGGTATAACGTCTTGGGGAAACTCATGCAAGACAAATAGAAATCGAATCGAATTGCAACACCGATCTCAAAAAAAGTTTAAAAAATGGCTAATGGATCAAAACTTTCTATACTGATATTGTTTGTAATCTTATCTATAAATATGACCATGAGTAATTTGTCTGTCTGTATATTTTATGCCTTTTTTTGTGGTTTCTTGTTATATTTGTGCTTTAGTGTTATATTAATATTGTTAAATTGACCTGCTGACAAACTGCTTTGGCAGTTTAGTGGGTTCTTAAAGTGAAGAATTAGATTATCACGTGGACGTTGAATGGCGAAGGAGGTGGTTTTTATTCTGATGTCAGTGGATGGATGGGATTACTCCTTATTTGGTTGTCGTGTGCAATGTAGAGTTTTAGTAACGTGCTGTTTGTTTGTTTGTACGGTTGCAGGTCTACGGGTAACTTCAGCGCCCCGGTGGTAAGCATCGGGGCGCCCGCTCCCCCCGCGCCCCGCTCCGCCCCCGCCAGCCCCCTGCAGCCGCCCGTTGTGCCCGCGCCTAGCCCGCACCACGACAAGTTAGTACATTCCTACTGCACATATTGATATTACCATTGTATCAACACACAAAACACACAGTTCGAATTTTGAATGGCTTGTGATGAATTTCAAACAAAACGCTTATTTCTAAACCCGGGTACTCCAGCGATAATATTACCACAAACATCGAGCAAGTGTTTGTGTAAACATAAAACATTTGGACACAGCCACAATGTTTTGGTTTTCCGTGGCCAATGGAAAACATAGAACATTGTGGCCCCGACACAATGCTTTTGTTTGTTTGTTCATGTTTTTGGTCTCCGGAGACCCGAAAAGAAACATTACAACTTTCCGAAAGGATTTCAGAACATTTTTGAGCGTGCAAACTCGGCCATCCGGGCAAAAATTGGGGGCCTTCATGGTCGAGAGGGAAGGCTCTCAACTACCAACCCGGAGGTCGCACGTTAAAATCCCGAAGTGCTCAAGTAATTTTATTCAATTGATTTGTGTTATTTCACCATTTATTTAATCATGTAATATAATATATGTTAGGTATAGATATAGGTAGTATATTTGCGACACGTTCTGGAGTGGAAGATACTCTCAGTATAACACTGTTTGGTGACCAGATCTGAATATCCAGATACTCCTCCACCTTTCTTTTTCCCTTCTCCTTCCCCGACCAGCTTCCGTCAGCCTCACAACATGCCCCAATTGACGATGCCACAGTCTCACTGACTCCAGACAATTGGGAGCAGTTAAGACTGGTGTGTGGTATTCATGTAAGTAAAATTTAAAAAAAATAAGACAAACAAAAAATCGGCCCAAAAATTGCCAAAACGCATTGAGCGCACCTTATTGATTACGGAGGAAATTGATTTCCATGAAAACCCCATAAATATTAATGGAGGCGACGCGACGGGGGTTAGCTAATAGTTCTTGGAATCCTTTATTAGATGCCTACACCGAAACTAAACGCTGAAAATCGCACTACTAAGACAATCAACACGGTATTACTTCTAAGTACTTAGATACATACGCAACAATCTGATGAGGGACACTATCGTCGCCATGGAAGCGCAACATGTCGTAATAATCCAAAAATTAATCAAGATAATATTTTTGATCTTAAATCACATTCTGTTGGATTTCCTAATTTGTAGAGCTTCTATCCTAGTATTTCCAATCTAGTATTTTTCTAATGTAATATTATGTAGTGAAATTATGTATAGAAATGTTAAGCCTTTGTCTCCACCCAGTCTAATTATTAAAAATAATATCTGCCGCTAGAAGTGCTGCCGTAAATTGCCTGTTTTATAAAAAAATTTAAAATCATGAAAATCGAGTTTTTGTGTTGAGGTGCCCCATTTTTGTCCTCCAAAACTAGACCGATTTTTAATATTTTTTTTACTAGCTATATTAGAAGAAAATACCCTATGTATGTAAGTTTTGCTTTTTCAAAAAGTACATTGCCTATTTTGTATACTGAACATCGGTTGATGGCGTTGAAACCAGGCAATTTTAACGATTTTTGGAGGGTCCTAACTCCTATAAGAAGTAACTTATCAAAAAAAATACATACCGACATGCTAGTGGCCGATTATTAAAACTTGACTTTTTGAAATATTGGCATACAGAGCTCCGGGCCAAAAAGGCCCCTTTCTCTTTCATCATGAATTTATATTAGTGGTTGTTGGAGAATTGATTTTTTTAGTTGTTTGTTAAAAAAAATTTTGCAAAGGTACATACATGGCTGCAATATGGGGAGGTTAAACTTTACGGAGGATTTGTTTAGGTTTTTTATGTGTGGTACGTACGTTTTCGTCGTACCGGGCGAGGCAGTTTATGGACGCGTTTTCATGGGTGGGAATTTCCGCATAAAAGGTTTCCGCGAGACTTAAGATGTGATTTTATAATAAGGGGATTTCAGAGTCTTTATGTAGTTGGGCTACCCTCATCCATTTGGGGGCGCCCTGGGCTACGCGTATGGCTTTGTTCTGAAGCGTGGGCCCAGATGGGGCTTGCATATGTTAGTTTTGGCCTTATAGTTGATTTATAAATAAGGAGTTTATTTTTAGTTGAGAGTTTTTTTTTTTTGCTTAACATGGGGTAAAGGGCTGCAAGGATTTTATTTGCTGAGGCTAGAGTTTCATCTTTGTGCTTTTTTCAAGTTAATCTACTGTCTAGGGTTACTCCTAATACTTTTTTCCATGGGACGTTTTCTCCGAACAAATGAATATTAGGTGGCCTTTTGGGACGTCTACGTGAGAAAACGCAAGCGGCGCTTTTAAGGGGATTTATACTTATTCGCCATTGTTTAAAGAAAGTTGCTAGTTTGGATACGTGGGATTGAACTTTACGGGTAGCTTTATTTTCGCTTACCGAGGTTGACATGACGTCGGTATCGTCTGCAAAGTTTCCTATTTTAGTGTGAATGTCTTGACTACCGGGACGGGGGATGTCGCTTAAATAAATGTTGAACAGAACAGTGAAAGAATAGAACCTTGAGGGACACCGGCTCTTATCAATCTCACTGAAGAGAAGATACCATCTAGTTTTATTCTGAATTTACGATCTTTTATGAAGTGTGCTAAGAGTTGAGTCATTGAGAGAGGAATACCTAGGAAAGATTTTTAAAACATATTTGCAGTACTATCAAAATCCACAGAGGAAATTCGGTAATATGTTGGTATGGACAAAACTCCGCCAGGTTTCCTCTTAATTATTCTACATTCTTATAATTTTAATAAATTTAATTGACACAAAAGATAATTATGGTGTCGACACATTACTTTCATCGTTTTTCTAGTTTAGTTCCAGCTTCTCATCCGTGTCTGGCGATTAGCGGAACTTCTGGGACTATCAACTAATTATTATTAAATAGTGCAGCGGCTGAAAAGGCCAACGCGATTTTAAATCGAAATCGCGCTAATACACGCCAAGTTCATTGCTGCTAAATGTCAAATATCACAGCCACACGATATTATACCAGGAAATTAAGCACAAAACCTGATATTGCTACCACTGGACCGGGGCTATTTATTGATAGTTGTTTCTCTTTCCGAAGGCATCGTCAAACCGACACTTATAAAATTATCATTCGTGTTCTGTAACATGAATGATAACATTTTTTTAATAGATATTAGAGTAAATTAATATGTTCTGTTAATTAACAGTGTTGTTTCAACTTAATTACTTTTAAAAAATTATTTAATTTCTTCAAATTTTGCAAATCCACTTTGTGGCACCATTTTATTAATGAAATAATTAAAAACATTTTGTTTTTACCACAATAAACTTTATCGACCAAAAAATGAAAAAATCTGGAGTTTACCAATTGAATTGTAATGACTGCAATCATTTTTACGTAGGTAAAACTTGCAGAAATTTTGAAACGAGGATTAAGGAACATTTGAGATGTCTGAATAGCAATAATTATTCGGAATTTGCTAACCATCTAATTGAATTTAACCATTCATTTGATATAAATACTGGTTTTAAAATTTTACACACTAACGTTAGTGGTTTTCACTTAGATCTTTTAGAAATATTAGAAATTAGGAAAAATGTCAATAAAAATTTTAATATTATTAACAATCAAATTAATTTTGTGAGTAACCCTATCTTAAACATATTTCCATTGTAATTTTTTGTCTTTGTTCTTCTAAGCACCCCCCTTTCCACCGCCCTCCTCCCCCTTGTTGATCTTCTAAGCACCTCCCCTTTCCACCTCTCTCCTCCCCCACTACTTCCATTTCTACCCACGCCGTTCTATGTTCGATAATTTAGTTTTAGTACACTTTATGTCCTGATGAAGAGAACATCGTTCTTGAAACATGTTGACTTTTAAATAAAGTTTATTGTTGTAAAAACAAAATGTTTTTAATTATTTCATTAATTATTTAATTGCAGGAAATGGAAAATAATGCTTAATGAAAATAAAACAATATTAGGGACACTCAATCGAAAATCTGAAATGAAAAAATCATATAAAGATATAGTCACATTGGTAGACTATCACCCTACCACTGAGCGCCGCCCCGGCAAGGCTAACGGCCTATCTTTTTTCTGATTTTTCCGTTTCAGATTTTCGATTGAGTGACCCTAATATATTCATTAATTAAATATTACAATTTGAGGTTTTACTCATTAAGTTAAAAAAAGAATTTGGTTGTCTGTAAAGTCGGTTTACGGAGGATAATTTTACGCGATAACGTCACGAGCCGAACGCTTAAGCCGAACGCATAGGCCGATCGTGCCTCTCTATCGCTTGTTCCGCCCTCACCGAACGCTTAGGCCGAACGCTTGTTCCGCGCCCTCGCTTGCACGCCCGGCTCAGGCGGAACGTGACAATGAGTCATGCTTTTTCGTGAATGCGGCCGGCGTTCATCGATTTATAAGACGTTGTCACATCAATAAAAATAAAGTAAAAATCGTGTATTTAAATAGTAAACAATCCATTTTATTGAGCCTTTCTTTCCATCTACGTTCTATTTTTTGCATTAAATCCACACAGGATGAGAAAAGTAATTTCTCTGGGATGCTGTGTGGAGGGTCTTTTTGAGGAGAGGAAGGAATGAACATTGGTCTTGAAGAGACCCATGTTGTAGGAGGGAGGAAACACAGAAGCCGGCAAATCGTTCCATAGCCGAGCTGTTGAACACAGGAATGAGTCGAAAAAACGACCCGTTCTCATGTGACAAATGTCAACCGTGTACATATGTTGGGCGCGCGTTTGGCGTGTCTCCCGACTATGCACCGGTGCCGAAGGGATCAATGACGTCAGTTCCTCAGAGCATCTTCCATTGAAATACCGGTAGAATATGGATAGCATTCCCAACTGACGCCTGTGCTCTAAAGATTGCAATCCGTTCGTTAAGGTGGGAGAATCTATCAAACGTTTCTGCACAGAGTCGAGGGTATTTTTCAAGTATTTTGGAGCTCCAGACCAGAGGTGGCTGCCAAATTAAACCGTGGGGCGCACTTGCGATAACAGTTGTGTACTATTAAAGTATCTGCGGGCCCTGTACAGTACCCCCAGTTTTTGAGAGGCTAACTTTACTCTGGCTTCTATGGAGCCCCCATACCTGAGCTGGTCACTTATAGTTACACCAAGCATATCAATGGAGGGTATGTTCGGAAGATTGCTGTTGAAGTCGGTTGCAGCTTGCAGCACTCCTAATATCCGAAAACTGAATGAAATAGTAACATTTCAAATAATTTCGCCCATAACAGTAAAAATAATTCGATTCACTTCAAATAGCCTGTAAAAAGCAAAAAAAGTCGCTAGCCGCCACTGAATGTTAGAAACATTATTAATTTGAGTGCCATTTTGGAATGAGTTCGTGTTAGAAACCAATTGAATACTCGTTTTCTATGAAATTGGACTAAGTGTGATCCGAGATATCGGCGGCATTTTACAGTTGCATTGAAGAACCCATAACCAACCAGAACGCTTTTTTATTACCGATTATTTGCTCATAGTACCCGTCTAATTACCACGGAAACGTAACGGTACATTGCATCGATAAACTTTCCGTACCGCCCTGATTCAATCATTCTACCATTCAGGTTATAATGGTAAATTAAATGCGATGTAGGTGTATTTACTGATCAAACGATTGGACGTTAATTGCAAATGACGGTCTCCGTGGTCCCGAGGCAAGACTCTCGACTCACAATCCGAAGGTCGCGGGTTCGAACCCGGCGTGCGCAAATAAATTTTATTTGATTAATTTGTGTTATTTCACAATTTATTCATTTAAAATAATATATAGTATATTTGCGGCACGTTCCAGAGTGGAAGATACTATCAGTATCGCCCTGGTGTAAGACCACCATTCAGAATTGAAACGTTGCTTGAAATGGCTGTAGCCGTGTTTAGTGACCAGATCTGAATAGCCAGGTACTTCCCCACCTTCCTCTTCCCTATCTCCTTCCCCTCCCCACTACCTTCAGCCTCACAACATACCCCAATTGGGGATGCCATAGTCTCACTGGCTCCAGAGGGGAGCAGTTGGGACTCTTGTGCGGTATTTCATATAAAATAAAAAAATTTAAAAAAAATACCGAATCTTTTTTTTTTAATATATAAAGTAAATAAAATTTGTTAATGTTGCTATGAAGTTAGTAAGTATTTAATTAACCCTCAGCCCTCGGACCTCTTTTTTCAGAGGGTTAAAATATTTCCGCTTGATAATAAACTCAAATAAATAGAATTTTTCTGAACGCATCCAAAAACAAACTGTTTTGAAAAGTGGTGAAATATGCTTTCAAATAAATATTATAATTCGAAATAAATATAATTTTTTTTAAATGCAAATATTAAAAAATATATAAATGGCTCACCTTAGGTTGGTTTTAATTCAAGAAAATGACTTTAAAAGATTTTGGCGAATCTCAGAAAATTTTTAAGAAATCGTATTGTTTCGGTTTCTTAAGCCGCCGCTATTCGAATTTCTACCGATTTCTTGCATATTATCTTCCTTGAACATTTGAAGTTAAGATAATATCCATACATTCCCCGCGCCGAAACGCAAATTATATGAAATTCCCTTCAGAAAAAAATCGCAAAGTATGCGCCGAATTTTTTTATTTCCACGTCTGTCTCTATTATTTAACAAGTTTTATGTATGAAAAAAATCACAGTGTTTTTTTTAATGTTGTTTTAGACAACCCCCACGAGATTTTTGCTGTTATCTAAACGAGTCGTGTTTTATTAAACATTTTCACAATTTTCGCTTCAATTTTATAGTTTTAAATATAAGCGCGCTTTCTTCAACATTCGTAAATACGTATCTCTCTATCTTCTTCTTTTCGAGTGATACGGCGCCTTAACCCCACAGGTTAATTTAAGAGAAATCACAACGTTTTATATTAAAATAAAAGAAAATAAAAGTTAACCATAAAACAATTAAAATGTACATCTTTATGAAACCAAATTTTCCGATCGCAATAAAAAAAATTTGGGAATTTTTTTTGTTTACCTATTTTTACAAAAATATTTTTTGATTATATTAGACAAAAAAATAGTTGAAGATAAATTTATGATATATTTATATTAATTTATTATTTTTATTATTATTATTTTAATTAGAATAAGCCAAAAGTGAGTCTTTTTTAAACCTATTTAAGTTTTCTTTCAAAACTTTTATATTTCAAAATTTTGTGTTTATTTCGAATTTAATACAATTTGAAAGTGTATTTCGTCACCTTTTCAAAACAATTTTTAGTTTTCAGATGCGATCAAAAATATTCCATTTATTTGGATATTCATTTATTAAGTACTAGCTGGTACCCGGCATGCGTTGCAATGCAATGAAATAATTTTTTTCTCCCTGCATTTCCTTTCCCATGCGTCCCCGTTCCCCTTCCCTTCACATCTTCCCTCCCTGCCGCCAAAAAATATTTTTAACTCATTTTCATTTATACAAATTTCATAACGCCAGAGTTTACCATTATGTATAGCCTATGACCTTCGCGGGCGTGCGCACAACAAATCACCAAAGTTTTATTGCAATCTGATGAACGGTATGGCAGCGCATAACATACGAACAAACAAACATTGATTTTTATATATGAGATGGTGTGTGTCTCTGTATAAATAAATGCCGGCCTGTACTTTCCCTCTCTCCTACAACAACCCTACATCCTGGGTCTCTTCAAAACCCAGGATCACTCCTTCTTTTTCACAAAACGCCCCTCCATACGGCATCCTCAAAGATGACTCCTGTGTGGAGTTAATGTAAAATAAAGCAGATAATACTTCACACATTAATTCACACTCGTTAAGGTGAATTTATATAATATAATGAAAACGTGTTATACCTGTTTCGCATACTATAAAGTTTTGATATAATAGATAAGACACGTCTTGGAGACTTCTGTCCTTGTCTATGACTCATCTTCTCTCTATACCACAGTATTGGCAATGCGGCAGGATGCTTGCTGTCAAAGCATTTTATTAGCCCAGTGGCGTACTGCATGACGCAAGTTTGCACATTTTAAAAATAAATTATACCCATATATTATATATTTTTTAAATTGTATGAAAAGAGGTGCTAAGTATCAATGGCGGGCAGTGACTTTTTGTGAAGGGTTGCAGGACGATAAGGGCCTTAGGGGTCGTCCATTAATCACGTGATGTTGTTTAGCAACTTTTTAACCCCCCCTCCCCTGGTGATATGTGGTGAGGTTTTAGACTACCCCTCCCCCCATACCTAAAATCACGTGTATTTTTTTAGTATTGAAATTTTCAGAATGTTATCTTTAAGTACAGTTATAATCTGATTAAATTTTGGAAAATTAAGCTTCGTGACAAAAAATGTCCAGACAGACATTTAGGTTGCAGGTTGTTTTTGACTGGCATAAAAATATCAGGAAGGTGTAAAAATTATTTGTACGTAATATATTTAATTTAATTTATATTTAATGGGTTCATAGGGTGAGGTTTGTCTAGGTCTTGGAAGCGGATGAGCAGGACACACTGAACCCCAGATTTCTACCCACCTCTTAAACCCTTTTCCTTCCCAGAACTCTCCTCCCCTTTCTTTCCTTAAAAAAAACCCTTCACACAGCATCCCCACAGATGACATAGGCCCTGAGGGAAATTATTTTTCTCAGGGCCTCCTGTGTGGGGCTCATGTAAAAAAATGGACATTATCCTCGGACCACGGACTAACGCGACTTTCTTTAACACTAACAAATGGATAAGAATTCTTCTTTTGTGGTATATTTTTGTTTCGCTTCAGCCCGCAACTCATTAAATTCTTTTTGAGCTATTCTAGGTTTCGACCGAGGAGCCGAGCAGTTATCGCAACGCATGGGGAAATCGTTGCCTGGCAACGGTGAGTCAAGGCCACGCGCCGCTGTTTGGTTTAGAAATCGTGCGTACAACGAAAAATAAATAAACGTGATATTTCGTGATTTTTTCCCGAACCCTTCCCCCCCTTTCGAGCTTCGCGTGATTAATGGACAACCCCTTACTGTTGCCGTACTAACCGATTCTGGCTTCTAAATAACTGATATTCAGTTCGATGTCGTGAGTCACTTTCTGAAAATGCATTGTGAATTTTTTTAAATCAATCGATGATCGACAATTTTTCGATCTTTGGAAGCAGGACAGAGGACCAAAAACCATTACTGTACGGGTAAAACTAACTGGTGTAACATGAAGTTACACCACTGTTATCGGATACCTACACGTAGCATAAGTCTGGATTAATAGACAGTACCTATTACGTAGTTGCTACCTGCATGGGCTTATCTATCTCCTACCTTCTGTCTTTCTGTTATCACAGCTGAAAGTGACAATTTATTATTGTATGAAGCGCTGAGCCGTGACGCTCTTCTCTGGCTGTGACACTGTGACTGCTCTCATGTAATCCGTTACGAGCCCAATAATAATCATTATTTTAATACAAACACATATCGGTACCTACTTCACTGACGTGCGTTATGTAGTCACTCTGCGGTGTATACAGAGTACAGTTTGTTTACAAAATCAGTTTGCTCTGAGACGGCGCGCGAGGCCCATGTCCGCCGCAATTGTACCGCTATAATATACCCGCTACAATACCGCTCATTTCATTAAATCCACGAAATGACACGAGTCAACCGGTTTCAATTATTCCAAGTTGCAGTAAGTTCACCAGTGAATACAGTGTTGTTTGTGGAAATAATTACATTTCAGAATATCAGTGATCAGTTTGTGTTGGGCCGGTCGGAGGTCGGATGAGCTTTTAGGTTATTTTTAGCGCGGGAAATGTAAAAAGTAAAAGCTTCCGAGTTTTATGGGTTCTTTTGTGTTTTGTGGCAAAGTTTGGTGCCATGTTTGATTGGTTTTTGTATTCAGATTTGTAATTTGATTGATTGGTTCGGCTACGTGATATTTTTTGACAGTGTTTTAATCTGGGGGTTTAATTTCTCAAATGATTTTGTTATCGTGTTGACTGAACGACAATGAGTTTTATATTAGTCTATAAGTCGTAGATTATTTCGTTAGGAATTCAGTTTTTTGTGGTATAACGCACTGTTTTATATCTACCCACATGTTTTTGGTTATGTTGCCGATTTTTTTTGTAAAATAACCATTGATTTCAGCTTAAGATGAAGCTATACGCGAAATCCTATTTAGATACATTTTACATCTTTACGACGAATCGGTTCACATTATGAACATCAAAAAATATGCTACGGATAAATTTAAGCTTTTACTAGCTTTTCTTTGTATTGGAATTACAATAAAATTATTATTTACAAAACAAAAAAATATAAGCGTAAATCACAAAAAAATGTTTTTGCATGACTTAACTATGATATAAGAAACAATTTTTTTTTAAATACCCCTTTATGGCTAAGATTATTTTTTAGGTTTTGTGTGTTCTAACTTTTTTCATTCATATAAAATTATGCACAAAATAAATAAAAAAAACCTTTTTCGCTTGCTTGCCTCGTGCAAATAAGACGCTCGATTTAAAATTTTTAAGGGATGAGAATCGAAATATTTTTCAGCGTTTATATTTTTCTTAATTGCTACTAGAAACAACTACTTAAGTCGGGGGAGATGGAAAAAATGTACAAAACAGGTTAGGTTTTGAGTTTGAATTATTTAAATAATTTATGTGTATTTTCGGACCTTCAAACTTAACTGTATTGATTAAGAAGGAAAAGGATGTTTAATGCACTTATTACTATCTCCCTCTACATAAATAGTTGTTTCTCGTAGCACCCGATCAAGTTTTTTTTTAAATTTCATTTTGCGTGTAGCGCAATTCGGCATTATTTTTTAAAGTTTGGTAGATAATATTCTGAAGTTATTAAAATAGGATAAAAATAAGACTGTCTCTTTATATGGCATGAACCTAAAAAGCCCTGAACAAAGCATTGGTGCGATTTTGTGTGAATGACATTGAAGCCAAATCTAGGGTGAGGGAAGTTGTCTGGCAACCTTCTCGTATGTCAAACTTTTGAAATGATTTGCATACATAATGGTATACATATAATAAACTATTTTATTTTATTTTTGTATTGTTAAAACGATAATAACGGCTTATAATGAACTTTCTTTTGGGCATTTTACGAGAAAGGGAATGGGACATGGCGTAAAATTTAGGCAGGTTTTGACATCTTTCACTCAAATAGTTCCGTCCAGGAATTATTAGATCCATGTATATTAGACATGTTTTAAAGGAAAGTATTCGACCATAGAATATACCAACAACAAATAAGTTGAATCTATTAATTTGAGGTACCTACTATAAATGACATCTTTAACTATATTTGTACCTAGATAAAGGATGAGATCGGAACATAGTTTTTTGGTGAAAATTTTTACGAGTTGCGAGTTCGACTTCCGTCTCATTTTTTCTGCGAAAAATAAAGTGGAATCCAACCAGATTCTAATAAGGAAAATCAAAGGCCCACCACGGTGATACATCATTTGCATTAATATTGTTACGAATTCAGGTGTTGTAGTCTAGAAGGAACACATTAAAATTATACCGTTGCACTAAAAGCGTGAGTAATAAAAATTTTGTAGTCCCGTTCCGTGTAATGGTTTGTGGTTACCCACGTATGACCCATTAATTTTAAATATATACCAGGCTCACGCGTGTGTGGCCAAAGCATTTTTCATAAACTAAATACTAAATAAAAGATGTATCTACCGACACGGTGATAGAATTAGTTCCTTTTATGAATATGTATTTTTCGTACACTAAAATCTAAATAAAAAGGTACACATCGACACGGGTTGTGATAGAATTAGTTCCTTTTATGAATGTACACTTTTTATACAATAAAAACTCAATAAAAAAGTACCTATCGTCATGGTTTGTGATAGAATTAGTTCCTTTTATGCATACATATTTTTCATACACTAAAAACTAAACAAAAATGTACATACCGACACGGTTTACGATAGAATTAGTTCCTTTTATGAATATACATTTTTCATACACTAAAAACTAAACAAAAGGGTACATTCGGATACGGTTTGTGATAGAATTTCTTTTACGAATACACACTTTTCATTCACTAAAAACTAAATAAAAAAGTACCTACCGACAATGTACCTACTGATAGAATCAGTTCCATTTATGAATATACATTTTTCAAGTACTAAAAACTAAATTAACAAGTACATACTGACGCGGTTTGTGATAGAATACTTTTTGATAATAACCTCTCGTGTAAAGTCTGTGTAGTACATACGTTAAATTTAAAGGTAAACGTACTATCAATGATGTAATTTGTGGTATATACCGCGCGCAAAACCGCCAATTAATTTTGTAAACAGCGCAAATTGCTTTCTAATTACGTAATATTATCAAATTATCACCTTAATTAACGTTTTCTACCACATTAAATTATTGATGTTATTATTATACTAGAGCACGACAGAAGACAGGAGACAGGCAATCTGTCCACGAGTCGACGTTCTCCGTAGTATACAATTATTCTTCATTCAAGTGTCAAGTCGATCTACGAAATCTATTTGTAAGAGTAAAACTCATTCATGATGAGCCAATTATTTGTCTTCGAGGAACAACGTTAATCTCCTTTTTACGTTTTTATTATGCCGCTCAAAAGTTGCTTGGGAATTTATTCATTTCGGTGGAATTCTAATTATACTTTGTGACCCAATGATTAACAAACTTTATCACTTCGTTCCACTTATTCATTTGGTATACCCATAAATAAACCAAACCACACACGGTATACCAGACTGGTTTCACCCTGCTGCGGGCATCTTAAAACTAGTGCATTTATGCTTGAGAGGAAACCGGGTGGCGCGTTTCCATTTATATATATCTGGCGTATTCTCCAATTTCCTCTCTGGATTTGACACTGTCTAGTGCAAATATTTTTTTAAATTTTATGTAGATTACCACTAGCGTGTCGGTACTTTTTTTTCTTTTGATAAGTTACTTTTTATTGGTGTTACGACACTCCGAAAGTCGGTAAAATTACTTTGGTTTAAACGCCACCAAAAGACGTTCAGTATACAAACAAGACAATGTATTTTTTAAAAAGCAAAACGTACAGATATGGAGTATTTTCTTCTAATGCAGTTAGCAAAAAAATCTTTAAAATCGGTCCCGTTTGGAGGAGAAAAATAGGGAATACAAAACCTCGACTTTGACGATTTTATTAATCACTAACCGGCATGCGTTGCAATGCCATTTAAAAAAAAAAATGTTCTCACTGCGTGTCTTTTACCATTCGTCCCGTTCACTTCCGCTTCCCCTTCCTCTCCCGCGTCCCCTTCCCCTCTCGCGTTCCCACTCCGTCTCCTCCACCTTCCTTCTCCCCACTCCACTCCCCCCCTACCCCCGTCTCACGAACCCCCCTCCCGAGTTCCCCTCCCCCCTCCCGAATTTCCCTTCCTGGTTCCCCTCCCCCCCTCCCGCGAACCACCAACATGTTGGAAAAATTGTTGTTTTTACTATCTTCCTCGCAATTTTTCCATATTTTCTCACCGTTTAAACCTTCCCTGGACTACGACAAACATTTCAAAACAAAAATCAGCTAAATCGGCCCAGCCGTTCTCGAGTTTTATGAGACAAACGAACAGCAATCGATTTTTATATATATAGATAGATAGATTACCAGTCTGAGATGCAATTGTCTCTTTCGCTTGATATTCGGGGGAGTAAGGCAGTGACAGCAACAGTTTGTCAAAATATCTGTTCAAATTTCTCGGCGACCGCGTTTCCTCTTAAGCTTCACCAAACTTTATGGCTTCGTTCTACTTATTCGTTTAGTATACCGGGCTGGTTTCATCCTGTTCCGGGCATCTTCAGACTAGTTCGAAACACGTTGATTCTATATAATTTAAAAATCTTCAAAAAGCCTTTATAATTAAGCATGAACACTTGTACACTTTCATAAATTTCCATGCAGAGAAGTGGCCCACCTCTGTATGGCCTTGGGTCATTTTATGCATAACTGTCAAGAACACATGTACTATTATGTTAATGTTTTTTTTATACCGGTCTTTTAACTAGGTCAGGTAATGCAAATCGCTGTTGGTGAAAGATAGAAAGATGTCCATCTCATTTTTTTAACCGACCCGGCCTCAAACTGGTCCCAAATATTGAGTTATATATAATACTTCATGATATAACTCAATGGTAACAAACGCGTTTCTCAATGAACCCAGCAACCTAGGCCAGGGATAAATAACCTATCAATTTAAAATATGTCCATTAAGGCGGCGCTATTCGGCTGAAAAAGAAGAAGATGGAGAGATGTGTAATTACGAATGTTGGACAGAGCGCGCTAATATTTTAAGTGATGAAATCGCAGCGAAAATGGCGAAAAAGCTTAATAAAACATGTCTCGTTTAAAATAGAGCAAAAATCTCGTGGAACGAATCTTAAGTATCATTTAAAGAAACATTGTGAATTTTTTCACAAATATAACTTGTAAAATAATAGAAATAGACTTGTTTTAAATAATTTTCGGAGCATACTTTGCGATTTTTTTCTACCGAGGGAATTTCATATAATTTGCGTTTCGGCGTAGAACGTATTTTTTTTTTTTTTTTTTACATTAACTCCACACAGGAGGCCCGGAGGAAAAAACAATTTTCCTCAGGGCCTATGTCATCTTTGAGGATGCTGTGTGGAGGGTGTTTTTGAGGAGAGGAAGGAGTGAACATGGGTCTTGAAGAGACCCATATTGTAGGAGGGAGGAAACACAGAGGCCGGCAAATCGTTCCACAGCCGAGCTGTTGAACTCAAGAACGAGTCGTAGAAACGACCCGTTCTCATGTGACTAATGTCAACCGTGTACAAATGTTGAGCGCGCGTTTGGCGTGTTTCCCGACTATGCACCGGTGCCGAGGGGATCAATGACGCTAGTTCCTCGGAGCATCTTCCATTGTAATACCGGTAGAACAAGGACAGCATTCCCACCTGGCGCCTGTGCTCTAAAGATTGCAATCCGTTTGTTAAATTAGGAGAATCTATCAAACGGACCGCCCGTTTCTGCACAGAGTCAAGGGTTTTTTTCAGGTATTTTGGGGCTCCAGACCAGAGGTGGCTGCCAAATTCAACCGTGGGGCGCACTTGCGATTTGTACAGGGCTAGCAGTTGTGTACTATTAAAGTATCTGCGTGCCCTGTACAGTATGCCCAGTTTCTGAGAGGCTAACTTAACTCTGGCCTCGATGGAGCCCCCGTACCTGATCTAGATATCCCGTATCTAGATATTATCTTCAAAAATAACGTATATTTTTTAAGAGCTTAAAAACTTCAAATGTTTAAGGGAGATATGTAAGAAATCGGTCGAAATTCGAATAGTGGACCCTTAAAATGCTGTGCGTTGAAGAAAGAAAAAAACTGAAATACCTACGTAAAACTTAAAGAATTAAAATATTCTCAGAACGTAATAATAAAATGGTCAAATTTGATACACATTAAATAAAAAATAAAAGTGGAAGAAAGAGATAAACTCACCTCACGCCAAGGCTGTAGCTATAACATTTACACGGGGGGCTCTATCCTGTGAAAAAAAGGGGGGGGGTGCAAGTAAGAAACCAGGGGGGGGTTAAACGATTGGAAAATTTATCAGAAAAAAAATGGATTTGATTTTATGGGGGTGTAGGGTTTGAATCTCCTAACCCCCCCTCCCTCCCCCCACCCTCTTTATATATGTTTTTGTCTCCTTGCAATAGTAGACGATTATCGGCCCGTGGGCAGAACAATGAAAAGTGAAATCTCTTTCATAATGTTCATTTATTAGTTTTTTTTTTAAATTTAATGTTTTTATTTTGAAAATTTGATCGCATAGAAATATTCTAGATCTAATCTAGTAATTAATAAGTATTGCGAGAAAAACACATCTCAGAAGGGGGTATTTTTTAACTTTTTATAATCCTAGAAAAAATGCCTGTAAAATAATCCCTTTAAGTTCAAAATCACGAACGCCTTTTTTTTCAGATACAGTTTTACTGTACAATGTGGAAAATGATGTTATTTAGATTTTGATAAGAAAACACTTTAATATTTGTGCCTTGTGTTCTCCATCCCTGACTGGGCCATTATAATATTATTTCACCCAACCGGAGACGGAGTTCCGCTTCTTGCCCCGTCCATTGTCTTAGCTATCGTTTGACGGTAGGTTGTCGCTATCTGGTTCTGGCTATCCAGTTCCAGTCGTCCAGGATGTGAGCTGTACTGTGCTGTAAGCATGCTTCCAGTATTGCCACTGCCGGATCCCGTCCTGTCCGCCGCAAGCCGTATACCGGTTTACATTCAGCGGTCAGTGCCATTGTGTTCTGGACCGGCGCACAAAGGTCCGAATCGCAACTTCAGCAGGTCAAAAATATTTGTGATATTCGGATTTAAAATTTTTTTATGGGGATTTTCAACAACATTTATATCAAAAATGTTGTAAATTATCTGTCACACTTTTCCACAGGGTTTAAAGTCGATTTTTTCCTCAGTATAACGATGTTTCTTCGAATAATGACTGATGATCCTTAGAACTTTAAATTTTCGTTTTCACTCATAAATTATTGAAACAGATTTCGTTTCAACGCACCAGTACAAGAAACAACCATTTACGTAATGGCAAAAGGAAAAGAAATATAATTTTTTTATTTATTTTAACTTTTATGAGTAAAAACTCAAATTGTAATATTTAATTAAATGAAGACACTATGAACGAAACTCAATCGAAAATCTGGAAACAGAAAAATCAGAAAAAGATATTAGCACCCCTGGGACTCGAACTCAGGACCTTTCTTTTTTCCGGGGGAGCGCGCTGACCACTGCGCCAAGGTGTAGATATCAAATTCGGTCACTTTTAACTGTATCATACTTCGATTAATCGACACCATCTAGATTGCATTTAGTTCGGGTTTGAATCTTGCAATCATACATAAAGATGGCAGCCAATAAAATATGCGTTAAGAAAATGAAGATAGTACGGGGGGTTCTTAAAGTACTTTAGCCCATCTTTTACCAAGTTTCAAAAAGCATTCGTCTAAAAATTGTTTTTGGGTTGAGTTTTAAAAGCAGTTGAATATATTATCACAAGATGCAATCAAGTTGTAATATAAACCTCGCATTAATTACGTTTTCTTCACCATACAGCATAAATCAATGATATATTTTCATGAAATCGGTCGCATAAAATTATAAAAAGCACGTTTTTCAAAAAGAGCGTGATTATAAGTATTTGTGATATTTGAGTAACCTGCTTTCAGTGTAATATGATTTTACGCAAAATTCGTATTTTGGCCACATAGCATTGCCATCCGGATGTATGTGCGTTGAACCAAGAAGCAACACAAGAATTAAAAGACGAACTAACAGCACGTACTAACAACACACGTATTGAGACCCGATCCGCGACCAGCTCTCACTTCATTTTCAGTCGCCTGCTGTCGTTCAGCCGCCAATACGGACGTTTGTACAATCCCGATAGATTAATCCATCTGCGGTTTAAATGCATTAATTGCACTGCATTGTGTTGTTAGTATTGCGGTTTTGCATCGGAGGATTCAATTTTATAACCTGTTTAAGCGGAGTGTTGTTGTGTTTGCCATAGTATAATAAAACATCACGTATTTTAGTTATTTGTATAGTTCAAAGTATTATGAACTGTCCTCTCTTTGCCAATTTTATTTTCTAGTGACCTACATAGTTCAGCGTCATATCGTCGCCGTAGATGTCAAGGGAGTCAGTCAAGCCACAAAACCACAAAGCTGAGAAAACGGCCCTCAAAGATTTTTGGTGACAAAAGTCACATTTTTTGTTATAAGTTTTTTTGTTTTTAAAGATAGAAGGGTGAATCATTGGACATAGATATATTTTGCTGTTATTAAATTATTCGGAAGATCAAAAGATCTATGCCGCTTTTAGTCATTGATGTGTGTTAGATCTATTGGCAATTTTCAAGATTTTCATATTGAATGGAGTGTTTTATGGCTCAAATCCATTGACCACAGCAACTTTGAAGGTTTTAAAACACTTCTGCATACTTAACTCATTTTCGCCAAATTTGTGGCTTGGCTCCCTTGACATCACAGCGACGATATATTTATTGTCTTTAATGATGTCTGGTTTTACGATTATTTTTTCATGCCAGACTGTTTATTTGATTATTCTGATTCTATCACACCTGTTGGCATGTCCCACACCCTCGAATCCTCACATCTGTTGATGGGTATCACCTTATCACTCAGATAATATGACTGCTACAGCCAATGGCCAAAGGTTGTGATAAACGGTCTATTTACTATCGCGATCGACTAGCCTCAAAATGTAATATCGCCTGGCCCTTTCCGTTTGAAACGTGTTTTTATCCTGTCTACCAGTTGCCAAGTCGGACTCTTATCGGCCATGATTAGGAACAGTTCAAAGGGTCTGTCGGTGATATCAGCTATCAGCAGTAAAAGGGATTTCAATTGGCGCCAATGTTACGATGCTACAAAATGCATGTTAATAATGCAATAATACGTGAACAATAAAATGGATGCATTGAATTATTTTCAGAAAGTCCGTTATGAACGGAATGAATGCCCTGGCGCCCCTGACGTCATGAATTTTGCACTGATTTTTCTGTCTAGATTTTCTTGTCAATTTATTATTTTTTTTCATCTTGAAACGTCATTTTTACTGTAAGACATTGAGCTTTGAAATATCTACGTAACTGACAGAAAACAGGACAAAACGTTATATTTTTGGAATAAGTAAACATATTTCGGAAGAAAAGTGTTGAGTAAATATCCGGACACCCTTAAAACGTTCACATTATTTCAAATACAACTATTTCAGTAACTCATATTTCATTTTTAACTTAACACCCCAGGCCACAGGCATATTCTGACAGAACGTCAGAAAATTTCCGCTTTGAAAATAAAAGCCAAATAAATGGAATATTTCTATCAGATTCTAATATACATCGTGGATTTTCACATTCGAACACCGTTAAGATCACATTTTTTCACCATGACAGTAAGTAAGATAACAACGATTTCTATGACACCCATATGAGCTATTTCCAAAAGCGAACAAGCGGTCTGAGGGGTTACCAAATTCGGAGGGCAATGGGTTAAAATACAGATTATTTGATGTATTTTGTTAACGCCACGTTTTGACGTAACAATATGAAAATAGGAAATTTTGAAGTCTATTTTTGTTTTCCTATTTTTATTTAAACTCAAACTAAGAACCTGAGAATCTGTTTTAGCTTCTTAGTTTTGGTTAAATAAAAGAAGTAAAAAAAATACATTAATAATAATGGCCGCCAAATGAACAATCATTTTTAATTTTAACGAAAAAACTATTCAGTTACTGAAATATTTGTTTCTCACTGTTATTAAACTGATATGAAGTGTTTTTAAAATAATTTGTGCGCATTAAAACAGTGTTTGTGGTAATTCTGGATATTTACAAGTGCTGCAAGTAGTATGCGTACAGTATGCGCGGCCTTTTTCATACAAAACTTGGATTTGGATTTGAGTCCGAGTGTGCTTTTAGACCACACTTTTCGTGACGATCACACTTTTCGTGACGCTCTCGTCACGCATTCGCCAGCTTACTCCCCAAGTCAAGCGTGCGTAAAGAAGTTTTACTTCAAAAATAAAACATTGCAAAAAAAGGATTTTTGATCTGAAATTTTATATTTATATTCGATGAATTTGTGTTCCATCGTAAATCGTTTATAATTTTAAATTTAAGCCCATCAAAATGCTTTTCTTAATAACATATATATTTTTATTTTATATTTTCATAGTAGGTTGGGTAAAGTTGGTAATCGATTGGTACATAAATAAATAAAGTGGCTCATACCCTTAATAGATAGTTTGATTAAAAAAATAATGTTTCGGTTTTGTCAAGTATTTTGGCCTCAAATCCAAATATAAGTTTTGTTTGGAAAAAGCCGCCATCTCCTATTTAATTTTCTTCCTCGCGTTGAGTGGTGAACCGGACCCGTGGATATTTGATTATTAAGCCTAGTCTGTCAGTCTTTAACATATTCATTATATTAGCACTCCGTTTCCTCCTATTTACTTCTATCTGTCTATAATTGAATGTGAGAACTAACTCTCATAGAAAGTGATGAACGCATGAGAAGATGGTGCCCCATTTATACGGTTGATTGGTCGATCAGAAGCCGGGCGGATTCCCCCATATTTCGTTTGTAATTTTTCACATAAATAATGCGTGTTCAATAACATAATTATTGTCACTGCTGTCGATTTATTGTTCGTCTACCAATTGAATATCAATTCCTTATCAACTGTAAATAGCGTGATAACGGCGCGAACTTCGCCTGTGATTGGTTTTTTCAAGCAGTGAACAAATCAGTGGAATATTAGCCATTTCTTTTGGTTTCTTTTTTAATAATTACTATATAATTTTAACATTTTAAGAATGTGTGTACTAGATATGCAAGATATAAATGTAAAAATAGATATAGAAAACTTCTTATTCCTCCTGCTAAGGTGAACTGATTTTGGTTGGAGGATTTTCAGCGATTTCTTTGATTAAACTTCAAGGTCCAGTAACTAACTACTACTATGGCGATGTTTTTTTAAATACTAGTCGGTTCTTTTTTCTGATAGTTCCTTAAGCCGCCGCTACCCGAATTTCTACCGATTTTTTACATATCTCCCAATTTGTAGTTTTTAAGCTCTATATATGTTATTTTTTAAGATAATATCTAGACGTTCCCCATGCCGAAACGCAAATTGTATGAAATTCCCAAATTGTATGAAAGTATGCTCCGAAAATTATTATAAATACGTTCATTTCACTTATTTTAGAAGTTATATGTTCATAGTTTATAATTCATAGTATTTCTTTAAATGCTACGTTAGATGTTCCTCACGAGATTTTTGATCTATTTTAAACGAGTCGTGTTTTATTAAACAGTTTCACAATTTTTGCTTCAATTTTATCGTTTTAAATATTAGCGCGATCTCTCCAACGTTCGTAATTAAATATCTCGCCATTTTCTTCTTTTTGGGCGGGTATACGGCGCCTTAAGAGGAAACCCGTTCGCCGATAAAATTGAAAAATAGGTATCTAACCAAATTGTTGCTGCCACTATTGCTCTTACTCCTTCGAATACTGAGCGAAAGGAACAACTGTACCTCACACTGATAAAATCTAAATAAAATCACCAAAATCCCCATTTTTCTCCTCTAAAACTTGACCGATTTTTAGATTTTTTTTACTAACTGCATTAGAAGATAATACTCTATGTCTTTACGTTTTGCTTTTTTTTAAATCCTCTGTCTAGTTTGTATACTGAATGTCTGCTTATGGCGTTCAAACCAGGCAATTTTAACGATTTTTGGAGGGTCCTAACTCCCATAAGGCTAGCTTTACACTCGTAATTAAGAATTACGGATTACGTAAGATTTTGACAGGTCACTCCCAGGAGCGTTTACATGTGCATCTGACTTGTGGTAATTAATGATCACGGAAGTGTTTCGGAAGTTCGACCTGTGTAACTGCTCATGCGACCGTTTACATCTGTAAATTTATTTGCGGTAAGATGGCTTCCTTTTAACAACGACCTGCTACTGTCAAATTTACACGATTTTGTCAATAAAGTCGAAAAGGACCAAATAAAGTGCTGAAATAGAATTTGGCTTTAATTAAACAAATCTCCACGCACTTTTTTGCCGTCAAAGGCGAAAATTAATGGGTTTCTTTCATTTTATTCGGATGACAGCTACCTGACAGCTGCCGACAGCAACCGAATTCGTATTCAAATACGTAATTTTAAAAACAGAAATATTGAGATTATAAAGGTTTGGACCGATAATTGAATAGAAGGATGCTCATTTTCAGAAAACTCAAATAAGTGGAAATAAATACTAGTTTTATAGGAAAATAATCCAATAAAAACAAATGTCTTTTGATTTTTGACATTTCGCAACGGCGCATTTTGGTACTATTTCTTACAAAAAGTCCCTCAGCTTATCAAACTGATTTTATAAGCTGTGAGAAGGCTGTAATTTCGCGCGGACGCGATTAGACCTGTCAAAAAACTTCCGGAAGAAGAAGTTCTGTAACATGCTTTAAATTACGTTAAGTGACTTTTGGTGTCGTTTACATTGGTAATTTGGCCATAATTCGCTTACACGAGCGAATTACGGGAAAAAACTTACGAATGTAAAGCCAGCCTAAGAAGAAATTTTTCAATAAACCAAAACTTACCGACATGGCGTCAATGATCGATATCTATATTATATTAAAAATATTTGCACTAGAGTCAAAATCCAGAGAGGAAATTGGGGAATACGTTTACATGGAAAAACGCCGCCAGGTTTCTTTGAAGATTTTTGATTTCCAAGATTTTTGAGGACTTTATGTTGTTATTCATTGATTTAATTATCTAGTTTTTTAAGATTTTTTTAATGAATTTGTCAGTATCTCTACCACACAGCTTAAATGTCTAAAAATGAGTTTAGGCAGTATACCTATATTGTGGTTGAAGATATTTTAAGAATTAGCAATACTCTACCACATTTTAAGATATTCGTTCGCTATCCCTCGGCTATAATGTAAAAACAATAGGTTTTTTCACTGATTTTTATTGGCTTAATAATTTATGAAACATATTACGATAATATTACATTTAATACTACATTTTCCGCTTCCGGTGGTAGTAGGAGATTTTCAAATATTGTCGGGTTACTCGTAACCCGGGAATTTTTCTTTCTTAATAAAAAAAAAAATAAAAATTCTTTTTTTTTTTTTAAATGATAGAATTTGTTGTTTTATTTGTTATCGACTAATAAATTTTCTATAACGATTCAAAATGCCATTTTCGATTTGCCACCAAACCGACATGTTCGTGAGTTTGGCGTTGTTGCGTCACACTTGCCAACGTCGGTATCAGCCGTCTTACCAGCCAGTAGCGTTTTCTGCGTCGTATTGACGTTGTAGCCAGTTGGAACCGTTTTGGAATGTGCGATTTCAGATCATTTTCAAAATCATTAATTAGGAATGAAAATATTAAAATTACACATTTTTAGTACGATGATCAGAATCAGAAAAATGATATTTAGGTCTTGCGAACATTTGTGAAAATAGCCAATTCTACCCGTGAAATTATCGCTTATTTGTGAAATTCCTCTTTTTATTTCAGCCTAAAAACATGACCGAATGTAAATTATTATCGAATCACGACACTTTGAGATAAAAATAGTGGAGCATGTTTGGCCATCAATTACTGGCCAGATATTAGTACTGAAATGACATGTGAAGTTATTCGTCCTTGAACGTGGGCGTTTCGCAGGGTGTAGCACAATCACGCTGCGTGAGGAGTAACAGTGACGTGACGGTAACAGTGACATTGACCTAGACAGTGACAGTGTCTCCCGGTTCCAGTGACAATGCAGGACGACAATAGGTCTTATGAGGAGTACTCCTCGGAAACTTCCAGTGGGTCCAGGAAATTCAGTCTTGACGAAGATGGGTAAGAAATTGTTTCGCATTTTCATCTAACGACAGGATGGTTTGTTTCACAGAATTTGAAGGGCTTATCAAATTTCAAAGTTAAAATTCAAGTTCTGTTATTATTTCACCACGGGCCGGTTGTTTCGCAGTACTAGGAAACTAACAGAACTCGAATAGGAATTTCGCAGAACTTGAGTACAAACTTTGAAATTTGATGATTGCTCAAATTCTGTAAGACATGCTAGAAAGATTCATTAAATTTCAAAGCTAAAATTCAAGTTCTGTGAAAGTTTTATTCAAGTTCTATTATTTTTTTATCAC
Organism: Glyphotaelius pellucidus; assembly: GCA_936435175.1. Taxonomy (NCBI): domain Eukaryota; kingdom Metazoa; phylum Arthropoda; class Insecta; order Trichoptera; family Limnephilidae; genus Glyphotaelius; species Glyphotaelius pellucidus. The sequence continues at coordinate 37,222,753 of OW386546.1, forward strand.
GGACGTTTCGCAGTACGTACGTACGTTTCGCAGTACTTGAGTAATAATAGAACTTGAAAAAGAACTTTAAAAAATTATCTTTGCAATTTGATGAATTGTTCGAATTCTGTGAAACGAGTTGTCCTGATCTCTGATCGAAACCAAAATATATTATGTCTTTTTGCAGTAATAATTTATGTTTATTTCATATTTTCTACCAACCTCTCCGTTGTACTGAAGGAAAGTTGGAAATTTCCCCATCGTTGGTCGGTGTAACATATTTCTACATATTTACCTCCTGGAAAGAAATACAAACAAGCTCACGCTGGATTTAGAACTCACAATTTCCGATTCTTGAGTCAAAGAACTTATCCACTATCAGAGAACTTCAACTCTGTCTGATTATTCGCCTTTCCTTCCCCCGTTTCTTTCCCCTCTAACAAACCCTACATTATTTAGGTGTCATAGACTCACTATCTACGACATGCAGTCGAGACTCTTGTTGTGTTAATATTATTATTTAAGATGATGCACTACTAAATCTGGTCGCTTAGAAATATTTTAGATGCATAAATTATATACTGCGAGTAGTAACCTTTTGCCTTTGAAATAATCGAGTATATTTTTATTAGTCTTTTTATAAGCCCAGAAAAAAATAAATTATCACACCTACAAAACTGCTTTAAAGTTCTAAATCTCCTAATTTCGAACCCCTTTTCGGTTATGGTTTTATTGTATAACAGGAACTTTTTTTTTAGAAAATGATCGTAAAACATTTAAATATTTGTGCCTGAGCTTCGCAAAATAAAATAAAACACGCTTTTCGGCCATGTTTTTTATGTGAATAAATCAAAACAGGCGACTGGCATTAAACAGAAATTTAAACCTTATTGCTATCTGCATAAAGAATGTTATTGTTAGCGCCCTGATCCAGAATTTTACACCACGTGGTGCATCACCTGAAGTGAAAAGCCGAGAAATTTGGACCTTTTAGTACCTGTGTTAATTACAAGTTAAAAAAATTACTCTATGTCTGTACGTTTTTTTTAAATACGTTGTATAGTTTGTGTAATGAACGTCTATTGATGGCGTTCAAACGTAGATGTTGAAGCGTTGTTTGTTTAATTTGTATCACTTTATGTTCTCACAAACATTACACTTATTATTAGGTACACTATACACTTGCTATTACACTTACTACACACTTACTATTACACTTACTATACACTTACTATTACACTTACTATACACTTACTATTACACTTATTATTACACTATACACTTACTGTTGCACTGAACATTGTTGTGCACATTTTGTGCAAGCTGTTTAGACAAATTTAAATCATGTTTTTGCTTTATATGCCCACTGTTTGTCCTTTCTAGGTACAATAATAAAATATATTTAACTATATTACCCACGCACAGGCTGCGCCTTAGTGGGTTCCCATTATTCTTATTATCTTCATAATATTGTTTATATCAAATTTAAAATTTGGGAAAAATAAAGGGAAAAAAACAGCCTATTTTAACGATTTTTGGAGCGTCCTAGCTCCTATAAAAAATACATTAACAAAAGTAAAACGTACCGACACGCAAATGGTCGATAACTATAGCATTGTCAAAATCCAGAAAGAAAATTGGGGAATAAGTTTCCGTTTATTATACTTACCATACAGTAATTGTATGGACTTAATACCGCCCGGCTAGGGTTACCATTTCGAAAATTGAAAAGTCCTGGCAAAAAGCCGGAGAGTCCAAAAAAAGTCCGGACATTTTAATCACATAATGCAAATATATGATAGCCAAAAGTGTTGTTATCGATGATGTAAAGCTATTCTACGAAGTAACAGCCGTCAATTCATTCATATCCCAACAAACGATGCATTTTTTAGTATGGTTCATAAAATGTGGGTTACCATTTTTACAAACTTCGCAATCGCCAGATTGCACATTCTATTGAGTATTTGCGAGTTCATTTTTGCTATCCAAGCTCAAAACGCAAGTGTAGAAAGAGTGTTTTCCCTAATGGAAGCTCAGTGGACAAAAGAGCGTAATAGATTATCTGTACCTTTGGTCAGATTGTCGTTGATGATTCAATACAACCTTAAAACTACGAGCTGCGAAGAATTCTATAAGAAAACTTTGAATGAACGGGAGCTGCTCCGTCAAGTATCTGGCGCAGAAAAATATTAAAATGTTTGTATTTGTCGAAAACAAGTGTTAAGTTTTGAAGAAGATATTTTATGATTGAACTTGAACTTGTTGATTGTTTGCAACTGCAATTAAAATTTATTGTTTGATCTCCATGAGTAGATTGTTAGAGAAGATATATATTTTGTTTTCAGATGAGTGGGAAATTAATAAAGACTTATTTGATATTAGTTATGTAAGTTTTATTACTCATATTCCATCTAAACCAAAAAAATCCGGACAAATTGAGGGGCCGGACAAAGTCCGGACAAAAGGCTAGGAGTCCGGACATGTCCGGATTAATCCGGACGGATGGTAACCCTACGCCCGGCTCCCTCATTGTAAATCGTAACTGTGATTCATTGTCTACCGAATGTACGACCTTTGGTAAAAAAAAAAAAATTAATCTGTTTATAATTTTACTCGTATATTTTTTTTCGTAATCTTTTTTTGAGTGTTTATCTGCATTGTGATACCAATCATCAATCATCGGGTCAAATGTGCATAATGTTATTAGTATGTTATAAAGTAATGCGCAATTTACAATTTATTTATTTATTCCATTATCAGCATTATCACGTTACCTTTATTTGATCAGGTGAAGATACTTGTTTTTCCAAGAAAGCGATAATTTCAACGTATTTAAAATTGGACATTCTGTATGTTTATTGTTGTTTGTTTATATTGGAATATACCTACTATTTAGTCATACAATTTATTGAAGAAGAGGATAATACTAATAAATCTAAACGATAATATGAAAAAGATCTAGACACAGAAAAATAAAGAGGTAACTGTCGCAACTGGGACTTGAAATCAGGATCTCTTGTCTAACCGGGACAAACGCCAACCAACTCGTCAAAGGGACGTCCGGATCTCTTATTTTTAAGTAATTTTTGATGATCTCATATTTCAAATTCAGAATTAACTACATTATCTTTGATAATTTTTTCCATATTTGGCTGCTACCTTTTTAAATTATCACAAATTTCTAAAGAATTGTAATCTAGTTAGTGTCTCGGTTAAATATATTAGATTTTATTTATGTATTTATTAACGACCTTTTTCGGGGCTTTTGTTATTTATATGGGACACCTACTAACCGTTTCTAAAAGTTTAAATGAAAATTCAATTTTTGTTAGAATTTTGACACTTTACGCAATTTTACACACTTTCAAAATTCGACACAAAATAAATGGAAAATTAGTGCTACATATAATTTTTTTAAACTCTGATTAGAGCCCGGGCAACGCCGGTGACTTCAGCTAGTCCATAATATTATACTGACAACTATATGCTCCAAACAACTTAATTCTAATTTTAGATTTATTTGAAAATGTAAACTTTGCGAACAAATAATATTAATCAATATATATTATAAAATAAAGTCCAAAAAAGCGTGCGGCTCGCAAAAAAGAAGTGAATCGCAGGGAATCGGAAACATCATTGTGGAACATTCCAGAACACTAACTTGAATGAATGTTGTCCTGAGCGAAGCCGGGTAACCCAGCTAGTTCCCAATAAAATTCACTTTGTACCTAGTACTACACTTATAACCCAAACTAAAAGAATTGTTAGGATGGGTTGTTTCAAAAAATTTGATGGATTCATCAAATATTTGAAGTTGATTTTCACGTTCTGTGTAAGTTCTATCCAAGTTCTGTTATTACATTGTTATAGGACAGTTGCATCACAAAACTGAAATAATCACAGAACTTGAATAGAACTTACACAAAACGTGAAAATTAACTCCAAATATTTGATGAATCCATCAAATTTTTTGAAACAACCCGTCCTTAGATTTTTTTGATATATTCTTAATTCAAATGATGCCAATTTAATTATTTTCAAAACTTATTACAATGTATATGGACAAAGCGTTTTGTTCATACATACAATTATATATTTTTTAAATGATTATAAATACAATATTGGGTTGGATTACCGATTCTTCATTCCTTTCTTGGAAAAATCAATTTGTATGCGCGCAAAACTATTTATTCATAACTGGCAAAAAGTGTTGTCCCTAAAATAATTAAATTAGAGCTTTATACGAAAGAGCAGATTATGAATTCTTTTGAGTTTACCCTTAAGAGCTTGACGCTAGAAGTATTTCTAATGGTACGTTAATCAGAATTAACATCAGGTCTTAAAAGGTTATTAAATAATTTACTTAGACGTGCGACCCGAAAAATTGCAACGCTTTTAGCGTCTTGTACATTTTAATAAAAATAAATTAAATTAAGAGCCTAAAGTCTTCGTAATTTCTCGTGCTCGGTGTTGTAGACTTGGACGAGAATCATGTTTTTGTTTATATGGATCTAACAATTGGAAACCTAAGCAATTATGTAAATGTATGAAGAACTTGTATAGGAAATTGTTTTCAAGTGTTTTCCTTGTTAGAAATTGGACATGCATTATTTTGAATAAATGTTTTGTTATTGTTTAATGAAATGGAACTAATTGATTTAATCTTTTAATGGACATTGCTTTCGTTCCGTATACATTAATTAGAATAGTTAGTACCGAAACGTTAGTATATTTAACATATGGTTTGGAAAGCCGGAAACAAAATTAATTTTATTCTCCACTTCGCTGAAGTCCCCGGAGTGTTCCGGGCTTTACGCAGCGTTTTTCGAAACCATATGTAAACAGTAATTTTCCTCTTATTTTGGACGTAAATTGTGCAAAATTCTACTTGAAGAAGTGGGAAAAGGGGATTTTTATGAATACTGCACAAGAGTCCCAACTGATCCTGGACTGATTCTGGAGCCAGTGAGATTATGGCAACCCCAATCGGGTTATGTTGTGGGGATGAACGTAGTGGGGAGGGGATGGAGACGGGTAAAAGGAAGGTGTGGAAGTATCTGGCTATTTAGATTTGGTCACCAAACACGGCCAAAGCAATTTCAAGCAACGTTTCAATTCTGAATGGTGGTCTTTCTTACATTTGAGCGATACTGAGAGAATATTCCACGCTCGAACGTGTCGTAAATATACTTTTTATTATTTTTAATGATTAACTTGCGAAATAACAAAAAACTTATAAAATAAAATTTATTTGCGCACGCCGCGTTTTGAACCCGTGATCTTTGGATTGCTAGTCGACTGCTACTCCTCGACCACGGAGACCGTCAAAATGCTGGTGTTTTTTTTTTTTTTAAATCTCATGTAGGCATTCACCTTCCTCTTGGCTAAAGATTAAGTGTGCATAATTGCAACAATATCGGAGTAAAACTATAGATTTGTATAAAGTACACTTTTTTGGGTGTATAGAAACATTTTTTATTTAGAAAATCAAACCCAACCCCTTTTCCCTTCCGTTAAAGCAAAACTCCTTGATGAAATTTTGCACACTTGCCCTTAATACTGCGAGAAAAATTATTATCTACATCTGATTGCGTAAAACTTTGTTTAAAGCCTGGGGCTACAGCTATTATAAATCTTCTTCTTCTTCCCCTTATCCTATTCGGGTAGGGGCCCATTGCATCGACAAAGCTCCTCCATACGTCCCTGTCTTGTGCTGATTGTTCTGTCTCAGTCCATGGCAGTCCCATCCTCTCCTCACACAGTTTCTGGGGTTGCCTCGCCCAACTGTGTCTGGGGCGGCCCACTGGAATCGCACTCAGTATTTTCCTCAGAATTCGGTCATCAGACATTCTTAGTATGTGTCCATGCCGCCTCAGAAGACAAATTAAATGATCTACGATGGTACGGCGAACTAACAATATTCCGTTATTGTAATCGCATTATTATTATGAATGACGTCACGGGTCGTCTTCAAATACATAATTGAACTCCTGTCTCGTCTCTTGCTCTCAACTCCTGACCTGACTCCGACCTGACCCTGGTTTTCAATCACCAATCACTCCTCACTTCACTCAAACACTTTGACATGTATTATTGTAATTTGTTATCAACTCGAGACCAGGAAAGAGATTTATAATCAAATGGAGCGTCCGGTTTTATTTTTATGCAAATTCAATCAATTGTTATTTGTTTTCGCTCGATGATGACTTGTCGGTTGTCCAATGTCAAAGTTTAGAAAACCCTTGTTTTTTGCTATTCCGAAGAGGACACTCTTCTTTATAATATGTGGGTTGTTCTTTTTTTTACCTACATAACTTTTACCACTCTGTCACATTTTGTTTTTACTATAAATGATTTCTCTCTGGATCTCGGAGGGGAAATTGCAGCAAGGCGGAAAGGAGGCCTAAAATGCCTATTGGGGGTCACAAACACGAGCTGCGTGTATACCTATTTCGAATGACAATCCACGTGACAGAATTAACATACAACATAAAAGTTGTAGAAAACAAGTTTTTTAATTTTTTTTAAATATGTTATTAAATTTTTTTATGAGAAAAACTCTCTTTTTATAACTTTTGAAGGTTATTCCCACCAACGTAATATATCATTGAAGAAGAAGATAACACTTATAATCTAAATGAAAATTTGAAAGAAAACAAGACACAGAAAACAGAAAAAAAAAACAATGGTCGCAACTGGGACTCGAATTGACAAATATGACGGTTTGACAGAAGGTGGCAATAGCGAAATTGGAAAACGCGCACGTCCCGGTTAGACGAGAGGTCTGGGTTCGAGTCCCAGTTGCGACTATTGTTTTTTTCTATTTTCTGTGTCTTGTTTTCTTTCATATTTTCATTTAGATTATAAGTGTTATCTTCTTCTTCAATGATATTTTATTAAAAATAATAAAAGTTGTTACTCGATAGGTTATACCTTTTGGGGTTTAAAAATAGTTTTATATTTATGTCGTCATTTCATTTTTGTAACATTATAGAATTACGCAAATCGAGGTGGCAGAAGACAAAAACTGTGATTTGTATGAAATACACTTCTATCACGAGGAGTTACAACTCTCTAACGTAATATTTACTACAAAAATATAAACACATATTTTTTTTAAACGCACGCAGTCGTTGCGAATTTAGTACAGTAGATTTTAAAGTAATTATATTGGTAATTCCGTTGAATTTTTCTCCACTAAATAGCCCAGTCAATCTAGACAAAAAACAGGCCCTAACTGGAACATGCTAGGGGAGAGCTGAATTTTTGCAGGTGGATAGTACATCTTATGTGGAGTATTTTCCAAAAAAGTCCCTACCCCTCCCCCGCTTGCTTCCTCCCCTGTGCCCTCCCAAACATTAAAATGTGGGGTTCTACTAAACTAAAAGATATATCAGAAAAAAAATTTCATCGTTGAATTTCTTATAAAATTGCCTAAAAATTCTATAATAAAACTTTTTTTAATATCTGCATTAGTTTGGCCAATAATAATGAGATTGTTGTAAAAAAAATTTTTTTTTTTGCAAAATTATTTTTTGAAGTTGAATATTTTTTTTGTCTGAGAAAATATGAAAAAATACTTTCGACAAATAAGTTGTCAAATTTAATAAGCTTTAAAACCATGCATAACAATGTTTACTTACATCTTTTATTTCTATCGAAAATAGTGGACAAACGCAACGGCGTGCGCGGGCTGGCCGTAACACGGAGTGGCGAGGCCAAGCGACATGTCGTTCTTGTTGCGTCGCTATTTACTGTTTTATCAAGTTGAAACAAACGAAAAAATAAATAAATATGGTCATTGGAGGTTATCCACCACTTACCCGCCTTGGTATAAGTAACTGATGGTTACTCCTTCAAGGCTCTCGCAAGGACTCTAATTTTTTTCGAAAGAATGAAGCTACATTTAGTTTTGAACGAATCTAGACCTCCAATGTCCCTGCATACAGTGTTAGTAAGCAGTATGCAAGTGCTTACATGATAAACTTGATACAATGGTGTTAGTAAAACATATATAAAGGCATGGAAAGATGATAAAAAACAAGATGAAGGACGCTCGCGGGGGATTGTATCTTGCGTATGCTGCAAGCACCTGCAAGAAAGGGAAGATACAAACATGTTTTAGATACAAATAAATGGCTCTGCAGTCTGAAAGGGTTCCCTCTCTCGTCGTCTGGCAGTACCAGCAAGAATGTTTGTGGCGGTCGGTCAAACCTTAACGAGACAGAGCTGCCGCGCCCCTTAGCCAGTTCCTCGGTTGTGCCTTGAAGAAAGTAACTGGGAAATAGGGGCAAAATGCCCAAAGACCCTAAGGACTGAAGCGTCGAGTTGCCGGAGGCAGGGCGGAAGGTCGCCGAGAATAAATATGGTCAGTTTGATCTCATATGTTAAAAAAAAAAGATATGTCTTAAGGTTAAGGTGTGTGTCGGTTTTGTGGTTATATTTTGACGTGGTTGCGCCAAGCCGTGTATCAAGTTTTTTGTGCGTTTTCCCTCCTTCATCAGGTTAAAATATTGAGAAAAAATTAATTAACAATTAATAAATAAAAAAAAAACCACTGAAAATGTCTGAAGAGAACTTATTGTGTATTTTATGTAAAAAAAATACCTTCCAGGAAATTTTGTTAAAGTAAAGAAAGGGTTACAAATGCTAATTAACGCTAGTATTGAAAGAGATAATAATTATGTTAAATTAACCACTTTAGGTAGCGTAACCAACTGTCCACGTAGATTGTAGAAAAATGTATAATAAGCCTAGCAGTATTAAAGCTTTTACAAATGTTAATTGTAGCCTATTGACCAGTAGGTACACCTCAGCCATTCCTAAGGCATTTAGAAAATACATTTAATTTCACGGAGAACTATTTGTGAGTATTATTTTTGATAATAAAAAACAGCGTTTGATTTTAAACTATCTCATAAATATCGTTAACAAAACATTTGGTGTTAAGACCAGAAATAGGGGAAACATTGTAATATAATAGATGACAAATGGGGTGCAAAAATAAAATCTAAACTTTTAGGTGTGTTTGATTTGGTCGTAGCAGAAGCTCGCTATCATGGCATTTGCTACAAGAAGTTCTGTAAAAGTAAACCAACTCAGTATATAGGAACACCTAAATATGATAATTCAGCTAAAAATTTTCTTAAACTCTGTAGTTTTTTAGAAAATACTGACGAATGTCAGTTTATATTAGAGAAATTAGGGAAAATAGTAAAAGACATTTGTGGCAGTGATCTTCCGTACTCATATACATTTCCTAAAAAACAAGTAATTGACTATTTTCAAGATTTTATGTATACATTGACTATTTTCAAGATTTTATGTATACATGCACATGACAGAAAAACTGTCATGTGCATGTCTCACTCAAGTTATAAGATACTAGGCGACTGGTACAGAAACAAAGAAAAGAATGCAAATCTGGAATGTTTAAGAATTGTACTTGCTGCCGCAGAAATAATCAGAAAAGAAGTTTAAAAAAATGCCACATGATTGTGAAAGCTATCCTGATGTTTCGGAAATCAGTCGTGGGGGTGATGATTTAGTTCCTGAAACTCTGAATCTGTTCACGTTAACTGTAACCAAGAAGAGATTGTATGATAATGGACCTGATGTTACGAGAAGACGTTTAGTAATTAACCACGCCATAATAGCATCTGCAAGGCCAAGGTCTTTTTGTCATCAATTCAGACAAGTTTGTGTTTTCTACAGAGAATGTACGGATCTAAGAATTTAATAGAAGTGTTGTCGTCATTGGGCATTTGTTCGTCGTGTCATGAAGGTGACAGATACCAAAGATCTGTAATAAGAGCTGGGCCTCCTACAATCGAAGATGATACATTCTAACAATTTGTGTTCGAAAATGCCGACGTTAATATAAAAACATTTGATGGCCTAAGCACATTTCATGCCGTGGGAAGAATAAAGTGCAATGTGCATCAATCCAGCCTCTAATTTTACAAGTCTAGATGTACTTCGTCTTCAGTGATGAAATGGAAATTACGTTAATCAAGAAAATATCCTTCAACCTTGTTACGCGAAGAGAAAAAAGAGCGGCTTGAAAGATGTAACCATCAAAGATGTCAGTGAATGTATATCCAACCAATTATTTGTGGTGAAGTGACATAAAATTAGCATTGTGCATTCAAAAGTTAGCTGGAACGGGTTTATGAACGATTGTGTGACATTGTAACTTCGACCAACCGCTTTTTCTCAAACCTATTGAAATGGTAGCGGGGGCTGGTGGATCATCTGAAATTTCAAAAATTATTGTATGACTAGGAAGTTTCATTTGTAAATATCATATTTGGGATGTATTGGATCACCGAAGAAAGTGGGCTCGAAGATTTATGGAAAACTGTGTACGGAGGTCCCACAGTGATACACGTGATAAAAGGACACGCTTATGCAAGAGCTGTAAGAGCCTATGTTCTTACAGGCGCTGCATTCGTCAAAATAATTTGCAATGACTCTCATGATACATTTTTTCCTCGTGAAATAAAAGAAATATTGTGAACAAGAAGATGCCACATGAATAAGCTTGTGAAGACGAATCAGTTGCAATAAATCTTAAACATTTCACCGACACTTAAAACACAATCAAAGCGACAAGTCGGACAGCAAAACTTACAATATGTTTTTACTTAACAACATGTTTTGCTCAGGAGTTTGGACTGATACATGCATTGACATGAACAATCCTTGATGAAGTCATTAAAAACAGTAGGAGCACTTACGCAAGGGTGTGGGATTTCTCAGTAAATGGATATTAGGAGCTCCATTATTCATTTCAATCAGTGAAGCTTTTCAAACAAGACTTAACAAAATTTATACTGGTGACACACAATACTTTTGCTCGAAAGTCTGGTGAATTAATTTGCATTTCTTCGAGATTAGTATCAGACTCAACTAAAACATATGACGATGCTTATGAGGTAAGGTTCAAAGCTATGAAGAAAATGGCAGGGCAAAGTTTTTCAGAAGTAAAACTACACAGATCGGATATGATTGATATTCAAGCCAGTAATAAATCTAACAAAGTTAGAAACAAAGAATTTATAATCAACCCTAATCAGATATTCAATAGAATATTATGCGTATGTGACAGTCCTGCAAAGCTCAAATCCTACTCTGAGTTTGAACTAGCTTCGCATCCACCTTTATTTTAAGACGTTTTTTTAAAGCAAGGTAAGAAAGCCTCCATTACTACTATTACTATACAGTTTAGTGTTAAAGCGTTTTTAAATCGTGAATCAATTAAAAAGTACTCGGTGTTTCAATTTAAAACTATAAATACCTACCTAAGCTCAAATCGGTCATCTGCAAGCACAGCGAGCTAGGCCCGACCGCCAAGCACGCCGTGCCGCCCTGCTATCGAATCGGATTTTGACCAGTATTAAGAATAAAGGTAAGCAATATTATACATCGTTTTAAAGCTTATTAAATTTGGCAAATAAATTATATGAAATATTTTTGCGTGTCCCCCCAGATAAAAAAAATATTCACCTTTAAATCAAAATTTTACGAAAAAAAAAAATATTTTTGCGACAATGTCATTATTATTTGCCAAACCGTAATAGATAACAAAGACAAATAGACACCTTATTTTTAGACAGCTTTCTAAGAAGTTTAACGGAGAAATTTTTTTTCAGATGCATATAATAGTTTAAGAGATATAATGGATTTTGTAGAACTCTAAAATTATAAAGTTTGGGAGGGGACAGGGGAGGAAGCAAGCGGGGGAGGGGTGGGGACTTTTTTGGAAAATACTCCACATAAGAAGTACTATCCACCTGCAAAAATTCAGCTTTCCTCTAGCATGTTCCAGTTCAATGCGTTCATTGACTGGGCTAAAATGGAGGAGACAACTTTATGTAAGTTAAAAAGAAGAACGATCCATATACCTATGTCTATAGATCTATAGACACATATTTTAAAGAAGAGTGTCTCGTTGTAGATTTGTGGATTTGTTTTTTAAACTATTCTGCAGTTTTATTATAAATGAAATTGTCTACATAATATATCTAAAAACCATCCCCACCCCCCGAAACCGAATTTTGAAACTACTTCGTGAATTTTTGCGAAATTTCGGTATAAGTATATTATATATACAACACGGGTATGTGCCTAGCATGGTGGTCGAAAAATCATAACATTCATTTAACAAACATTTTAATGAATAAAGAAAACTTAAAAAAAATATGTATAATGCAGTAAGACCTCCGTGTGGTATTCTTTATATGACAGTATAGGGTGCAGGGCAAATGAGACCTTCGTATTCCTTATATGACAGTATATAGTGCAGTAAATGAGACTTTCGTTTGGTAAAACGGCTTCCATGACAATTCAACAAAGTGGCATTTCAACACTGCTTTGAAAAGTCATTAAAAGTGATGTTTTATTTTTTAAACAACCAAACCTAAACTAACGTAACTACATTAGTTTTTTCTTCAGTTTTAATGACTTTTCAAAAGAGTGATGAAGTTGTACGTTGTTTGTTGAGTTTTCCGGTAACCAAAGATTTTTTAAAATGATTTTTTTTTAATTTTTAATATTTGGTATTAAATTTAGTGAAAAGAAGTCAATAACTTCGTCATTTATCATATTAACGATTTGGTATTGCTCGAATTATTGTTGTTCTATAATTTTTTATGTATATGCCTCACAAGAGTCCCAACTGCTCCCGTCTGGAGTCAGTGAGACTATGGCATCTCCAATTGGAGTACGCTGTGAATCTGAAGGTAATGGGGAGGGGGAGGAGATGAGAAAGACGAAGGCTGGCTATTCAGATCTGGTCACCAAATTGAAGCCATTTGAAGCAACATTTCAATTCTGAATTATGGTATTAAATAAGTGTTACGAATACCTTAGCTGCGATTTAAAAAAAGTTCTCAAAATATATTTTTCTTTGCTAAATGTACAGTGTACACTCCACTTTTATAAACAAGCATGATCTTTTAATAGAAGATTGCTGCATCCACTTCTTGTGTGAATATTTCTTTTACGTAAAATAAATAAACAAAATGTAAAACTTTCAGAATCGAAACCAAAACAACATGAAATCGATTCCAGTGGTAAATCTGCGTGTTTGGCAACGAAAGTTTTAACGATGTTTAGGTTGAGTTTGATTGCTCATACCGGGTAGAGCCGGGTCCAGCCAGAGATTTGTATTGCTATCGATGTCGGCAGACGTAAAGGCGGATTTAGCTCGCAATATTACGCAACATTTATTGTATACATTTGTGAACTGCGACTTGCAAGCCACCAAACCGTGGCAGCAAAAAAATATACAAGATTCTAAGTATTGAAATCTCTTTTTTACGTTAGCTCCACACAGGAAAAAAATCTGAAGAAAAAATCCCTCAAGGCCTGTGTCGTCTTTGAGGATGCTGTGCGGAGGGTCTTTTTATGAAAAGGAAGGAGAGGAAGTTCTAGAAAGGAAAAAGGTATGAGGGGTGGATAGGTTTCTGGGGGTCAGTGTCTCCAATAGTAACCGATATATGACTCCATCCCTCCCACTTCGGTGCAAGGCCGAGAGTGCAATGTTCCGAGAGAGTTCTGCTGGAGAGGTCAAAGGTCTCCCTCATCCAGTCTCTAGTTCAGTATCAGTCTCTCAACGTAGAGAACCGCTCGGGGGTGACCTGGCAGAGGTGTTGGTTATCTAATAAATGGTTCCCGGGGTGGCGGTACCTATATCAGGCTTCCAAATTGAAAAACTAAAACAATATTAAAATCACTCGGGTAACGAGTGCGCTATGTGTGTCGTCAAATGACACGTCCTCATTAAACTTTTTCTATCTCCTTTTCTATTATGATCAGATATATTATATACTAGATTTTACCCGCGGCTTCGCTCGCATGGTATTTGGGGGAAATTACTGTAGCAATTAGCAATACATAATGTCCTTTCCCGTGCATCTCCTTTCCCTTCCACCTTCCTCGCCTTCCCCCTCCCTCATCTCTTCCCTCTCCGCGAAACCAAACTTCCCCCTGTCCTTCCTCCCTGCCGCTAAAGTATATGAAATACACACATTTTCATTTATGCAAATTTCATAACGCCAGAGCTTACCATTATGTATAGCCTATGTTATTCGTTGATAATGTAGCTTTCTATTGGTGAAAGAATTTTTAAAATCGGGTTAGTGGTTTAGGCGTGATAGCGTAACAAACAAACACCCTCACTTTCGCATTTATAATATTAAAGTGTAGATACAATAAACCGATTTAGAAAGAGAATGCCAAGCTTTTTCTTTGCATTTAAAAGTTTGAATTTTATTAAATGGGGGCCTCAGCAGTTCCTCACGAGCAAAGCACCCAGTGAGTCCCGCGGTGACCGGCCAACTCGGAATGAAACCAACTCAGAACCATCTCAGATAAGTCATTTAGAGTGATAAAAAAATATAAATAAAAAATTGGTTAAATAGGTTAAGTTAGGTTAGGGTTATCGGCTAATTTAAAATTATTATTTTATCACTCTAAATGACTTATCTGAGATGGTTCTGAGTTGGTTTCATTCCGAGTTGGCATGGAACCGAGTCCCGCATATTAAAAAAAATCTTTGAAAATACATAATTGAGGTAATAAAAAGTGAGGTTGCCTATAATCTTCATAATCATCAATATCTAAACGGAACTGTATAAATTTTACCAATTTTTATTATTAATACCATGCGGATAGGTATATTTTATTGATTTAAGCGAATGTATTGTACAAATGGGTTCCATGCCAACTCGGAATGAAACCAACTCAGAATCATCTCAGATAAGCCATTTAGAGTGATAAATAAATAATTTTAAATTAGCCGATAACCCTAACCTAACTTAACCTATTTAACCAATTTTTTATTTATATTTTTTTATCACTCTAAATGACTTATCTGAGATGGTTCTGAGTTGGTTTCATTCCGAGTTGGCCGGTCACCGTACAAATGATGCATTCGACGCAATTTAGGGGAAAAACAGGATGCCGAAAGTCTACGATAACGCCACCGTAGATTGTCATGCTATCTAATCTAAAATGTCCATAGATAAACTTAGTTTTTGAGCTTCAATTTGTCGTTACAAAACAAGGAAATAAGTTGATAAATTCAATACAATAATAACGATAATAAATCAACAAATTTCACACGTGTTGCAGTTAATCGCCTCGGTAGATTTAATTAAATAATTTAATCATATGTTCTACGAATGATAAAGTACCTTCTCACCTGTTAAATATTTAACAAGACAATGATTTTTATTATTACCTATATTACTTTTTTAAACATTTTTTGTTCTGTGGAATCCAAATTTCTCAGTTTTCCTCATGGCAAGTCAAGTTTTTTTTTACATGAGCTCCACACAGGAGGCCCTGAGGAAAATAATTTCTCTCAGGGCCTATGTCATCTTTGGGGATGCTGTGTGGAGGGTTTTTATAGGAAAGGAAGGGGAGAAGAGTCTGGGAAGGTAAAGGGTTTAAGGGGTGGGTAGGAATCTGGGATTCATTGTGTCCTGGTCGGTGACCCGACAACTCGGAATGAGACCAACTCAGAACCATCTCAGATAAGTCATTCAGAGTCATAAAAAAATATATAAAAATAGGTTACGATAGGTTAGGGTTGTCGTCTAATTTAATTTTTTTTCCATAGCTTGACTTTTCAAGGAGATGTTGATTTGAATTTATTCTCAGTTGGCATGGAACCGTTCTGGTCATCCGCCTTCAAGACCTAGACAAACCTCACCCCATGAACCCGGGCACCCCTGCTAAATCACCAAACGTAGCGAACCACTTGGGGTGACCTACGGCAGAGGTGTTGGTTATCCAATAAAGGTTCCCGGGGCGGCGGTACCCATTCCCGCCTCCCAAATTGAAAGTTACCCTCCCAAGTTGCATCATAATGTAGCTGAAGATCCCAACGTTGCTCAGGTTTTATGCAGAGCTTTCGAAATTAGATGTAGTAAGTACACAGTAATTTTGCTCTTATTTTGAACATCAAATGTACAAAATTTCATCAGGAGTATCGAATTTCTACTTTAAGGAGTGGGAAAAGGAGGGGATTGGGTAGTTTTTCGAAATCTCAGGTAGAGAGTGACCTACCTTTTGTTTTGAAGGTCAAGTGCGCAAATTTTTATTAAACTCGGAATAAAACTGTAGATTTATATTTTTTTTTAAATCAAACGATGGGATGCGTTTTCCATTTCAGGAAAAGTTCATGTATCGACTTTTTTAGTTTCCCTATCCCCGCGGAGAATTGGCACCCAAGTTAGAATAATTTAATTTGCCCAAACTTAAGTTAAACCATTCTTATAACGTCTAGTTTTTGTAATCTTCATTTTCTACTGGCATTTAATTTGACATTTGTACCTAATACTGTGTAGGTATTCGACACACCTGCAATGAATAGGAGATTTATAATCTTTTCTGTAAATTTAAATAGTTATTTTTAACTTTATCTTTTACTCGTAAGAATGTGATTGTCATCAGGTGGGAGACTACCTTCTTCGGCGAGAGCTTTGATATAAACCTAAATAATTTAGATAATAATAAGTTCGAGTCAATTAAGCGAGGATTACTACCTACTTATAAGATTATGGATAATAATAAAAATTTAAAAAAAATTGCTGACGATCTCAAACTGCTCAGGACGATATGAGACATTCAAGGTTGTATTTAATTTCAATTCTATTTAGACGCGACATTTTCATGGGCCGATAAGAATAAACAACATTATTTTATTTACTGACATCTTTCGGATTTTGACAAAACTTTTTGAATACACAATTGTATCTAAATGCCTACTAAAACCAATATGTCCGATAGAGGGCGTTGATGAAGTTTTATATTAAAATTGTACCTTTTACAAACGGTGTTAACGTCACCATGACATAATATGCGTTCCAAACACCCAATTAAAATCGATGATAAGCTAAATGATGAAATATTGTCTTCGGTGAAGTCCATAAGGGGTCTCGGGGTCACGTTTGATCCCAAACTTACCTTTTCAGATTTTATAGTGGAGTTTGCATCATCGTATTACAAACTTCTTGGGTTTGTGTTTGTGATAAGAACAAGTAAACAATTTTCCAAACCCGACGCAAAGGTATCGATATTCAACTGCATTATACGATCAAAACTAGAACACGCTTCTGTTTTTTGAGCCCCATACCAACAAAAATACGTAGAATTTTTGCTGGAACATATTCAAAAAGTTTCTAAGACATCATCTTCATATATGAGAATACGCGGTGAGTATCCGCGATTTACGCATCTCATGAATTTGCTCTCTAAAACTCGCTACTTAAGTATCCATTCTAGGAGAAATTAATAATGGGGCCCTTTCAGTAACAGCATTAAAAATGATATTTTTTAACCCCCGACGCAAGGAGCGGTGTTATAATTTTGACGTGTCTGTGTGTCTGTCTGTCTGTCTGTCTGTCTGTCTGTCTGTAGCATCGTAGCTCCTAAACGAATGGACCGATTGTGATGCAGTTTTTTTGTTAGAAAGCTGGCGTAATATAGATGGTTCTTAGCTACAATATTGATGAAAATCTGTTCAGGCGTTTCAAGGTTATCAGCCTTTTTTTGTGTCGGGGGTTTCTTAAAATTATGTAAATTTTACTTGTCTTACTCCGCTTACTGGTTAATACGCAATGTTTCTTATTCAAACAATTAGATTTAGCTAATATATCATTGAAGAAGAAGATAACACTTATAATCTAAATGAAAATATGAAAGAAAACAAGACACAGAAAAACAGAAAAAAAAAACAATGGTCGCAACTGATCCCAGTTGCGACCGTTTTCTTTCATATTTTCATTTAGATTATAAGTGTTATCTTCTTCTTCAATGATATATTAGGTTAATGGGAATAACCTTCAAAAGTTATAAAAAGAGAGTTTTCTCATAAAAAATTGAATTAGATTTAGCTTTATTATCACGAAAAGTGAGTATTTACGTCGGGGGAGACGAAAAACTTTGAATAAATTATGCCTGTTACATTTAAATTTTGTTAAAATTATTTCACTCGCGCGGCATACGCCATTCGTATTTTCATCATTTTTCGGTTTACATTTCATAGACAATCAATCATCAATCAATGCTGCCAATCATAGAAAAATTATTATTGCCATATAAAACAATACTTTATTCGGGTTATGAAGTGAATGCATTAATGACAAGTTTGAACCTGTATTTTTAACAGAAGAACATAGAAACAAAGGTATTAGAATAATTACACATACCCGTTAGACAAACCCTGCTTTGCCAAACAAACCATTCAAAACCTGGGATGTATATCTAAATTATGATGACATCCAGCTTTCGCAGCTTAATCTCTACCCAGGAATAAATCGAAGTAGGTACTTTTCTGTTTTTATTTTGATGAGAATTTATTTTATACGGTTGGTACTTCCGACAAATGTCATATTTGATTGTCTATTAGAAAAAAGGAATATTCCGTATTATCCATGTATCGAATTTGAACAACACGAACGTTCCGTGTTATCCGTGAGGTGGGCTTATACAATTTTACCTTTTTATGAAATACTTGGACTAATGTCGCACAATAATCAGCACTTATGACTTATCAATTGGAAAACCCCACCTTTTCTCTACAGCAGCATACAGGATATAGATATGGCATTTATGATTTTTGTACTTTATCTCTGCAGGTGTATAGTGGATTTGCCGATGCTTTAATTAAGTAACTATGGATCGAGGGACTTCCCTTATCTAGATCAGCCTATCTCCAAATGAACATGAATCACGAGCTTTTACTATTTAAATGCATTATTTCACGGAACACTTTTACGAGGCCACTAGATATGTTTTATACCGAAAATATAATTCTAAACATAAAAATATATTAATTAATTTCGAAAGATTGTTATTTTATCTAGTAAAATTATGTTTTTTTTTTTTTTTTTAATATGTACATTTTTATTATAATAAGGTTACGCCGTGTTGGGCATTTGCAGATTTATTAAATTTTCAAACAAAATTTTGCACTATACAACACACATTTCAAATCATAATTATACAGCGAAATAAATCAATAATTATCTAGGATAGGCAACTTTTCAGAATTTTAACTATAGTTAAAATAAAATAATTAAAAAAGTGCACATGTTTTGCGCGAAAATATTGCAGTTTGTCGTTTTATTTACGGTCTTAGAAGAAGCTAGAAGCTCATATATTTCAGATTTTTTTTTACACACTTATTTTTTATACTTATTTCGCTTGGACATTATTGATAAATTATAAATACTTATCAAAAAATAATTACAAAAAGCTAGTTGAGAGCCTTACCCCTCAACCACGGAGGATGTCATATGGCGTAGATGTACTGGCATCAGGGCATATGATGGACACTGTAACGCTGTCCAAAACATTGGCTAAATGATGAGGAAGTGCAACAAGGCGTAACACCTCAAAAATCAATTACGATAGGTCAGGGGTCGGAATCTGCGGCTCGCGGGCAGCATTCCGCTCTTTGTATAGGCGTCTACGGCTCTTCAACTCTTCAGAAATCAATTGCAATTTCTGGAATCTATGCGATTCATCAGGGCCTAAAAAACAACAACATTTCTTGAGTATCTTTGGTCTACCGACCATTTGTTGAAGTGAAAATGGCCTGACAGGTAGTGTTTGTGTCGAGGTGCGCACTTGAACTGAATCCGGTGTCTGTTTGTGTTTCCAGAAGCGGCAAGCAGGCATCATGGTCGGGCGGCGAAGCGGGACCGGGGGCTCCCGAGGCGGGGGGAGGCGCGGGCCCCCTGCCGGCCCCGGCGCCCGGCAGCCACAAGGCGCGCCAGAAGAAGTTTCACAGGCACTTCCCACAGGCTTCCCTCGAGGAGCGGGTGCTCAACTGTGAGTACCTTATCCACACATTCTGTTTAACTTACAAGGGCAAAAGCTTTCACCATCTGTGATTCCAACGACATCTGTAAGCGCACACCACAATAAAAAACTGATGAAGAAGGTAGTAAAACAGAAGTGAAAAGAATGATTTGCATGAAAAAAGACGCCATGAGCAAAATGCAAAAGATATGGAGTGACTGGAGCACAATGAACACCACCAAGAGGAGACTTGTCCGGGCCCTGATTTTCCTCACATTTCCATGTGATGTGGAAACATGGCCACTTAGAGCCAGCTTAAGAAAGTGGATAGATTCCCTCAAAATACCCTGGAGAATACCATGGACAATCAGGATTAGGCTATCAACTCTCTGTCTACAACATATTTTAAGATATTTTGGACACTTTGCTCTCCAAACTGAGGAATCCAACCTGTAGAAACTTGTGATCATTGGCAAAGTGTTTGGCAGGAGAAGCAGAGGTACTCGTAGGTCACGAATACGCTGGTATGATATAAATATCACTGGTGTCCTTGGCTCTACCCAGATATTGAAGTGGGGATCACGATCCTCAGCAACAAAGAATTGATAATTTTGCTCACACCGTGATTTGATTACACAACTCTTGGGTTGAGATCCAAGAAGTTTAGTATTTTCCTTCGCTTAAGACTTAGGACTCTGTTGGTTTCATATCAAATTCTCCTCACTCCATCATGTGATGTGTTTGTGCTAATAATTTGTTTTTGATTGCAGATTACTCCTGCGCCCTTGTGGGAGACATCTTGCTGCAGGGCCACCTTTACATCACCAAGAACTACTTTGCATTCTACTCTAACGTCTTCGGCTATGTCACTAAGGTAAGATTACACTTCAATGGCATTATGAGAAGCAAGCTGAAGTATACTGGTGGTGTATGAACTCCGCACTAAACCAAATACAAAAATATGCTGAAACAAATCCTCAGATATAATATATCCATATGCAGAAACATAGAATTTATCCTAGGTTCAATCTTCATATGGACTTAGTTGAGAGTAATCAAATGGAATTAGACTAAAAACTTGTGACATTGTGCAAATCTTGCAATACTTAGTTTTAAAACAGTGCATAACTAACTTTATTGACAGCTCATTCCTCTTGGAATTATTTGGCTTATACGTGCCTGAAAACCTCAACCATAGCCGTCACCACAAACTGTTCAAGATATCACACCGCAGAACAGATGTTCTAGCAGAGCATAGCATGATAAGAGGAATGGTGCTGTTAAATGAAATTTCTTAATCAATTGATATAATTAATTACTCTAATAACCTTTCTTGCTTACCTATCTTCCCAAATGTTACTGGTTACCAAATGTACTGTATGTATATGGTTTTTCCCAGTTGTTTTACAGAAATTTAAATCTAACATTGTCATCAAACGGCCATTAAGTGCCATTTTGTTTTTTGACATTTGAAAGGCCCCCGTTAAACGCCGATCTTAGGTGCGTTTCAGCTTTCTGTCATATTGTAACACCCTGACAAGCTTAACAACATGATAGTTGTCCTTTTCTGCTGATTGCACAATTTGTTCAAAAGTTGAAACGAACTTAGAATCAAAAAAACAAAATGGCACTTGATGACTTTGTCACATGTGAATCGGTGTGAACTCTACATGGATGATTAATCTGTCATATAATAACATCCGTGCATTAATACCCAAATAATATGAAGTACGTGATCAGGGCACTAATTAATGGCTAGCAGTTACTTGTTATTCCCCGTGAATTCCCAATAAAATAAAATAAATTGTAATTTGATTCTTACTTATTTATGTTGTGCTAATCACTGTCTATGTATACTTAGTTGCTGATCCC
Organism: Glyphotaelius pellucidus; assembly: GCA_936435175.1. NCBI lineage: Eukaryota > Metazoa > Arthropoda > Insecta > Trichoptera > Limnephilidae > Glyphotaelius > Glyphotaelius pellucidus. The sequence goes on from OW386546.1 coordinate 37,244,422, forward strand.
ACTGTCCTCCGTGGTGCGCGTGAGCAAAGAGAAGATGGCGCGCATCATCCCCAACGCCGTGGGCATCACCACCCTTGAGGACAAGCATGTGTTCGCCTCTCTGCTGTCTCGCGACACCACCTACAAGCTCATGATGCAGGTGCTGAAAGCTTCACCCGCACCCGTCATCGAGCTGTCCCCCTCGCCCCAGGAGCTCCGTCTCACCAAAGGCGAGTCCGAGGTGTCGTTGGACGAGGATTCTTCGTGCTGCAGTCAGTCAGGCACGGAGGAGGGTGGGCGCGTGGCCTCCGTGCTAAGTGTGGGTGCTCTGCCCATCGCAGGGCTGGCTGCGCCTCACGTGAGGGATAGGAGCCGCCTGAGAACCCCTGACATCGACACTCCTGTGCCGGGGCTTGTCGGTAAGATTACTTTTCTTAATCCTAAATTTGCCTCGTGCATGATTTTTTTTAAGATCAGTATGGATTTCTAAAGCATTCAGTCATAAAATAAAGACAGTCACAAGAAGTGCGATGTGGGCGTGTTCGTGATCCAAAAGTCTGGCAAATTCCGGTCTTAAATTTCCAATACAAAACTGTGTTTCTTGGTCATTATGAAATTGAAATGGGATGGTGATATACGACGTCCGTCAAGTGTAAGATACACCTTTGTTGCATTTTGTTGAAGCACAGGACAAGCGTAAAAGTGAATTCTCGACTACCAATTATAGTAATTTTGCAATCAAAGGGTAAAATTTAATAAAGTGGATTAATTCAATTTAACTATAATAATATATTTGGGCCTTTCCATTACCCTCTTAACCCTAGATTCATAAACATACGTCTCTCATACACCCTGAAGTAGTAAAACGCTCATTAAGCGCAGCGCGAAAGAGATGGCAATATGTGCGTCTCAGCACCCTCCCAACACGGTTAGAGCTCAGTGTGGCACCAGGAATCTTGGCGCCTAAACATGTAGTTGCGCAAATACTACACCTATGGTGTCTGAGGTACGTATGTTTATGAATAGTGTAACAACTTTATTAAGATATACTATGCTACTTTTACAGTATGTTGAATATGCCCATAGTCAATTTGTTAATCATCCATGTCCACAATAATAGTCGTAATTAAAACAAACCACTGACAAGGGGAGCTTTAGTCAAAGAAATATCAAATAAGTTGATCGAGCCTTGGTTACGGCGTCGCCGTGAAACACCAACTTTGAGGCGATGCCTAAAACAGAACATCGATGCGATTTTAGGCGATACTTTGCCTGATGTACCAGCCGATCCTGGAATACAAACCAGGAAGCTATGCAACTTCTGTTGTTACAAGAAAAAACGTTTGACTAGATTTATCTGCCCCTCTTGCAAACATCACATGTGCATGGAACATCGGGCAAGTTTGTTAGAATTAGTTGCTTAGAATTCTCTCTGAATGATCTCAAAAATTGTTTTTTAATGTGTTGATCTCAAATAAACCTTCCTTTTATTAATATACATAATGAAGTATTATTTATTATTATTCTCATAGTTTAAAAACTTGGTGCACTTAAAAATAGGGTGTTTCACAGACATATGTTTATGAACATTGCAACAGTAAATATAGTTTATGAATCTAGGGTTAAATGCCAACTTTCAACTGTTGCCTTGCCCACCATGGAAATTGGCGTCAGGGTCATGACCCTCATTTTAAAAACAACTAATTTTCTATTACAGGTGTATCGACAGATTTCACCCGCAAGCCCTCCATCCCCGTGCTGCTGGCAGGGGCTCGGCCGGTGGGGTGGCGGCGCGGACTGAGCGCCACCCCCCTTTCCCCACCCATTGCCCCTTCACCGCCCCCCTCCGCACACTCCCTACTGCTGCTGGCCGCCACTGCGCTGCTTGTGGTGCTGTTCCTGTCTGCAGGCTTGCTACTCTACCGCATCGGGAAGGTTGGCGCACCAGACGGCCACATTGATGTGAGTTAACCCCTTTAACCTTTACAACGCTGGCCGTTTTATCGCAATCTACTCCATCGTGTTTTAGTGAAATTTCATGGTTCGCGTATGCGACAGTCTGATCATCTGGAGACCAGCTCTAGCACACAGCCTGGGGATAAGCCCTAGCACAGCCTATCGAGAAAACCCAACATGTGTCGAAACAAAAATTAAAAAATAATTAAAAATATTAAAAATTAGTTTGACTAAATTCGTCGTCTATAATTATTGGGCAGTTTGTGCGAGCACGGACCACAATTGATGTAAAATATTCCAAGAGCCGGTGGAGAAAAGCAGTCAATTTAGTGCAACGTGTTGGCTGTCACTGGGTTTTGGTTAACTATCAAAATACATAACTTTTGAATAATGTTATTTGTTATGCAAAATTTAATGGCTTATTTAATGAACGGAGGTTGACTAACGAAGCTCGCAAAATTGAAGAACGTCGAATTCGCAACCATTGAGCGGATCCGTTTGAGCTTGGAGAAACAGAATTCAGAAAGTGTTTATTAAATTCATGTTTAGAATATCACGGGTTATAGCTAAATTACAACTCGATTTTTGTGTCAAAGAGTACATGCGGACTGCCGATGTAAGTTGTACATTAAGGTCAATTTGTTCAATTTATTTGTCATAGCTGTTTGATGTTTGACATTTACGAATATCAATCCAAAGACAATACCTACCAGTGTTGCCATCGTAAGGCGATTTCTTATTTATTTTGTTTTCAACATCGGCTAGGCTATCAACATGTCTAACGAGTGCAACCGTGCTCAGGAAATCAATATAAAATCATTTTCATTTAAGCCTATCAATTCAATATTGTTAAGTTATCAATTTGACCGTGCTATACTACCTGCCCCTTGTGTATAACATCATTAATCTCTTAATAATTAATTTAAAAATTATCTTTGAAGAAGATGATACTAATAAATAAATGGAATATAAAAAAGAACAAGACACAGAAAAATAAAAAGCTAACGGTCGCAACTGGGACTCGAACCCAGGATCTCTCGTCTTACCGGGATAAACGCCTTACTCAGTTCGGCCACTTAGACCTAATATTTTCAAGTAATTTTTGTCAATATTTCAATCAGAATTAACAAAATTATCTTCGACTAATTTTTTGAAAAGTTAGTCGAAGATTTAATAAAATTGAATATTCATTTGACTTGAAATAAAATCGGATATGTTTTTCCGACTCTATCTAGGTTACAAATCAGTTCTTGGAACATTTGTTTCCATTTAAAAAGGTAGCTGCCAATATTACGAAAAAAAAATTAGTCGAAGGTCGAATAAAAAGTTAACGGTCGCAACTGGGACTCGAACCCAGTATTTTATATTTCTGTGTCTTGTTCTGTTTCATATATCGTTTAGATTTGTTAGTAGTATCTTCTTCTACAATGATATATATTTATGGGAATAATCTTTAAAAGTTATTATAAGAGTTGTCCTAATAAAAAAATTAATAAAAAAATGATTTACTTTGTTTGGTTTCAGGATAATGTGCTGATGCTCAAGAGAGGAGACGACGTTTACAGCCAGATCCTGAAGTGGCACTCGCAGCTCCACACCAAGTCCGCCATGCAGGTCCACGATTTCTTGCACTCCAACTTGGACCAGATAGCCAAGGTAGGTCTTCCTTCATGTTACCCCCACTAGACAAATATCACTCAATTTGCACAAATGGGTAAACCAAAACTTAAATTCTTAGAATGGAGTTATTATATGTCTTCATGCTTTCTGTACTCCCTATAGATTTTCTTATAACCACTCGAGCGACAGCTACCCAAATTTGAGTAGGTTGGTGATTTTTATGAATTTATTATGAATTTTCCCTAATCAGCTAATATGTTCAGTCACTAGCTTGATTAAGCTTCTATCCGATACCAAATACTAAATCTCTAATGTTCCTCTCATGGAATATTCTACATAATGTTTTGAATCGTGTAGATCGTAGGTTCTCAACTTTATTTTGCCCATCGCCCACTTTGAGAATATTTTTTTTTCTAGCGCCCACCAAATGTTTTTACTATACATCTGTCGCGAAACTGAAACATCTATTGTCACGATTATATTTATTATTTATTTTTAAAACTGTATTTTTTTTACCTGCCCACGCCCTTACTATGCCATCTCAACACCCCCTAGTTTTTTCTGGGACTTCTACCATCCCCCTGAAAGTCTTAAACGCCCACAAGGGGGCGATATCGCCCACATTGAGAACCTATGGTTGCTAAGAATCTTAGATGTTAAGAATTGCATTTTTTAATGTCTGTGGTATAGACATTTTCAGCAGACAACAGAAATAGTCGAATTGAATATTGCCCCAAATAAGTTCAAGTTAAGACAATTTCGTACAGAATTCACGCACTTATAAATTTTACTTGTAAAACGTAGGTTGATTCTTTGGCGGTAAGTCACAGTAAGCAATTTGTACATTTTCATATCAATAATTGGAGGTACAGTTTTTGGAATGAGCGTGGCCGAACCGTTGCCGGCTCTATCACTCGAGTAGTTATAAATATGAATCTGTGATCTTGGAATGAAGTAATCAATACACCTTGGAGTGGGTTATTCACATCTCTTCATGACTTCTGTTCTCCCGGTAGATTTTTTATAAATATGAATTTAGGAATGTTACATTATATTCACATTTGGTTTTTTGGCCTCTGTAAAACCTACAAACTTTTTGATACGTTACAAACAAATTAAGCTTTAAATGATCCCCAGGTGCGGCAATCTCTGGAGACGTTATCAACCCTGATTGGTGGAATCATCACCGACAAGATGGCCCCGCTGGACACCCGGCAAGGGGGCTACATCACGCGGCAGGGGGAACCCAGCTCGGGCGAGAGCTTGCGGGGCAACGCCAACAGTTAACAGCCCCGGCGCTCTGTTCACTTGCATCCACTCCGGGGGCGCTCGCCACGGCCAACACTCTCTACCGAGGATAACACTGAAGAAAGAAGACTTCACTTGACGATTCCACCATATTTACACTTGTATCGGGCCGCTAGAGCCCCGACAATGTATGACGTGAACTCGGTAGTCAGCGGCCTGTTGTTGTATACTTGCCAAATTTTTAGTTAGATGAAAAGCCATTCTTTAACGTTATTTCCTCCTTTTTCCCAGGTTTAGTTCTTAAAAGCTTGTACGGGTGATCTATTCCAGAAAAATAATAGGGAATTGAAATAGTTTTTGGAATTCGCAAGTAAAAATCAGAATAGTGTGGTTCGTAGGCCACTCTGCATGTTAAGGTGTTAATTAGGCCCGTGAAAGGTTAAGTTTGGAATAGATTCAAAAATCGGTTTTTAATATTGTCGGCTCAAATACAGAGTAAAATGGAAACAAATTTTTATCACCATCATTTAGTTTTGCAATTTAATTCTGGGTACATAATATCATTGAAAACATTTTATTTTCATCTTTCAGCTATAATACCATCTGTGTCATTCTCTTACAAAAACATTAGTATTGTTTTAAGTAGATTGGTAAATGTAATCCACATCTTTATATATTATCATTTTCAATATTGAAAAACTGTTTTCTAAATCTACTTTGAAATTGGTACTGTGCTGGGCCCAGTTTTTTCGTAGAAATTCAAACATAATGTTGTTAGCAAATGGTCATTCAACACCATTTTGTTTTTTTTTTTAATATATGAAGGGTCCCCGTTAAATGCCGATTCTAGGTGTGGTTCAGCTTTCTATCAAATTGTAATAAGCCGACAAGCTTAACAAAATGATAGTTGTCCGCTTCTGCTGATCACAATTTGTTCAAAAGCTGTAATGAACTTTAGTGAAAAACTTTCAACTGTCAAAAAAAACAAATGGCGCTGAATGGCCATTTCGTGACAATGTTACATTTGAATTTCTGTGGAAAATTAGTGATGCAGCGAGAGTATCAAAATATCAAAAGGTAGTTATTGTAAAAGATGTTTTGTTTACGGTGACGGAGAAAGCAGAAAGCTTTAGTTTTATACTTTATTGTTAAGCCAAAGATTACTGTTAATATCTCTTGGCAAGCAGAAAGGTCGTGTTTCTTAAAGGATCCTCGTAGTCAATAGTGCCAAGTATCTTTAAAACTCCCTCCCGCTCACTGAAAAGCCAGTGGAAGGACCTTATTATTTAGGACATAATATGTTAATCATTAACAAGCAACCAACATACATACATTCATAAGTAGTTATGTTAAAAACACAATGCAGTGTGATTGAGCCAAATAAGTTGTGTATTTATTATAATAGACTCAGAATTCCTTTTTGACTTGTTGTGTGTGTGTAAAATAATAAATTGCATTTATTTGACATATTAGATGCAGATCTTTACATCATCTGAATGGAGTTAAGCAATCACTTATTATTATTTCCATAAAGTAAATCGCTACGGGTATTTGGGTTATTTTTTTTTTTTGCAAATATTTATCTTTATTTTAATTTTTGTTACTAATTTATATTATTTCCGGTATTGCTTTAACAAATTGGTAGATTGTTTAAGTTTAATTTAACGAAATATAAGAAAATGCTTTTATTTAAGAAATGTATAGTTAAAAAATCAAAGCGTGATTAAGAAATAGACAAGAAAATATTCTAAAGCTCATCTATTCTCCGTGTGTGTATTTAGAAGATTGTATTTGTTTCTGATCATATCTGGTTGAGGGGAAAGAACTTGGCTTTTAATACAATTAATTCTTTCCCTTGGAAGTAGAGTAGCATTTATTTTCAGTATCAATATTCTAAAAAAGTACTTATATCTTTAGAGTCCTAGCAAAATTACTGTGAAATGTTCTACGGGTATATTCCTGTGCCCAATTACTATCTACTTCCTATCTCCTAACTAATGCAGCTCTGACTGGGAATATCTCTACGACAGATCAAGTTACGGAAAAGAGAATGTATCTAGCTAGATATATGGGTTGTTTTAACCCGTGAATGTCCTTAACGTAATATTTAGTCACTAAGATAAGTCTTTTCCTAATTAGAAGAGAAATCAATGTGGGTTGGTTTACGGACAGCAGTTTGATGGGTCGGTGGGTCAGTTACAAGCCACCGATGGCCAGGTCAGTGGAGTAGGAAATACTAATCAACTTTCTCGTATTCACTTTAATGTTTAAGGTAACTTACGACTTCAGAATACCACGAGTATTATTACATTTACGCAACCAGTTACATAGTTCTAATAATTTTGGAATAGTTAGGAATTGTTAACAACATCTCTGGAACTCTGCTGTTTTAGTCACAAGTTGCACGTTTTGTGTTTGAACACCGGTGTTGTGAAATATCTTTGAACGCTTTCCCTTTTTGTGCTACTGAAAGCATCTGTTATAATAATAGCAATTTGTCATAATAGGTTTGCATAATATTAGCCTCACAGGTTTCAATGTGAATGAAGGCACATCCTACCTCCCAGCTGGGGGGCAGGGGGGACCTTTAGGCCCTTCCATGGGGTCGACTACCGCCATACATCTGCGCGGAGGTTGCCGACATTTTGTAAACTCGTCATTGACACCAAATACTGTAGAATAGTTAATAATACCTCCAACTTCCGACAATTCTCAAACATTTTTATGGCGGTATGCTACCCTAGCCCCTCCAGCGGGGCAAGTTCTGCAGGTTGGTTTTATTTTATACATTTTAATGAATTTTTTGTGAAATATTTTCATCATTTTACGTTAATAAATTATAGAAATCAAAAATTTAAAAAAATAAATATTCGGTGATTTGTGTACGACCTTTCAGCTTTTTCGTTCTTGCATAGATGTGAAAGCAGGTTTGTAGTAACAATTATTAGTCTACCGCTGCCGCCAAGAATTATATAAATTCAATTATTTGCCGTCATTGTCTGGAGGGAATAATATGCTACACTAGCGCCTCTAGCGGCCAGAGTTGCTAACCAATATAAGTAAATGCTGCCAATATTTTACTGGAGTTGGGCGTATTCTTAATATTTTAAGGTAGTCTCCCGTGACCAGCCGGTCGAAGTCATTACATATGTACTACTTACCACTCACATCACCGAGACTTTAAACGTGGCATTAAGAAATATGAGTAGCAAAAATTGCAGTCTCATCATAACTTGTGTCATACATTTTGTAATAATGAGTGCTTTCATCAAAGCTAGGAACAAAACAGTCAACAAAAAATGACAGCTACAACAGTTGTGAGGGAGGTTATTTAAGCTAGTTTTGTTTCTAGAGGTGGTCTTGTGATTTCAGTAGTGACGTATACAGACCTTGTGACAAGTTGCGACGTGAATACACACCATCAGTACTCGATACTTGCGTATTCCCGTGGAAGAAGGACCCTAGTTGTTTTAAAGTATTTCTTACTTCAATATTTCCCGTGTTATGTGATTGAGAGTAGTTGATAACATTAGTTTGATGCATTTCTTGCCTTGTCTTTAAGTGCACCGTGCTGACCACCGCTGCACCCAAACAATATATCATTCATCTGAACAGTTTTTCAGGTAACATTTTTATTAAAGTATTTAATTTTACATTATTTATTTTGCAATATCGTTGTTACTTCGTATTTAATATTTACAATTTCACCGAAAAGTCGAGTGCTTTGTTAGTTTAGATGGACGCTAAATTATTATTTTACAAATGCACTTTATTTTTTGTTAGCTTTGGATGAGATTTTATACAGAAATATATTTTTGCATATGTATTAATTATTAAAAAAACATACATAAGTATATTTGCATGTTGCGGCCCGCGGGAGTACCTTTATACAACTATATTTTACCAAAGTCATATTTTAAGAAAACAAATATTTATTTTTGTTTGAACTCTGTATATTTTGTAAAAATATTCACTTATTCTCCCAATTCCATATCATTATACATAATTAATTATTAGTGTATTTATTCCAACAACTAATGTCATTTTCTTTCACCACATTTAACTAACATGTTCTACATTCAACATTCCGGTTCTACTATAACCAGAGCCGTTTGTTTCTTTTTGTTTGTCCAATAGACTACTTTGCCATTCCGAACCCAGCAAGAGTTTGTAGTATAGGATATAGGATCTGCCTCAGAAAAAGTGTCCATTTGAATGCCAATAATTAAAAAAAATCAAATTAAAAACTATTTTGATGCGCATTGTTTGCCATGCGATTGACAATTGTTCGGTTCAGAAACTGAGCCCTCCGGAACTCAGTTTCATTGCAGATTTCAATTTTTATGGAAATGTAAAGTAAAATCAAAATGTTATCACCTTATGTGGTTCGGGATTCCATGATGGTGGCGTAAACATGAACTAACGCTATATCTTTAAAGCTGTTCAATATATTTTAATGTGGTTAGCCACACCTTGTTTCGTTATGTCATAGAAGACAGCACCTTCCTTTTTCACCAACTTATACGTGTAGCATTGATTCTTTGAGACTGTATCAATTACAAGCCAAATAATCACACTTTTGCAATGTATTACCCATCAACACCAAACAAGTGTTTGTGTCAGTTGTCAGCTTTGAATGAAAAACCTATAAAATATGAATAGGTAGGTACCTACCTATTTATTTAAAAAGTCATGAGTATTACCATTGGTAAAAAACTTATTTTAATGTAATAAAAGAAATTGAAATTTGATAAAGACATGTTATGGCATGTCAAAACGGTGTTGATTCTCAGTTCAATGTTTTTGTAAATAGAAGTTATGCTTTTGACAGTGCAAACAAGTGGGATGAGTTAAAATGAACACTGTTTCAAAGGCAGATCCTTACTACAAATTCATGCTGATTTAGGGATAGAACAGTCGCCTACTGCACATGCAAACGGAAATATGCAACCAGACCCCCTTAGATATTTTAATAATTATCAAATGTTCCCCATAATGTTTCTGTAAGTTAACAAAACATATTGTTTTGTGCGACCACACACTGGAAACCTTATAGAGAATCCACCAAAGTGGCTATTGTTGTTTTTAAATATTCATATAATGTACTCCCACAAGTTTCAGTCTTTACTTATTCCACGCTTGAAGTTCTATAATTTGTTTGAGCAACAGTAGACTAACTTACCGTTAGACCCTGACATTATAAAGTACATATTATATCTTTAATGGACGTTTATTCAGTTTTAGCATTAAATAGTCATTCCTGTTCACGAGAACCCTGTGATAATAAATCCTTCTTACCATTTTCTGTAAAGCGATGCGATGTGATTACACGCCACCCTCAGTGGCGGGTTAGTGACGTTGTTATTTTATTATCGGATTAAGTATTTATACATTATTATTATTATTATTACTTGACTACCTGTGTAATGTTATTCTGGGGTATTTAAGGCATCGTTGTGTTGTTCTAACTATGTATATTTAAATGTTTTAATTTGAATCTAAATAAATGAATTGTGTTGTTAGGTGGCCCTTCCTACATCAGATGTGGAAGGACTCCATTGTGATTTTGTTATATTACCCTTTAAGTTTATATGTTTGTTACCGAAGTGTGGAGGTGAGAGGAGTCGTGTCAGGACTTCTATAAGTTATTGTTTATCTTTTGGTTGATCGTCGTGTTCTTAGAAATTTTAACAATAATTGAATCAATGTAAATTTGTTCAAATTTGTTTAATAAATTAAATAAATTTATTTAAAGAAAGCAATTGTGTTGTTATTTTTCATATTTGGTTATTATTTGTAACCACTGAAACCTCTTTCTTATATATCAGGGGTGGGGAAACTATGGTGAGTCTGCAAGCACTTTGGGTGCGTCTTGTTGAAAGCATCGAAAAAAATAATTACGTTCTGAACACGAGAATGGTTTTCTTTTACGGTATGTCAGATACATTTTTAACATATTATAAAATCACATTTGTGTTCAGTGCATAATTAGGGGCCATCCATAAATTACGTCACACGAATTTCTTGATTTTTTGACCCCCCCCCCCCCCCCCCGTCCCTGTCACACATCATCACATTTGTGAGACCCCCTCCCCCCTAGTGTGACGTCACATATTTTGCAATTTTATATCTAAAATTTTTTTACATTTTAATAATTTAGATTTTTACATGTGACGTCACAGAGCTGATGACCCCCCCATACCCCTCGTCACACTTCTCTACTCCCCTCCCCCCCTTAAGGTGTGACGTAATTTATGGATGGCCCCTTACAACGCCCACAAATATAATTTAAGCTGGTGGACTGGTTGATTTGTATGCAGATTCATTGAAAGGTTAAGGTCTTGTGTTCAGAATGCAAACTAAATTACATTTGCAGATTAATCTGCCGACACATTAAAGTGTTCCAAGTGAAATTATAAAATTCTAGTTGTAAATGTAATTATGAATCTATGTAAGTACTGCAAAAATCGGAGGAAAACCAAGTTAGTGATCTGGGTGTAGTTTAATTAACTCCTCAGACTAATTTGTTCACTTTTGGGAACAGTTCACACAGGTCTCAGAGAAATCTAATCCCCCTTACTGTCATGGGGAGAAAAATGATTTTTTTTTACATTAGCTCCACACAGGAAGGCCCTGAGGAAAATAATTACCATCATTGGGGATGCTGTGTGGAGGGTCTTTTTAGGAAAGGAAGGAGAGGAAGTTCTGGGAAGTTAAAGGATATTAGGGGTGGGTAGGAATTTGGGGTCAGTTTGTTCAGGAGTGATGGACATATGAATCCATCCTTCCCACTGCGGTGCAAGACGATGTTCCGAGAGAGTAAGGCTGGAGAAGTCAAAGGGACTCCCTCAACCACTCTCTCCTAATCCGGCCTGCCGTGTAGCTGGTAGGCAGACGCATCTGCCGCCAAGACCCGGACAAATCTCACCCCATGAACCCGGGCACCCCGGCTAAATCACCAAATGTAGCAAACCACTTGGGTGACTTATGGCAGAAGTTATCCAATAAATGGTTCCTGGGGCAGCGGTACCCATACCCGCCTCCCAAATTGAAACAGTGCTAGAAAGAAAAAAAACCACACTTTGAATTCAAATCCAGAGGTTAAACACAAAAAAATTAAAATGTGCATATTTATGAAACCAAAGTTCCCCGACCGCAATTTGAGAAAAAATTATGAACCTTCTTGAATTTTTTATTATTTTTTTATGAAATGACAAAAAATTGAGATGACCAAAACACTTTTGAGTCTAATAAAAAATGCGTGTTTTCCTTTTCAGTAATTGTAGTTATAAAAAACGTAATGCGAGCCATTTTTAAAACTTTTTTATTTTTGTATTCAAAATTTGAATGTATCAAAAACTAATATTTTTCAATTATTTGTGACATTTTTTTCATTTTTCAATCTGAAAAACCCTGTTAGGTTTGATTAAAAATAAAAATAATTAATGAATGCACATAAAAATGCTTAGAATGGAGATACTCACCTCTTCAAGCTTTCTGTGCTCCTGGTAGATTTTCTTGTTTCTTTGATTATAGGACTGGATGGCGATATACCCGAGTAAAGTGAATTAGAGAATTCATCAATATAAATGTACAATAAATGCTTAATTAAATGAAGACACTATGAGTGAAACTCAATCGAAAATCTGGAAACAGAAAAATCAGAAAAAGATAGTGGCACCTCTGGGACTCAAACCAGGACCTCTCTCTTTCCGGGCGAGTGCTCTGACCACTGAGCTAAGGTGTCGATATTCAATTCGGTCACTTTTAACTGTACCATACTTCGACTAAGAACCACCCATATTATCTTCATTTTCTTTAACGCATATTTTTATTGGCTGCCATCTTTGTGTATGATTGCAAGATTCAAACCCGAACTAAATGCAATCTAGATGGTGTCCGGATAAATTTTTATCCATTTTATTTTGCAACATCTATTGACTTTTCTGCAAGTCTAGGATGAATACTATTATTTTTTTAAATTTAACTTTTATGAGTAAAACCTCAAATTGTAATATTTAATTAAATCCTGGGTTCTGGGTTAATCCTGGGTTCGAGTCCCAGAGGTGCCAATAAATGCTTCTTCAAACTTTGCAAATACACTTTGTGGCGTCATTCAAGTATAATAAAAGTTTTTTTTAAGGTACTCTTATCCTCTACTCGCCTTCTGTACTCCCTCCTTGTGATTGTTTCAAGTGTGCTGTCAAAAACAGATTTCTTACAATTAAAGGTAAGGATAGGTAATAAAAGAATTTCATTAAAAATCAATGAGTTTATTTGAACCCAACGTAACGAATTAGCAAGATACATTTCATGACACAATTGTTAGTTACAAAACAATGCAGTACCAACGGTGTTAATTCTTGTCGAGTATTTGCTACTGGCAGAGGTTAATAATATGTACTGAATATCATTGCACGGCAAGTCCCGCACAATCCGCCCACAAGTCATCTAATACATATATACCTACACAACATTACCCCCCCATCATATAATGCCGTATGCATGAATTACACATTTATTTAAAAGAGAAAAATTTATGGCAAAACAGGACTATTTTGAAAAGGCACGAGGTTATCGTAAGATGCATGCTGAGTGGTACATATTGTGCAGCTACATATGGGCTGGGGGCGAAAGGAGGAGATATTGGGTATGAGATTTGATTAACATTTGCTAAGGAACAATAAGCCTAATTAATTAAAGAACTTATCGTATCCAATAAATACTACAGCTAAATCACATTTGCATCGAGGGTAACTACAATATTAAGATTCTGGTGAACGCATTCATGGTAATTGATCATAATTGCTTTTTTTTTACTATTTAATAAAGCACTTTGTGCTTATATAATTGCCAACTAATAAATAATAGTAAATATGTAGTAGTAGTAGTTGACAAAGATTTGAGAATAAATAATAATAATAATTAGATATAATACAATACTTGTTTGGGTGGTAATCTCGTTACGTATTATTTACAACAAGTTCGTAATCAATCCGTCCCTCCGACGCTCGGGTAATCTTAAATACGTCACACAAATGAAGATTCATAATTTTAATCTAAAATTAACATACGACCACGTATGTTTTAAGTATTGTCCAGGGATTTTCTTAACCAATGTCTTTTATATAAATCAACTAATGTCTGTTTTGCAAACATCTCGAGATGGCATTTAAATAATTCCAAGATCTAATTACTTACAGCAGCTTTCTGCGTGCTTAAATTTTAGATTCTAATCTTCCTAGGGCGGTAAACTTTGGCTAAAGAAGGTGAATTGTCAATTTCCGCGACATACAAATATAATAATTATTATTGTAACTTATTCATAATACAGAAAAAGAGTTTAACACATAAAATATCAATAATAAAAAAGGCGAGACACTCAAAAACTGTAAAAAGGTTTTTTTTTACAACTACACAATAAATACTGTAAAATATATATCAACAGTTATAAATTAAACACCGCAACTGTCGGATCTCCTCTTTCCTCATTCCGCTGGTGAGCTACTTTTGTACTGGTGTTAGTTTGGTGACTAGTTGACTAGCGACGGTAGTTTAGTGGCCCCCCTCGATCTTCTTGATGATCTCGTTGGTGAACTCGGAGCACTTGGCCTTGCCGCCCAGATCCCCCGTCAGGTACTTGCCGTCCTTGATGGTGGCGAAGCACGCCTTCTCGATGATGTCGGCGTGCGAGATCAGCTCCATGTGGCGCAGCATCATCACGGCCGACAGCAGCAGGGCCGTGGGGTTGGCCAAGTCCTTGCCGGCGATGTCGGGCGCCGTTCCGTGCACCTGACACAAACAAACACACGCAGATTAGTAGTTGTTAATCTCCGGTTTTGTCGAGGTATCGATGGCTACAGAATGGCGCAATACTTACAGACTCGAAGAGAGCTCCGTTAAGTCCGATGTTGCCGGAGGGAGTCAAGCCGAGTCCGCCCACCAGGCCGGCGCACATGTCGGACATGATGTCTCCGTACAAGTTAGGCATCACCTACAAACAAACAAACATACATTAGTTTGAGAGACACCAATGATCAAAACTAACGATGTACATAGCGAACAGCTACAAAAAATAATTCTCGAAATGCGTAAATCACTGAGAGTGTACGTAAAGACATAGACACGCTCTAATGCAAAATCTGGGTATCACTTCGACAAGCTGGAGGCAACCGTGTGACTTTCTTTTTGACATAAGGAGGATTCTAGCATGTCTTGAATAAACTATCACATCATTCGTACATTGACCGCCGGCGAGCGCACATTGAATTAACCGGACCATCAGCCATTCAATTGTATATTGGAAAATTACTTAAAAATTATAATCGTTTAATAAATTGTAAAAGATATTATATTTTAAGCTGGTAAAAAGTGTGATTGTTCGGCAAACACAAATGAGTATAAATATTTAAAAGATAAAAGTAAAGTGTTGTTTGTTTCTTTACCAAGACATCGTATTTGCTGGGATCCTGCACCATGTTGAGACACACCGTGTCCAGGTACTTCTCCTCAAACTTGATGTCAGGATACTTCTCCGCCATTTCACGGCAACATCTCAGGAAGAGGCCATCAGACATGCGCCTGGAAATAAAAAAATACACATTGAAGAGGTTGTAATTCACTTAAGATGTCCGTCCTTTCACCGGAATATTCGCAATTTACTTTTTTAGTGCTTGCTCATGTTAAAGCCGTTCTGAACGAAATAATAATTATAATATCCATATTTTTGCTCAATAATATATGCCATCGTAAGACAATTTCTTATTTATTTCATAAAAAATCACCTTGGCTATAGACACACCTAATAACGCAAACGATTTGACCTTCATAGACCCCTGAGCTGATTATTTTTCACCTACAATCCATTTATTAGCTTTTGAACACACAGAGATATGATTCATTAAACAGCACGCAAGTGATATCTATCACAAGACGATTTAAAGAAACTAATAAAATTACAACGTAATTCTGGTGACAAGTATGTAATCAAGTTCTGAGAACGGTCTCAACTCAAAGGTAATAAATTTTAAGAATAGATAACATTTGACAGAATGGGGGAACTGATGGTTATCTGTTGATGAAATTAGGCCTGGGAATAACCTTTATTATATTTAAATTTAGGTTTAGAAAGTTAGGAAAATTATCCAAAAGTGGTGGTTAAGCCTCGATTACAATGAGCGAGTAGATCCATATATCCGTCACTCCTGGACGCATTGATCCCAGATTCCTACCCACCCCTCATAACCTTTTCCTTCCCAGAACTTCCTCTACTCTTTTCCATAAAAAAGACCCCCCACAAAGCATCCCCAAAAATGGCATAGACCCCTGAAGGAATTTTTTCCTCAGAGTCTCCTGTTTGGAGCTAGACCCCCCACAAAGCATCCCCAAAAATGGCATAGACCCCTGAAGGAATTTTTTCCTCAGAGTCTCCTGTTTGGAGCTAATGTAAAAAAAATACGAGTGCAGTTCACACACGGTAGAAGCGAAACTTTACCAAAACAATCTCAGGCCTTGAAAAGCGAGGTCGTAATTAAAGCAGCCAATGAGCGCAGACCTAGGACCTAGCGTAATTTCCGTTTTATATCTCAACCATGCCTTTAAAAGTGACATCATAATCAAATCGGCCAATGAGCGCAGCGTGATGCTTCACAGGTGCTAATACGTAATTTCCGTTTCATCCAAATTCCGAATCACTAACGCCGCTGTAGAAGTTTCACTTCATCTTCTGAACCTTCAACCAGTGGCGGCCGGTGGTCAAAATATGTGGGGGTTCACCAGAGTCATTAAAGTTAAACAATAAATTTAGTAAAGGTACATACCTACTTATAAAGAAGTTCTATTCTCCGCTCCTTTTGTTTAGCGAAGACCTCTATGACCCTCTTGTTAAAATCAGGCATCGACTGAATTAACTTTTTTTCGATGCTTAACACTGACAGAGCGTTCAGTCTATCCTGGCTCATCGTATTTCTTAAAAAGGATTTTATTCGTTTTAACGTTGAAAAACATCTTTCGCTTTCAACTGAGGTCATTGGAATGGTGCACACAAGTTTAAGTAATTTCACAGTCTCGGAAAAGTCTTCTAATAAACAAGTATTATAAAAAAGTTGTAAAATTGACAAAGCGCCTTCAGCATTTGAAAAATCATCGCGGGCGTAAATTGCACAGAGCTCACCTTTTAATTGAACTTTATTTAAGAAGTCATATGTTTTTATCGTCACACTAAAATCATGTTCTGGGAAATTTGACCTGTACTCGCAGAATTTTTCGCAATCGAGTAATGTTGCTGCAGAAAGATGTTTACTGAATTCGAAGCGTTGTTTCATTTCAGAAAGAATTGTATCGCAAACCTCTTTGCAAATAATTGATTTCGTGGATTTTATTCGTTTAGTAGGTGGCTCAGGAAAATTGTCTGTGGAATTGCGTACATTTTGAACAGATTTTTCGAACTCAGTGAGGTTATTTCGGATTACAACGGGATCTAAGCTTTTTAACTGCAATTGTCTGAATAAAATATCACAATGTGGCATAATTTTTTGGAAAAAATTCAACCAATACATAAATGTTTCATCATTGAGGTAGCGTAAAAGCATATCAGCTTGATTGATGGTATTGCTGTCATTGTCGGATTCTAAAATCGTCTCCATGCACTCAATTAGGGATTCGCGATTCGTACCAACAGTTTTAATTGTTCTTATATTAAAATTCCACCTCGTTTGTGAAACAGAGGGAATTTTGCGTTTCACTATTTCACTTAAAACGTCTGTTCGCTTTGACGACCGCGAAAAAAACTTGGGGAATGTATGCAAATTCGAGAAAAACATTTTTACCTCTTTACTTTGGGACACACTTTTTTCTACAATTAAATTTAGTTGATGGGCATAACAGTGGACATAATGTGCATAAGGAAACATATTTTGAATTTTAGCTTTTACACCTCCAATTTTCCCACTCATTACTGAAGCACCGTCATAGCATTGAGCGATTAATTGCTTTGGAGATATATTTAAAATGTCAAGTTCTTGAAACAGTGAATCGGATAACCCATCGGCGCAATGGGATTTTGGTGTTAAATATTTCCAAAAACGTTCATAGATTTGGCCATTCCGTTCGTAGCGAATGATCATGACCATCTGCATAACAGTGGACACATCAGTTGTTTCATCCGCTTGAATCGCTATGAAATCACAATTCGAAATTTGTGATTTTACTTCATTGTAATAAACTTCCAAAATTGCATCTAATATTTCATTTTGAATTGTCTTTGAAGTACCTTTGAATAAAGAGTCCGATTCCAAGTGCTGTTTCATTGCCATGTCAAGTTCGACCACAAAATCAATTACCACGAAATACTCCGGGATTAACCGAGTCACTTTTTTCGTCATGTCCACGCATAGCTAATTCAAATGCACCACAAAATTTTACACAATCAATTAGTTTGGACAGAATATATCGATTTTTATCAACTAGCTCATTATGATGTTTAACATGTGCACGGTAACCTGAATCTAGTTGCATTCTGATATCAACTTTCCCTAAAACTTTTAGGCTCAAAACTTTTTGTAAATGTATTTGACAAGAATTATGTTTTTTAATTTTTTCAGAAAGGTGATTTAAATCAGAAACACCGTTGATTGTCCAAACAGAATCCACACCATAAATCAAACAAGGGAAACAAAACAAACTATTTAAATTATCACATCCGCAGAGCCACGAAGCTTTATTATACATTGTCTTGTTAAATGATCGAGTAAATTTTTTAGATCCAGATTTACATTCTTGTTTTATTATCAGGTCAGGTAAAGGCGGACCGGCATTTTTTATTTTCACTTTGTTTTCAAAACTCGATCTATTGATCTTAATATATTCCACATTCAAACTCATTTTGAATATATACAATGCACAAACACAAAGTAAACATGGGTTGGTATAACCTGCAATTAAAGTTCAAAACTGTCGCAGGGCAAGAAATATTCCGAATTCGACAGACAATAGTACCCTTTACACGTAGAGTTCGGAGCGGGACGTGCCCCGCGCCACTTCAGGCCGCCGCGCAGAAAAGTCTCACAATGAACTGCGCTATAAACCGTTATCTTACTTTCGGTCTTTACTTTTCTGCGCGGCGGCCTGAAGTGGCGCGGGGCACGTCCCGCTCCGAACTCTACGTGTAAAGGGTACTATTGACCGACAACTAATCAGCTAATCAGTCATTCCATAGTGACATGTTTTGACATGAAGCAAAGAAAGCGCGGAATATTCGTTAAAAAATAGTAGCTCTCCTGTTAAATTGAAGACAAAATGTCGACAAAAACATTACACGTAAGCGTTCTCGCTTAACACGCCACTGTACGAACCGCTCCTTTCGATGTGGGGGTAAAATCTCGAACGCCGTTCGCGCTTTCGTAATATTTGGGAAGAATCGTATGTACCCACGGTTTCGACTGTTCTCGGAATTTGCAAACAAAGTAGTAAAATTCTGGAACGCATCCGAAAACGAACTGCTATGAACATAGGCGCAGTCTCACCGCTCATCGCTCGTCGCTCTGAAAGAAAGCACGAATAATAGGTACCTACGTACCTACTGTACGAGATATTGAGAAAATATTATAATTTATAACCGAACCGCGTTTCGTTTCGTGGGTGTGCGGCGCTCGGGAGCTCTTATTAGCTAGCCGCCACTGCCTTCAACATATAAATAATATCATAAGGCGTAATAAACACACAACTCAATAAAAAAAGAATCGTCACATGATAGGTAATTACAATAACTCAGGTTCAAGAACCTTGGAACCACAAGAAAGATGGTTTATTTATCTAAAAAAGAAACACATATACTCGCACATTTCCATATTTTTCTGTGATGCATCTTCAGACAAGGTAAAGGACCTTGTCGAAAGGTGCATATTCTAATAATTTATTTATATAACATTGTTGTACACCGTCTAGCTTCTACAAGGCTAAATAATTATGCCCAAGACTAATTAATGTTGTTAATAAGTGTTATGATAAGAATAATTAGCTCATTTGTATGTGTGTAGACACTATACAACTTTATCTCAATAAAAAGGGATTCCATAGTTTGTAATTTCATATTATTTGTTTTAACTATTCATGTGTTGCTTCCGAAAGACGTCTAATTATAATAATTACTATACCTGGCATCTTATTTTCTCATGGTACGGGGCGGCGTATCTGTATTAAGAGTTCTACGATCAGACGCTTCCACTGGGGAGCTGGGAACTGTATCGAGGGAGCACAGGATACTCATTGCTTGTAGCTCACGGCTCTCGCTCAATTGAATCGTACGAAAATATTGAGTTGGTACCGTGACTAACGCTCTTAAGCTATCATTTCGAATTTCTTCCGATTTTTAACATATTTTCTTTGAACGCTTGTTCTTAAAAAATTGTATTTTATTTTTGAAAATAATATCTACACATTTACTGAGCCGAAACGATAATTTTATGAAATTCCTTCGATAGAAAAAAATCGCAAAGTATGCTCAGAAAATTATTAAAACGCATTTTGTTCTGTTATTTAACATGTTATAGGTATGAAAAAATTCACAGCACATCTTAAATGCTTCTTTAGACATTTGCCGAGAGATTTTTGCTCTATTTTAAATGAGTCGTGTTTTATTAAATATTTCCACAATTTTCGCTTAATTATAATGTTTTTTAACACATTGTGATCGGGCAGTTTTCGGCCGCGTACTAGTGCTGGTAACGGGTGATTTTTCGCGTAATTTCGCGCTAACGTAGACCTCTAGAAAAATTGCGATAACTTCCAAAATATTTGTTTGATTTCAATAATTCTTTTTGCAAATTATTTATTTTATTATATTTAGAAATGTATTCTTTATCGTTAAACTAGTGCAGAATTTCATATAAAGCAGGAAAGTTATGAAAAAATTAATATTTACACTACCTCGGTACCTACCGTACACCCCATCTATTGTTCTCAAAAGGTTTTTACCTGCATGGCTACAACCCTACAGACGCTATATAGCAAAAACTCAAGTATATTGGAACCCGCATTTTAACGTGACCCGCGCTCCACTAACAATCTATCAAAAACGTATAAATACGTGTTCCGCTCTCTAGCATTAATTTGCTAAACACGTATTAATACGTGATCAGATTACAATGTGTTAATATAAGCATGCTCCCTCTAATATTCATATTTACATACCGTCGCAGGAAAGCAATACTTCTGTAACCGCCACTACCTACGAAAATACTTTTTATACACCATTTTGCAGAGGTTTTTTTCTGCGTCGATCTATCTGGGTCCCGTGACTCTACAACGATAAATAAGATCTGTACGACGTTGGAAAAACTAGCTGTTTTGTAACTGATGTACCCACCTCAAAATCAACAATTCAACAGTTTGGTTTTTGCCTGTTACAGCAGTATTGCTTTCTTGCGACCATACCTCCCTTTCAAACCATCTTCTTCTTTACGAATGCTTACTAATTAATAAAATCATAGCCTTAACAAAATCATGACCCATTGTGCATGAGCACAGATATCAGGGGGGTCCTTATTCTACTGATGTTTCAATGGAAGTCATTGATCCTTTCGGCACCGGTGCACTCGGGAAAAATGCTACATGAGAACAAGTCATTTCTGTGATTCATTCTCGAGTTCAACAGCTCGACTGTGAAATGATTTGCCAGCCTCTATGTTTCCTCCCTCCTAGAACATTGGTCTCTTCAAATCTCTTAAGACCCATGTTCACTCCTTTCTCTCCTCAAAAAGACAATCAATACAGCATCCCTGAAGGGTAAATTAAAAAAAAGAATAATGACTCACATGATGTTGGCCTTGTGTACGGCGGTGACCTTATGACGACCCACGGCACGTGTGTACTCGAAGGCGAACTCTGCCACGCGTCGACTGGCGTCTTCCGTGATGAGCTTGATGCTCTGCACCACTCCGTCCACAATCTCGTGCTCGATGCCGGAGTACTCTCCCTCCGTGTTCTCTCGGATTGTCACCACATCCACGTTGTCATACAGGGTCTTGTACCTACAATAATCATTAGCATCTTATAATAACCAATCATGTTAATAATTTGTTCACTTTTGGGAATAACTCCTAAAGGTCTACGTCTTCCTTACCGTCATGGTGAGAAACATGAACTAAACTGTGTTAGAAAGAAGAAAAAAACGTGCTTTATATACAAATCTAAAAGTTAACCAAAAAAGAATTGAAATGTAAATCTTTATGAAACCAATTTTATGAAACTTTGTGAAATTTTTTAATAAAAAAAAGTGAGGTGACAATAACATTTATAATACAATTGTCTAATAAAATATGTATTTTTATTTTTTCAATATCAGTAATTTAAAATGTAAAGTGAGCCATTTAAAAAAAAAAATACGATTTCATCACCACTTTGCAAAAATACACTAATGGGCGAAACTTTTACCAGTTTTTTTCAGTAAAAATGTTATTAATATGTAAGAGGGAGAGGTTACAATGGAGCTCAGTGGTATGCTTATATTGCATGAGTGTACATTTATAAGGGGCATAGTATAAAAATACATAATAGGAAATGCGTAACAGCCGTAACAACTACACAAAGTGATTTTAAAACATCAGTTTCAAAACAATAATAAGATAAAATTGTTATAAAATACAACTGCTTGACAAAAGGTTGAGGTTAAAGGCGTACCGCTGATTGGCTGATAGCCATGTTGAACCCTCTCCCTCTTTTCCACAAAAATTAACATAAAGTGAAGTTACTACGGAGCTTACTGTGGCAGTTTACTTCTCAAACTGTTATTACACCTACAATAACTTCGATCACCATCATCCAGTTGATTAGTCAGACATCTCCAAATGCTAAGTTTTGAGATAATGAGGAAAGCAATATTCGAATGCTCACCATAAATCAAATGTGTCTGTGTTTTACATTTTAAACATGCTATAAAATAACACCAGAAGATATAACAATCCGGTACATTAGTACGACATTTTGAAGTATTCTATTAATGGCCCGGAAAACATCAACATTTTATTTAATCCACTACAATATCCGTTGTAATTGATTTGATGGTGTTTGAGTGATATTTATTGTACCAGATATAGGATATAGTTTTACATATAACCGCATACTCAACTCAAATTTAGATTTTTAGGGGATGTTTGTCCAATCTACTAGACCAGGGGTCGGAATTTGCAGCTCGTGAGCCGCATGCGGCTCTTTGTAAAGGCGTCTGCGGCTCTTCAGACATCAATTGCAATTTCATCTCTATTCAACCTATGAGATGGAGCCGCCGAACGATTATTTTTTTGCATTCCGAACACAAAACTGGTTTTAATTTAATAAGGAATCTATGCGCGAGTCTGTTAATAGAAACATTTAAACGAGAGCATAAGTGTGATATTGCAGTTAGAAAGTAGATAACACAAAGCAAATCGTAATTATCTTTCCACCACATTTTTACCACAGTACGATTACAACCCCCCTCTCTTTGAGAAATTGGCTCTTCTCACTTGACAAACTGTCGACCCCTGAACTAGACAATCGACATTTTTGTGGTTTATATAAAAACTATTTTACTATAAAATAACTGCCTTGGTACTAGGGTTCTATTCATTTTAATTTTTCATCTTTAATTGTTTTCAACATATTTTAACGATTTTAAACTTTTTTCATTCTTATAAAAGTTTCTTTGATAACCCTAACTCTTTAAATGTGTAACGAGTTGATGATAGGTGTCCCTCTATGCAGCACTTTGTCATTGACAGGTGTTCTCAAGACAATTGTTGTGGCGTCTGCGTATGGGGCAAGGCCGCTCGCAACCCAACTGCTGTTAGTCCGTGTACAAAAGTTCTTCCTAAAAGACAATAAATAAGGAGTAAAGGGCTCACCCCTCAATGCTGCGGCAGGGCCTGACGTTGGCGTACAGGCTGAACTCCTTGCGCAGCGCCAGGTTGAGGGAGCGATGTCCCTTTCCCACGGGGGTCATGAGGGGCCCCTTCAGACCGATCTTGTTCCTGTTCACAGAGTCGATGGCCTCCTGCGGGATGCCGAACTTGCCGTCGGGTCCCTGAAACAACACATTCATTGAAAAATCACAGATTTTCACAACAAAATACCAGTGCAGAAAAATTAAATTAACACAAAATAGTAAACTCCCTGAAGAGATAATGTGTTGCAGGATTCGAGCCAGCCGTAGGAGTGACAGATGGTCACACCAGACTACATATTACAAGGTGGGTCCCAGCACCGGAATGAGACAAACCAAAGTAATCATTAACCCCGAGGCCTCGAACTGCATTTTTTCAGAGGGTCAAAATATTTCCATTTTACAATAAAATCCAAATAAATGGAGTATTTCTGAATGTATCCAAAAACTAAAAACTGTTTTGGAAAGGTGATGAAATACACTTTCAAATTTTATAATTTGATATTAACAAATTATTTATGAAATATAAGAATTTTGTTTGCAAACACAAAAAAGTTTTTAAAATGGCTCACCTCACGTTTTTTCTAACGAAAATTACTGACAATGAAAAAGAATAAAAACACATGCATAATTTATTATGCAAATGTATTATAAATGTTATCGTCAACTCATTTTTTTGTAGTTTCCAAACACAATTTGAAAAATAATCATTATTATTTTTCAAATTGTGTTTGGAAACTTTGGATTCATAAAGAGTGCATTTAATTTATTTTTCGGTCAATTTTTAGATTTGAAAATAAAACATGATGTTTTCGCTTTTTACCACTGTCAAGGTCTTATTTCTAACCATGATAGTAAGGTAAAAATATTTTTAGGTAAACATTTTTTTAAGCTAATCTCCGGTACTCTACTAAATCCGTCTGCATTGAAAGAGATTATCTTATATGTCCCTAACACGTACGCTCGTGGGGATCCCACGCACTTTTTTATGTTCCGAAAGCGAGAACTTCTGCCTCAGAATGCATCATTAAACAGAGCGACTCAACTGCTTAACGATTGTGCATTGAGCATCGAAATCTTCAATGTCGCCTATCGAGAATTCAGCAATTATCTTCTGATATAAATGCACTTTTGTAATCTTCTCTGTAATATTTTAGCGTATAACTGTTTAAGGGGGTATTCTAGTGTAGAAGCATGAATTGTAGGTGCTTTTTCAGGTGCAATAAAAAAAAAAACAATAATATTTTTACCAACTATTATTTTATCAAATATTTAATAAACTTAACATGGAATCCATTAAAAAAAGAGTTGAATGAAAAAATTAGAAATTCAAAAAATTACAGGGTGTTGAAGTGGGGGGTCTCAAAATTAATTCTAAATCAAACAAATGCGGCTATGGCCCGAACTAAGGAAAAGTAAAAAAAATCGCAAAATGGCGGCTCTCTGAAATAAAAAAGACATTTTTGTACCAGTTTTTTTGACTTTCCAAATTTTTTAAAAATAGTAAAAATTGAAATTTTGTTATAGTTCTAGTTCCCACCATAAAGAAGGCTCACACCAAATTTCAAGTAAATCGCTTTAGTAGAACTTGAGATATCATGTCAACCGTCTTGAAAAAAGTGGTTTAGAGAAAAATGAGTTTAAAATTTTGTTCCATTAAGATTTTGGTTAGATTTCGTCTAAACCGCGACATTAAAATGGTTATAACTTTTAAAATAATGCTAATTTCGAAAAATCCTTATGGAGATATTTTTGAATATTTAAACTTTGGAAATATGAAGAAAAAAAAATTGTTTTTTTTTTTTTCTAGACTAGAATACTGCCTTAATGGAGAACCTGAAAAAAATAAGGGAGACCACAATTTTTGAGAGACCTGTATGAGTTGTTCCGAAAACCAAACAAATATACCTGACGGGTTAAAGAAACAGACCCTAGACGAACCAAGCACTCTCAATATATGAACAGTGCACACATTGAGGAAGCTGGTAGGACTACTAAAGGGACACTGCCGCTTCAGGAGACACATGCAGCTGTTGGGAGTGGAAAACACCAATAGATGCAGGAAATGTTAAGAGGATGAAGATCCTCCAATTCACCTATGATGCCAATGCCAATGCTCAGCTGTCTGGGAAGACACTGTGGAACCAGGAAACATGGCAACTTATCCAACGACAAACCCTGGTGAACTTTATTAAAGGGACCGGGTTACTGTTGAATGAATGAGGTGAAATAGGGAAAGCACAATGGGCCCATGGCCTGAGTACATCTCTGCTTTAATTAAAAATAAATAATAATAATATCTAGAAGCGTGATCTACAAGTGATTTTAAAAAATACTTCATTTCATCGATAAACTAGTGCATAGTGACTAATAACTTCGCATAAGTTATAACTCATTTACATACATTGAAATCTTTTTTCCTGTTATCTCAACTTTATAATTTGTATTGTTTTATTTAAATTACCGTAACAACTTTAAAAAAATGTGAAACAAACAATACGGAATATTCTCAGAATTTTTTATAGTTATCTGGAAATATAAACGCAGTATAGAGCAAGATGTAAATTGTATTGGAATCTGAAAATCGTTGCTGATCTATAAATTCCTTGATCTATAAATTCTTGACAGACAAAACTGCAAATTTCATGTTGCCGGAACTTACCATTCTCAAGTTTTTTTAATAACCAATTTGCATTGTGATTACATGTATCATGATAACACACAAATTGTGTTTTATTATGCGTGAAAATCAGTACATTAATACGTGACGCAAAAACTTTGTACCCCTTTTTACGAAAATTGCGCGGACGGAGGAGTATGAAATTTCGCACACTTATAGTTTATACAGAGAAGGAATGCAGAATGCTAATATTTTTTTTAAAATTATGTATAAAAAATACATTAAATCAACAAAAAACACATTACAATTATGGTCGAATTTCGACCATTGGGTAACCACTAGTTATTATAAAAACTTATCCATAAAACAGTGAAAGAACTTTATTTTGGTAGAATATTTTGCTTTCTTTAACAAATTCGTAGCAACTCAATTTAAACTGAAATTTTATGGATCCAACAAAAATATTTGGAAAAAAACACTGTGTGCAGTTCACACGCGGTAGAAGTGAAACCTTCAGAAAACTAAAATAGAAAA
Organism: Glyphotaelius pellucidus; assembly: GCA_936435175.1. Lineage (NCBI taxonomy): Eukaryota > Metazoa > Arthropoda > Insecta > Trichoptera > Limnephilidae > Glyphotaelius > Glyphotaelius pellucidus. The sequence goes on from OW386546.1 coordinate 37,271,295, forward strand.
GAGTGGGGAGGCTACGAAGCATCGCATAAAGAGGAGACTGATTATTCTATCTCATTCTCTCGCAGGCCAGATCCTATAGATGTATGAGTTCGTCTCTTTTTAGTGTCGCTTTTTCGTTTCATCGAGTTTCAAATTACAACAGTGTTAAAGAAGTTTTCACTTCAAAAATTTCCATACTCTGCTCTTACTTCTAAATACTCCCAAATTATTAAAATAAACACTTAGTTTTAACTTAATTACTTCAAGAAACAACTATTAACATTGCAGGGGAAATGAAACAGAAAAGAAGAAGTGTTATTTAAATAATTTACTCAAATTAAGAAACAAGCGGAGAACAGAATTTTTACTGAGCATTTTTATCATTAGTAATAAAATTGATAACAGCATAAACATCTTTCTTGATAGTTTGCTTCAATAATATATAACATGTTTATTATTTTATCACACACCAATTATCCTACCTACCTACTAATTCATACTATCAATTTACTAGACCTTGGAAGTCTCTATTGACGAGAAGATAAAATCTTAAAAAAAAATTTTTTTTTTCTACTTATTAAGTACACCAAAAAAAAATTAAAACATATTTTTCATCTTTCAAAAGAAGTTTGAGTAAATATGGTTATGAAATAAAATTAAAAATATCATTTATCTTAAATTACGTTCTATTACAAACAAGAGGTGGCTAATAGCTAAACATTGTAAAATAAGATAATTATGTCTGTTCTACATGTTAACTGGATGTAATTGATCCATTTATGAAGTGTGACCTTTGCAATTGATGTTTCGCATTCATTGTCCACTTTAGCTAAAGAAAAACATCGTGTTAATGTTTGCGTTTCAGTGTGTCCACTAGGAGTAGGATATCTAAGACAGAATCAGAGCAGGAACATCTGCCAAATGTGAGGGACTACAAAAAACAATCTATTTATGTTACATAATAAGGTGTTTGTGATGGTATTAAAAAAAAAGATTTAGAGGTGGAAAAAACCTGTTAGATAATAAGTGTGGGTGGTTATGAATAATGTTTGAGGTTAAATAATATTCAGGAAAATACTAATAATCATAGAATAAAAATATACAGGGTGTGATAGCGTGTACCCGAAGAATTTTAACCAGCGATTCCTGGGCAAATTTGAGCAAGGACAGCATTCCCACCTGACGCCTCTAAAGATTGCAATCGGATTTAAAATTTGAAAAATATAAAACAAAAAAATGGTTGGCCCAGTGTCTTATTTTTTGGCAGTTAGATGAGTAGTTCAATGCTCTTTAACCCATGATGTAAACCGCGTTGCTAGCTGAAAATTGGCTAGAAATTTTGTGACGCCACTGAATTTGAGACAAATGCTATTTTCTGCGTTATAATTAAGATATCCGTATGGGGAATAGAATGAATCAAAATTTAGCTAAGAATAATAAACCCGGCTCAGCACAGTGCAGGGGTCAATCTTGTATATCACAACACAACAAACATAGACATCACAATTTCCCTTTCTCTCATTGGGACATAGCACATTAACAAGAGGTATTAGCCCCGGCGTTCCGAATTTCTACCGATTTATGATATATTTCTCTCGAACACTTTCAGTTTTAAGTTCCTTAAAAAAAGTACGGTATTTTTTAAGATAATATCTGTGCATTTGTAGAGCCAAAATGGTAATTATACGATATCCCTCGATAGAAGAAATCGCAATGTATACTCTGAAAATTATTCAAAACACATTTTGTTCTGTTATTTAGCATGTTATAGGTATGAAAAAAATTCGCAGTGTTATCTTTAATTGCAACTTAAACATTTGTCGAGACATTTTTGCTCTATATTAAAGGAGTCGTATTTTATTAAATATTTTCACTATATTCGCTTATTATCATTTTTTTAAATATTAGCGCGCTCCCTCTTACAATCGTATTTACATATCTCCCTTTCAAACCAACTTCTTCTTCTTTTTGAATGCTTACTAGAGGGCTTACCCATATGAATTGTAAGTTCAACAAAACCAAATGAAGGTGGTACCTATATTATATCAGTACCCGAAAGCTAAAAGTATCAAAGTTAAAAATGGTCTTATCAATGACTGTTATTAACAAATAATACACTATTATGAATCTCAAGGAGTCAGCATTGAACATTAGCATTGTTATCTCGTATTTTCTTCTGTTACAAGTCTTTTTTTTTTTTTTTTTTTTTTTATTGAAGAGCGGAGACGGTTTACATATATAAAGTTCCCGTGAGCACTTAGGCCATAGGCCCATTGTGCTATCTCCCATTTTACCTCATTCCTTTGACAGTAACCCAGTCCCTTTTACAAAGTTCACCAGGATTGTCATTGGAAATGGAGCCATATCTTCTGGTTCGACAATGTGCCTTCCCAGGTCTCATTTCTCCTCTTCACTCCTCCTTGTTCCCTGAAGGCCCCACGAGGGTTTCATCTCTCCTCTCCACTCCTTAGTTCCCTGAGGGCTCCACAATAGAGGGTCCCTCCCCTTGGTTCCCTAAAGACCCCAAAAGGGAAGAGTCCACCCCACCTTGGCTCCCCGAGGGCCCCGGGAGGGAAGAGGATTTATCTCTCCCCTTCACTCCTCCTTGGTTCCCTAAAGGCCCTATAAGAGAAGAGATTACGGAGAAGTTTCTCTTCACTCCTCCTTGGTTCCACAAAGGCCCCATAACGGGAGAGTTCACGGAGATGGCCTCCTTTCTCCCCTTCACTCCTCCTTGGTTCCACAAAGGCCCCATAAGAGGAGAGTTCACGGAGATGGCCTCCTTTCTCCTCTTCACTCCTCCTTGGTTCCACAAAGGCCCCATAAGAGAAGAGTTCACCGAGATGGCCTCCTTTCTCCTCTTCACTCCTCCTTGGTTCCACAAAGGCCCCATAAGAGAAGAGTTCACGGAGATGGCCTCCTTTCTCCCCTTCACTCCTCCTTGGTTCCACGAAGGCCCCATAAGAGGAGAGTTCACGGAGATGGCCTCCTTTCTTCTCTTCACTCCTCCTTGGTTCCACAAAGGCCCCATAAGAGAAGAGTTCACGGAGATGGCCTCCTTTCTCCTCTTCACTCCTCCTTGGTTCCACAAAGGCCCCATAAGAGGAGAGTTCACGGAGATGGCCTCCTTTCTCCTCTTCACTCCTCCTTGGTTCCACAAAGGCCCCATAAGAGGAGAGTTCACGGAGATGGCCTCCTTTTTCCTTTTTACTCCTCCTTGGTTCCACAAAGGCCCCATAAGAGAAGAGTTCACGGAGATGGCCTCCTTTTTCCCCTTCACTCCTCCTTGGTTCCACAAAGGCCCCATAAGAGGAGAGTTCACGGAGATGGCCTCCTTTCTCCTCTTCACTCCTCCTTGGTTCCACAAAGGCCCCATAAGAGGAGAGTTCACGGAGATGGCCTCCTTTCTCCTCTTCACTCCTCCTTGGTTCCACAAAGGCCCCATAAGAGGAGAGTTCACGGAGATGGCCTCCTTTTTCCTTTTTACTCCTCATTGGTTCCACAAAGGCCCCATAAGAGAAGAGTTCATGGAGATGGCCTCCTTTCTCCTCTTCACTCCTCCTTGGTTCCACAAAGGCCCCATAAGAGAAGAGTTCACGGAGATGGCCTCGTTTCTCCCCTTCACTCCTCCTTGGTTCCACAAAGGCCCCATAAGAGGAGAGTTCACGGAGATGGCCTCCTTTTTCCTCTTCACTCCTCCTTGGTTCCACAAAGGCCCCATAAAAGGAGAGTTCACCGAGATGGCCTCCTTTCTCCTCTTCACTCCTCCTTGGTTCCACAAAGGCCCCCTAAGAGGAGAGTTCACGGAGATGGCCTCCTTTTTCCTCTTCACTCCTCCTTGGTTCCACAAAGGCCCCATAAGAGAAGAGTTCACGGAGAAGTTTCTCTTCACTCCTCCTTGGTGCCACAAAGGCCCCATAACGGGAGAGTTCACGGAGATGGCCTCCTTTCTCCCCTTTACTCCTCCTTGGTTCCACAAAGGCCCCATAAGAGAAGAGTTCACGGAGATGGCCTCCTTTCTCCCCTTCACTCCTCCTTGGTTCCACAAAGGCCCCATAAGAGGAGAGTTCACGGAGATGGCCTCCTTTCTCCTCTTCACTCCTCCTTGGTTCCACAAAGGCCCCATAAGAGGAGAGTTTGCGGAGATGGCCTCGTTTCTCCCCTTCACTCCTCCTTGGTTCCACAAAGGCCCCATAAGAGAAGAGTTCACGGAGATGGCCTCCTTTCTCCCCTTCACTCCTCCTTGGTTCCACAAAGGCCCCATAAGAGGAGAGTTCACGGAGATGGCCTCCTTTCTTCTCTTCACTCCTCCTTGGTTCCACAAAGGCCCCATAAGAGAAGAGTTCACGGAGATGGCCTCGTTTCTCCCCTTCACTCCTCCTTGGTTCCACAAAGGCCCCATAAGAGGAGAGTTCACGGAGATGGCCTCCTTTCTCCCCTTCACTCCTCCTTGGTTCCACAAAGGCCCCATAAGAGGAGAGTTTGCGGAGATGGCCTCGTTTCTCCCCTTCACTCCTCCTTGGTTCCACAAAGGCCCCATAAGAGGAGAGTTCACGGAGATGGCCTCCTTTTTCCTTTTTCCTCTTTACTCCTCCTGGATTCAACAAAGGCCCCATAAGAGAAGAGTTCACTGAGATGGCCTCGTTTCTCCCCTTCACTCCTCCTTGGTTCCACAAAGGCCCCATAAGAGGAGAGTTCACGGAGATGGCCTCCTTTCTCCTCTTCACTCCTCCTTGGTTCCACAAAGGCCCCATAAGAGAAGAGTTCACCGAGATGGCCTAGTTTCTCCCCTTCACTCCTCCTTGGTTCCACAAAGGCCCCATACGAGGAGAGTTCACGGAGATGGCCTCGTTTCTCCTCTTCACTCCTACATGGTTCCCTGAAGGCCCCACATGGGAAGAGGACATCATCTCTCCACTTCACTCCTCCTTGGTTCCCCAAAGGCCCCGCGCCGGAAGAGTGCCCTTCCCCTTGGTTCCCTGAAGGCTCCACAAGGGAAGGGTTCATGGAGGTGGCCTCAGCTCTCCTCTCCACGGCTTCTCCTCTTGGTTCCTCCTACGGGCCCCAGGAAGGAAGTCCACAGAAGTGGCCTCAGCACTCCTAGGTTCCCAAAAGGCCCCTAGTTTTCGAATGGTCCAATTTTTTGGTCCCACGAGTGACCAGGGAAATAGAAGGTCCACTCCAGCAGAGCCCCGAATGCTGGAGTAAGGTCTAAATACTCCGAGATGCGACCTTGTTTCTCGGAGGCACCGTTCGTGACACTGTTCCCCAGGACATTCAGCCTGAGCACGGTAGCTAACACCTTGGCTTGGGATGGCTATTGCAGGTTTGTGTTTCCACACCCTGAGCGATGGGTTCGCCACACTCCCTACGCTGGCTGTTACAAGTCTAATAGGATAATTTTTTTCTTAATATAATTAACCTGTTGAAAGCGGACGACACAGGAATTGAGTTAAATTTTAATGACAGCAGTTGGCAAGTAGATATCAAAACGGTTATACCATCTACATATATCAATGAAAAAGTGACAGGTTCTGGACCACCTAGCTTCAAAATGTCGCAGGTTTAAAGAGTTTGTTAGACCTAACTCAATATTGAAAGAATCAAGCCTTGACTCGTGCAGAAACAAACGAATTGCAATCTTTAGAGCACAGGCGTCGAATGAGAATGTCAATAGAAAATGTTCCGAGAAACTGGCATCATCACCAGAACAAGCCCAAATTTGTACACAGTTGACATTTTTCAAATGAGAACAGGTAGTTTCTACAACTCTTGAGTTTAACAGTTAGGCTGCTGTTCTACAACGTGGGTATCTTTAAGACCCAGGTTCACCTCTTCCTTTTCTCAAAAAGACCCTCCACATAGCATCACCAAAGATGATATAGACCCTGAAGGAAATTGTTTTCCTCAAGGGCTCCCGTGTGGAGTTAATATAAAATAAAAAATAAAACTAGACAGTTATTTTTGCAGAACACCAAATATTATCGAAAATTAAAGTGCAGAGCTCATTTATAGGTACCTACTAATAGGAAGGGACCTAACCGGATAGTTAATTGACAGGCACTCAGATAAGATAATATTACAAGGGCCACTTTATAAACAATGTTGAAATACGTGTAGAGCGGATAATTGAAATTGTAGAGGTATGTCTGTACTAACCCTGACTGGATTGACATCCACGCTCTCCCATTCAATGGGGACATTGGCGGCAGCAAAGATCTTCTGCACAGCCGCCGAGATCTCCGGGCCAATTCCATCTCCGGGGATGAGGGTGCACTTCTTCAGGGCAGCGCTGAAACTGCGCGCACCAGCCGGCCGGGACAAGGCCTATCATCAGAAACTCAACATTACAACATGGAAACAATGATCAAAGAAAAAACTACTTAGGTCTACCACAAATTTAAAAAGCTGAATTAAATTAGCCTTCAATACGTTAAAGATTGAATAATTCTACTCTCCGTGTCCAAGCAATACCTAATCGTGACACGTCCGTGAAAATTTCCTCAAGACTTCAGGAAAATTTTCAGTAAAACTTAACTAAAAATTCATGCATGAGTTTTGAGTCGCGATTTAGATATTACGCGCGTGAATTGAAATGTTATACATTATAAACACCCGTTGCACTAACTTAATTCTACGGTCTTATATAAATAGATAACATTTTGCAACATCTATTTTTTCTTTTTCTTGGGTGCTAAATAACCTCAAGGTTTCGACACTGGAGCCGAGAGCAATGAGACCGACAGTAATTGTACAAATTGATATGATCTTTGTGCATTTTCCGAGTTATTGGAATGACAATTATCTCAGTAAATTAATAAATGTATGATATAACTCACAAGCTTAGAAACAAATCTTGCAGCCATGTCTGAAGGAGCGAGAAAGACGTAAGAAAATTATTTGGAAAGAGCGCATGACCGGATACAGTATTCTGGTGTGGTTATGGTGCCAGAAATGCTTTTCCAGAAAATTAATAAAATAAATAAATTGATTATTTTTAACAAATCCAAGTTCAATGCGCAAAATTAATATTTAAACCGAAAAATTTATATTAAAAGTTCACGTATTTTTTTTTTGCCTTTCTCAAACATTGCAGGCAGAAATTTTCATCTTTTGTAACTGTAATATGTCTGTTTCCGGTGGTAGTATTTGACAACAGACTTGCAACATTGTTTTGTTGTGACGTTTGGTTGACATTTGTATTTCGTGACTGACATTTCGATTGAAAAAACCTCTCGAAAATGGATGTCTCAGTAAAGAAAAAGATATCTTCGTTGTGCCTGGTGTCTCAAAAGAAACTCGAGAGTATTCTGCTAACATGTGGAGAGACCAAGGATTTGATTATTGAGCCGAGTCTTATTGAACCTTTGGAGCGAATTTGTGCAGCTTCTTGGCTAAGGTTAGTTAATGTTAATAAATATGTAAATGTTTTTATAATTGTTTATTTGTTTACGGTACAAGCAACGTTTTACCGTCGTGGGATGTAGTTTACTTCACTTTAAACTCATTAATTAGGTTGCGTAGAAATCTCCTCGCGTTTGTCACTTTATTCGATATAATTTCTTGCAAGTGCAATTCTAATTTATTTTTCAGACAGCGCGGAATCGAAAAAATCTACAAGTTGGATCCCAAAATAAATTCGTCCACAAATGCAAACAGGATTTACATGATACCTTCCTGTCTCATCAAATTTAAATATGTTCTCGACCAAATCAACGGACTGTTGAGTCAGAAGGCTGTGGACGAGAGCACCCGCATTACCATCATCATCAGCCCCAAAGTCCTCGCCGTGTACGAAACACTCCTGGAGGAGGAAGGGCTGGCGGGAATAGCCATCTTAAAATCCTTCCAGTGGGAACTTATACTCATGGATGAGAACGTCCTCAGCATGGAACTTCCTTTTCTCTTCAAATCTGTATTTGTGAACAAGGACTCATCTCTTCTGCCCAGCGTCTCCAACACCCTCTGGACCCTGTTTCAAGTGGTGGGAAAGCCCAGTTTGTTTGTATCCGTCGGCAAACTATCCAGCAGCATCCTGGAGATGTACGACATATTCAGCGAGACCTTTGATCGGGATAAAGCATTTAAAGGGGAGAGTGACTTTGGCGCTCTGCTCCTGATGGACCGCGATCAGGACTACGCCTCGGGCCTCCTCACCCCCGCTACCTACAGCGGTCTGCTGCACGAAATCTTCAATGTCAAATGCGGAAAACTAGACCTGGACATCGCCAATAACAAGTTTCGACAGGGACAACTGGATCTTAAACTCCCCAAACCAGACACTAAAGAAAGCAAATTACCTACCAAAACAATTATGGCTTTGGACAGTGAACTAGACGAGGTATATTCTGAAATCAGATACCGACACTTTTCAACGGTATTTTCTATTTTGAATGCTAAAGTTAAGGCCTTGAATAGTGATGGGGTTAACATTGGAGATTTGGGAATAACTCAAATGAAACAGTACGTATCCACAAAGCTGCAGCAGATCATCGTGACTAAGCGGAGTCTGGCGAACCATGTCCTGGCCTGCGAGGCCATTGTGGCCAACCTCGGAGATAAGTTTGAGGACATCCAGATTACCGAGCGATCCATGCTTTACAATAGAAATAAGAAATCTAACCTTTCCTACGTAGACACCAACTTCTGCACAGATGTGAACATGTATACTTCCCTTAGATTACTCTGTCTTCTGACTTTGACCCAAGGAATCACTTACGAGGAGTACAACGGTCTTATCACAAAATATTTGCACGCTTTCGGTTACAACTTTTTGTACATTTTTCAAAACTTGAGTTCGGCGGGGATGATCTCGGCTCCGTCGAGTGGAAAATTGCAGCTCGGTTTGCCGAACCTGTCCACCATAAGCGATAGACTGCCGAGATGGCAAAACAATTTTCAAACGGCGGCAAATAAATTAAAGCAACTACCGAGTGACAGCGAAGATGTTAAGATGAGCGATCCCACGTGTCCCAGCTATGTGTTTAGCGGGTCGTATATACCAACAGTCGCGGCTATTTCTAAAATAATACTCACTTCTGAAAACACAGCAGATCTTTTCACAAAATTGGCTTCCGTATCGGATGTAAAAGTTGGTGGATCTATATTCGATGATTGCCGAACTAGCGTGGACGATTTGGGAGATAAACTGTCGCAGATCAATATGGATAGTCCTTCAGGCGCTAGTGATCTAGATATCGGATGCAAGGATTTGAAGTTAGCTGCAAATTATTTAAAAGGCGATGTGAAGTTTTCGGTAATGCCACTGCGGCCCAAGTCTTTGTTGGTGTTTGTGGTGGGGGGCCTGACGCAGGCGGAGGTGGCTGCGTGCCATCTGCTCTCCAAGCTCACCGGAGGGGATATTGTGTTGGCCACCGACTCCCTCATCACCGGAGAAAGTCTTATTCAAGCTACCACTTGAGTCCACATTCATTCCTAGAACTGCACTGATGACTTTAAGTTTAGTTCGTTTGTTATTGCTGACCTTTGTATTATATTAATCGAGCGTTTTTTCTTCGAACATTCCTACATGTTGAGAAATATAAGTTATCTATGGCACAAGGCACAACCTGCATATCATAATGGTCAATGCATTTAATTTTAAGTCGTAAGGCTGAGGGTTTGATTTCCGTATTGCACAAAATATGACATTGGAATACGTATGCGGACACCGCAATGTCTGCATTTTAATTATGAAGTTTGATGAGTCTTACAAAATGTCTCTTCAGCTGTCATAAAAAAAGCATTTTTGAAAGGCAATTAGGCCCAGGGAACCATTCATTGGACAACTGCATGGTCTAGCGGTAAGGCTCTTGACTCGCAATCCGAAGGTCGCGGGATCGAATCCCAGCGTGCCAAATAAATTTTATTTGATTAATTCACAAATAATTAATTTAAAATAATAAATAGTATATTTGCAACACGTTCCAGAGTGGAAGATACTCTTCAGTATCGCCCTAGACCACCATTCAGCATTGAAACGTTGCTTGAAATGGCTTTAGCCGTGTTAAGTGACCAGATCTGAATAGCCAGCTCTTCCTCTTTTTCAACCCCACCTCTTCCCCATCTCCTTCCTCTCCCCACTACCTTCAGCCTCACAACATACCTTTCTCACTGGCTCCAGATGAGTTGGGACCAGGGAGCAGTTGGGACTCTTGTGCGGTATTCATATAAAAATTTTTAAAAAAAAGTCATAGTGGCCAAGCTGCTAGCGGTGACTTAGCAGAGGTCCATGGAGTGAGGTTAGTCCAGGTCTTCGTGGCAGATGCAACTGCCCACCGACTGCACCCCAATGGGAGGGGTGGACTAATCCATCCGTCATTCCTGGACACACTGATCCCCACTGACCCACCCCTCTAACCTTTTTCCTTCCCAGAACTTCCCCTTCTTCCTTTCCTAAAGGCCCTCCATACCAGATACCCAGATTATTATATAGGGCCTCCTGTGTGGAAATAATATTAAAAAAAATTAATAAATAAAATATATATTTTTTAAGATTTTATATAAAAATGACAACAAAGCACTGATTGTTTGTAACAAAATGTATTAAAATTTAAATAAACATTTATTTATTTACATCGATTATAACTAAAAAAAATACGCATTGCGGAGAGGTCAAGTGTCAGTTGATCAGTAGATCAGTGATACAGCGTGTTCCCATTGAATGGGTGGTGGAATGGAAGTCTTGTGGAGATCTGGTTACTTGCGCAGGTACTGGGTGAACTTGTGGAACTGTTCCACCAGGGCTGGCATCACGGCGCTGACGGAGAGTTCTAGGAGTCCTTGGAGGTACTGGACGGCAGCTTCGTCTCCCAGATCCAACCTGGAATTAATTATTTATTTTAATTTAGCGAGTCTTAAATATTGTAATATTACAATTTGAACTTAGACTTGAGGAAAGTCAATAAATGGCGCATATTAAATAAAAATGGTTAAATTTATCCAAGACCCCATATATAGACAGAATTTAGTTCGAGAAGAATCTTGTATTCATACATAAAGATAGCAGCCAATAAAAATATGCCATAAGAAAATGAAGATGGTACTTCTTAGTCGAAGAATGATACAGTTAAATTTGATCGAAGGGGATAGGATCCCATTAGCTCAGTGTTCAAGCATCGCCCCAGCAAGGCTAAGGTCCTGGGTTCAATTCCTAGATGCTACCGAATCTTTTTCTGCTTCAAATTTTCAATTGGGAGTAAGAGTGATTAAAATTAATTAATTAATATTCAGTGATTAAAAGAATTAATTGATTAATATTCAGTGATTAAAAGAATTTTGGTTTTGTAAGGCAGGCGTGTGCCGTGTCACAGGAGTTTCGAGTTCATTCAACAGTAATTCGGTAGACTTCGCCGCGCCGGCTGTCAACCGTTCAGCGACATTCAACGTAAAGTTTTTCTGTTCACAGTTCACTGCCGCGTGCGTAACAATATATTTTTTGGTTACTGTTATTATAATACAATTTTTTTCTATTTGTATCTATATACATACCAAAATACATGTACATACACACATAAAAATTTTCATATTTATGTGTGTATGTACATGTATTTTAGTATGTAATCATTTTTCTGTATTTAAATATATATTTTTTTAAATTAATAAAGTTTAAAAATACATTCGAGAGAATCTGTATAAATTTAATATGACATATACAAAATTAATATGACATATATAAAAAAGTTCTTCAACAATAATAAGAGAGTGTAATAAACTTTAATAATAAATTTTATGGGTTCACTGAGAAATAGGTTACACCTGTGTTGGTCCTCCCAAAGGAAACCTTATTGTTCCCTTAACTCTTTGTTTTACCAAAAGGATTTCAACAAGTATTTTCTACCTCTGGGTTAGCCGAACTCCAAAGCTAACAGTTTACCTAGATTTGTCTCTTGAGTCAGTCCTGATAGAGGTTCACTTGAAGTAGTGCGGTAAGCACCGGGAAGCAACTTGCTCTCTAGCGCTAAAACATGACCTTTTATCGGTCATCTCAGCTGTGACATCCCTTCCAGGGATCACATCTGTAAGCCTGAGCGGCAGGGTGAAAAACTAACCAATAGTATCCCTCACTTTAATTAGTAAGAGTCGAAGCGATGCGCGAATGAGAAAGTATTCAAGATCAAAGAACAATCAATATACGCTTGGAAATCTGCATAGATGGTTTGTTACACCTTCATATTATTATTTATTCTGCACCTCCCTTTTTTCCCAGGTATAAATTACATAATGTGAAACATTCAAAATGTATTTTTTAAACATGTTGAAATAATTGGTTGAAAAAGAAACCAACACAAAAGCGATATATTTTTTTACAAACCTCAGTCGATCTTGCACCTTCTTGACAGCCTTGTCGGGCTCCAGTGCGATGTCGGGCACCGTGGCATCCACCATCAGTGAGAACAAGTTCAACATGAGGTTGGCGTGCCTGCAAATCAATACATTCTAATTAAGCACTCGAGCATTTGCGTTAATAATTGGAATACACGTCCAGCATCCGGGATTTGTTAGTGTCCGATTTAAAAATTTCCCACCCTCATTAAAAAAATCTTACCTCCAAAATTTAATACGGAGACTTATATAATGCTTGTAGTGTTGCGAGACAATGAATGCACATCCTTTTTTGATTGTTTATTCCATATTTTTAGGATTCCCAAAAAAATTATAAAAATCATTAAATTTATAAACGCGTGAATTCTGGATAATATTTTCTACAAAATTGGCGTACATAGTATCTACTTGAAGAATATTAAATATTTTGACTTTCACGTGTTGTGTGTAGGTTGATAATCACAGATATAAATTTAAATTCAAGCGCATTTTTTAATATCTAAGGCTGGCTTTACATTCGTAAGTTTTTTCCCGTAATTCGCTCGTGTAAGCGAATTATGGCCAAATTACCAATGTAAACGACACCAAAAGTCACTTAACGTAATTTAAAGCATGTTACAGAACTTCTTCTTTCGGAAGTTTTTTGACAGGTGTAATCGCGTCCGGCGAAATTCCAACCTTCTTACAGCTTATAAAATCAGTTTGATAAGCTGAGGGACTCTTTGTAAGAAATAGTACCAAAATGCGCCGTTGCGAAATGTCAAAAATCAAAAGACATTTGTTTTTATTGGATTATTTTTCCTATAAAACTAGTATTTATTTCCAGTTATTTGAGTTTTCTGAAAATGAGCATCCTTCTATTCAATTATCGGTCCAAACCTTTCTAATCTCAATGTTTATGTTTTTAAAATTACGTATTTGAATACGAAGTCGGTTGCTGTCGGCAGCTGTCAGGTAGCTGTCATTCGAATAAAATGAAAGAAATCCATTAATTTTCGCCTTTGACGGCACAAAAGTGCGTGGAGAATTGTTTAATTAAAGCCAAATTCTATTTCAGTAGTTTATTTGGTCCTTTTCGTCTTTATTGACAAAATCGCGTAAATTTGACAGTAGCAGGTCGTTGTTGAAAGGAAGCCATCTTACCGCAAATAAATTTACAGATGTAAACGGTCGCATGAGCAGTTAAGCAGGTCGAACTTCCGAAAAACTTCCGTGATCATTAATTACCACAAGTCAGATGCATATGTAAACGCTCCTGGGAGTAACCTGTCAAAATCTTACGTAATCCGTAATTTTTAATTACGAGTGTAAAGCTAGCCTAAGACATGGTCAATGATTTGTAAGAAAAAATATTTCAATAATTTCGGTTTGTGAAATATCAATTACAAATAATTCCGAAGAGACGCAAGAAATCTCTAGTTGTAAAGTCAAAAAACTAAGTTAGCTTTGTGATTAATTTTAATTTTTTTTTTTTTTACATTAACTCCACACAGGAGGCCCCGAGGGAAATTATTTTCTTATGTCATCTGAGATGCTGTGTGGAGGGTTTTTTTGATGATAGGAAGGAATGAACATTGGTCTCGAAAAGACCCATGTTGTAGGAAGGAGGAAACAAGAGGTCGGCAAATCGTTCCACAGCCGAGCTGTTGAACACAAGAATGAGTCGAAGAAGCGACCCGTTCTCATGTGACAAATGTCAACCGTGTAATGTTGGGCACGTGTTTGGCGTGTCTCCTGACTATGCACCGGTGCCGAAGGGATCAATGACGCTAGTTCCTCAGAGCATCTTCCATTGAAATACCGGTAGAACAGGGATAACATTCCCACCCGACACCTGTGCTCTAAAGATTGCAATCCGTTTGTTAAGGTGGGAGAATCTATCATGGACCGCCCGTTTCTACACAGAGTCGAGGGTATTTTTCAAGTATTTTGGAGCTCCAGACCAGAGGTGGCTGCCAAATTCAACTGTGGGGCGCACTTGCGATTTGTACAGGACTAGCAGTTGTGTACTATTAAAGTATCTGCGAGCCCTGTACAGTACGCCCAGTAATTAAAGTATACAATGCGCGGGAAGTTTTGAAATAATTCTAATAAATGTTTTAAAATGTGACAATCGAAAAGCATGTAAATAAAAACTACGTACAAAAACTTATATTAAGAATAAAGAAAAGAAAAGATTCATTGAACTAAAATTACCAACATTAAAAGAAACAAGAGAAAGAGATGACTTGATTGAGACTTTCAAAATTTTATCTGGACACTTTGGTTGCCCTGTTACTTGGTATTCAAGACATCTTCACAAACAACACAAATGTAAATTTCCATACAAAACATATTTGCATTCAAATCTAGGAAACACTTCCTTGCGAATAATAGAACAAACTTCCGCAATATGTCATTGATGCTACAAAAATATAAATCAATTTAAAGTTCCACTAGATTCTTATTTGGAGAGAAGAAAGGATTGACTTATTTTAAATCTTAAAATGACACAATAACTAAAACTTATTGTGAAATTAGACATGAAGCATAAACAGAATGCTGCCTGCTCATTAACTAATAATAATAATTAGTAACCTGCGCAGATGGAAGAAGGCGGTGTAGCACTGCTTGCGGAACTCCTGGAAGTGCTCAGAGCCAGCACCGCCCATGGCCTCCACCATCTCGCGGCTGAGCTTCATGGGCGGCGGGAGCGGCTTGGGGTCGCGCCCCAGGATGTAGCCAAAGTCAATGTGGAACAGCGCCCCCGATGTCGTCAGCAGCAGATTGTCCAAGTGTCGGTCCCCCACGCCTGAACAACACAGTAAGACATTATTATGGTAAGAATCAGGAGATACTTACATTTATACAAAAAATTGAGGTAAAGTAGACTTAAGGTTTAAAAACAAATATTTCAAAAATATGTAGGTGTTTCAAAATCTGTTGCGCTGATTAGATTTCTTTGAAGACAATAATTCGCACTCTAGCAAATACACTGCCAAAATTTTGGTACAGTGCTGTCTCACTACCCTGCCACCCTGAAAACTAAGCAAGTGTCCAATTAGTGCATAGGGGTCGTCCATTAATTACGTGATGTTTTTTAACAACTTTTTAACCCCTTCCCCCCTGATGTAATGTGGTGAGGATTTAGACTACCCCCCCCCCCCCCCCCCATACCCAAAATCACATGGTTTTTTTTTGTACAAAGTATATTGAAAATAAAAATATCCAGACAGACATTAAGGTTGCAGATTGTTTTTGACTGGCATTAAAATAATAAAGGAAGGTGTAAAGAAAGGTGTTGTTTCGCATCAGCCCACAACTCATTAAATTCTTTTTGAGCTACACTAGGTTTTTTCCCCTTTTTATGCTCTGCAAATAGGTCTTTATACAGATCACCAGTTTAGACATTGTTCCATTGTTTTAAGGTAAAACATACACGGCAACGATTTACGCTTGTATTCGGCGTCAAAATCACAGACTGACTGGCAACTGGTGAGCCGAGCAGTTGTTGCAACGCGCGGGGAAATCGTTGCCTGGCAACAGTGAGTCAAGGCCACGCGGTTTAGAAATTGTGCGTTCAATGAAAAATAAATACACGTGATATCCCCCCTCTTTGTGATATTTCGTGATTTTTTTTCGAACTGCTCCTCTCCTTTCGAGTCTCATGTGATTAATGGATGACCCCATACATTGATCGTTTAGTTGATTGTCAGTATACCTTTGACTTCGGCAATGAGTTCTTGCAGATGTGTAAATTAAGTATAACATGAAGTTCTTCTTACCTAGAATATATGTAATAATGCAGTAACCCGCACAGCTCTTGATGTAAGTGTCCATAATCTCAGGTTTGATTCCGTAAGGAGACGTTTCCGAGGGATGATGTTTCCTGAAGAAGTTGTGAATACTTCCCTCAGCAGCCAAAGCCTCGGCAACCGTAACCGATTCGATGAACTGCAAGAACCCGTGCTTAGAGCTGGTTGCCAGAACTCGGTACGGAGTCAGTTTCAGATCTAAGTTCTCTCTTCTCAAGAGTTTGTCCATCAGAGTGATCATTTGAAGAACTAATTGGTCCTGTCGCAGATCGTCTCCGTGCTTAAATATAGCTACATATTCGCTTCCGTCCACCGTGATAAATGTCAATTTGGACGGCATGAGCGCAGATTTGAAAAGACTCGCCTTCTTAGCGACTATTCCTTTGATCAGAACACTGGGGTCGAGGGGGAACGGGAGAGGTTCAAAGTTCTGGAAGTTGAACTTGAACATCTCGGGATCTGCCAGGAGTTGCTGAAGTCTCTCAGCCTTCTTGTTGCGGTTGATGCTTTCCCCGGTCACAGATTTCACGAGCTTTACAAGTTTGTCGATAAAGATTTGTTGCCTTGCTAAAAATGATCGCCTTCGCTGTAATTCGGCGTTTCCTGAAAATTGACAAAAAAAATTAACTAGTTGCTTTCCAGGGGACCACAAACTTTTCACATGATAACAGAAAGAAGCAAATGGTTGTGTGGTGTGTGGCAGAAAGATAGGTGACAGACAGTACCATAATCGTTTGAATGAAGGGACCAAAGTATTCAAATGTGAATATCCACAAAATATGCAAGGCTTAAAGTAAGCGTGATGAGTAAGAGTAAAGAAGGATTGCTTAGATGATTTAGGCACGTCGAGCGAATGAATGAAGAAAGGAGTGTAAGGAGAATGCATGATGCGAATGTGAATGATAGAAGAAGTTGGGTCATATCAAGAGTCAGAATAACAGGAGGATATTATGAGAAGATGTATGAAAGTGACTGAAGCAAGGAGTGTGTGCAAAGACTGAGTTGTTTGGCAGTCCGTTCTCTCTGCCTCACCCTGCGGCGAAACAGCGTTATGGTTATTTAGTTAGTTAGTTCAATTGTTACTTTTTCTTTTCAGCACTAAGTGAAGTGACTAATTGTATACGTTTGTTAGTTACCTTTAGCGAGGGTCTGTGAGAAGGTCTTCATGACTGTGAGGTACATGTCGCGCACCACTCCGTCCTGCTTGACGCGTGTGTCCTGGTCCTCGCACTCGATGAGCAAGTACCAATACAGGTAGTTAGCTAGTGCCGAGTTGCCGCACGCTCGCTCTATCAGGAATGAGGCCAGGTTCCCCTTTATGTCAGTCTCACCCATTCCATTGCTGGAGAAAAGAATTCAATCATCACTATGCAAAACAACATTTATTTGTTACAATTAAAACAATGACACGGTGTGCTAGCTCCGGACTACATTCGACAGGCAAAAATCATCTAGATCGGTGAAGAACAACCAGAGACCATTTCGTATGCCCTGCGAGCCTTTTCGTACTTCCCGTTTGGCTAAACAAAATTTCAAGAAGTTTGCGGTAAAGAGTATTCAAGATATCTGTTATTTTAAAAAGGATTGAGCGGAAAACTTCAGTCTTTCTTGAAAGTTTTGAATCAGCCGCTCAAAATAATAAGATTTTTCTTAAAAATTCTTAGACAAAATTTCAAGGTGCAACCTTAGTGCAGAAAAAAAATCACCTACGCAGCGCAGCTTTTTTCTTGTTGAGATCTGTTTGATACATTTTAAAAGCTTCCGTTTTACAAAATACCAAAGTTTTTGTGACCAAATTTTGTTTTAACGTTCCAAGTGAAAAAATTAACAGTTTCCCAAGACTGCAAGTAGACAGTAATTTTTTGTACATTCTTTATTTCAAAATGTTAAAAATTGACAGCACTTATTGGTTTGGCTTGGAAGATATAATTTTTTTGTCTGAAGCGCTTGTTTTTTTGCATTCTAACACTATTTTATTAAAAAATTACCATTTTAGAAAAGATAAATAGGTTTAAGGCACCACCAAATGCAAATTCAACAATGCCAAGGCTACTCCCTACAACCCGCAAACAAATTGAAAATGGATAAATTTGCTCTCAAGCTAAAAAGATTGATCAGCATTGATCTAGATACTAATCTTGCCAAATGGGATGAAACATCTCACTACCAGGTATTGAGTTTAGGACTTAATCTGGATCTCTAAGAACCCTAAAGAACGACACATCTTGCTACCAGGAATCAGGCTTAAACCCGCGATTCATATCTACAGGTTCAAGGCCGTGCATCTATTTTTATAGGCCACCCTCAGCACATTATTTAGGTACCGGGAGAGTAGGTCACTAATTGGGTGAATCGTAATTTGCTTGTACAATTAGAGATCTATGATGACCTTCATTTGTAGAGAGAGTCTTAGGTGAGAGCAAGAAAGTATTCATCGAAAGACTTTGTCTCTTCACAAAACAAAATGTACCTTGCACTATAATCAGTCATTCAGTGGAACCCTATTTAAAGCTAACAAGAGGCCACTAAAGGGTAAGGAAACTGAAACTGAAAAACGATTGTAAGTATGTACATAATTCTAAAGATATTTCTTGTAAATCTTACCAATAGATGTCGCTGATGTCGGCGTTGTTATTGGATTGACTCACGTTAAAACTGTTGAGTGACTGATTGTCCAGAGCGTTAGCATTGTTCATATCATTGTACTGAGAGGAAATTATAAACGGCTGTGGAGAATCTGAAACACACAACATACACAGAATAAATAATACATATTCTGTGCTTTTTTAGAGGATCTTAAATGATTTTCTTTAATTAAACATCCTCTTCGGCCTTTAATAAATAATTTCCACAAGCTGAGGCGCTGAGATAGAGTCTCAATCCGGCCTGATGCACCTAACCTCCAAAAGGTGAGTAATCATAGTAACAGTAATAATGGTTGGTAACAACTAACCCACAGAAGCAGTGACACTGGTTGAGATATCCCTTTTGTCTATCTGAGAGGTGCTAGCGGTATTGACATTAGGGGGAGATTTAGATTCTGCTAGTGTTGATGTGGAAGCCTCCACACTGGGATTTAAATGCTTATAAACTGAAACAAAAACAGAATTGTTGAACCACAATTATATAAGAATAAAATTACATGCATCTATAATCTATACTATAAATGCGAAAATGAGTGTTTGTTTGTTATGCTTTCACGCCTCAACCAATAAACCGATTTTAAAAATTCTTTCATCAAAAGAAAGCTACATTATCAGCGAGTAACGTAGGTTGTATATAATGGTAAGTTCTGGCATTATGAAATTTGTATAAATGAAAATGTATGTATTTCATATATTTTAGCGGCAGGGAGGAAAGGCAGGGGGAAGGTGGGGTTCGCGGAGAGGGAGGGTGAAGGCGGGGAAGGTGGAAGGGAACGGGGACGCACGGAAAAGGACATGCAAGGAGAATCAATTTATTTCTTTGAATGGCAATGCACATGTTGCTAAACCATTTGAATGAATGAATGTATGAGTGAGTGAGTGAGTGAGTGAGTGAGTGAGTGAGTGAGTGAGTGAGTGAATGAACGAATTAATGAATGAATCAGTGGTATTTCCACCTAATACCATGCAAGCGAAGCCGGGGGGAAAATCTAGTAACATTATATATTCATAAAGGATAGTATTTACCTTCTTTGATTTCATCAAAATTTTCATATTTTAATGCTTGAACTAACTGAAGGAGGTAAACCATCAAATCTTCATCTGGAGCCTGTTTCAGTCTCGATATGGCGTATCTGGAAATCCACACATTTCTCCATAAATAATTAAGTATACAATTCAATTTAGGTTTAGTTTTACGGAGCGACTTATCAATATTATTTAATGGAATTTCCCATATTTAGAAGTGAATAAATTAAGATAATGCTGGCCCAGTTGTTTTGAAAAAATTCAAATGTAATATTGTTATCAAATGGCCATTCAGTGCCATGTTTTTTTATGGCATTTGAAAGGTCTCCGTTAAACACCACGTTCTAAGTGCATTTCAGCTTTCATCTTATTGTAAAGAGCTGACAACAACATGAAAGTTGTCTTCTTCTGCTGATCACAATCTGCTCAAAAGCTGAAACGTACTTAGAATCGGCATTTAACGGGAACCTTTCGACTGTCAAATAAACAAAATAGCGCTGAATGGCCACTTGATGACAATGTAACTTTTGAATTTATGTGAAACAGCTCACTCCAAGAGACAGTAGAATTAATTTACCAAGAGGAATTGCTTTTCCCGGTGTAGATTAATTAAGCAATAATACTTATTTATTTATTTATTCACGCCTTGAAGGCTTTTACATGTACACGTTATTATAGTTACAAAAGTTATTTAACATTGTATTAAAAAATTATTAGCAGAATTAAAAAGAAATGACAATATTAGAATAGTAATAATAAAATTTATGTCAGAATTTTAAAAATTTCTGATATGAATTTTGGTAAAGAATAAATGAAAATATCAACAGAACTGAATTTATTTCCAAGCCTATGAATGTAGTCTTTGGATTGGGGAGTTAATGAAATAGTTAGTTTTTGGCGGATAAACAAAGAACAGTTCTGGAAGTCTCGTGTCACGATTTGGTACTCGGAATGTTATTAGTTTTGTTAAGTCAGGTGCGTCAAGTGATCCATTAACTAATTTGAATAAAAGTACCAGATCGCTCTCGGTTCTTCTACACGATAAGTCAGTTAAGTTAAGTAATTTCATTAAATTATCATAATTAATTTGTTCAATGGGTATAGAGAGTTTGAAATTAATGAATCTTAAAAATTTATGTTGAGCTCTCTCAATTTTTAATTGATGTGTTTTATAGTATGGGGACCAAATAGTTGAATTGTATTCTTGTATACTTCTAATTAAAGCAGTGAAGAGAATTTTAAATGAATAAAGTGACGTAAAATCTTTAACTGTTCTTAAAATAAATCCCAAACATTTCATAGCCTTATTAAAAATTCATTAATGTGTGGAACAAATGTTAATTTTTCATCAAATACGATACCCAGATCCTTGATTTGAGACAAAAACAATACAATAATAAATTTGATTTTAAAGCCTTGTTCACACAATCGTGCTTACTCAATCCAAGTAAAACTGACGTGTAAGAAAGAAGGCTCGACGCTATGTCTGTGCGTAAAGTTTTATTCAACAAGACTGACTTGACATTTTATGTATGTCGAACAGATGAGCCTCAGCATCTTTACAAAAAAAAAAAACAGTGGCTTTGTTTAGTGAGTCTCGCATTGCTCGCGGATCAACACTGTCACCCGTATTCAGAGTCGATACTTTAGTTCAAGGAGTCTTCCTTTCCTTTAAAAAACGTAGTTTTCTATTCAGAGAACTACTAAGGTCGGTGTGACGTCACTTTGTAAGGAAGCTACCTTCCTTAAGATTTCTAAAATATTTGTATTCAGAGACAGCTCTACGAAAGTCTCTACGACACTGCGCTTGCGCACTATTGCATCCTTTGAATTCGAACTGTCAAAACTCAAGGTTGGTGGGAGGGGTACCTTTGCCTTTCAAAGTAGGTGTTTTGTTCCCAATTGTTGCTGTTGAAGACGTAAAACACTAGAGATGGAAATGTTGGCAATTTTTTTTGAACTTCGCCACTCATAACACACGATTTTAACAGCCCAAGGTTCGTAGAAAATGTTTTAACACGCATTTTCGACGAAGCTTGCGACAGCCAACGATGCCAGAACGATGTCGGCTAGAAAAGATAACAGCGATGCATTTACTAATTCCTCTCTTATTTCTATTTTACGCTTTAATAAGTAATATGGCGGGATATTTGCATATAAGTAGTTTGAACACATTGTTTTTCATTAGGCAATTAACAATCTAGAATTTATTGTCGAAATGCAATGCGAAACGAATGAACCAACGGAGCATAAATAAACCAATACGCAGACTTTTGACAGGCCGGTATTGTTTTTAACTTTTGAGTTTTTGAATTTTGAATTTTAAACACACAGTTTGTCACAAAACGGGGTATGTTGTTCCAATAGAAGCGGGACATCGACAATTTTAGGATGACGTCACAATATTTTTTCGGCGTAGACATAGGTTACATACCTTAGGAAAGGAAGCTCAAAGTGTGGACTCTGCATAGAGGCGTTAAAGGTAAGGACGGTTCCTTCCTTTACTAAGGTAAGGTCGAGCCTTTCCTTAGACAAAAGTTAAGGAGCGACTCTGAATACGGGTGTGTGTCACTATTAACTTATCGATGTAACATACTCACTCTAGAGCAGCGGTCGGAAATTAGTTTTGGTTGCGGGCCGTATGAAAATTTTTTTGGGGGACAAATGTCATCATCGTGCCTCGTGTCGGACCTAGCGACTAGAAGCGTTCCCAACATTATCTGACGTATATTTTTCAATGCAAAAAAAAAGTAAGACAAAAAACACAGAAAAAGCGCGTGTCGTTCGTTCTTAATAACTAACATTTTTGATTTCTTCACATGTATGGTGGGAAGGAATAATCGTCCGTTCAAAGATTTTCCCTTCTACGTCTGCGGACCAGAAGGGAGCACTTCACAGGCCGCCAATTGCCGATCACTGCTCTAGAGCCTGGCTTGATAGCTCGAAGCGAGTAAGTACGAAAGAAATTAGAAGTTCTAAATTGCCGAGAGCCGCCTCAAAGCGAGCTATCGGCTCATGAGTTGCCGTCCACACGGCGATACTTATTCCGATATTCATCATCATGTACTAGGCATACGATGTACGTACTAGGCATAAGAGGTGCATTTTTTTTAATCAGTCCCGAGGACTCTCTTATGTCCAGACAAGGGAGGACTGAGAACTGACCTACGAACTGCGGGGTGTGTGAAGTTGGGTGTGAGCAGCTCCAGAGCATCTTCCACATCCATGGGGGCCCACTGTTGCATCATGCCCAGCGCCTGTCGCACCTCCGCTGTGCACACCAATCACAAAAAAAATCTTTAGCACTGACATCTTCAAATACCCACAGGGTAGCAAGCATAGAATAAATAATAACAGCTGCGAGCTAAGAGGAACAAACCATCTTGCGTGGGGCGGGAATTGGTCGTAGGTGTTACCTTTAAGTGATTGGCTAATAAATGAATACGACATACGCAGGCAACTCGCATAGCAGTATTTTAGTCTTAGAAAATGAAATCCTGCTTACAAACAAGACACCCTTTTTACAATGTGCATGAATAATTCCTCTTTGTATATTTGTCTCTAGTTGTATCCACACATTCCCAAGGCTTATTTACAAAAACTGAATATTCAGTTTGGTAAACTTTTATAAAAATATATATAATTTTCATCATATTTTAGTAGAAAAAAACCTTTTTATTCACCTTTATTGACAAAAGACAACTATTTTCATTCGCAGCAATGGAAAGCACAGCATTCAAAACTTCAATACAAAATGTCACAGAATACAGATATAAAATATTGTAAATGGCTGTCAGCTGTCATCTCATAAGGCCAAAGCAAATCGAGTTATTTTTCGAGAAGATAGAATGAGAAAAAACATTTTTCATGTTGTAAATCAATAATGTCATTATTTATTTAAAATGTTAGCTATTTAGAAGTAAATAATTTACCATATTAAATTATATTTTAAATAAAATGAAATCAATTAAATTGTTAGAAAAATTGTTATTTGTTCCCTGACGTTATAAAAATGTACTGGAGGAATTTTCAGAAAATTCCAAAAAAAATTTGGAATGATTTTCAAGCTAAAAGTAACAAATAATTCACAAAAAATGTATGAACGTTCTCATCTATGTTCTGGGATCAAAAGGTAAAACAATAGGCAACATATATGGTTGCATATGAAAAAATTAATTTTGGGGGACTTGTATGTATGAATTTTATTAAAAAATAAACATTACCGTTCAAACTCCAATTGACACACTTCAGGAACTTGGTGAGCGCCCTCTTCTGACTGCTGAGGTAGAATCGGAACTTCCAAACCAGGTCCTGCTCCTCTCCACTCAACGGCTTTGTGGACGGGTAGGTCACGATGGCTGTCAGCAAATCCCGCACGCTCGCGTTGGGCTTCGCGTCGCGGTCCGACAGACCTGACCGCAGCGAGCGCGCTAGCTTGTGATGCTTGCTCTCCACCAGGTTCTCCTGCGTGCGAAAACATGTGAAAAAATGCTTGGCGCGTTTGAAGAGCAGCTTCACGAGCCCTTCCGTGGCACAATGCTGCTTGTACGATACCATGGTCGTGGGAGTTGCAGCCAAAGGGGCTTTCTTAGTTTTAAAAAAATCCATTTAAAATTTTGCAACAACAGTTTAGTCACAAACAATTTTAAGTTGCGTAGAGAGGTATGAGCTATACCAATAATTGTTTAAATTGTCGTCAATAATAATATTTTGATAAAGACCAACCAAAAACCAAAGAGATTTCTCTACAATAAAGGATGCAGGATAAAAGAGATTTTGGAGGCCTGAACTTAGATGTGGAAGAAAATACCACAGCCTTAGGTTTAAGGAATTGGAAGGATACAGTAGACCTGTAGGATTTGAGGCTTTACTTAGAAATATGGTTGTTTTGCCGATAACGTATTATGTATAGTTTTGTCACAATTTTTTTATTTTAACTTATGTTTGATTACTGATTATTAGATAGTGAAGTTAGATTACGCATCACATGGTCAAAATAGAGTTCAAATTTTGTAGTTTCAGCTCTGTCAAATTACAAAACTTAAGAGCATTCGGTCAAAATTTATTATTAATCGGACATCTTTTCACAGAAGTCTTCGTAAAATTACACACTAACTGGCGCATTTAAACCACATTGAATCATTGAAATATTTGAAAATAAAACAAATCACAAACAAGGTTGTTTCAGATCACTTCTAGTTCCAAGAAATCGTGAATAAAATCACAGTTGCACATCACAAATTTCTGCAAGTTGATTTCAACGATCGCGGAGGAATTTAAGTCCATTTTAATTTTGCACATAACTGTTGTCGTAAGATATTGATTGAACAAATAAGGTCAGCAGCACTAAGGAAAGCCTACACAGTTCAGGAATAGAGTTTACAGATTAATACTTGTGAAGGGTGTGCAGTATGCAGTACCGTGCAATGTGCATTCAACTTGCATGAAAGCGAAAGTGCTAATAAACAGCTTATAATAATATGTGGGTAGACTAAGAACTGTACTGTGTAATGTTACACTTTACCTCCGGATCACACACACACATGTATAAACACAATGTATCATACTATAAATATTATTGTGTTCGCGCTTCTCTCATCATTTTATATCTGAGATATTTTTCACAATATTTTAGTTTCGTTTTTAAACAATCTTACATTAACTAACATCACCATTTTGTGCTCAATAGACAAACAACTCATTAAAATTATGGTAAATATTTCCCTAATAGGGACACGCTTAATATTCACTTTTTATTTCAGATACACTGAATATCAGTTAAATAATAACTAAAAGTAAGTATTTCACTTTCCGAAATTGGAAAATAATGCATTTTAGTAGATATTTCATTAAAAAACCGACAATTACACATCTTTTCTTCACGCCATGTTTTGATATAATAATATTAAAATAGCTTTTTAGGCTAGTTTTTTTTTCCTTTTTTAATTAAACCCAAACTAAGAACCTAAGGACCTATTTTAGGGTCATATATTAATATTTTGGATTAAAAAAGAGAAGAAAAAAAACTAACCTCAAAACTTTGACATCAATGACAATGGTCGCCGAGCGAATATTCGTTTTTAATTTTAACAAAATAACTATTAAAATTCATTATTTTTCAATTCCGGAAACTGAAATACTTACTTCCCATTATTATCTAACTGATGTTAAGTGTTTTTGTAATAAAAAGTGCATATTGAGCGTGTCCCTATTAGGGAAATAAATACCATAAATGCTATTCATTTGATAAATTCCTCTTAGAATCCATACAGATATTTAATTGGATTGGACTAATTTATTGATGGATGCAACTATTTTCTGTAAAGACATACATCATAAGCTACGGAGCTTTCAAAAATATTGATTTAGCGATACAATGTATATATGATGCCACATCAATTTAGCGACACAATACGATGCCATATCAGTTTATTCACACAATAGAATACAACATCAATTTAGCGGTATGATAGGATGCCATATCAATTTAGCGAAACAATACAATGCCATATTAATTTAGCAACATAATACGATTCTATATCAATTTAGTGATATGTATAATGTTATGGATACCATATCAATTTATTTATTTATTCATACACGCCTTGAGGGCTTTTACAGAATTTAGCGATACAATGTGATGTTATATCAATTTAGCGATACGATATGATGCCTTTTCAATTTAGCGATATGGTACAATGCCATATCAATTTGCTTATATGCATATTTTAGCGAAACGATACGATGCCACAACGATTTAGCGATATGATACAATACCATACCAATTGGCATTACATATATTATTAGCGAAATGTTACAATGCCATATCAATTTGCATATATGCATAATATGCATATGTTAGCGAAATGACATGATGCCATATCAATTTAGCAATATGATACGATTCCATTTTAGCGACATAATGCAATACCACATCAATTTAGCGACACAATATGATACAATGCCATATTGGTTGTTCCATATTTTTCAATAACATCTCTAAAAGAGTGTTGAAACTCAGGCAATGTTGGGTAGTAACTACATTATATTATTATAACATTGCTAACGGCACACATATTTGAATGAAGTTTAACTGTCATGTCACGAAATTTGGCTACCTCGACATAGATTATCTATAGCACGTGTTTGTTGCGTTTAAGTGTATTTATATTTCTCTATTTTATAGTAAGTAGGTAGTTAAATTAGGATAACATTATAAAAGTAGCACATATCCGTACTAGATATTTGTGATTTATATTGTACAAGGGCTGTCCGTTAAATAAGGTCTCCAAGGTGCTGCAATCACAAGGAACGATTTTAAGTGCAATCCGACAACACTGGCGTGTAGCCTGGTTCCCTCACGCCAAATCCCTACCATACTGCACACTCTGCGATGCTTAGTCTCGGCATGGCAGCGGTTAATTCGCCGCGCCTGCCAGTTGTGAATTACGTTATGTAATTTGTTTTTAAACTTCATAACTGAATAACAAAGCTTAATTCACACCTGGCGGGTGCGGCGAGTGGAAGCTCCATCGCGATCGGCTGACGCCGAGAATAAACGTCGCAGAGAGTGCAGCAAAGTGGGGGAACCAGGCAACACGCCAATGTTGCCGGATCGCCCGTAAAATCATTCCTCCCTTACCTTAGAGACCTTATTTTACGGACTGCCCTCGTACCTTTTGATTAAAAAATAATTATTCAGTTTGGTGAAGTATTGTGACCTCAAATACAAAATTAAGTTTAGTATGAAAAAGGCAGCACAGCCATTCTTTTTAATTGTATAACCTTAACTTTTTTTATACCCATTTTGGTCATTAATATTTAATTAGATTCACTTTAAAGCATAATCATGAAGTTTGCAGGTTTATTATGTCTGAAATATCAGAACCAATTTTTAGAAAGCAATGTCGTATAAATCATGAGTTAAGGAGTGTTGAAATATTCATGGAACTGTCAAAAAACTCTTTCAGTCTTATTTATCAAATAAATTTCAATAAGAAAAAACATTTGGCTAAAAGCATTAAAACTTGGATAGTGACCGCTGGTATCTTATAAAATACATTGTTTTCGAATTGCATTATCTCAGTTGCTTAGTTACCGCTGATTATGGGTTAGACTTTATTAATAATAATGTAAACATTTTTTAAATCATCATTAGCGACACCATTTTTTTGATCCCAGAGATACGGTGACCTTGAAGATAAATTAAAAGAGATAAAAACTACATGGTGATTTTATCAACCTCAGCTGTGATATCCCCAGATCGAGACATATTAATCAGCGGACACTAAATTCAATAATCAATCAAACATTAATTAGGTTTAGAAAGAAGTAAGGAAGTTAACATACCTGAAGTATTTCATGATCCGGAACTGTGACAATATCGGCTTGAGCCCTGAACTGATACATCTCATCTCCGTCTTGCTCGTAATACACTACTGCGTGCTGAAACAAGTTATCATTTATTATTTTTATGTAATGCTAACGTTAACTATGTATTTATTTATAAACATTGCAACATGTATCCCAAGGATTTTAACCAGAAATTCCTGAGCATATTTGGATTAAAAATGTACATGTAATTTTGCTGTCCGATGATATGTTTTTTCTATTAAAAACAAAAACAACAAAAAAATTTCACTTATCCCTTCTATACATTGCAACGGGAAGAGAGGTACGCGCTGTTTCGTGTGTTACCATGCTTTAGAACCTGATGGAGAGCTTATCATGCGACTTGCCGCTATTCTTTACTGGACTACCGGACCACTCAGTTGTGACGATTTTTACTCCAAATTTGCTCAGGAATTGCTGGTTAAAATCCTTAAAGCAAGCCCCCTTAACCGCTCGAACGATAGTTACCTAAATTTGGGTGGAACTGCTAATGTCCTTGAGCAATAATTACACAAATTTGGGTAGCACCGCTAATGCCCTTGAACGATAGCTACCCAAATTTGGGTGGAACTGCTAATGAGCAATAATTACACAAATTTGGGTAGCACCGCTAATGCCCTTGAACGATAGCTACCCAAATTTGGGTGGAACTGCTAATGTCCTTGAGCAATAATTACACAAATTTGGGTAGCACCGCTAATGCCCTTGAGCGATAGCTACCCAAATTTGGGTGGGACTGCTAATACCCTTGAGTGAAAGCTACTCAAATTTGGTAGGTAGGTGATTTTATGGACTAAAATTAATTTATACATTTTTATAAAATCTAAATATATGGGATAAACTCGTAGAATAAAGAATATAACGCTGGAAATGCCTTCCATACAAATTTGAATGGAAACCAATGTTCCATTTAGCCCGACCTCCAGCTTTCTGTCTCACTCACACTTGCAATCTACGATTGTAGATCTCCATCCCATTTGAATTTCAAAGCAAAGTTTTGTATGGAATTACAGGCCCAAATTAGGCCGACTATTGCATCACGAAACACGCCCACAAGACAGTTCTTGTGTTTTTCTTTATTCTATGGAAAAAAGAAAAAGTTCATATTTGTGTTTCCGTATTAACCGTTTGAATGCTAATCGTCGATATTTCAATGAACGAATATCTATCATAAATTGGGTGTCATTGATATATCGACGATATGATGCGCAGTACATCTCTGGTATTGGGACGATGCGCTGCGTCCGCGGTGTGTTGCTTTTCGCTTCTTTCAATAAATAGCAACAAAAAATTACCAGGTCGCAGTTTACCTCAGCCATAATAGAAGCACTCGAAGTGGATGGCGAAAAAAAATCTTCAGATACACCATCCACTTCAACAAAAATTTTTGGACTTGAAAAACTTCCGGGGACTAAATTGTGTTGCTGCGTCGTGGGCAGCAATAAAGGTGGCAACGGACTAAAGCATTCTTCTTTGATTTGTTCGGGTTGCAAGAAGGGTTTGCACGGGGTTTGCTTCGACAAACATATTTATGGACAGCAGTAATTTTATTTTTTCAACATTTGATTGTATTTTTTCCTGGGCTTGTTTTTATTTTGTGCTTATGTATATTTTTATATCACAATGCTAAGTTTCCTAAACAAATAAAAAAAAAAGAATTAATAAAATATCTCAATATTTGACCAAGTTATGATTTTTTATTCAGCATCCCAATTTTTCATTTTTTTCCCTGTTTTTTAACACGCAATTTTAGTACATTTATGAAAAAAGGCCCAGCACACAAACGGTTAATATTCAGATGTTTGATATTTTTGGAACGAGCACGGCCAAATCTACAACTGGAAATCTGAATGATTGATTATCGCTCATGTGGTTACAAGGTTCTCACATAAGAAGTTTTCATGCTTTTGAAGAAAAAACTAACTGACTAAACCATCACGCCGATTCTCGGATAGAATGCACCTCAGTACTCTGCCTTGACACACATCTCTGTTTCATTCATTTAATGCAATGTCTCGTACACACTCTTCTGTTATTTTACTATTGTTTACCCAAATAATCTCTGATGGAAGATAATTTTTTCACACTCAGATAACGCCTGATTACTGAACGTGGCAGACTTCTGAAGTTGCGGATTAGTGAGATTCAACTGTAGTTGGAAATATTAAATGGTAAACAATCTAAAATTAAAAATATATTTATCACTGCTTACTACAACAACAAAAATTATTGCACAATTAATAAATGGTACCTATGCAATTATTGCGGAGTATGTGGTAAGCAAGTGAATAAATTACCATAAGTGAGCATTTTTTTTATGTTTCTCACTTCCAATACATATCTTTCGTATTTTTCAAAAAACAGTTATGTCAGTTTTATCCAAAGTGTTTATTTGGTTTATTTTTTTTTTAAACTGTTCCTATTGAAAGCACTTTTGTTTTTAATTTTCCTTTTAAATAAAAGTTACAATTTTAAATAGTATTTATTTTTTGGGCCAAGTCTTGATTTATTTTTTGGGCCAAGTTTCCCAAATAGCGCTAAACATCACTTTGTATTATGATAGCACAAGCAATACCACAAATAATTTAACTGAAAATTATATACGGGTAGTTAGAGAAATGTCTAAAGTTAGTAGTTGTCTAGTAAAGTATTATCATTATGCAAACCATACAATAAAATATATGAACCATCTTATCCACGTCCAAACACCATTAGATTCTAAGTCAGATTGAGTAAAAAAGGTCCAGGGCCTAAATGATGTCCCTATGTATCGATTCCATTGCTAATAAGATTTTTTTTAGTCTGTCAAGCTGTATCCATCATATGGTAAATGAAATTTTATAAAATATTTTTAATTCGTATTTTACCAAAATGCTAACCGGTTTTTCTAAATCGTGTCTACGTACCCGCGTCTACTCCAAACAGACGGTGGATAGTGCTGGCGGCCTCCAAATTTGTTTACAAGTTTCAAAAATACCTAATTGGAGTGAATGAGCAGTTTGATACTTTCTCCTTAATTAAAGACTTAAAACTTGGACTGCTTTACAAAGAATACTAACGATATGTATGTTTGTTTATTTTTATTCATGTACATTTATGAATTCTTTCAATGTTTAACCCGGCGAGCGTAAGGTTGGGTAAAATTTACCCGAGGCAGTTTATGTTGTTCGATAATTTTAGTTTGCCATCCTCAACTGTTCCGCGCCCCAGAAGTAGCTGCGCAGGGGGAGGTAAGGAAGCGACAAAAAAGGAGGATTTAGTCAGTCGCCACTCAGTGAGGTAGTTAGTCGTTGACAAAGTTGTCAGCGGGTAAGTTTCACCCACCTAGGGCTTGGTGTTACTACTTCTCAAAAGTACTAAGATCATTGTAGAAGAAAAAAGCTATTATAATTCTTGTTTTTATTCCTAGTTTCTAATAACAAATACTAAGAAAACAGGTAAAATAAGAGTGCTTTCAAATTAAAATAGTAATAAGTCAAGAATACTAAATTATGTCTTGATACTACATTATGTGTTTTTTTTTTTTTTTTTTATAGTTAATACCGTACAAGAGTCCCAACTGCTCCCGTCTGGAGCCAGTGAGACTATGGCATCCCCAATCGGGGTATGTTGTGAGGCTGAAGGTAGTGGGGAGGGGAAGGAGATAGGGAAGAGAAAGGTGGGGAAGTACCTGGCTATTCAGATCTGGTCACTAAACACGGCGAAAGCCATTTCAAGCAACGTTTCAATTCTGAATGGTGGTCTTACACCAGGGCGATACTGATAGTATCTTCCACTCTGGAACGTGCCGCAAATATACTATATATTATTTTAAATGAATAAATTGTGAAATAACACAAATTAATCAAATAAAATTTATTTGCGCACGCCGGGTTCGAACCCGCGACCTTCGGATTGTGAGGCGAGAGTCTTGCCTCAGGACCACGGAGGCCGTCAATGTTAGCAGTATTGAAATAAATGTCCCCAATTCCCATTGTTTAAGATGCCACTATATTTTTCACATAAATACATTTAAAAATAATATCGCCTACTTTAGCCCTCTGACCCAGATGTGTCGACTATAAAACAAGATAGAGTGTGCTGAAGTAGATATTTTTGTCGATAATTTTTACGGATTCAAAAAAAAAGTTCTGGTGCTGTTAAAAAATATTAAGATGAAGCCATGCGACGTATTGCAAAATCATACAAAATCGTGTATTTTTGTTTTGAAAATTTAATCGCTTGGAAGTATTATATATGCTTCAATTAAATACTGCGTGTAGAACGTATCTTGGCCCTTAAAAATATCGGTCATTTTTTTTATAAGTCTTTTAATAAGCCTAGAAAAAAATAAAGTATTAGGTCTATAAAAAAACACTTTCAAGTGCAAACTCTCCTACTTATAAACCCTTTTTCGGATTTAGTTTTATTGCATAATGTGGCAAATTTAGTTTCTTTTATGATAATCGCGAAAAAAATTGATATTTATGCATGAACTTCACGAAATAAAATAAAATGTGCATTTTCGCGTTGTTATTTTTGACTTCAATCAAGACCGCCGGCATTCGACAAAAATGTTATTTCAAAGTGAACCTTATGCCATGGACATAAGGACCACACAATCGTCACCGCCTTTTTGTCGCATTCTCCACCCAACCGTTGTGGTGGACAGACCTGTCTTCGACTTAGTGACTCTCTGCGCCGTAAAATGTTATTCGAGTTTACGTACAATCGATTTTTAAATTTCCTAATTATATATGTAGATGTTTGAATGAACCGGTTAACCACTTTATAATTTACTTTATTTATATAATAATACTCGTATTTGAAAAAAATATATATAATTCTGTTGCCAAATGTCGTTTGAAGTAGGCAATAACTTTGCCTATGATTTGACATTTACAATTTTAAATCTGGCGCGCTTTTGAGTATTAAACAGTGACAACAGTACCGCACAGTGAGCAAATTTCAATACATGGTTAACAATTTAATATTAATAAATTCGTTTCATTTTCCGTATAAAACGACCTCCTTGAAGTACTGGATTCACCTTTTGAATAAGTTACATTATTTTTATTTAAAAAAACGCGATTTTTAAAATTCCGCCGCAACATTGATGAACTAAATTATTTTTACCTTGATAACACTGGCATAAATCTAACTATGCACATCAAATCTCCGTAGAAGAGAAACTTATTAACTTTAATTAATTAACTTTTATTGCCAAGTTCTTACTTTCGGGGAATGATTAAATATATTTTTTTGTGTATTAATACCTAAATTACAGTCCGAAGCTTTCCCGTTCAGTTGTTAACCGCCAAGCTGTTGGTGAATATTTTTGTTGAAAATTGTTATTTCCAATATTTTTATTTTTAAATAAATGCAAATTGTTCAGAAGAATTTTAAACAATCCAATTTATTAGCAGTTCAAATATAATTGTAGGCCTCCTGGTCAAATGTATTTGACGGCCTCCGTGTATGAGGGGAAAGGCTCTCGTCTAGCGATCCGATGGTTGCGGGTTCAAATAATTAAATATAATATATTATGGTATATTTATGGCATGTTCCGGAATGGAAGATACTCTCAGTATCGCCCTGGTGTAAGACCAACATTCGAAATTGATACGTTGCTTAGTGACCAGATCTGAATAGTGAGGTACTTCCCCACCTTCCTCTTCCCAATCTCTTTCTCTTCCTCGCTACCTTCAGCCTCACAACATACCCCAATTGGGGATGCCATAGTCTCACCGACTCCAAATAGCAGAAGTTGAGACTATTGTGCAGGCGCGGCTGGCGCAAACGTTCAATGGTGCGCTGAACCGCCAACAAAATTGAACAACAATTTACCTTATTTCGGCTCGTTGTATTTCTATGTAATGTGTTTAATTATAAAATTGAGCACAATCTTTAAATATAATCACAATTAATTACCTATCTAACAATGTTTTGCGGCCAAATAAACGCAGTGTTCCCGCCCGCCCGCCCCCTAATACGGCGGCTAGGAACGAGGAACCGAGGAACCGCGGTAGGTACATACCAATCCGCGCGCCAGAACAAAGCGCCCCGTAGCTTGAATGAAGCTCGTAGTAAAAAATCCCAAAACGTCGAAATATGTCATACTAAACCAGTCATGGGCAAAGTACGGCCCGCGGGCCAAGTCCGGCCCTTCAGGCTAGTCAATCCAGCCCGCGACATTGTTTTGAATAACCCTACCACAATTTACCAATTGACGAGTTTTCGGACGAGTTTGGGATTTAAAAGACGACTCTTTCATGGAAGAAAAAGGAATGGACGAATGTGAACATATGGAAGATATTGTATGGCTTTCAGACTTTGCATTTTTACAGATCTCAGATACATCAATAAATTTAAACTTAAACTCCAAGGAAGAAATCAATTAATCAGTGATATTTGGGATCATATCATGTATTTCAAAATGCAATTGAATCTATTTTCCAAACAACTAGTCAAGAAAGACTTTACTCATTTTCCAAGACTAAAAACTATTGCAGTTAGGGAGGACCAACTTAAGAACTATGAGAAAAGCGTGAAATGTCTTCAGGAAGAATTTGAACGAAGATTCCAAGACTTCAAAGTTATAGAACAGGACCTGGACATTTTTAGCACGTCATTTAATATAGATTGTGAATCAGTCAAACCAGAATTGCAGCTCGAACTGATTGAGTTGCAATGTAACACTGAATTGAAGCAACTGTTTCTCAACGTATCCAAAATTGAGTTCTACAAGGCCCTGTCAAAATCAAGTTTCCCAAACCTGAAATTTCACGCTCAGAAGATAATTGCGATGTTTGCATCTTCCTATATCTGTGAACAGGTGTTTTTTACTATGAAGCTTCGCAAAAACAGCGTTAGAAACCGATTGACTGACCACCACTGCGAATCAGCTCATCCCAGTTTCTACAAGATTATGAAAAACTTTTAGAAGCTCAGTCACAGTTTCATCTGTCACATACGCCTTCATACTCTTCTAAAGAATAATTAATTTTTGTTACTTTTTGCCTTTGTAGCATATAACATACTTAATATTATGTTTGATGTAAAAATTAAAAAATAAAGTATATCACTTTTAAAAAATTATTTTATTAAATTGTTTTCCGGCCCGCCTAGATAATTTTTTGATTTATCTGGCCATTTCGTTAAAAAGTTTGCCCATCTCTGTACTAAACGTATCTAAAAAACGACTAACAGCGCGCCGCACGGCCACCCGAAGATCTTCGGGATTCTTCGGAAATATTCCGAAACTTTGGTTCTAGCGAAAGTAGGGTTTGAACAAGATAATATTAAGTAATAATATTTCTCTTCTAAAACGCAACCATTAGTCAAAGGGTCAGTTATGCGTTCCCACGATTTTATCTTGTTCGAGCCCTTGGGATATACCTTTTTGAGATTATTATTTGTTTGTTTGACAGTTGAAAATGACCTTTTGTTTGTGTGCGTTTTTTGTCACCTATTGCGAACTTTATAGGTCGTCAGTAACAGACAGTAAATACCTGCGACCGCTGGCGATCTACTCCTCTAAGTGAAATGTTTCTTGTGTGTTAATTATTGCGTTTTTAATATTATTGGAAGGTGGAGTCTTTTATTTTTATTTTATTATTTATTTATGTCTATTCTTGAATACACAATTTTACAATTGATTACAGAGGTTTACAAAGGAGTACAAAAAAACGTTAATTTTCAGTAGCAGTAAGCAAAAAGATTTTTTTTTTTTTAAAGTTTTATGTTGGGTGTAAGGTAGGTTTGAGAAGGTAAAACTGTGTGTGGGTAATATTGTATGTTTCGTGAACACCTCACTAGGAGAACCTGTGCTGAGGTGTTGAGGTGCTTATGATTAAGTGGGACAAGTATTTATGTGTGTTGTAGAAAATTAGTTATTTAATTATTATTTTTTTTTATGCATTTTATTATCGCATACACTGATTATTTAGAATGAAAAAATATATATAAAATAAAAATCCATATATACACATTTATGCACAAGTTTATATTTATAGACATACATACATATAAAGTTGCACACACCTACACATATTTATTAATTAAAATAACTGTAAATTGCATATTAATAACTACCTAAAAAATTATATTTAAAAAAAAAAAATTCAAAATTCAAAATTATTAAACATTTTTGATTAATAAACTATACAAATCTTAAGTACGTTCAAATGTTTTATAAACCTAGTCTATTCCGTGCGAAGGAGAGCGGTTCATCTTGGTTCATGGGTTTAAAAAACAGTATTTTCTGCCTCCTGTAAAATTTGATAAATGAAAGTTACTTGTTCTACAAATTAGGCCCATGATTTGTTAATTTTACCGTGTATTTTGATAATCATAAATAAGTATTCAATATAATTATAATGTTCATATATTTCACAAATTTTACCACAGTGTATTGGAGGGCGGAACTCGGGATTTATGAGCGTGACGCCCCTTGTCTATTATTGGTTGTCAAGTTTTCTCAAGTATTTTATAATCCCTCGCAAAACAGACGATTTCGAATTTTTCAAGGACTATGGGATCACCTTAACTAATTATATTGTGTCAATTGTCTCTCTACGCATGCCTCGCGTATTTCTTATGTCTCTTGCCACTCATTGTAATGTGTTGCTTGAGTGGGCTTGTATATATTTCTGTATTTTTATTTGTGATGTTTTGTTTTTCTAATTGTACGCATCTGTATTTAATTGTATGTAATTGTAGATTTTTGTAATTGTGTAATAACTGAGTTTTTATAACTGGATTGTTCTCACGTAAGTGCAAACATCTGTAAAACCCAGTATAAATAAATAAATAAATAATTTTAAAAAAAGGTTTAAGTAAAAATTTCGGGTGAAAATTACCCAACCTTACGCTCAATGTTACAAATTCGAAAAGCGCTCGCCGGGTTAAAATGTAAGATGATTCATAAGGGGCACATGTTATGCAGTTGGAATTCAATACACTTATATGTAAGTGATTATACAGCGCGAACACTTAACCTCGAGTAAATCAGATTTCAGTACTTACGTTATTGCCATCAACTTGAACCGTGGAGAACTCAATCATGAGGTAAAGGTACTCCGAGTTTCTCTTTTCGCTCTCGTTAATCATCTCGATCTCCCGAAACGTCAGTCGGTCCAACCAGTCCACCTTTAAATTAAACAATATCATTAATAATAATTTATTTATTTATGTATTTATATACGCCTATTTAGGCTTTTATATATATATATAACAATATTTATGAAATTATACTTATAAATAGTGCAGGAAACAACTGTTTAAGACACTTGCACAAAAATAATTATAAAGTAAAAACATTATTGAATTAGATCCACACAGTATGTAGGTACCAAATATTTAAAAAAAAAAATTTTAAATATAAAAATCCAAAATAGCTTTTTTCTTTATGCAGACAAAATACAAATAAATAGCTTTATCAAGGTATTCCCATACTTGATAAAAAAAACTTCAATAAAGTATGCTTATATATTGAAATTGATGTACTAAATATATCAACAACATCGGAGTATTTGTTTCCTAGCTGTTGAATCCGTCGCATAGGAGTGTAATATTGCGATGTTGAAGTAGAATTGTCACAATAATAAGGTAGGTACTGTCGTGTAACTGACCTGCCTGGAGTGTGAAAAGAGATTACATACAATAAATCAGGGGTATCAAACATTGAATTTACGATTTTATATAAACAGGTTAAATCGGAAATGATTCTACGATCAGATAATTTTATTAAATTTAATGAACAAAGTACGTTATCGTAATTTAGGCATTCTCTAGGAATGCCCATTTTAAAATTTACATATCTTAAAAATTTATTTTGGATTCTTTCAATCGCATATGAATGAACCTCATAATTTGGGGACCAAACCGTGGAATTATATTCTATTTGACTCCTTACTAGTGACATATATAATGTTTAATAATAATAATATTAACAATAACATTAAATCCACAAGCAAATGCTTTGGAAGATAAATAAATAAATAAATAAACAAAAAAATATTATTTTTTCTTTTTTACATGTGCTCCATACAGGAGGCCCTGAGGAAAACAATTTCCCCCAGGGCCTATGTCATCTTTGGGGATGCAGTGTGGGGGGTCTTTTTAAGGAAATGAAGGAATGGAAGTTCTGGGAGGAGAAA
The DNA here is from genome assembly GCA_936435175.1 of Glyphotaelius pellucidus. Lineage (NCBI taxonomy): Eukaryota > Metazoa > Arthropoda > Insecta > Trichoptera > Limnephilidae > Glyphotaelius > Glyphotaelius pellucidus. Next base: position 37,309,593 of record OW386546.1, read on the forward strand.
GGTGTGAGGGGTGGCCTGGGTGGGTAGAAATTGATTTATTTATTTTAGGAACATAAACAGTCTTAATAATATAATGTACTGAAGAGAAAGATAAAATAAAGACTAAATAATTAATTTTCTCAGTTAGATTTTTAGAAATATAAAACTAAGTAAAGGAATCTGGGAGTCAATGTTTTCAGGAGTGACGGAATGCGAATCTATCCCTTCCCTGGAGAGGTTTGCAAATGCGTGTGCCGCCAAGACCTTGACAAACCTCACCCCTTGAACCAGCTAAGTCACCAAACATAGTAAACCACTTGGGGTGACCTACGGCAGCGATGTTGGTTATGCCGGGGTGGCGGTACCCAAACCCGCCTCCCAAATTGTTTGATGCTGATGGTGGACCTTGCAGTTGAAACTTCAGTAATGCCAGTAGTAAAATTAGTGAATAAAATGAATACATAATAATAATTAATAAACAATTAATAAAACCAAGGACAAAAAGATTAACCGTAAGGCAAGTACAGGAAAATCATTTTAAAGAGCACCACTTTGAATGTATTTGTGCACACTGATATTGGTTCAAACTGATTTGAAATATTATTGTGATTAATTTTTGGGTTATTGTGCAGTGTTACACTTCCTGCTTCTAGGGTTAATGTTTCGGACGACGTTACAGTGTCCATCATCAGAGCAGATGCAGACGATGAACACTGTAATGTGATGTCTGAAAAGTACGCCATAGAAGGAGAAAGCAAAACACAATATACTTTTTATTTATCACAAATTGAAATTTATCACAACATACTTTTGACAGTGAAAATCTAAAATCTGATTCAAAATAGTTTGGAACATCCGCCTGCAGTCCCCTCTTACCCGCAGTAGTCCTACGGTACAGTAAACCACTACACAGCCCGGGACATTGTAAATAACCAAGTGTGTAAAAATGTAAGTAAATAAGAAATTGTAAGCTTTTTAAGATCCGGTTTCGGAGCGACCGTTCCTTCCTCAGGGCAAACATTTTCATTCCGAAACCGGTCGGCATAAATAAAATATAAGTGGTTCTAACAAAGTTATATTGTTTCATTTATTTGTAACTAGCTGGTACCCGGCATGCATGCATGTTTCTCCCAGCATTTCCTTTCCCATGCGTCCCCGTTCCCCTCCGCAGCCCCTTTTCCCCTTCCACGCCTTCCCCTCCCTCATCATCCCTCCCGCTAATCCCACCTCCTTCATTACCCTTCCCCTCATGCCTTCCCTCCCCGCCACTAAAATACATAAAATACACTCATTTTCATTTATGCGAGTTTCATAACGTCACAGCTTACCATTAAATATAGCCTATAACCTTCGCGGGCGTGCGCACAACAAATCACCAAAGTTTCATCGCAATCGGATGAATGGTATGGCAGTGCATAACATTCGAACAAACAAACAAAGAAAAATTGATTTTTATATATAAGATGGATAACCACGAAGTTATAGCTACATTCATAAGTTTTTAAGATTGTTTCATAAAAATTCCCCAGTCTTTCAAAATAAACAACAACTCTACTTTTGCAACTAATCTTCACATAAATATAATATCAACAATAATGGAGGGTAGCAAATTTAAAATCATGCAATGTCCAGTGTTTTTAATACAGTGTCCTTTGCATGCAAAATCGGATTTTCTTCAAGCATAAACTTAATAATAAATTAAGTAAACTTTCTAATGAACTTTGTAAGAAATTTCTAGTGCCCTACCATGTAAGTATGTTTTCTGTATTTGTTTGTAAATAATAAAATTAGATAGAGCCTAAGAACTCATAATAAATTTTACAGCGCCCTTGAGGTGAAGTTTCACAAAAACGGTGCTCTACAAATTATTCAATTATTAGCAAGAATCTCTTTAAAATGATTCTACTGTACTTCAAGAATGCAATATAATAATAGGTGTGCAAATTCATGAGTCAATGATTAATAAATAAGTGACTGTTTTCAATAACAAATATGTAAGTGTTTATGAAGTAGAACTAAAATATTGCATCATTTGGTATTTTGCAAAGTACAAGCAGTACTACTAAATAGAATTAAATTAACAATCTAATGGGGGCACCACAAATGCTCCAGTCAGGTCACGCCAAGAGTCGGAACAACAAAAGAGTAAATATATAGATGTGGATGGTGCAAAAAAAATGTGCAAAGATAGAGATTGGCCCTTCTTCCATAGGAACACACAAATATCTGATACTCGACTTTAAGTTGACGATACTCGACGAATTTAAGTATCTTGGCAACTACTGACAACACAGTCACACGTTGCTGACATTTCATAAGCTCGTCGGTGATACCAGTCTCCCGAGACCAGCCAGACGAAATCATTAGGTACCACTCACGTCGTCGAGATTTTAAACTATGATAGTCTAGCAAAAAAGATAGCATGAACATCTCTTGTATCAGAAATTTTGCAACAATGCGTGTGCTTTAGAAAACACTAGAAACCAAACAGTCAACAAAAAATGTCAGATTCAGCAGTTGTAAGTGAGGTTACGAAAGCTAGTGTTGATGTTTCGAGAGCTGACCTTGTAATTTTATTAACGACTTGTACAGACTGTGCGCGACAGTACAGTTATTTACGACATGAATATACAATATCAATATTGGATACTTGCATACTCCTTCAAAGGAACCCTTCTTACGCTGCATTACATAAAAAAAAGGTCTTACGCTGCATTATATAAAAAAAGCTCAAATAAATCCCCTGCAGCCAATTCCCACAAACAACAAAAATTATGAAAAAGAAAAAGTTTGTAAGCCAATTTTAACAATCAAAAAATTCACAACAGAGATGTACGACATTACATTATAATACTAACAACCTGCAGCTAACTTACATGATGGTTAATTACTTAGTAAGCTATAAAGATAACATTTTATTACCACCCGATTGTAAAGGCGACGCATCCCCATATTTTTTTATTAGAATTACAACAGATTCTCGATCCACCATTTTAAATTGTTTATCAGTCCACTCCACTCGAGTGGTTCACTGGTGACTGTTCACACATGTGTCTGATTGATTGACTACTCAAGTCTTATCTTTGTTTCACTCGGTGACGACTGCTTGACCTGGGACTGATAGGAAGGGAATTATATTGAAGGAGGGGTCGGCCGTTTTTCAATGAATTATGAACGATTATGTGCAGTATTCATTTGTATACCATAGCAACAATAGTTGTCTGCATTGTGAAATGCATCCTACGGTTACCAACATTAGTACACGGTTGACATTTGTACATGAGAACGTGTCGCTTCTACTCGTTTTTACAGCAGAGCTCTTGAGTTCAAGTGCTCGGCTGTTGAATGATTTGCCGGCCTCTTGAGTTTCCTCCCTCCTACAACATGGGTCTCTTCAAGACCCGTGTTCACTCCTTCTTCTCCTCAAAAAGACAATTATGAAAATCTTCAAAGATGACAAAGGCCCTAAGGGAAATTATTTTCTTCGGGCCTCCTGCGTGGAGTTAATGAAAAAAAGTACAATTTTTTTGAAAAATTGTTGGAATTTCTAATGCAAATATTTTCAATAAATTATTATTTATTATTATTTTAAATAGTGGTTTACACAAAGTTATTTGTTTTCATTAAATCAAATATTTTCAGTTCGTAAAGTCTAGGATCTTGAGCTAGCGATCTTTATAAAATCCGTAAGTATCCACAAATGAGTCGAGGCTTTACAATTTGCTCTACATTTTTCAATAGTACAAAAAGATTTTGAAAAAGTGGTAGATAAGAGTAGTGTTGCTACAATAACTAGTTAACTTTAAGATGGAATATCATTAACCTCTTTGAGACGAGCGTCATGTATACATGCCAACCGATTCCGTGCCTAAAAAACGAGCGCCATCTATACACAATGCTATTACATTATTATAATTGTTTGGATAATGAAATGTTTGATTATTGGATTTAATTTATTATCTTTGAACTGTTTACATCTAAGTCTTTGAATATTTTTTAAGTGACACTATATTTAATTAAAATGAGATTTATAAATTGCGAAAAATCTGCCTGTCCACGGGTATTGCAAATTCTTTAACGTCGTAAAAAGTTAATACTTTGAGTTCTGAATTGTTTATAAATAATTTACACCATGAACACCGTACTTTGAAAATTTGCAATCATTAGCACTTACCTTAGTCATGTGACCATTCCTGTGTTTCTTGGCCAGCTTGGCGAGGCGCTGCATCTGCTCGCGGCCGCGGTCCTTCGCCTTTCCAGGGGTGTCTTCGCCGCCCTCAACCCCCGGCCACACGCGCAAGTCGAACATGCCCTAGGCAACACAACAATATAGAAAATCAATTGACAATCCAAAGTACTCCTAAATCCTTTTCATCAGACCCTAAACAAGCCAGGAAAATACTCAATATGGACGGTGCACTCACTGAGGGAACTTGTAGGACTACTAACTGGACACTGCCATTTCAGGAGACACATTTATTTATTTATTTATTCACGCCTTGAAGGCTTTTACATGTACACTAAAGTGGTCCAGGCCCTCATAGTAAAAATTTTTTTTTTCAAATATAGGTGTCGCCACCCCCTTGATTTGTTACACCTACTATTTCTATTATGTGTAAAAAAAATCAGCCCCCTATCTTATATACAAAGGGGTGCTCATCGAATTAGAAGTTTCTGACAAAAGTTCAGGATTTTAAGTAAAACACGTAATTTAAGGTTTATTAATATTACATCTTTTTTAATCAAATACGTATACTAAGTATTTAAATGTGAACCAAATTTGGAAATAAAGCAATAATTTACATAATATTAGTCACAATCTTTCAAAACTATGTTTGTTAACTCCTTTTGGATGTTTCAGTAGAAACGATTTTTCTATTTGGTTCAACGATGTGAAGTAAAAATTGCTTTTCCTCCTCTTTCTTAGTGAGTATTGTGTTGTAACCTTCAAATAGTTTAACACCTCTCTCCGCTATATCATTAACAACACGCAAATTTTTGACGCAGCTTTCGCTTTGAAGGTAATCAACATTGTCATTCCAAGTCTCAGGAGATAATTGCAAGAAAGAGTCCCCGATGTCGAGAACTAGGAGCATTTTCAACGTTCTTTGTGTTGCAAAAGCTTCTAATGTAACCTCTGCAAGCTTAGCAGAATCACCTCGTACCGAACGATTACCGCCAACAGAACTTATTTTTTAACAATGCCCTGTTTCAGACAGCTTGTCAGAAATTAAGGCAAATGCAACTAGTTCATCTGACGAATATCATAAGTGACGCTCTAAGACACCCCTAGCAGCTATACTGATTTCGGAATCAATGGCTTCATACAATTTTAAGCTTTTGCAAAATAGTAAGTCATTTTTTAGCTTTATTAGCTCTTCGTAATCATCACAAACTTGATTCCCCCAGATAAAGCGGTTGTAAGACTCTCAAGAGTATTTTCAGCGAACTGTTCTGCGTTCTTTTTGAGGCCAAGACAATCGTAGTGCTTCTTCGATAATGTTTCCCAAATATCGCTGAATCTTTTGAAAAATGGGATTTGAGGAGAGCTTGATGGCCCAAAACACAGAATAAATATTTTTGAAAGCATTATTTTAAATACGTGATGACGTCAAGCAAGCTACAAAAGATCACGTCCTGTCTTTTCTTAAAAAAGAGCGCAAGCTCCCTTTTTGACAACGGTGTCAGAAGCAGTAGTGTCAAAACTCATAGCCCGGACTTTATTTGTGACATTCCACTGTTGCATTGTGTCAAAAACAGCATCAGATATTTGTTCCCCCGTTCCTGCAGTAAGTTTAAGTACTCTTAATAATTTTTCACAACCATTACCGTCTTCTGCAATTTTTATCAAATTCAAAGCGCTTGCCTGGGCTATATCAAAAAGTTTGTCTAGTTCTTTTGTAAACAAACACTCTCTTTTTCTTTGTGCTTTAGAATTTTTTCCTCTAATTTTCTTCAATAGCAGCCAGTTCTTATGAAACTGAATCAGTTTTTCAATGCAGTGATTTTGTTGTCTCGTCGGAATATTAGATTTACTTCATACTTCTATAAGTTCTTGAATAAATACATGCGCGGAATCTTTCACATTTTTGGATTCATTTAATATGTGGTGATAACGGAGTAAAACTTGCCGAAGAGTAGGAAGTTGGTTAAGCCTCATCAATGGCTCAATACCTTGAACCCCAAGTAGAAAAATTTTGTCTTATTTTCGATTAGATGAACACATATTATTACACTGATTCACTTCACAGTCTACTAAATAAGTTTCAAAACTGTTTAAATTTGTCTATAAAACTCTTGTGGTTTATTTTAATATATATTAAATAGTTTAACACACGAAACTGTCATGTAACAAAAAGTAAAAATTAAGAATTTAAAAAAAAAAATTCAAAAACAACACTCGATTGAGCACCCGTTTTTGCTTGTGCTATCTCGCTAAAATTTTACTATGTTATTACTACGAATACATGTAACAAATTCACGGGGTGGCCAAATAAAAAATATTTTTAAAAAATTTTTGGACCACCTTAATGTACACATTATAGTTACATAAGTTATTTAACATTTTATTAAAAATTATTATTAAAAAGAAATGACAATATTATTATAATAATAATAAAATTTATGTCAGAATTTTAAAAATTACTGATATAAATTTTGGCAAAGAATAAAAGAAAATATCAACGGAACTGAATTTATTTCCAAGCCTATGTAGTCTTTGGATTGGGGAGTTAATGAAAAGGTTAGTTTTTGGCGGATAAACAAAGAACAGTTCTGGAAGAACATGCAGCTGTTGGGAGAGGAAAACACCAATGGAAATGTCAAGAGGATGAAGATACTCAAATTCACTTATAATAATACTGGATGACTTGTATAGGGCCGTTTTTGTGAAAAATACCTCAAGGGCGCTGTACAAACTTGTAATATATTTCTACAATCTTCCTTCCAACTACAAACTAGACAAACCACTATAACAACTTATGGCTAAAAATTGCATGAAGTTTCTTCAAAGACCTATGTTCACTCCTTCCTCTCCTTAAAAAGACCCTCTACACATCTTCAAAGTTGACATAGACCCTGAGGGAAATTGTTTTCCCCAGGGCCAAAAATAAATTTAAAAACAAAAAATTAAAATACGACCCCTAATAATAATTATTATTTCAGACTTGACTTTTATTTTTGAAATTGTTGACCCTTTCCACTCCAAGGCTTTTTTGAATTTATCCCACCAGCTCCACGGGAAAATTGGATTTTTTAAGTTTTAGTTTGTTTTTTGTAAATAAAATTGATTTTTTTTTTATAAGATAACCTTTATTTTAAGAGTTATTACATGGTGCTACATTATAATTCTTAATTCTAATCTTTAAAACTGCTTCTGGTATGGTATTTTTCAAAACAAACCTCGGGATGAAGTGAAGGTTTCGCCTCACACGTTTTGCAAAAGTAGCATGTTTCTTTTCTCCCACCATTTATTTTTCTATTGGAACAAACAGCACAATCCTTGTGCTTCCCCTCTGGTTGTAAATAAATAAAGCGAGGAGTTCCATCGAGACGCATGCACATTGACGGTCTCTCTCCACCTCGACGGCCCAGGAACTTCAGGAATTTCAGGAATATTATCTTCATTTTAACACTCATCATCGATTTGAAAAGTTTCAAATACTCTGTCCAACTCTCTCATATAGTCCTCATCGTCACTACTTTCAAATTCGTTTTCATCTAAATTTATATTTACGGCTTTTGGCCTTTTCGACACATTTCGTTTTATTTTTTTAGATATGATGGGATCGAGAATTATTTCACTAATACACAATCAAGCTATAGAAATCACAAATAATCCATTCAACGAGTCTTTGCACGAAAACAAACACGATAATGCACAGTTGGAGACAAGATGTTGACTTCAGCACGGTGCGTTAGCTACTAGCTTATACCTGCGCCTCTGTACCTACTCCTCTAACTGCGGTGAGAAGCAGCCATAAATAAAATTAACCCACCCTTGACCATAGCAGGTACTAAAGTATCGCATGATTCTAGAATAAGTCTAACAATTGTGATTCAAAAATTTTTGTAAAAAAAAATCCCTTCTATTTTAAAATTGTCCGCAAAAAGAGGTATTACACAATGTCGAGTGTCACTCGACATTGGAGCTGGTGGAACGAAATCAATGTCGAGTGACAACTCGACTTTGGAGTGCAAAGGGTTAATAAGCCTGATTGCCTTCCATATACCAACAAGAACTACTCGATCTAAAATTCTAATTGCAACAATATAAGGATTGAATCATTTAGATCAGTGGTCCCCAACCTATGGTCCGGTGGACTGGTACCGGTCCGCGCATCAAATGGTACCGGGCCGCCCAAGGCCCTGCTTAAAAATCAAAATTATTTAAAAAAAATCGAACATAAACATAGTCGCTTGTACCTAGATTGCAAGCAGTTGGCAATACTTTCTCGGAAATAGTAGATTCAACTGCACGGAATACAGTTATAAGAAGGCTACAATAACATACCTTAATAATAATAATCGAAGTTAGCGTAATACTATTCTTCTGTACACAGCTTATTTTACTTCATGATGTTCCACAAATTATGTATATCACACGTTTGTAATTCACGCCCGTACAGGCGTATAAATAAATAAGCCATATATGTTAGAAAAACAAACACTTTGTTTATAATTTTCAAGTTTGAAGAGATAATGTGATTTCTTTAATTTGTTTACAACATTGTGCATTCTATAGAGGAGAATGTTCTGTACTAAGTTGTTTATAATTACTAAGGTCTAGAAGGAACAGCAGCGTAGTGAGCGAATACAAACATTAATTTCATGATAAAGGTAAGAACCATTACATCTGCTGGACCCGGTAATGCTGTCTGAAACGTTGGCTGAAGAAGGGTACCGCAACACGGCATAATACCTCAAAAATAAATCACGAAGACACTTTTAATGTTCACATGTTCAACAAAACTATTAACATTGTTTCAAATAAATCACTCCGAGTTCAGCGGGAGCAACAGCTTCGGTCATTTTTGACATATCTCAAAATATAATCTAAACAATTTTTTCGATCTGTGTTTTCGGATGAATTTTGACATTTTTCAGATTTGACAATCGATTGTTTCAGTCTGTATTTTCGAATGAATTTTGACATTTCTCAGATTTGACAATCGATTGTTTCGGTCTGTGTTTTCGAATGAATTTTGACATTTCTCAGATTTGACAATCGATTGTTTCGGTCTGTGTTTTCGAATGAATTTTGACATTTCTCAGATTTGACAACCAATTGTTTCGGTCTGTGTTTTCGAATGAATTTTGACATTTCTCAGATTTGACAACCAATTGTTTCGGTCTGTGTTTTCGAATGAATTTTGTTATATCTCTCTTTGTCTTCGCATTTCCTACAACTATTAGTGTTTGCCACTCCTAACAACTGCTTGCATCTCCTGAAGTGGCAGAGTCCTTTTTAGTTCTCATATTAGCTCCTTCAGTGAATTTCTATCCATACTGACTAGATTCTTTTTCCATGCTTGTGCAATAAAACAGGATATAGCTAGCAGAAGAATCGAACCCATAATGCCTGTTGGACTTTGGATTGCTACTCGCTACTAGTATTGTGACGGCTGTTTACCTGGCGGAACATTCCGTGCTTGCCAAAGAGAGAGATGGTGGTACCTCCGACGACCATGAGACGACCCGGTCCAGCGCAGTCCAGGATTGTCATGGCCAGCACGGCATCCCGGGGAAGGTCGCTGTACGATATGGGGAGGGTCACCCACTCGTTCCAGCTGCAACACGACACAACAATGAATTTATCTAAATATTATATTGTCTAATTAAGTAAGTTCAACACCTCATACGAGCAATAACTTCATAATAAATTTTTGAGCGCTTTCAGTTGATCAGTACTTTGGTGCATGCTACTCTTTATTGCTGGTTTCTGTAAACAGCGCTATCTGGAAAATACTGAACCTGATCATTTTTCCACAGACAGCCATGGAGTTACAAGACATCAAGTGACTCTAGCGATGAAGACAATATTGTTCTTCTTTAATTTATTACAAGTATAAAAACGATCATAAAGAAGATTTTGGGTTCACCCGTACAACAAAAGAAATATTAATTGTACGGCATTCATCACCGTCAAGGAACTACATGAGAATGATGTCAAATTGACTTTTATTCTAATCTCAATCCAACACTTTGGCCCCTAAATTCTTTCATACATATTCTGGTAAAGTATAAGTTACATAAACAAACATTTTCCCACCTCCAGAACAAATTTAATATTCAATCAAGTTCGGTCATCATTTCTGTCAAACGAGCAATAGATGCGAACGCAACTTGCCCAGCGTACTACTGGCACCGTCAGTTGCGTGCAGCTGACTTCAAACCCAATGTAGTCGATAATAATAATAATACATAATAACAATTTTTGGATGATTTCCATAGCGACATTAGTCGTGAGGAAATCACCTGAAGGGCGCTTTGATGCGTCACGTCATGTATCTATGTCAATATCTCCATGTACGAACGGCTTTAAAAATTTTTTTTAACAATTTAACATTCCAAATATACAAAAAGCTATGCCAAAAATATTCTGGTTCATCACAACGACGTTACAATATACTGTAGACGCGGGGTAGAAATCTCAAAGTGGGAAGCCAAAAGTAAGATAATTGCACTAGTCTCGATTTTTAGTACTTTAGTACTAAAATGTCACTCGATGAGTGAGGTCATGTTTACCAGTAGGTAAAAATTGCATTTAAAAAGCGCCAAAATTCCCTCCTGTGGGATGAGAAAATGATTCCATTATACGGCAAACAAAAGTAAAAGTGAAGAAATAACATTTCATTTATAAGTACAGGCAAATTACTTTTATTACCGATTATTTTAAACAATACAATCAATTTTTATGTTTCCTGTCAGACGATTTTATACGTCATTAGAAAAAATTCACACACATTCTTTGATTGTCTTATGGTACTGCTACACTGAGGCCAACTTCCAACTACAAACATTCGGATGATTGTGTAAAGGGGTGGTTCGTGCGTTGGAAGTTTGAGTTGAAAGGTTGGCTTCGGTGTAGAAGTAGCATATCTTTTTTATGCATGAATAATTTTTGAATTAAGAAATTACTGAAAACCGATGAAAACAAAATAGTGTTGCTTACTTGCCACTTTATATTGCGAGTATATGAGACTATGGTGAGTCTATTTATATAACGTCAGTGGTTCATCATCTCAAAAAAGATAAAAAGGCAAACACTTCATAAAATCAGATCAAACCACTTTTACAAAGAAGCTCTGAATTTTTAGCCATAAAGTTACACAACCAATTCCTGCCCAGTATCAAACAAATTAAATTAATAACTTTAGTTTGTCAATTAGGAGTAGAAAATAATAAAAATGGAACTACAAAATTTGTAAGCTGGCAACACCAATCTAACTGTCAAATATTATTTTAGCGCAATGGCACTGAAAATACAGAACACTGTAAATCACAATATTTTTTTTGTTCTTAAAGAAAAAAAATTAAATTGAAGAAGCATTGTTAAAAGTACCTACTTAATGACATAAATTTGACTAAATTGAGTTTTACAAAGTGATTTGCTTTAATTTAATTTAACATAAACAGCAGGTAGAAAGAAAGAATCACTAATGGTGAGTTTAGTTACACTACTTTTAGATCTGAATGAGTTAAATATATTCAGATCTAAAATTAGAGACAATCTAAAACCCGGGCAATGCTGGGTACAAGCTGGTATTAAATAAATGTGAGCAATTTCTAAACTGTGCTTTATATTTTATTATAGTATTGTTATTCTTCATTATGTTAACACAAAATTGCAACGGTATAATAATAATATACCTACATGCAATTCTAATTTTGAGATCACTGGGTATCTATATTGGGTAAAGTCGGAAAGAACCACCGCAATTTTTCGTCAACGACTGACATTTCTTGTTGAATTCCTTCACAAATCGAACATTTTCCAGGGTACCAATTGTTGAATATTAAAAAAGATTGCCATATCGCAAAAATCATTACGCCTATTTTTTTCAAAATAAGATAATAACGAAAATAAATTTTTAGTTTTGTCTAACGGGTATGTGTTATTGCAAAATAAAAGACAGATGAACGAAAATAAAGAACGCACACGCGCTATTCTTTTCATTTAGATATACATCCCAGGTTTTGAATGGTTTGTACGGCAAGCAGGGTTTGTCTAACGGGTATGTGTAATTATTCTAATACTTTTTATTAAAAAAACAAATTTCAACTTGTCAATAATTAATTTCTGGGTGTCGTCTAAGAACGCCTTTTTATATACCTAACCTAACCTAACCTAATCTAACCAAACCTAACCTAATTAATAATACATTCGTATATTGTATTTCGTATATTTCGTATATCGTAATTCGTATATCCTAAATAAGCTCAATTATTTATTTATTCAGAATATGAAAATTGCACCATACTAGTACCTTCATATGAAAATTGCTCTATACTAGTTAGTACCTTCCCCGAATATATGTGATTTTTGCGATATGGCAATCTTTTTTTTAATATTTATCGATTGATACCCTGGAAATCATTCAGTTTGCGAAAAAAGTAACACGAAATGTCAGCCGTAATGAGAAATTACGTACAATTTTTTTTTATGAAATGTAAATTTAAATGCATATTTTTCCACCCGCCGCGATTGAAACCGATTTTTTTGTTGTTGTAACTAAGTTTAAAAGTAGTGTACTTTTCAAAATCTGTGCCTATTAAGAAAGCGTCGGTTCTTTCACAAATTAATCTATATATTGCAATGAAAAAATATTTCTTTCACTTTTATGCCTTTTTCATTTTTTATAAAAATGTAGGTTACACAGCTTTACATTACCACCACGAGTTATATTTTTAGTATTGAAATTCGAACAACAGTGGCGCAACAATGTTTTAAAATTCTATCTCTTTAAAATTCAACTCTTATTTGACAAACTGTGGAAAATCCAGCAAATCTTGGCAGGAATTGTCAGAAAAAGAACTTACTACATATTATTTTAAAAAACATTGTCACAGAAGTTACTGAAAATACCCTACCTACTTGAAGTTGAACCATAGAAGTCGATGTAAACTCTCTATCTAAAACCCAGTTTGTCTCAGCACAAGATCTCCTGGTGATGACTAAGAAAGTATTCTTTACTTTTGAATAAATTTTTCAACCCTCTTCTCTTCTCACTTGCCCCTCCCCCAGGATTGAACCCCCTCCCATATGAATGCTATAGCTATGCCCTTGCCTGAAATATCTTATGTATTTCAAAATTATGTGGTACATTAAAATTATTTCATTAAAATTATTAATTCATCCAATGTCTATATAGTTCAGACATCAATAAATGTAATAAATATTGTGGTACTTAATTAAACCTGCTGGTACACAAGATCCCAGTTTTATTGTTTGCACATAAGATAGCAGTACGATTTGTAAACAGTGATATTGCGCCAATGTTGACAAGACTGAGGCCTGAGGAAGGCATTTTGTTATCTGCTTGGAAATTAATATATAAGATGAATTACAGGAATTAAGAGACCAGCAATATTTTTAAAACAATGAAAAACCAAGGGCATATATATAAGGGGGGGAGCATGATTTAGGGGGTTAAAATCCCCCCCTCCATCGGCCTCAATATTGCATAGGGAAAAGAGAATTATCTGTTTAAATCTACCCGTGGATTACAATCACAGAAAATACAACAAATTTATTTGCACCATTTCTTTTATCAATGTGATGTAAATAATAAATTGCGGTAAGTAGAGGTCCCAAAAATCTTTCTGATAAATTTTCAACTCCCCCCCTCCTTCACTCTTGCTTCTCCCCCAGGATCAAATCCCCCCCACCCCCTCTACACGAATGCTATAGCTACGCCCTTGCCTGAAATAACTCTATATATATTTTTGGTTTTAGAATACAAGCAGATTTCGCCAAAACAAAAATGCAAGAACATGTCTAGTGAAAAAAATGCAACACATTAAAAAAATATATTAAAACTTATGAAAAAATTATTATGAAACTATTTTAATAATCTATTGAATAAAGCAATGTAAATTTCACAGGAAACATTAATTTCTAAATTACCTTGCGTTCGAAAAGCGGAAATTTAATTTATTAAATTAAATTTAAAACTGCTCAACACTTACGCACAATCCCATCGAAATAATCTGGTGACGTATTCGGCATACTTTTAGAATCTCTGGCCACACTTAATACACGTTAAACAAAAAAAAAAAACAAGGACAAAATATTAAAATGCAAGAAATTTTGAAACTTTGATTGACAAAAGATGGAACTTTAATGCAGTATTTTCCATCTCCCCGGAGTAAATAGTTGTCGTTTATAGTAATTAGGTTGAATTGAAGTATTTTTTTTTTTAAACATTGTATAATGCGCGTCCAGCTATCCTAAAGTATTACCACGTACTCTCTTAATAATGTACCAGTTGAATTAAGAAAATGTACAATTTTGTATGCGGGAAATGAAATGCAGTAATTTTGTCATCACATTGCAGGAGAGAACAAACCATAAAGAATGTTAATAGTTGAATAATGATATAATCTCACTTCCAGCGCGTTGTGAAGGGTTTGTAGGAAGTGGTGACAGGCAGACTGAGGGGGGTGCCGCGGTGAAGCACTGTGAGACTGACGTAAAGGTCGGAGCACCCATCTTGGTACAGTCCAGAAAATTTCAACATCGGCTCCTGCAGCAACTTGTCGTACTCGGGCTTGGGTCGCGTCCCCTCTAGAGTTCCGCTAGAACATCCAATGTAAACATTATAGCAGCAGTTCGTAGTAAATAATAACATTCTCCCTTTGTTACTATATCAATGACCATGTAACTTACATCTTTATTTGTACGCGATGTTCTAAGGAAGAACTATATACGTAGTAGAATTTATTGTCCAATTCGTCCATTGTCGAATCCATTAAAAACGCAATAATTGATCAATACGCGATAGAACTTAAAACATATTATTGTATCAAACAATAGCTGTCATTTGACTGTTGACTTGACGTGCGTACTGCATAGAATAATATATTAAAAATAAACAGCTGTTGTGGAGTTGTGGTATTGGCAATCAGTGTGGCAAGTATCTCTCCAGCCAGGGTGCCGAGTGCCTACCGCCGGTAATAATTTTGCATTTATCGACACGCACGTTCAATAAATTATCGCAGAGAAGAAAACACAATCTTTTCTTGGAAAGCCATTACTTTGTGGTTTGGCATATTATTAAATTAAACAAATGCATTTTTGTCAACGTTTGCGTTTATCTCTAGCAAATCTAAGGCGGTCTTAAATGTTGGTCCAAAAATGAACAAAGCAGTTGAACTTCAAGGAGTGAGTTTTCAATTATTGCACGGAGTATGTGATTTAAAGACTTCAATGATTCTCTGCATTTTACGATTTTCGGGAGTATGTTTAATCTACGTTATTTTCACATTAATCTCAGCTGATGCTTACCATATTTATTGTTCTTCTTTTACGCCCAACTTTGCTTTTACATTATTTATAAGAATTTTTAAAAAAGTACATAAAACCTGCTTCGTCTGAGACTTCTCTATGTTGTATTGAAGTAAAATAATTATAACAATACAAATAACTAATATTATTTACGACAGTGTTTTACGTTCTGCATGCGCTCTGCACAGAGTTCGACGAGTTGAGTGTCGAGTCCTCGTGTTCGTTATCCAGCAGGGTGACCGGACAACTCGGAATGAAACCAACTCAGAACCATATCAGATAAGTCATTTCGAAGGATAAAAATATATTTTATTTTAATAAAATAAAAATATGTACATCTTAAAAATTAGTTAAATAGGTTACGTTAGGTTAGGCTTATCGGCTTAATTAAAATTATTTTTTTGTAGCTTTTAATGACTTTTCAAGGAGGTGTTGAGTTGTATTTATTCTCAGTTGGCATTGAACCATTCAGCAGAACTAGAACGCAGAGGTGCCTACCGTTATTTTAATCGCATAGGGTATTTTGTTTTACATTGTATAGTATTTAGCATTTAGCGCTGTGGCCACACTGAGTGGTTCGCTGAGAGTTCGACGAGTCGTGCCGAGTCTCCGCTCGTTTTTTTGTCCGCAGCCATCTTACTTGGGAGTGAATGGGAGTAGTGCGTCGTGTATTTTCTAAAAAAATATTTGTTCGCTGGTGCCAGGAAATCATAGTGGTTCCTTCATACCTCGATGGCTTGCCTGAATACTTTAAAATTAGAAATAAAGACTCTGGAGCAAGTTTTTCCCAAAAATCATGAAAGGTTTCAGATAATGTCAGCCAGTGTCGATGAGCTCAGTTGTAGATTCGTAGGCAAAAACGGCAAAAAATATGAAATACACGCGAATATTACAGTAAGTATTAGCGTTAATTCTAATATTAACGTGATTCGTACTATGTCCCTTCGTGTTATCGTCGATTATAAGAGCAATAACCTCCGCAAATGCAGACAAAGACAGTTATTTATTATTGGTTTCAGATTGACAACACAACCTACTAAACAATGCATTCCCGTTTCGATAACAAGCTCCTTACAAAAAAACCTTATTCCCACATAATATTGGAAGTATGACTCGTTATTGTTATAGGGTTACGTGCATTTCCTTAATTTAATCACATTAGCATGTCATTACAATTAATTTAGAGTTTTTCGTGCGTGAGCGTACCTTTGATAATGTGAAAGTTGGGAGTTTTTTTAATCGACCAAAATTTTCAATACTTTTCGTTTTTCCAGTAGTTCCTTACGAACGCGTTGAAATATTACAGTTTTGTTGTTTATATTTCACATACTGACGTGCATATGTTCAGCTATTCACGAATATGCACGTATTTATGTTTAATATTTACATCTGGCTGATAGTAAAATAGTGCGCAATGATTATTCACAGCAGGAAATGCATATTTAAAAAAAGATTTTCTTTGTTATTGTTGTTATCGTGTTGAACAATAATATTAATCACATTATAGCAGTGGCGAAGAAATCTCAATCATTGTCTACATATGGATACTGTGCAATGTCCTTGGCAGGTTTGCCAGGATGTTCTCCTTCGAGGACAGGACCTCCCTGCCAAGTACCTCGAGATTATGGGAATGTCAAGGAGGAATGTCAAACTGAGCAATGAGCTATACATAATTGCATGAGGAATATACCCATGAAAGTGTTTTCTTAGTCATTTTTCAGAATGTCTAAATGACATGCAGGTTCTAAAAAAAATCCCTGACACAAAATTAAAAATATTAGTGCATATTTAATCTAAAACTGATTTCAAAGTACAATACCGAACACAATGCAAAATAAAATCAGCAAATAAAATTATGGTTTCTTGAATTATTATACATTTAATTTTGATGACTTGAATGATTAGTCTTACACAGCTTGAGCCAATTTAGTGTTGAATTGGTTTTATGTAGTGGAAATATGATATCATAAAAGTATGTAGGTTCTTTTTATTAATAATATGATACACATTGTCTGTCTACAAACATGATTTAACACCTGTCATAAGATAGATTGTTAAATAAATAAAATTTCAAATGCATCACAAAGTTCCTTCCTGTTGGCAATAAGCTCCCTGATAAAATGTTATTGTGTTTGGTTATTGGATGCATATAAACCAACATAATACGTTTAGATTGTCCATACTACAACTATAAGAAATGCCTAGAATCTTTTAAATTAAAAACAATACATTAACATTATGACAAAAATAATATCAATTTCCTTTAAAAAAATAATAACCGTGTTCCTTCTTGGCCACAATCAATATCAAACTGGAGGCCTTGAGGAAAATAATTTCCCCCAGAGGAGTTATTCTCTATCTTTTGTAAGAACGAGTTCGTTCTCCCGCGAGATGTCCTGTCAGATTTGTGTGATTTTCTACTAATGTTATTTGTTTTTTCTATTGACCGATGTCAAAATTTCAGCTGTGAGCTGTCACGTAAATCAGTTTGGGTCGTTTTAAACACAAATTCCTGCAAGTATGCATGATTATTTATTCATTTGACAGCTGTAGAAAATCACACAAATCTGAGAGGACATCTCGCGGGAGAACAATCTCGTTCTCACAAAAAATAGAGAATAGCCCTTCAGCGCTTGTCAACTATTGGGATGTCATCTTTGTGGGGTTATTTCTTACACATTATTTTTTAATTGACTTTTGCAGCGTGAATTTAATAATACTTCTGTGAAAGAACATAAATGTATAAATAAATAGACATTGGAGAAATTAACATTCATTGTTGCACAATAATTAATCCAAAATTTCAGTTTTTTTTTTTTATTATTCTTGGGGAATTTTGATAATTTTTAATTTTGTGAATGAGATAAAAAGTGAAGTTTTGTTGCGAAATCGGCAACCACACCTAGTTAATTTAAAAAAAAAAAAATCTGAAAGAAACTTTTGTTAATAATAATAATTGGATAATTTGTAGAGCGCCGTTTTTGTGAAAAATCACCTCGAGGGCGCTTTACAATTCATTATGAAGTTTTAGGCTCTATCTAATTTAATTATTTATAAATAGATACAGGCATTCTGTCTGGATCGTCTAAAACGTCTAGATCGTGGTGGGAATCAAATCTTGCAAAGTGGCCCTCCACGTCCCACTTTGAAGACTATCATACAAAATTATTTATTTAGTTAAAAGTATAAATATTTGTAAAAGAAAAATTATGCCAATGAGATTGACCAATGTACAATTTTTTTTAATCTAAATAAAAAAAAATTAAGTCAGTTTTACATCCGCACTTGATCATATTATATATATTTTTTTAAACACAATATATTTTTTACATACCTTGACACAATACACAAGTAAATTTAAAAAAAAATATTACATAGCTTGTAGTTTAAAAGTTTTATTAGATTTATACACCCCTGAAGATTTAAAAATTTTTGTACAAAATTAATTTGGATGTGAAGGACAAATTTTTGGCTTAACAATTTGGAAGCCAATGGGTTGAATAAATGGACCGTTTTTGTTAATTTTTAATTTTCTGAAATTTTTCAAAGTTTTAATAAAAAATGTTTGTAGTAAACTTTTTTTCGACTCTTTTTGAGTTTGAAGCTTAAAATCTTGTAATTTTTAAATACTAAAGTATATTTCAGATGCAAAAATCTAAAAGGTAATTTTATCTACTTTCTAAAATGATATTTGTTTTTACCGATAAAATTACGAAATTCGGTGAGAAATTATTATTAATAACAGTGTATACAACAGATAAACAACCCTCTCTGGCTGGATAAGCAAAGCATATATACATAAATCTTTCCATTATCTATTTTTCTCAGTTTTTGTTATTTTAGTGAGGTTTTCAGACAATGGTTTATCAATTGTATAAAATATTCAAAAGATTTTTTAGTACATAAGGCTGTTATTGTTTTATTCTTTCATAATATAATTGTTGTACATTGTTATTGGATGGTTGCTAGTTATTTCTTTGTAATTTTTTGTGTTAAACCCTTTGTTGTGTATTTTTGGGGTGTTATGCCGTGTTACGCTACCTCCTTCTTTAGCCAACGTTTCGGACAGCGTTACAGTGTCCATCATCAGGGCAGATGAGCAAATGATATATTTTTTTTTTTCATTTAATAGATTCTTATATTCCTTGAAGAGGTGTATCATTTGAATTTTCTGAATTTAAAGCTAATGTTCTTTATACAAATAGAACGGCGTCATTTGCGCCTCGCAATCTTTACCTCATGTGGGTATTTAAAAATATAACTTGTTTATTTGAGACTTAAGGTCCTGAATTTAATCGGTAGGGAGCAAATGATATTGGTGAAAGTGTGTGCTTATGTATGCTCCATTTCTCTACGAGCTGGTGTTAGAAAAAAATTCAGCATGGTTTTTTGCATTTAGCTTTGGTGTAGCCGTCAATTACTGAATACCAAGAACTATTGAGCTTAGCTCCGTCGTCTTTATTAATGTTAATGGGATTTTTTTATGGATTTTGATTGCCTCCATAATTAGGCGTGCTCTGTAAGTTTTGGGTCTTTCCAGGACTTCAGGAACAAATCCAAAGTAATGGCCGGTTTCGATTAAGTGCTCGGCGATTGCTGATTTGTCAGGGTGGCCAAGTTTACAAGCACGAAAGTGTTCTGAAATCCTCTTGGAGATCGTCCGCTCTGTCTGGCCTACATAGACCTCGTCACATCCGGAACACCTGAGTTTATACACTCCATCTGTTTCCAGAGGAAACTTAGTCTCTGCCGACCTCAGTAGGTCTTGGATTTTTTGTTGTGGTTCCGATAAATAAAAAACACCAAAATACTTTTGGCCATGAAAACCTAAAAACATACCCTTTGTTGTGTACATTATAATTTAAAAAAAAATTGTAAGTGTAAATTATTTGTTTCAGGAAACATACCCATCAACCCCCCCAGTGTGGTTTGCGGAGAGTGAGGAAACCAGTGTAACCAATGCAGTGCAGATCCTTAGCAACACACAAGGACTAGATAACCATATTATCAACCAAGTGAGTGCAGCCTCTGTTTTATGTACACATAACTATATGATGTACATAGCCATCTGGGTGTATAGCCTTAATGGCAGGTAATCTGGAATACTTCAATCACCCGTTGGCATTTGGTGTTCGTGTTTTGGCGGTCATGCCAGCGGTCAATCTTTGTTTATTCCTATGTGGTGATGACCAATTTTTTTTACATAAGTTTACTAATAATTTTAATTAACCTGTGGCTGACAAGAAATTTCAGTAAATAAAAAATAAATTTCTCTTTAACTCGCAGGCTGAATTGTTCGCTTTTGGGAACAACTAATATAGGTCTCATAGAAATCGTTGTCTCTCACTGCTATCATGGTGAAAAATATGATCTAAAAGGTGTTGGAAAGAGAAAACACCAGGCTTTATATTCAAATCTAAAAGTTAACCATAAAATAATTAAAATTTACACCTTTATAAACCAAAATTTCCGACCACAATTTGAAAAAAATCATGAAATTTTGGGAATTTTTTATTAATTATTTTTACACGAAATGACAAAAAAGTGAGGTGACGATAATGTTTACAATATATATATTTTTTTCATAATCAGTATTTTTAATTAGAAAAACGTAAGGTAAGCCATTTTAAAAAAAAATTTATGTTCGCATTAAAAAAAATTATGTTTCAAATTTTATGATTTTTTTATATGCGTTTTTTATCACCTTTCAAAAACAGATTTTAGTTTTTGGATACATTCAGAAATATTCCATTTATTTGGATTTTATTGCAAAGCTGAATTTGACCTTGAATATTTTGACCTTCTGACAATATGCCCGAGGCCTGAGGGATTTCTGATTTCATCGAGTTTCAAATCACAATGGTAGTAAAGAAGTTTTCACTTCAATAAACTTAAATAAAATACAATAACCAATCAAGAACAATTATAAATTTTTTTCAGTAAGTAAGTTGACTGGAGTTCCTAGTACCAGAATCTTTACTATTTTGACTCAGAAGTTTTACTAGTTTGTCAGTGCTAAAACCTTGAAAATAATGAGACACACACACAATTCTATCTGATTTAGCCTGCGAAAGAATGAGATAGAATAATCAGTCTCCTCTTTGTGCGCTGCTTCGTAGCCTCTCTACTCTTATCTACTTTGGTTTTCTGATATATATATGGTATTTTCTGAATACTGAAAGCAGAACACATTTGCCTTTGAAATAATTAAGTATTTTTTTTATTAGTCTTTTGTAAGCCCAGAAAAAAATAAAGTATCAGGTCTATAAAAACTGCTTTAAAGTTAAAAAAATCTCTTACCTATGAACCCCTTTTTGATTGTAGGTTTATTGTATAATATGGAAAATATTTTTTTTTAGAAAATGATCATAACATATTTGTGCCTGAGCTTTGCAAAATAAAATAAAACAAGCTTTTTGGCAGTGTTTTTTTTCTTTTTTTTTTTAATAAATCAAAACAGTCGGCTGGTGTTAAATGGGAATTAAAACCTTGTAGCCATCTATCTGCCTAATAAGTATTATTGTTAGCGGCCTGAACCTGAATTTTACACGACTCGGTGAATCATCTCAAGCTTGACATTCCAACCAAGCTGAGCTTGGTACAAAGTTAGCGAAGTAATACAACATTGGTAAATCCACAGAATCCAATTTGAAAGGTAAAAGGAATTAAATTTAAAACTCTCAAATGTTCCAAAAATCCAACTGTTTCTTAACCTGGCGGCCACAAAAAAATTTTAGCTTTTTTTTTTTAATGCGATTTTAACTCTTATATATAAATAAACTGTATGAAGGACAAGGTCAGAATCGCTTGCGCCAATATCATTCTTGATGCAAACAATGGTTTCATTAATCTAGCTAGTCTGGAATATTTTTTAATTAATTTTCTATGACTTAGCGACTCATTTTTGGCAACTGTCAAAGGCGAAAAATCGAAGTTTAACATTTTTAAATGCATATGGAGGTCTGTATTTATTTGCAAACTCCTTTGAATTGTGTTTTTTCATGTTGGGTATGTATTCAGATTTGTGTAGAAATAGTAAAATCAGTTTGTGTGATTATATTTTTTGACAATTATTTCCAAAATGGGAAATTTTTTATATTTTTTTTTTATTTTAGCTATTTTTTCTTTTTTAGTTTTTTTTTTTTTACATGAGCTCCACACACAGGAAAATAATTTCCCTCAGGGCCTATGTCATCCTTGGGGATGCTGTGTGGAGGGTTTTTTTAATAAGGAAAAGGGGGAAAGGAGAGTTCTGGGAAGAAAAGGGGTTTAAAGGTGGGTAGGAATTTGGGGTTCAGTGTGTCCTGGTCATCCGCCTCCAAGACCTAGACAAACCTCACCCCATGAACCCGGGCACCCCTGCTAAATCACCAAACGTAGCGAACCACTTGGGGTAACCTATGGCAGAGGTGTTGGTTCTCCACTAAAGGTTCCTGGGGCGGCGGTACCCATTCCCGCCTCCCAAATTAGCTATTCTGGAAAAACCTCTTACGATATTATCACATAATACGTGAATAATAAGATATATTGTCTGATAAACAGAAAAAAATCGCAAAAAAAGCAATTCCTTTGTTTTTATATGGATATTTGAAAGAAAGACACAAGATAAAATCAGTGTCGTTTTTCGAAACACGCCTGGCATTCGAGAAGTTAAAGATTCTTGTAATCCAAAAATTTATTAAACCGAACGGCTTGGTTTTTAATTGTTCTGTTTATAGGGATTACTGTAATTTATTCAGAATATTCAGATAGTGCTTTATTCTGCACTAGTGTTCCCAATAGCTACAAAATTGATATGTCAGACTGTACCTGTACGTGTACTTAGCCAGGAGGAGTGTTGCCCTAATTATTGTGACTAATTTGTTGTTGTTTTTAGGTTGGAATATTGTTAAGAGAACTATGCAAACTGCACGGAGTACCAGAACCACCAGATTTAGACGGACTCAAAATACACATGCACATGTTGGTTAGGCACAGGTAAATAACAATATCATTTTAATAACCATTCACTCAACTGCGCGGAATATAGTTACAAACAGGCTGTAATAACGTACCTCAATAAATCAATGTTAATACTTATTATTCTTCTACATGGGTTCTATACAATTTAATTAAAATATTTTATCTCATGATTTCTGTTCCATAATTATTATGTTAATCACATGTTTTGTAAATGCCCGTAGTACATATTAATTTAAATAAATGAATTCTTGAAAATGTTGTTCAGACTATTGTAACTCTGTTATCTGAGAAAATATTAGTAATAATATCAATGAACAAGAAGCATGACTAATTGTATGGTCAATAAATCAAAATATTCATGTACGTGTAGGTACTGAAATGGCAATAGGTTATGATGATATCTGCCTTTGACATATTTACAGGAGTGTATCAATACAGTTTTGAAATCAATATTCGTACTAAGTCACATTATCACAGGTAATTCCAAGTATTCATATCAAAAGTAGCTCTTTTGACATGCTAACACAGTGATGCATTTTTTTTCTATTCTTGAAAGGTAGTTATTTTATTGTTTTAAATGAAATTCTAAGAAGATTCATATGTATAACTCTTTTTCACAAATCAATTCAGACAGACTCAAGTATCGGGGCTTCATAGAAGCCTGATTAAATCTGGTTTCCAAGAAACTGGACGTTTATATAGGGCTCAATTTGAGAAGGAGGTGTGGGTACCGCCACCCTGGGAACCTTTTAGATCTGAATGAGTTGAATATTTTCAGATCTAAAATTAAAGACATGATCTAAAGCCCGGGTAACGCTAGGTACCTAAGCTAGTATATTAAATAAATGTGAGCAATTTCTAAACTGTGCTTTGTATTTTATTACAATATCGTTCATTATTTTTTCACTCTTATACCTTTTTAATTTTTACAAAAATTATAAGTTACACAGCTTTACATTTTCACCATGAGTTATATTTTTAGTATTGCCATTTGAACAACAGTGGCGCCCCCCCTACGTTTTCTACTCTTATTTGACAAACTGTACATCCGTAACTCCTGGACACACTGACCTCTAGATTCTTACCTACCCCTTTTACCTTTTTCCTCCCCAGAACTTCCTCTCCTACCTTTCCTAAAAAAAACCCTCCACACAGTGGGGAATTATTTTCCTCGGGGCCTCCTGTGTGGAGCTAATGTGAAAAAAAAGTCTAGCAGATTAGCTATTGTTGCATTTAAACATGATTTTGGAACGGCTAGCTCTCATTCAATAGGGTTAAGTAAATCAGGACTGTCAATACTACCATTTACAATAATTTTAAGTTGACATATATATAATAGCATCTCAGTGTCTGTATTGAATAAATAAATAACAATGTTGTGTAGGTATTCAAAAGAACGGGAAAACAGCAATGGAGATGGCGGGGCGGGAGAGTCTGGAACGGAGGAAGAAGAAGAGATGGGCGGAGAATCGGACACGGACGGAGATGAGGATTTGCCGCTGGAGATGGAGGAGGTGCCACGCCCTCCCAAGAAGGAGGAGATGGAGGTGGAGCACCTGGCCACTCTGGAGCGCCTGCGGCAGTCCCAGCGTCAGGACTACCTGGCCGGCTCCGTGGCGGGATCCGTGCAGGCCACCGACCGGCTCATGAAGGAGCTCAGGGACATCTACCGCTCCGACTCCTTCAAGACCAACATGTACCTCATAGGTAACGCGCTAACCCACCACTTCTAAATTACTTGCACTCATAACTCATTGAAACAAGTTGTTTTCATTTCATTCAATATGTAGATGTCATTTTACTGACCGATGATATATTTTTTCAGTTAAAAATGATAGAAATGTTTTTTCATCACACGTTGCCACTAAATAGTCGGGTACAGCCTGGCGGGTCACGTGATAAGCACTCTACCTCTTTCGTAATCCATAAAAAAGCGCGCGAATCATGTGACCCCAGCGCGAAGTGTAGGAGTGCGATTAGTTGCTACGTGTAGTTGATAAATATTATTTCTGTTTTAGTTGAAAAAAAATATCTTATGATAGCAAAATGTCATCTACTTTTTTTTTCAAATCACTGGTTAAAATCCTTCAGGTATATGTATATACATCTTGTATACGCAGGGTGTCCGGGGGTAAAGTGCACTAACTTCGGGAGGTGATTCTATACAATGCTGGAAGTAAAAACAAAAATAACTTTTTTCGAGATTCCATGTTTTTTTTTCCATTCAAAAGTACTTTACAATAGAAAATAAAAAAAAATTTCATACAAATAATACAAGCTTTTAACCCGAAAAATACTTTGAAATTTTGGAAATTCGTAAAAAGTTGTTTTAACTTTTTTACTTGCACCTTTACTTGTTTTTAAAATCACCTCCCGAAGTCAGTGCACTTTACTGCTCAGGGTTTATTGATGTTTTCTAAGTGGGTCGCAGTACAGTTAACCCACACTGCAGACAAGGATGCTTTTGTGAGGTGTCGCATGAAAAAGGTAATTAAATAATGAGTTAAAAAACAATTTTAAAAAATTCTAAATTCAGCAATAAAACTTTTGTTACTAACTAATGGATTGCACTCTTCAGAAATCATTATCATTATTAGTCAGTTGTGACCGGAAACAGTCTAAAATTTATGTGTTGAACTTACATTTTCATTGTGATTTGAAAATTGAATCATGCATCTTCTCAGGACATGCCTCTGATATAAATATCTTGTGTGTTAATTGGCACACCAATTTTCCATATTGTTGTTTTTTTTAAAAAAAGAACGGTGACTGTTTATTTCCCATTTCACCTTGTTCCTTTAACTCGTTGGCTGCCGTCGGTTGGTGAGTGATCAGCACTGAAAGGTTAAGAGTAACCCGGTCCCTTTAATAAAGTTCCCCAGAGTTATCCTTAATGTTCAGCTCTCCTAGTTCCAAAGTGTCTTCCCAGATAGCTAAGCTTTATTCCCATCAGGACGGGACATTGGCACTAGAGATGAGCAAGTTCTGCATTTTGCCAGAGGCCTCTGAGACTTGCTTCCGAGTCCCGGCTCCAAGTTCTTGGGTATGGACTAAATACTGTGTGCTGTTGCGGCTACCAGAACGCATAGGCTCGGCCGGATACGGACCTCAGAGCCGGAACCTGCAAAAGAACTCGAGCCCGGGACCTGCTCCCGACTCGCGAATGGCTCTGAGTCTGGCTTTGAGTTTGGCTCTGAGTCCGGTTCCGAGTTCTTGCTTTGGGTCCGAGTCCTGGATCGAGTTCAGGATTGAAGTCCCTTCGTCCCTTTGACATTTCATGCGTCTATTGGTGTTTTCCACTCCCAACAGTTTCATGCGTCTCCTGAGGCGGCAGTGTACCGTTAGTACTCCTACCAGTTCCCTCAGAGTCCATATTGATTATTTGCCTGGTTCGACCATGGTCTGGTCCGTTTACGAGTATTTTGAATCGTTCTATTCCGGGTGCCCTCCCCCGTTCTTTTCATTGACCCTCCTTTCAAATTTATGTAGTTAGGAGTGGCAGGCTTCCACTGCTGCGGCCGGGTTGTATCCCGCAAGCCATGTTATAATATTAATAAATTCTTTAACTCGTTACTTGCCGTTCGATCACCGGTGATCAATCGACGCAAACCAAAATAATCACTAAAAAATAATTTTGTTATGCGATTTTAACCCTTATGTATAAAGAAAACGTGTGAAGAAGAAGGTCAGAATCGCTTGGGGCATTCTTGTTCATAAGGTATAAGATACCATGAACCCACCTAGAGCAGCGATATAATTTCTTTGAGATTGTTTATGACACGGCCTGCGAGGCTGCGCGTCGCCCGGCTGGACAAAATGGCGGCTGTGAAGTCTCGCGTCGCGGGCGACGAAATGATCGTAAAACGTATAAATTCATCGAATAAACGCAAGTAATATTGTTCTTATGTATAGTTTAGTATTCAAGGAATGTGTTTCAGTAAAGATTACATAAGATAGCATAAAAATTAACCTGCAAAATATTACGTAAAAGTCAAAACATCGCGAAATTTTTTCGTTTTTTCCGTGTTATTTGAAACGTAGTAAAAAGTATAAATTCATTGAATAAACGCAAGTAATATTGTTCTTATGTATAGTTTAGTATTCAAGGAATGTGTTTCAGTAAAAATTACATTAGATGGCATAAAATTAACCTGCAAAATAATACGTTAAAGTTGACGTTTTTTCGTTTTTTCCTGGCTCGTCAGGGGTTAATGGTTCCTTATTTCTCTTCAAGTATTTCCGGGTTCAATATTTTAACATGAATGTTTTTCAAAAGTGATTACGGCTGTGGTAACGGAATATTAATTTATCTGTAGGGGCCGGCAAGAAATTTCAATAAATAAAAAAAATGGTTGTTAACGCTTAACTTGCCGTTCGTCCGCCGGAGTACAATCGGCGCAAGCCAAAATAATCACTACAAAATAATTTTGTTATGCGATTTTAACCCTTATATAAAGAAAACGTGTGAAGAAGAAGGTCAGAATCGCTTGGGGCATTCTTGTCATAAGGTATAAGATACCGTGAACCCACCTAGAGCAGCGATATAATTTCTTTGAAATTGTTTATGACACGGCCTGCGTGGCTGCGCGCCGCTCGGCTGGACAAAATGGCGGCTGTCAAGTCTCGCGTCGCGGGCGACGAAATGATCGTAAAACGTATAAATTCATCGAATAAACGCAAGTAATATGGTTCTTATGTATAGTTTAGTATTCAAGGAATGTGTTTCAGTAAAGATTACATAAGATAGCATAAAATTAACCTGCAAAATATTACGTAAAAGTCAAAACATCGCGAAATTTTTTCGTTTTTTCCATGTTATTTGAAACGTAGTAAAAAGTATAAATTCATTGAATAAACGCAAGTAATATTGTTCTTATGTATAGTTTAGTATTCAAGGAATGTGTTTCAGTAAAAATTACATTAGATAGCATAAAATTAACCTGCAAAATATTACGTTAAAGTTGACGTTTTTTCGTTTTTTCCTGGCACGTCAGGGGTTAAAGCCAACACGTATGTACGATACATGATAGTATGACTAACCTAGAAGAGGTAATATCTGAAAACAAAATTAATATACGAGGTCGACACTGCAATTTGCAGTGCTTCGTACCTTGTGCAGGGACGATTCTTCAACACTACAATTGCAGGGCTCCAGCCCCTAGGGGTTAAACAGTAATCGTTTGGATAATTCATTATAAACAATGGGTTCTCTTACTTGAAAGACGTGGATATATTACTAAACTGCTCCAGTTTGAAGTCACATTCGCATTCGCTGTTCTCATGTACAATGGAGCCTAAACGAAAATGAACCGAAAATGAAAATGAACCTAACGTTGAAAAATAAAGAATACAGAAGACATTGTAAAAGCACGACAGTTTCACATTGCTGAAACAAGTGACTCCCGATGCCATTGTATTAATTGAAGTATTACCTAAGTATTGATTGAAGGTGTGTGTTTGTTTGTGTGTTGCAGAGCTGGTGAACGATTCAATCTATGAGTGGAACATCCGGCTAAAGTGCGTTGACCCCGACAGCCCGCTGCACAATGACCTGATGCTGCTGAAGGAGAAAGAGGGCAAGGACTCCATCCTGCTTAACATCATGTTCAAGGAGACATACCCCTTTGAGCCGCCCTTTGTGCGCGTCGTCTACCCTATCATCTCGGGTACATACTGCTTACAGTCATCATTTTAATGTAACCCAAGTGACTAACTTGTAATTATTATTAGATTGTTGACTTCTTTAACAAATCAACCACTTCTACATAAACCGGTGAATCTTGGAAATCCATTATTTCCGAAAGATCAATTTAAAGATTCTTAACATCACTCAAAATTTAAGGATGTGTCGTTTCACAGAATTTATCAAATTTAAAATTCCCTTGAAACTCATAAAAATGCGATATATTTCCGCACAAATCGAAATTTCGCTGCCGATTTTTGTCGCTCGAAATTTCTCGTCCGAATACTGTCGCGGCCGACTATCTAAAGTCAGTTAAGTGAAATATAATTTGTATACTCAAAATAAATTCTTAAAAATAGCATAATTTTTGCGGCTGATTACCATCGCGGCCGGCTCTTCAAATTTAGATATTCAAAGTAAATTCGTAAAAATATGATATATTTCTTCTTAAATCAAAAATTCGTTGCCGGATCCCGTCGCGATCGGCCCTCTAAATTTAGATACTTATTCGAAATCAATTCATAAAAATATCATATTTCCGCGTAAATAGAAATTTTGCAGCACATTTCCATAGCAGCCGGTCATTCCAATTCAGATATTCTGATTAAATTTGACATTTTTAAAACGTTTCGTATTTTGCAGCCGATTTCCACCGCAGCCGGCCCTTTAAATTCATATAATCGAAGTAAATTTGTAAAGTTTGACATTCCAGTGTAAACCGATTCAGTTTGACAAAAAAAAATATGAATTAGGACGATGTTAACCGCGTAAATCAAAATTTTACGGCGTTTTACCACCACGGCTGTCTGACAGATTCCGATTTATGAAATTATTACATATTTGAGTAGTCCAAATTTTTGGCAAAAGCAAGAAAACTGTTTCATAGCATTTTTCAGCCAAATTTTTGGCAAAAGCAAGAAAACTGTTTCATAGCATTTAAGTATAATAAAGTAAAATAATTGTACTCATTCCCTCGTTATCACCTCATCTCACTGCGGTTGATTTGTCACTGTTGTAACTGTGTGTTTTGTTGCCTGATGTTTGTAGGCGGGTACGTGCTGGTGGGAGGGGCCATCTGCATGGAGCTGCTGACGAAGCAGGGCTGGTCATCGGCCTACACGGTGGAGGCGGTCATCATGCAAATCGCCGCAACGCTGGTGAAGGGCAAGGCACGCATACAGTTCGGCGCCACCAAGCTCGTGTCTCAGGGCCAATACTCGCTAGCGCGCGCACAGCAGAGCTTCAAGTCGCTCGTGCAGATCCACGAGAAGAACGGTAAATTACTGACATCCATTTACTAAATTTTACTTTTCTTGCTGTGGTTCCACCAAACTAGAGTCAATATATTCATATAAGAGATGTTAGGAATCCAAGTTGTCTAATATATCCGAAGACGGCATATGAATTGGGTACACAGCTTGAGATAAACTTGTAAACTGGATTATAAGCACTAAATTTAATGACAATGATGTTTGATGAAAGTGAAAATGCAAACAAGGGAAAGGAGGAAAAGGATAACCGAATAACTTACCGCTTAACATCTGCTGGAGGAATTTGTGTACATAAAGGCGGACTCCTGCGCCAGAATCCACATGAACACTAGCTTGAACCACACTATAAACGTTCTTTGTTTTCCGTCTCCTGCGTTTTTTGAAACATGGTTTGAAAGATTGGTGTGAACAGGTGTGAAGTTCGCGCGGTCCGACAATTTTGCTAGTGGCCTTTCCACGCGTACGCAACTGAACACTTGACGTTTGACGTTTAAATAAATGTTAAAATATGTTCCGATGAAGAAGAGATGCTACATCAGGGAGAAAACAGAGATATTTTAATAGATGTTTATTTACCAGGAAAGATTTCCGACTAATATCAATTATTATGACCTAAAGTTAGTATTTGAATTTCGAATGCGTAATTAATTACGCATTCGAAATTCAAACGTCAAAAGTCGAGTTCTGTTAAGAAATTTAGCGATGATATTGTAGACGAAATATAAAGGAGAACACGCAGATTTCAACTTAGACCTAACCTACCTAACTAGATTTTTATTAGGTATTTATTTATCAGGGAAATAATAGAATATCTATTTTAATTGGTCAATTTCTTCCGTGTCTCTGAAACCGATTTATAAATTAATAGACTTTATTTACAAGTGAGTTCACGAAAGATATAATCATCCGTTACGACAGTATTTATTTGCAATTTAACCCCTGACGAGCCAGGAAAAAACGAAAAAACGTCAACTTTAACGTATTATTTTGCAGGTTAATTTTATGCCATCTAATGTAATTTTTACTGAAACACATTCCTTGAATACTAAACTATACATAAGAACAATATTACTTGCGTTTATTCAATGAATTTATACTTTTTACTACGTTTCAAATAACACGGAAAAAACGAAAAAATTTCGCGATGTTTTGACTTTTACGTAATATTTTGCAGGTTAATTTTTATGCTATCTTATGTAATCTTTACTGAAACACATTCCTTGAATACTAAACTATACATAAGAACAATATTACTTGCGTTTATTCGATGAATTTATACGTTTTACGATCATTTCGTCGCCCGCGACGCGAGACTTCACAGCCGCCATTTTGTCCAGCCGGGCGACGCGCAGCCTCGCAGGCCGTGTCATAAACAATCTCAAAGAAATTATATCGCTGCTCTAGGTGGGTTCATGGTATCTTATACCTTATGAACAAGAATGCCCCAAGCGATTCTGACCTTCTTCTTCACACGTTTTCTTTATACATAAGGGTTAAAATCGCATAACAAAATTATTTTTTAGTGATTATTTTGGTTTGCGTCGATTGATCACCGGTGATCGAACGGCATGAGACGAGTTAAAGTCATAATTAGGTATTAGGCTCGCGCGGTTGACATAACCCCAAACGTCATTCGATTTATCTCCGGTACCAACCGCTCCGTACGGCTCCTGTAAAAATATGAACTTATTTCCCCCCCCGCCGGCCCCGCCTGCCTTCCCGCTTCACCCACTTCAAAAATAATATTAATATTGTTAATATTCGTTATTATATTATAATTTTATTATCAAATATATTTATTATATTGTATTTAGGTATCATAATATTTTAAACTAGTGATTATTAAGCTCGCTCATTGCGCATAACCTCAAAAACTTGTTCAGTTTGATTCTCCATACATGACCGCATCGCGCGGCTCTTGTAAAAATATGAACACATTTCCCCCCGCCAGCCTTCCCCCTTCGCCCGGGAGATGAATGTTTTCCGTCGCCTGTGGTAAAGCTTGAACACAGGGTTTTTGAACACGAAGTGTTCAAATTTTCAATGTTTTGGGTGCTGTTCAAGCTAGTGTTCATGTGTATTCTGGCGCAGGATACGCCGCTTAAAACAATCACAATGCACTTCTTTAAGAAACACCAACCAGCTTCAAAGACAATCCTTTTCTTTTTCCTGCTTAAAACAAAAGGACTCGATTTTTCACTTTCTTTTGTTCCATTTTTCAAAAATTTTCAAACTAAATAGTGATGGTTAGGAAAGATAAGTTACTTGTGGAAAATTGCCAAGATGGTAGGTACCAGACATATTCAGCATTGTCAGATGTGATAATTATTAATCTACTTTATCGAACCTCATCAGATTTTGTCTTGAGCGGTTCTAAGCACACCTCATGAACACTAAAAAATATATTAATATTTATTGTATTATTTATCCTTCAATAGGTTTCTTTTCGCCAATTCTTATTGAGGTATGTTTTTAAGTTTTCACGGCCAAAAAGTATTTTTGTTATGATTTTTGGGGTGTTATGCTGTGTTTCGCTACCTCCTTCTTTAGCCAACGTTTCGGACAGCGTTACAGTGTCCATCATCAGGGCAGATGAGTAAATGATATTGGTGAGAGTGTTTACTTATGTGTGTCGAAGCGATACCGTGGGACCCAAACGCGATGCCAACTCAGCCACCAACCAGCCAATGTTTGATTAAATTTACATAGGCCTGATATTTCAATATTTTTGGTTATGGTATCACAATGGCAGAACTCCCTTGCAAATCGAGCTTAAAAAGCAATTGATTTAAGTTTATCTCAAACCCTATCTTTACAGCCTAAACAAGCCTTCCAAGAGATTGATGACTAAAGATGTTTGTTTGATTGTTTCAGGATGGTTCACGCCGCCGAAGGAGGATGGCTAGAGCGGCCCCGAGCGGCCCGCCTAGCTCGCCGAGGGTAGTGAACAGACTAAACAGTTAAAGTGGACTGTGCATTATTATCCATGTGTCATCATTATTGTATTTGTTTAGGAATAAACTGTTTGGGTGCGCTCCCTTGAACCCTGTCAGCAACCAACCCAGAACCCGCCGGGTTCAAGGGAGGCACCTCTGTACTGTGAACACATTATTATATCTTTAGTTCTGAGCATTTCTTATTGAAAATAATACGATGCCTTGTGTAAAGAAAGAAAAGTAAACGTTATTGGATGGACTTCACACGCGGTCACGGTGCGGACGAAGCTTGTGCCGAGTGGCTGCCACGAAGCTGTGATATAATAGTTCATGTTATCTCAGTCAATCAGTCACCCTCTTGTAGGATCTCTAGCGGGAGAGGGTAGCAAGCGGGCTTGGCAGACTTTATATAGATTATATTGGAGGGAGGAAGGACATGTAGAATTACGCCGTGTTAGATAAGCGGGGAACGTCCTTAGATAGAATTGTGTAAATAAATCTTTTTTTTATAATGTAAATTTATCTTTGGTAAGGAAATGTTATTGTGATTGTTATGTTACTGTAGGACCCCTTTTCCACAAGGATACGCAAGAATCCCATACATGATGCTCAAAGTATCTTGGGTACTACTGCCGGGTTTGTACACTTAACTCTAAACATGACAAGAGCGATTAATAAATATTTCAATAGTCTCATCGTCACTTGTGTCAAACATTTTGTAACATTGCGTGCGCTTTCGAAGCTAGTTTCAACCTTTCGAAAAGTGGGGCAACGGGGTCTTGTGATTTCGACAAGTTGTTTGCGATGTGTTTATACAACAGCAGTATCGGATACTTTTGTATTCCTGTGGAAGAGGGGCCAAACTGTACTGCTGTGGAGGAAATTCAAGTCAGTTATTTCCTAGATTTGATGTTGTCTTTTAGTTCTGACGACACGTGTATGGTAATGGTTTGTTTGATAGCCACTGACTGCTGACTACTGACTGCTGATCACTGACCGTTAGCACACCGATCCTCCACTCTGTCCGCATTGCTCTCTCTGCCTCCGCTCCTTAGGTAGGCCGGGCGACACAGATCTCAAGTATTTATTGTATTGCCGAGGTAAGGAATCCAATCGCAGACTAAAAGATTAATTGTAGGCTTTAATATTACAAGGACTAAAAGCATAATTTAACTTCCCGTAGTGTACGAGGTAACAGTAAACTTAAGGCAGAGATCAGCTAACGATGTTAATTATCAGAAAAGGAAACTTCAGACAGAATTTGTAATTATGTATTTATTGAAATAAACCTCAGCCTGGTGTTTGTTATGTATTTTGAAATGTTATTTTATGTAAACTGAACCATTTCCAAAAGAGAGTTAAAGTGGTCCGAGTTCAATGATTGGTTGATGTTTTCAAACTGAGATTCCAATAAATGTTTTTAAAACAGAAATTTGTGCTTCATCTTTGTTCCTGCTAAAAACAATTTAACCATCTTGTTTACTGATATGTATTAACCCGTACACTGTTCAACCTATTTATCATTTAACCACTCCGACCCCTAAGCTTGTTTTCAAGACAATATATCAATAGCAGTCAAGTACAATAAGCATGTTTTCAAGCTAACCCGTGTGTTCCCACAGAAATGGTTATAACATCGATTTTATTCTAACCAGAACAATAACCAAACGACACTACAATGTTCCTACACTACGCTCCACATCAGCTCAAAGACATTTCATGTACCTAGCTCCTAAAATGTTTAACCTTCTCCCCGAGAACCTAAAATCCGAAACCCAACCCCATATCTTTAAAAAAAAAATTATCAAAATGGATCCTTACATTCAGTAACGATGATGAGTAAAAATTTGCTATTTTAATTGAATTGTAATATAATTGATACAACTTGTAACATAAATTAATTTAATGTGTTAATTAAATTACTAACTTAATTTGTTACTAGATATGTTACTTAAACTACTTAAATGAATTGCATAAGTTAATAGCTGTACACTGTACCTACACAATCTGTAAACTTCATCCGCCATAACACAGGGACATCCCTAGCATGGCGGATGAATTAACACAATTTTTTGTTCATTGTATAAACTTCTTTTAATAAATAAATAAATTCTAGTGACAACCTTAAAACAAAAAGGAGAATATCTATAATAAACCACGCTTCACATCTCTACTCAAAGTTGTCCATAGAAATGAAATACTAATTTTGTAGAAACAGTTTTCATCCGCCAAAACGCATTAAACTGTGGTTTTAGTAGTGTTTTCACATAAAAACATCACGTGAGTGATCACAATTTTTTATGTTCGCATCCTAAATTTAAATATTTAAAAAA
The DNA here is from genome assembly GCA_936435175.1 of Glyphotaelius pellucidus. NCBI lineage: Eukaryota > Metazoa > Arthropoda > Insecta > Trichoptera > Limnephilidae > Glyphotaelius > Glyphotaelius pellucidus. The sequence continues at coordinate 37,345,265 of OW386546.1, forward strand.
TTTAATATTTATTTGTAATAATATAATTTGATAGCGTATATCATCACCTTTCAAAAGCGTTTTTAGTATTTGGCTATGTTAAAAAATATTTAATTTATTGAGCTTTTTGCGAAGCGGAAATAACAAAAAAAATTTATAAATCTGACAGTTCGTTGACAAAAAACTTGCACAAAGGCGAAAGCCCGGAGTGGTTAAAACACTTATCTTGTTCTGAAACCTTGAATTTCTTGTTACAATAACATAATGCGTAAGCTATGAACCCATCCCAAACTACAATTGAGATGGACGCAATAACAACTGAAACGCGCACAAGCACACGAGAATGGGTCATTTCTACGACTCATTCTTGAGTTTGACAGCTCGGCTGTGGAAGGATCTGCCGGCCTCTGTGTTTCCTCAACACGGGCCTGTTTGAGAATTTGCTTTGCACCTTTACTACTCCTTCAGCACCAACATTTTTTGTTTGGCTGTGGAATTATTTTCCATGTTTTGTGTTTCCTCCATCCTACGACTCGTTAACTCCATCATTTCCTTGAAAAGATCCTTCATACAGCATCTCCAAACATACACCTTCACACACAAACCTTAAATGTTAACCCTTCAGGCCTCGGGCGTATTTTGTCAGGTCAAAATATCTCTACTTTGCAATAAAATCCAAAAAAATGGGAAATTTCTGAACGCATCCTGTAGACTCACCATTGTCTTACAAACTCAAGACAGAATGTGGCAAGTAAGGAACACTCTTGTGTTTTCAGTAAATTCTTAATTCAAAAGTTATTCATCCACGATAGAGATTTTTTTTACATAGCTCCACACAGGAGGAATATAATTCTCCTCAGGGCCTACGTCATCTTGTGGAGGGTCTTCTGAGAAGGAAAAAGGCTTGAGGGTGGGTAGGAATTTAGGGGTCAGTGTGTCCAGAAGTGATGAATGGATGAATTCATTCCTTCCACTGCGGTCCAATCCTGCAGGTCAAAAGACCTCCCTCAACCGGTCTCTCGCCACACACCTCGTGGGCAGGCGCATCCGCCGCCAAGATCCGGATAAACCTCACCCCATGAATCCGGGCACCCCTGCTAAGTCATCAAACATAGCGAACCACTTGGGGTGACCTAACGTCGCCTTAGTTTGTATTTGTACAAAAGACCATTAGAAAATTTTACAGAAGATTTTCTTTCATTATTTCAATGAAACATTATGATAGGTGTTTAAGATAAAGCTATTTCCATAAAGGTAAGTGTCATTGGTATAAATAATTCTTAGTTAATTGATTAACTATCACTTTTTAATTTTAAAGTGGAGACTGAACAAAAACTAAAATGATCTGTCAGACAAAAAAGAACTGAGGCGACGCTATGGCAGGTTCTCGGGGCAGCGGTACCCATACTCGCCACCCAAATTGGTATATCCCCTTACTATCAAAGTGAGAAATATGATCTATACGGTATTGGAAAGTAAAAACACCACACTAAATTTGTTTCAAATTCAAATCTAACAGTTAACCACAAAATAATTAAAATACCTTTATGAAAACAAATTTCCCAACCGTAATTTGAAGAAAAGTTACGAAACTACTGGAATTTAAAAAAATATATTTTTACGTGAAAAAACAAAAAAAAGTGAGGTGATGGTAATGTTTATAATACATTGATCTAATAAAATTTGTGCTTTCATTTTTTTTCATTACCAGTAACTTTAGTTAGAAAAATGTAAGGTGTGCCATTTTTAAAGCTTTTTAATGTTTGCATTAAAAAATTACTTGGATATTTCTCATAATAAAATTTGAAAACTTATTTTATCACCTTTCAAAAACAGTTTTTAGTTCACAAATATTATTTATTTATTTGGATTTTAATGCAAATCAGAAATATTCTGATCTACTGACGGATTATGGTCGAGGCTGAGGGGTTAAGTTTGATTGCAGCACTTTACTTCAGAACTAGCAGTTAAAAACCCGCTCTGTAGATTTTTGCTGCTAGGCCCCGTGGGCGGCTTTTGGTTCGGCTTTGCCCAGTTAATGTTTGTGACCATTTTATAAAGCCAATAGGAACTGATTCCAAAAATAGCCCGTTCCTCGAATCCACTGTAGCTAGTCACCAGGACAAAGTAACCGAGACAGGCAACGACATCATATGTAATATATGTATAGCCACTTGATACAACTTTGCATTACTGTCAATCTTTCCATATCTACTTATTCACCATTACTAGCACTTGTACCTAGGTGGGACGCGTTCCCATACGATCTGCTGACGGAAGTGGCGACATCTTGTGACGAATTCTTGAACTCAAAACAGAACTACAACGGTAGATTTGTTTGAAATTCCACGTACACAGATGTGCTTCCTGGAATGTAGATTCCATCTCTGCAGTAGAACAATGAGAAGAGGTGGTAGAGAGAGGAGGTAAATGAAAACAAGCATACAGTGAAAACAGGATATAATCATAAAATGATGACAGGACACATCGCCCGAGGCAATGTTCTCACCGACGCTGACTAATAATACACATTATAAAGAATCTTGACATTCATAAAGTACCATCACAATACTTTCACCGTTCATTCATTCTAAAACAATATTTCATAAAATTGCTCATACACAAACGATTTGAAATTTTATTAAATGTTGAAAATAATTAATTTTCAAAATATAATCTAATATTATTTACAAAATATAATATATATATATGATTTACCAATTACTTTTCTAGTCTTTTGGCAAATCATCTTGAAGAGAATTGCCCTGCGATGATAACAAATAATAGTTCTCAGGATCTACAAGAAACACTCGGAGGAATCCTAAACAACAATGTACAATCCCAGTCTGGTCTCGCACCACTCACGCATCACTTCCCGGTGTTATTTTATAATCACTACGGCTAAGCTTTATCCTAAATTATATAATATGTAAAATGAACATGAAGTGCAAACATAAGTATTATTACAAAGGCTTTTTGACTATCGATTAGGGATCAAGAAACCAAATTTAACGATAAATTACTCCGAACTTATGTACAAGGCCTTCGCGCCTTATCTCTCGTCGTGAAACTTGAACCTCTTGGGGGAGGCAGGCGGGCTGCCTTGGGGGGGGGAACGTTTGAAGCCCGCCAGGCGCTGCTGGCTGATGCAGATGCTGGGCTGGATGGGGATCTCCACCGACGAGTTGGAGGAACTGTCGGAGAAGTCGTGGCGCGGAGGCAGCACATCAGGGCTGGCCGGGCCTGGGGAGGCGGGGCTGGAGCAGGCCTCACTGGGCACGGAGGATGGGGCGATGTCCAGGTGTGCCACGCTGCCATTCACCTCCCCGTGCAGCCCATTCTTATCCTCCATGTTGGGAGCTATAGGTATATCGCCATCATTCATATTTGATAAAAATTCCTCTTGATGCTCTTGTGCAATGACGCTTAATTCTTCTTCTACAACAAAATCTGACTCACTATCTTGAATTATTTCAGATTCATTCTGCTCAATAATGGGTTCATAGCTTTGGTCAATATCTGATATGTGATCAGTTACATTGTTTGATTCATCGTGTTCGACCAGTGCTATTTCATCATTTTGAATGATTTCTGACGCAGTGTCTTCTATTACGTTTGATTCAGTAATTGCCGTTTCATCAATTTGAATCATATTCGATACACCGTCTTCAATAATTTCCGTTTCATTACGTTGAGTCGCATCGCATTCGCCATCTTCAATTATAATATTAGATACACTCTGTTCAGTCATTGTCGTTTCATTATCTTGAGAAATTTCTGACACACCCTGTTCAATCGTTGCCGTTTCATTGTTTTGAGTCATTTCTGACACACTAGGTTCAATCATTGCCGCTTCAGTCATTTCAGATACATCTTCAACTGTATTAGATTCACCATGTTCAATCATTGGCGTTTCACTGTCTTGGATAACTTCTGAGGCACCGTCTTCAATAATTGTCATTTCATTAATTTGGTTCATACCGTCCATATCTGATACACCATCCTCTATTACATTTGTTTCAACATGCTCGATTATATTCGATTCACAATGCTCGATTATTTCATGTGAAACGTGTTGAATGATATCCGATATACTATGCTGGACTGCATTTGACACACCAGCTTCAAATATATCTGATGTACCATGTTCTGTCAAAACAGGCATGTTGTGTTGGGCTGTTTCTAAAATATAATCTGATTGTTGCGCATTCACGTCGGGTACAGTGTGCTCTCCAATATCAGATACTACTTGTTCACCCATTTCTGAAACATCATAGTCACCATGTTGGGGTACACCTAGAGCTCCGTGTTCATTTATGTCTGAGATTGTGTCATCCGTCTCAACAGGTATGTCTTGCTCCGTTACCTCCTGCGCACCGTGCTGCAGGATACTGAGCTCTGATGACATTGTTGACACCTCATCCGACTCGCAAGATCTGGTCAGAATTTCACATGGATCTGGTTGAGTTAATGATGGATGCACAGTTGGCAATTCTTCTGTGAATTCACTCTCCTGCGATTCCTCAGATTGTGGTTGCCCCTCAGTGGAGATGCCATCACGGAGGGTGGAATCATCAGAGTCCATCAGGACCGGCATGGATTTGACAGCAGTCAATGAATCTGGCACTAGTTCCTCGGCAGGTGGTGCCTCGCTGGTGTCCTCAGTGAGGAGTGGCATGGATATTGGAGAATAAGTCTTGGTTTGGATTGCCTCGGTGAGCAGCTGTGGATTTTCCGAAGCAAAACTGTCAGAGCTCGAGTCGTCCAAGCACGGCATGGATGAAGCGGGCTGCTTTGGTAGTCTTCTAAAATCTTCTCTAGAAGTAGTATAACTTTTTTCATGACTAGGTAACTTGAGTGAATTATCTCTGGAGAAATGCATTTGCTGGTTGGTCTGGCTGACCCTGGTGAGCAAGGAGGAGGCCGTGGTGTGCGTGGTGCCCGGCTTATCCTCCAGGGGCGGGAACACCTGGCACAGCGGCTTGCTCACTTTGGGGGCGATGCGCGGGTCTGTCACTGTGATAGGCAGGTCTAGCGATGTGGGCACGCTGGGTGGAGTCACTCCGATCACGGCCAGGGTGTCCTCTAGCCTTCCCGCCGGGAGCATTCTTCCCGGTCCTACATTTCCATCTATTGCCCTCTTCTTGGACGGTTGCTCCAACGCAGACATAATGGGCTTTAGAGTGGTACTAGTTTCTGACACATTGCTGTTCACCGAGACGCTGGCATTCAGGCTGTGGAAGTCAGGGCCCAGAGAGTCCATCTCCATGAGCAAGGAGTCTCCTGTATCGGCCAGGGCTGCAGCCAGGATGTCCTGCGAGTGCGGGACTTGCTGCGGAGCTAGAGCCGCCAGGAGTTGACGAACATCTCCCTGCAGCAGCAACTGCTGGCCCTCTGCACCGCGCGCCTCCCCGCCCAGCAGGCTCAGCAGCGTCTGCTGGTCCACCAGGATCTGCTGCTCGCCGGCATTTAGGATGACCCGCTGCTCCTGGACAGGAGGCGGAAGCACCATGGGCACCAGTTGATTGTTCTCTAGGACCAGGGGCTGGTTGTCTATGGGGGTTAAGGTGCCATTTTCTTCCATACACAAGTAGAATGAATTGGGCGGTCCACCGAAGTTCTCGCCGGGCACGGCTAGCAACTGACCTTCAGCAGCCAAACTTGGGGCAACTTCTTCAATGGGAGGGGGGATCACCACTGGGGGTTCTGGTTCAGGGGCCGGGATTTCAGGGGGTTTCTGAATAATTAGTTCAGAATTACGCTGCCTCGCATAAGCTTTGTGAGTATCTGACTTAGTAGGGGCAGAATGTGTCACATGTAGTGTGCGACTTCCCCTAGTCTCTCCCTTGCAAGTGGAGATGGTTGTTGCAGGGATCAAATCATCCAAGTTACCCAAATCCATAACCGGCTGGGATGCTGCACTCCTAGACACGGGGCTCGGACCCTTCTTAGTACTGGAATCGGCTTTAATTGTCAGGAGCTCCCTCAACTTCTGCTTCTTGGGCGGAGGCGGGGCAGGCTGTGAGTGCGAGGGCACCAGGGAGGGCAGAGCCTTGCGCTTCATGCCCAACACCTCCGCCTTCTTCTCCACCTGTTTGGTGATGATTTGGGGAGTCTGTTTAGTATTGGATGCATACTTTTGCAAAATGAATTTTTGTTGCATTTTTCCCGGATTGCCTTTATTCTGAGAAGGTGAAATGATTTGGGTGAGGGACGGCTGGGGCGTGGTGATTATCTGTCCTGTCTTCTGTAAATGTTCAAATTGGGCAGCCGTGAGATGCATCACGGTGCCGGGTTTCTTTCCTTGCAGAATACTGGCAGGGTCAGTGCTGATCAGCTTGCCTGTGGTACTCTTGATGAACATCTGGGGGCCCAAGGGCTTGGGACTGGCTTTTAGTAAACCCTGTTTGGGAGCCCTGGAGACAGAAGGGCGGGGGATGGGCATGCTGGTGATGTTGGTGACCTGCGGCCCCTTGGCCTGGCTGGTGACAGGCGAGGACTGTGTGGTGATGAGCTGCCCGCGGGATGTGAGGATGGTCTGATTGGGCTTGGCTGTGAGCACAGTGCGGCCGCGCGGAGGCAACAACTGGCCTGTGCTGGTGATGAGAGCGTTCCCCGAGATGGGGCTCAGCAGCTGCCTGCGCGACGTGATGATGGACTGCGAGGTGACGGCGGTGCGGCTCCGAGGGGACAGGATGGTGTGCGAGGTGACTACGGGGCCGCTACCTTTCTTAGGAAAGAGTATTCTCTGATGCTCGGGAGTCAGGACTATCTTAGATTGAACTCCCTGGGCATTAGTGAGGATCATGACAGTATTCCCTGAGGGGTCCATACCAGACCTGTTCTGTATGATCTTTGCCGTGCTGGCGGCTTTCATCTTGCCCTGACCCTCCTCAGTGATGATCTGAGACTTGCCAGTCTGCGGGTTGACTACGATCTTTTGCATACGTGTTCCGCCGCTCGCCCCTGGAGGAAGGATGATGAACTTCTCTCCCTTGGGCTGCTGAGTGAGAATGGTGGGGGTGTTCTTCATTATTGTTTTGGATGGAGGCGGAGGCTCTTCAGACTTGGTGGAAATGATTTTCTGTTCTCCGGTGGTTTTGTCCATCACCAACAAATGTTTAGTGGCCCTAATTTTGGGAGACTTGGACAAAATATTAGGGCTTGCAGATTTTTCCATAACTGGTTTTAATAACGCATTCATTTTGGAGTCTCCATATTTTTTTAAGGGAGCAGTAAGCTTTTGGTAATTATTTTCAGCTAATAATTTGGATTTCTCTTTTTTGGCATCGACTGACTCTTTAACAGGGGCAATAACTTTCACCTTAGCTCGAGGGGTAGGCGAGGAGAGACCTTCAGATAAAACTATCGGCATTTTGTCCAAATTTTCAGGAGTTAAAATCTCTTCGGATAACACAATAGGCATTGAGTTGATATCGAAGAAAGCTTCTTCATCCTGGGGTGGCTTTGCCGCGGGCCGGGACGAGGCGGCCAGCAGCAGCGGGGGGGCGCGTGGGGGCCCACTGCGGCGGATGATGACGCGGGGTTTGTGCGGCGGGGTGCTCGTCTGGAAATTGAGGATCTTTTCTTTTCCTGGGATGGGTTTATTTTGTATTATTTTGACAGGGTTCTTTCGTTTCGGTTCGTCTAGTATTTGAAATAATTTTGAATGTTCTAGAGGGGCATCTTTGCTAGGTAAAGTCTTTTTGGGAGATACTGATAGCGGAGGGGAGGGGTCACACGGGTTAGCAGGCACGGTTACTAAATTGTCTCCCATGCTGAAGGCGTTCACACTGGGTAACTGTTCACTTTGCAAGGCCTCGGACATTTGAACCAAAGACTTGGCGGCACTAAAGTTCTGGTGGTTCTCTAACAACTTGCTGGGGATTGGGGCACCCGCCGTGGGGAGGGTGATGAGAGTCTCCGCTATCTGAAGGTCAGATTCCGTGGGACCCTGCAGCAGGGTTGGTAATATCTCAATGGAAGGCTCCACCTCGACACGCGACATGCATGGCTCTACATGGTCTTCCATTGTTCCGAGTATATCGTTAACTGTACATGTTTTGGTAACTATTTTTTCTTCTTCTGTGCTAGTTTTAAGCAAATTATCGACAGATTCATTGTCCCATCTGTCCTGAACTTCAAATTCAGGGGGGTCTTTAGACTTGTCTAGGGTAGAAGTAGTACAAGGTTTGTCTTCTTGTACTACCATGTGGTGTGAGAGGGTATCAGGCTCCTCGGTGACAATCTCTTCTATTGTGTGTTCTATTTCCTCAACTGGAAACTCTTCCTTTTTCTCTGTTTGGATCTCTTCGATACGTTCCACATTCCCTACAATTTCATTAGCTGAAGTTTCCTTGACAGCAATATCACATTCACGGAGAGTCTCAGGTTCAACATCAGCTTCAGTCAAGCCCTCAGAGTCAGTTTTCAAGTCAGAACGGGGTGTAATATTATCTCCCAAAGAATTATCCTCCTCCATAGGAATGTCTGGAATGTGGATCGTCTCTTCCTGAATGGGGATCACTTCTTCCTGAAAAGATTCTTGAACAGGGGTCACTTCATCCATAACGGAATTTTGAACAGGAATCATTTCTTCCCGAATAGATTCTTGAACAGGTATGACTTCTTCCTGAATGAATTCTTGAACAGGCGTCATTTCTTCTTCAGTGGATTCTTGAACAGAGGTCAATTCTTTCTCGATGAATTCTTCAACAGGGGTCACTTCATTTGCAATAGATTGACAAGAGATCACTTCTTCCTCGATGGATTCTTGAACAGAGGTAACTTCTCCCTCAATGGATTCTTGAATGGAGGTCACTACTTCCTCAATGGATTCATGGACATCTTCTTTCTGACAATCAACACGAGTCACTTCTTTCTGAATGGATTCTTGAACAGGGGTCACTTCTTCTTGAGCAGGGATCACTTCTTCTCGAATGGATTCTTGAGCAGAGATCACTTCTTCTCGAATGGATTCCTGAACAGAGAACACTTCTTCTCGAATGGATTCTTGAACAGGGATCACTTCTTCTCGAATAGATTCTTTAACAGGGATCACTTCTTCTCGAATGGATTCTTCAGGGATCACTTCTTCTTGAATGAGTTCTTTAACAGGGATCACTTCTTCTCGAATGGATTCTTCAGGGGTCACTTCTTCTCGAATGAATTCTTTAACAGGGATCACTTCTTCTCGAATGGATTCTTTAACAGGGATCACTTCTTCTCGAACGGATTCTTCAGGGATCACTTCTTCTTGAATGAGTTCTTTAACAGGGATCACTTCTTCCAGAACAGATTCTCCAGCAGGGAGTGAATCTTCCACTTTTGAATAATGCCCCACAGAGGGTTCCTTTTCAGTAGTCTTCTGGGTGTCTTCCACGGTATGCCGCAACGGCAGGGAGTCTAGTTGGCAAACTGGATCTTCAGGAGGTACAATAAAAGGTTTTTCTTTCTTTCCCAGTGCTGCTTTCATTTTCTTCAGTTGGATTTTGGGTGCAAATTTGGGAACTTTAACTTCTGGGGTGACAATGTGCAGAATTTCAGGAGCCTCAGTGAGAGACAGCGGTGGAAGCGGGATGTCAAGCTCTGGCGGTTCTTCCATGTAGGTCGGAGGTTTGTCCACACTAGTATTATCTGCTACATACTTTTCTATTGCATCTTGACTCCTAGTGTGTCGACTCCGAAAAAACGTTTTCGTTTTAAAAATAGATTTAGTTTGAGGCTTTTCTTTATCCACCATCCCGCTAATTCGTTCTGGAGACTTGATAAGGGACTCCACAAACTTGGGTTCTGAAGGCAGGGTCGGCAGTGTGGGGACGGCCGTATCCAGCAGCAGATTGTTGATCTCCGCATCGAGCTTGAGGTCCACGGCCAGTTTATTGGAGCGGTTGTCTTCCTCCGCTGGCGAGGGCTCTGATGCCTCTGCGGGTTCAGAATTCAAATCCATTATCTTTCGAGAACCATCATCACTCTTGATGGATAACCGGGGAATCTTGCGTCCAATAGTTTCAATTGGCATTTCTTCATCTTCATCGTCAAAATCAAAACAAGAGCCAACTTTTCTCTCACAGCTTTTATTTTCCACATCTTCACTGAAAGACATTTTTTTATTATCGACTTCTTCACTGAGAGAGATCTTTTTATCTTCTAAAACCTTATCTTTGGGACTCTCGTTGTCCACGTTTAGACTATTTTCTTTCTCGTCATCCTTGGTGTCCATCTGTTCAGTGCCACTGTTAGAATCCTGGCGAATGCTGGAGTCATCCTTGCCACTCTGATTCTCCGTCAGCTTGAGGGCACTGAGGAGGTCCATGCTGTCGTTGCTGTCTTCGCTCCAGTCGGCCAATAGGGAGTTCTTGATCTCCAGGTCGCTCTTGGGAGGCTCCGTGTCACGAGGCAGAGGAGGATCTGCATCGCGGGGCAGGGTTGCGGGTGTGGTGGGCGCGGGCAGGCGACGGGGCGCCCGGGGCCGGCCTCTAGCACGGGGTGTCTTGGCCTTGCTACTGCTGACTGGCGGCCGGGGCTTGTGGCGCTTGGGCGGCGTGTAGGGCACGTAGCCGTCACTGTGGCACTTGTTGTGTAGCACCATGACGTTGATGCGTGTGCAGGAGAAGGGGCATGCGTGACAGGTGTAGTGCCCCGAGCTGGGGGCGGGCGTGTGTGTCACTGTGCCGCCCTCCCCCAGCTCTTCCTCCTGTCTGGGTCTCGGCTCCTGGACGAGGATGTGCGCCTTATAATCTGAAGTTCCCTTCAGAAACTATAAAATGTCACATTCATTAGTATATATAAATTTATTAATTTAAAAGAATTTATTAATGGGTTGTCTTTCTTTGCAGAACATCAATTTGGAATATAGTACTGCAAGGAAAGATTTAAAACGAGTGTTTGTACTTACTTTCTGAAGGATTCGGGGATGAGTTATCTTGGGTGTATACTCGGTATCCGGGGGACTAGTCGATGACTTCACCTTTTGCTTGGATGGTGATCCTGAGGAGAAATATTTTTATAAATATCATAATAAAGGTATTTTCGGTAAATATTCACAAAATAGGGACATGCTTAATTCGCACTTTTTATTTCAAAAATACAGTAACCAGTTAGATAATAATGAGAAGAAAGTATTTCAGTTTCCGTAATGAAAAATAATGCATTTTAGTAGCTATTTCATTAAAAAAACCAGACTATATGACATCTTTTCTTCAAGCCATGTTTTGACATAATATTAAAATAGTTTTTCAGGCTAGTTTTTTTCTTCTTAATGAAACTCAAACTAAGAACCTATTTTAGGATAATATTTTGGATTAAATAAGAGAAGAAAAAAACTAACCTTAAAATTTTGACGTCAATGACAATGGCCGCAAGTGAATAATTGATTTTAATTTGAACAAAATAACTACTAGAATTCATTATTTTCCAATTCCGGAAAGTGAAATACTTACTTCCCATTATTATCAAACTAATATTAAGTGTTTTTGAAATAAAAAGTGCACATTATTAAGCACGTCATTATTTTGTAAATATTTACCGTATTTTCAATGACAAAAAATAAAATGAGTACTCAGAGCGGGATATTTACCCGGAGTCTTGCGAGCTCCGAAGAGGCCAGCATAATCCACCTTTTGCGGGGGCTGGTACTCCGGGGCTTCCAGGATTTGCGGGTCCCCATGTGTGCGCTCCTCCGCCTCGCGCACATACTCAGGGAACAACTCCATGTGAGCATGCTTGGCGCGGAACTGATCTGTAACAAACAACAACATTAGCCACCACAAGTTAGCTTGTATGCTTGGAGGATTTCATGTCCCTCCACACTCACCCAATCCCTTCTTGATGAACTCATGTTTCTTGCTGCAGTTGTACTTGTAGATGCTGTTAATGTTTTTCACCAGTTCCCTGAAAGAAGAGCGCGGTGATTAGCGATACAGTATATGCAGTGTATGTTGCATCACATAGGTCGATGAAGCGGCAGACTTACAGAGATTCTTCTCTGAAGAACTTGACAACTGCGATGGGAGTCTTCCTGAGGGAGGAGAGCACCTCGGGGGGCACCCTGTCTGTACCCAGCACCTCTCCCGGCCACCAAGTCGAGCCGAGCTTGACCCAGACCACATCTCCGTCCAAGTACAGGATCTCTGTCTGATCGCACATCACTTTAGTTCTCTACTCTCATATCTGAAACACCAAGAGCCGTCTTCATAAAGCTGTCGGCCAGCCCAGTCCGGCCGGAAAACACAACCCCATGTTGGAAACAACGTAACCGAGCTTTCTTTGCTGTTCTTCCCTTCAAATACGAAACGATCCCGAACAAACCGCCGAATGACACGAGTGTACGAAAAACTATATCAATATTATGTTATAAAATTTAGCTCGCGATAGAATGGCAGCCCTGAGTGAGAGAAATGGCGATTCACCTCATAAAAGGGCAGGCCTAGCCGAATAGATAATTTTAGAAAAACCGAGGTGTAACTTTAACAAATGACAATGGTAAATCTCCAAATATTTTGGAAAACCGACATGCGCGGCACATAACTATGGGGATAAACGAAGGCAAATAGTTTTGCTCCCACGGGGTACATGTTTTCACCACAGCACTGTTTTGTTGAGCGTCATCAAATATAGCCAACCTTAAAAAATAAATATGAAGAACTGAATTATTATTTTTCGCGTTCTGAACTATTTATAAGGTATTTAATCAACATAATTCGAAAAACAGAGCTGTTAAAACGTTAATTTCATCCACACATAAATAATTATGACATTCGTTCAGCTGAAATGCGAATTCAGCTACACGACGCCATTGCGGTGCCACAGAAACTTTGGTATTTTAAAGTTGTTATACGTGATTAAAACCATATTCTGATGTCTGAATGAATTCTTTTCCCAGCCCACTAAGTTTTCAGTACTTACTTACTTGAAAAATGTGGTGAAGAGGTTATATTTCTGATTTTCAATATAACCGAGACATCATCAAATTCGAAATTGATGATCACGGATATATTCAATAGTGTTTGTTTCCCGTATACAATCCAATTTATTAGTGAAGTAAATGTCTACACCCTTTCCCCTAAAAAGTACTTTCTTTCACGGAGCGCATATTTTATTCCAATTTTTCTAATTGTTATTATTTATAAAAAAATTATTTCGATAACTTTATTTTTGAAAAAATATTGTTTCAGCTCGATTTATTAATTCTGGCAGAAATAGCTAGCGTGGTTCAGCATAATATAAAATCCTTTATATTATAAACTAACAGTTTTTGAAGATTTTGAATGAGAGATAGAAACAATCAGTGAAAGGATTATTTCTGCACATCAGAACCTCTAAGAATGCAAATTCAAATAAAAGACTAAAAAAACTTATTAACCCACAATTAAACACCACCCATTTCAGAGCATTCCTGTATCACATTATTATGGCAGTAATCATAACAATGTGTATTACTCATACAAGATGTAGGTACTACAACAACTAAAAATGACCGGCAGCATCACAAAATTTGCCTATTCTTCCTAATGGAATGGATACTGATAGTATCTTCCCAGAGTGGAAGATACTATCAGTATCGCCCTGGTGTAAGACCATTATTCAGAATTGAAACGTTGCTTGAAATGGCTTCAGCCGTGTTTGGTGAACAGATCTGAATAGCCAGGTACTTCCCCACCTTCCTCTTCCCTATCTCCTTCCCACTACCTTCAGCCTCACAACATATCCCAATTGGGGATGCCATAGTATCACTGGCTCCAGATTATATTTGATTATACAGGCGGGGCAAAAGGTATGACCGGGTTACGGGGAGCAATAAAATAAAAATAAAATAAAAATATATATAAATAAATGTTATATTATTTTCTATTTGGTTATTAGGCCCTTTCACACTTTAACCTCACATCATTATAGTGGGATACCTTAACACCTCATTTCAGTATTTGTGTAACTAACTGTACCTCACACAAACTTATTCTGAAATCGTCCTACCCGACACTAATGCATTATTTGTAAATGTAAAAATACGAGTAAAGTAGCAATGAAGATTACTTTAGAACTTGCAATACAGGTATTTTTAAAATCATTTGATCATTTTATTGTGGACTTACTTTCTGAAAAAGAAGGTGGGAGTACACCATCGTGAATAACCTTTCTTAAAAATAAATGATTGACATAAAACAATCTTGAGTTATTTTTGATATCTTTAACGTGGCCTCCTTGATATCCGAAGATAATTACGAACGATTTTGATTTTGTTTATTGTCAAATTTCTGATTTCGCATAGTTGTTTATCGAGATTTTGATCGACTCTTCATTTGCGGTCCTTGTTTGCCGGTTATAAATCCAACATAAATTATTACAAATAAGCATTATATTTCCTAGCCAAGGATTAGGAAAGCGCACCATTTGTATCTTTCCAGCGAGCATTTGCTAGATTCGAAGTTTCGTTTGTTTGAGTCGCGAGCGCTGTGACCTGTGACTAGAACCGGGCTTACGGGCTACGTAGTTATTGTTGTACACACTGGTTTTGCTGGTAAGGCTCGTTGTTTCAGTTTATAAACGACTTATTAGCGAATGCAATTGCTCAGTAATGGGTTTCATCGTCATATTGAACTTGATTCTGGATGTAATCATAAGTATTATTAAATGTACGTATTGCGTTCCGAATATGCGAATTATTACCAATGTAACTGTTTTATGTTGAATTGTTTATTTTATCTCCGAAATTCGAATGCACTGTATAGCAATAATATTATTTGCCACTTCTAATCTTAATAATGTTTGATTTGTGAAGGAAAACTAACAGTAATATGTAAAAACAAGGTAGGTATTCCACGTTGTTTGTACAATTACCTATATTTCTTATCTGATTCTGATTGCTTAGATGCATGTTATTTTCGTAAAGTAAAGCAATCGGTGACGTTGGATAAGAAATACGATAAATTCAACATGTCAATGAAACTCATTCCGCCATTGTGGTGACCAGGAGCTATTAGTAGCTAATGACAGAAGAGAGTCTGTGCCTAAAACTGAAATTTTTTGAATGCAGATCCATACGAAATGGCGTGTGTTGTGCCATCACGTTTCGCTAAATTGAAGATAGTGGAGGATGACTTTGTGGCGGCAAAGCTGAAGCAGGAGAAGATCCAGGCACGCCACAAGGAGGCAGAGCTGGCCAAGCTCAACCAAAAGGACCTCGCAGAGAAGAAAGTCAAAACAGCCAAAGCAACCAAGGTTATTTTTATTTATTGACAGTTTAATTAAGCCACATACACAATTTTTTTTCATTTGCTTCGAAACATTCATTTTTTTTTTTTACATGAGTTCCACACAGGAGGCCCCGAGGAAAATAATTTTCCTCAGGGCCTATGTCATCTTTGGGGATGCTGTGTGGAGGGTTTTTTTAAGGAAAAGAAAGGAAGGAGAGTTCTGGGAAGGAAAAAGGTTTAAGGGGTGGGTAGGAATCTGGGGTTCAGTGTGTCCTGGTCATCCGCCTCCAAGACCTAGACACACTTCACCCCATGAACCCGGGCACCCCTGCTAAATCACCAAACGTAGCGAACCACTTGGGGTGACCTATGGCAGAAGTGTTTGTTATCCAATAAAGGTTCCCGGGGCGGCGGTACCCATTCCCGCCTCCCAAATTGAATCACTTGGGGTGACCTATGGCAGAGGTATTGGTTATCCAATAAAGGTTCCCGGGGAGGCGGTACCCATTCCCGCCTCCCAAATTGAATAGATTTTCTTACAAAAATAGCTGAAATGTTGTAAAAAAGTTGAAAATCCAATTTATTTCTCAAGCTTTATGCACTGAGACTATTATTACTCACAAATAATATGTGCTTTCAGTGTGTGCGTTCCTTTCGAAAGGACGTGTATGACTGTAAAAAGTGCCACACACCTGTTATTCTATGTAACGAATATTGGAACTGCTGTGCTAAGGTTAATGAACTTTAATATTCATACAGAAATCAAATAATTTTAATATAGAATGTATCATCACTTACTTAACCACTCCGACCTGTAAGCATGTTTACACGGTAATGTAACAATAGCAGTCAAGTACAATAAGCGTTTTTTCACGTTAACACGTGTGTTCCCACATAAATCGTTATAACTCTGTTATTGTTCTGACAACCTTAAAACAAAAAATAGTAGATCCACATTGAATCAAGCTTCACATATCTATTCAAAATTGTCCGTAGAAGTACATAAAAATACTTATTTTGTAGAAACAGTTTTCACCTGCCAAATCGCCTATGCGCCGTTAGACATTGTTAATTTTTTATTAAATATTCTTACGTGAAATGGTAAAAAAGTGAGGTTACGAAATTGTTAACTATACTTTTATACAATAGAATAAGTGTTTTTCTTTACATAATCCTTGATTTTAGTACCGTTTACACAAAAAAACATCACATAAGTCATTTTTACAATTTTTTTTTATGTTTGCAATCTAAACTTTAACATTTACAAATGTTAATATTTATTTGTAATATAAAAATTTTAAAGCTTATTTCGTAACTTTTCAAATACAGTTTTTAGTATTCGGCTACGTTCAGGAATGTTTCATTTATATAGCTTCAATTGCGAAGCAGAAATAACACAAAGTGTTTGTAAATCTGACAGTTTGTTTAACGCTCTAAAAACCCGGTATGATTTTTATAATAAAACGACACCAACAGCCTCTGACGGAATCAATATTAATTGTCGAATTTCGAGATCATTTTTGCTTTGTAAAAGTGCCTAATAAATCCGATAGATGACATTAAAAAACAAAAGCTTACACATTATTTCAAAGGTTTTATTATTTTTGTAATAAACCTATTTACATAGATATTATTAAAATAATATCTATGTAAATAGGTTTATTTTACTGGTGTAAATTAAAAGAGAAAATTTAAAAAATCAACCCGTAATAATATAAAATATATCTATTTTAAAATATCTTTTAAAAACTTAAAAAACATCCCGTAAAAAACAAAGTTTTTTTTTACTGCAATACATAAATGTTAAAAAGTAATACCTAAAGAATTAAAAAGTCATATCTAAAAAAAAACTTTTTCGTGTCGACTGGGATTTTTAAACTTAAAAAAGAAATTGGATTGACTGGAGTTTGAACCTCGTACGTAGGTCGAACTTTCTACTACTAATACTATAACAAACGGATCATAAAAAAACATTTGATGTTTCTGTCGAATTCTTTGGTATTAATTATTACCAAGGAAGTTATTTTTTTTTGTTTTTTTTGTTTGTTTATTATTTCATAATATTTTATTTGTTACAGTTAATTGTGTTTTTTCGGCTGCCACACTAGGTTTTTGCCCGTATTATGGTAGTCATACAATAAATATTTTATATAGGAACTAAAAGATACTAGTCTACAGAAGCAGATAATAAAAATAAACATACTACATGAAAATTTAAATAAAAGTAAGTGAAAAATAAAGAATAAAAATATTTTAAAGAGAAATATTTTAAAGAGAAATTATTTTAAAGAGTAAAAATGGATCACGTGGTTTTGCTTACAGATGTTAAAGTGGCAACGTCGCGTTGGTCGTAGCAAGTGATACTGAGGCTTGACCATGTTTATTCGCCGTCACCCAAAATATCAAGATCACGTGATACAGGATGATTTTTGCGTGTTCCTTATCTTGACTTATTTTATATCATCTTGACACAAGAGGCCTGGAGGAAAAAAATTCCCTTAGGGCCTATGTCATCTTTGAGGATGCCGTGTAGCGGGTCTTTTTAGGACAAGGAAGGAGGGGAAGTTCTGGGAAGAAAAAAGGTATGAGGGGCGGGTAGGAATCGGGGGGTCAGGAGTGATGAATGTGTGAATCCATCCCTTCCACTGTGGTGCCTGCCATTCAGTAGGTGGGCAAAAGCATCCACCGCCAAGACAGGTTGTTGGTTATCCAATAATTTTTTGGAAGCAGGTGTGGGTGCCGCCGGGAACCACTTAATAGATAACCCAAGTGGTTCGCTACGTTTAGTTACTCAGCAGGGGTACCCGGGTTCATGGGGTGCGGTTTGTTGGGTCTTGGCGACGGATGTGTCTGCCCACCAACTGCACCCCACTTACCATTTTCCTTCCCAGAACCTCCTCTCCTTCCTTTCCTGTATAAACCCTCCACACAGCGTCCCCAAAGATGATATATAAGCCCTGAGGGGAATTATTTTCCTCGTGACTTCTCCTATGTGAAGCTAATGTAAAAAAATTTTACTGGGGCGGCGGTACCCATACCGCCTCCCAAATTGTACCTTGACCATTTATGAGATTTAAAAAAAATATGATTACCGCACAAGAGTCCCAACTGCTCACGTCTGAAGCCAGTGAGATTATGGCATCCCTAATTGGGGTGTGTTGTGAGGCTGAAGGTAGCGGGGAGGGGAAGGAGTTGGGTAAGAGGAAGGTGGGGAAGTACCGGGCTATTCAGATCTGGTGAAACACGGCTAAAGCAATTTCAAGTAACGTTTCAATTCACGATCACGTGACTGGACTGTGATATGTGCACGGTCATATTTTTACATTATTTCCACACAGGAGGCCCTGAGGGAAAAATATCCTCAGGGCCTATGTCATCTTTGAGGATGCCGTTAGAGGGTATTTTTAGGGAAAGGAGGGAGAGGAAGTTTTGGGAAGAAAAGGCATGTGGAGAGGGGGGGGGGGGGTAGGAATCTGGGGGTCAGGAGTGACGAAAGTATGAATCCATCCCTCTCACTGCGGTTCGAGGCGATGGGTCGAGAGTCCGGCTGGAGAGGTCAAAAAATCTCCCTCAACCTGTCTCTCCTGATCCGGCCCGCTATGCATTAGGTGGGTCCGCCGCCGCCAAGACCTATACAAACCTCACCTCAAGAACCCGGGCACCCCTGCTAAGACTTGTTACTGACCATACTTGTTGTTGGTTATCCAATAAATGGTTCCCGGGCGGCAGTACCCATACCCGCTCCCAAATTATACCTTGACAATTTTGACATTTTTTAATATGTATACCGCACAAGGATACCAATACTCCCAACTGCTATACAACGATACGATACGGTAATATTAGACATCAGAATAGGTACCTATAATACCTAGTAAGGTCTATATGTATAACAAAAATAAATAATATAACTAGGTATTTTTCAAAGGAATGTATTTAAAAAAACTAGTGGTCGCCCAATGGTCGAAATTCGACCATAATTGTAATGTTTTTTTGTTATGTTTGACATTCAGTAAGACCATAGACAAATAATATTAAAGACAAACAATATTAATCTATTCTCAATTTGACCATAGATTTTAACAATAAACAATAGAGTAAAGACGTGTGTGTGTGTGTCAAATACATGGTAGTGTGTGTAATGTTTTTATTATTGATTTAATGTATTTTTATGCATAATTTTTAAAAAATATTAGCATTCTGCACTCCTCCTCTATATAAACTATAAGTGTGCAAAATTTCATACTCCTCCGTCCGCGCAATTTTCGTAAAAAGGGGTACAAAGTTTTGGCTTCACGTATTAATATATTGATGATGATGATATTTTTGAGTGTTTTAAAACTTAAAAAAATAAAAATGGATTGAGTAAGGATCGAACCTTTCCTCTCTGTGTCCATAATCAGATGCTCTACCACCAGGCCAACTAGGAAGTCATGGAGGGCGTCATTTATTTATTTTTTATTTATTAGTGATAATATATTACATAACATTTATAATATATTACTCCCAATGAGTTTAATAAAACTCATTTTGGGATTATAATATATTAAAGACTAAATTCATGGACAGATAGAAGATAGAAGCGTTTGGCAACGGTGTTTTATTTTATTATCGTAGTTACATTATTTCTGTTGTCATGATTAATAAGCTTAGGTTCGCGTTCATGCCACTGAGATTGAAAAAGCGCTATAGTACGGTAAGATAAATCAATATTTTAATAATCCGGGTTTCCTTTTTTAAATGGAAATTTAAAAATATGAGAAGTATTTAAGAAAATGGAGAAAAATAATAACATTTTTTTGCCATTTCGTTTTTTCTAATAAACTTAACCAAAGTTTTGTAATTCGTATTTTAAAAAACATTTTAGTTAGGATTCATGAAAAAATTAAACCACAACCCTAAACCTGTTTTTTTTTTTTTAAATCACGTACATCATTTTAAAGAAAAACCTTCAAAGAATTTTTAAGGATTTTTATCATTAAAGAATATTATGTGAAAAATACGGAAGGGCGGTCAGAAAAGGGTTTGATTTCTGATTTGTTTTTGATAAAAGCTAAGCCGTTATAAGTTTTAAAAATATAAAATATATTTTTTTCCCATTAAAAATATTACTTTTATCGTATTACGAAATAATATTTTCGTTATTTCGATTTAGTTTCTCTACACTCCACCTTAAGACAAAAAACTTGCATAATCGCAAAATACCGGATTAGTTAAAGAGATAAAATAATAATAAATAATAATAATAATAATAATAATAATAATAATAATTATTATTATTATTATTATTTTATCTCTTTAACTAATAATTTAGAGGATAAAATGTAAAGGTCATTTTTCTATCCAATGATATTATTTTCCAATTAATAAAAAAAAAAATTTATCACTCCGTAGTATAGCCAAGCCAAGTTACGAGCTACCTTGCTCAGGCTGACAGGGTTGCATCTCCGTAGTATTTAGACCTTTCCACAGCACTCGGGGCTTTGCTGGGGTGGGTGGACCTTTTATTTCCCTAGAAACTCTTGAGACCAAGAAATTGATCATTCAACCAAAAAAACTAACATTGATTAGGGGGCTTTGGGGAACCTAGGGGGAGTAAAGAGGAGAGCTGAGGCCACCTCGGTGGGCTCTTCCCTCTCGGGGCCTTCGGGGAACCAAGGGGGAGTAGGGAGGTGAGCTGAGATGCGTTTTCGATGGACTCCTCCTTTGTGAGACCTTTAGGGAATCCAAACATACAGATACATAGAGATACTTCTGATGGAAATCCCTTACCACTATAGGATCGTCCAGGAGATCCATAGGCGAGAAAACAGGGATCCTCATGGGACCAGGAAACAAATTTAAAGGAATGAAGTGAAATGGGAGACAGCGTAATGGGCCCATGGTCTAAGTGCTCATGAGAACTATCCAAACACCGTCTCTGTTTTAATAAACAAATAATTTAATAGAGTGTATTCAGTGGTCTGAGATTGGCACATTATTATTACTAGGTAAATATACAATGCATTCTAAGCATTGTACTTCCAGGAGCTATTAGTATACTTTACAAATTTACATATTTTATTTATCTACCCGAAAAAAAAATCACGGGATGTTATAATTATTGTAGGATTTGTAAAGCGGAAAGTAGACATGGGCAGATTTATTCCCTGGACTGAATCGATTCAGTCTGATTCTCCTGGCCTTTTGAATTGATTCCTTTAATTCATTCTTTTAATTCAATGAATTCAAAAAAAAAAAAAAAACCTCGCCTTTTTATATGTATATAACAATTGGCCTGTTTTTTAAGCTTTACACTTTATAACAGAGTTTTTAAAGCGAGAACTTTTGAGTACCTTTAGTAGGAAAAAACCATATTTCGAACCACCAAAAATAAACGTGTTCCAAACTACGACATGAGATTTTATGAACAAAAGTAAAAAGCAATTTTACAAGTCAAAAAAATCGTGATATATATATATATGCACGAACAGCAACCAAAACACCACCATTTTAAACACAAAACGTTAAAACAAAAACTTATACACCAGATACATAGAATCCATACTTAATATTACATAAACCCCAAATTCAGTAAGTACAAACTAATGACGAAGCCATTACAAAACCATGCCATCGGATGATTAAAATCTTGCTCCCACAAGAGAAAGGTAAAAAAAAATATGCATGCCAAGATAATTTTTTTTTTTCTCTTAGATAAAGAATAAAGAGTACTCAAAACCAGATTAAAATTTAAAATTATAAAAAAAACATACACACTCCAATTGCCTTTACATAAAAATTATACATATAACAAGAAAGAAAGAGAAAAAACACATAATTTGCCCACATCTTCTTCACAAAATATCCCAATCGGGGATGCCATAGTCTCATTAGCTACAGACGGGAGCGGTTGGGACTTATCGCGCTTTCATATATCCGATCCGGTCACCTGGAATAAGCTTCACCCAAATATATATTTTTAAATGCTTGTAGGTACCTACCTCACTGGTAAAGTTAAAACCTTGCGCCAAATAAAAACTGATTGAAATGTAAGCGACACGCGTCGTACAATTTATTACAAAAATATCGGAACAAATAATCACTCGATTATTATTTATCACGGTTCGACACTCGACAGCTGACTGATGTTTTGTTTACGGATAGGTAGGCAGATACCATAAAAAACAATAATATAAATAAACATCGTTTTGTTTCTAAACGCATTGCATAATTATCGCAGGTGGGAGGGAAAAAAAACATATAACTTAATTTCGCTTTTTTTAGCAGGAGTTCGGGGTCAGGAAGTTTGAAGTTTTGCCCTAAATTGACGGCTTGGCCGCGCGGGAACTAACGACGAACCCGTTCGCTGCGAGCATTAAGGGATGAATTAGGAACTTCTGACAAATAAGTGTCTTTTGTCTTGCAGTGACTTGAATAACTTGCATTCCGCGGACTTAGTTAATCTTAAACGGACTTGAGTTGTCCGGCCAGATCGACTCGACACGTGGGACATAGGATTTGAGACAAAGACGTCACAACTGAATAAGAAACAAATGTTTTGATTCCTTGCGTAAGTGAAACAGAGATTGGGATTGAGCGCTACGGTCCGCACAGACATTTAGGAATATGACGACACAAATGAATAAGGAATAAAATTTTTAATTCCTTGAATAAGTGGGAGCTGCGGGACGACTGTGAAAAAGACGCGACACCGGAATTCGGAATTACTTGGTTCTTGACTGACTCGTCGTGACTTTGTCGGTTGGCGGTTTTGTCGCTTGGGCTGGGGGACTTGACTCTCTGGCCTACGGGTTTATTTTTTATGGATTTACTGCGCGGGATACTACACGTGATAGGCGTTTCGCGGCGCGCCGCCTACCTGCTGCCTATCTACCTACCTGCCTATCCGCGCAGCAAATAACCAGAATAATATTTAACTAAATTCCTACAAAATACTACAATATTTAAGAGCACATTATTATTTTCTTACGTCAATATAACATGAAATAATTTAACTGTAAAATAAATAAATAGAAATAAAAAAAAATATGGTGCTGTTAAAAAATCGTAGGATGCAAGGCCAATGGTAAGGAATTAAGATTTAATTCCTTTTGAAAAAGAGAATCAGATCGAGTATGTCACAAGATTCAATTTATTCATTTAATTCATTCATTCAATTTTGCCCACGTCTAGCGGAAAGTGTTTATAAAATATTTGCCTCAGGATCGTTGCCTTTCAAAAACGAATACCTATCGAAATTTACCTTTCGAATGAACGCCCTTGGTAAATTTTGTAGTTAGTAAATAACGCTTTCTTGAAAATGATTCTATTGATTCTATTTTCGTAATAACTTATTTGTTTTTTGCAAAATTATGTTTTTGAAAATTGTACCGTCTTACCACATATAAAGGTGTTTTTTTTAGAGGTAGATAAATTCAAAATGAAAAAAGACACATTAAAATAATGTTAATGTCTATGATATTGGCTTTATTTAATAGATAATTTTATGCCATTATTGTTTAAATACGATTTTGGGAATATGAGCGCCACGGCTGGCTCAAATGAAGCGCAATCGTGAAGTCCAATTTTCGCCAACTTTGTCGAGGAACTGGGGCCATATATCGGCAACAACACGGCAAATGTTGACTTCCAAATGGTCCAACGTCTCTGGTTTATCAACATAGACTAGTGACTTCACATACCCCCAAAGAAAGTAATTTAATGGTGTGAGATCACACGATCGTGGAGACCAGTTGACAGGTCCATTACGTGAAATTATGCGCTCACCAAATGTTTCACGCAATTATTGCGGGCCTGTGTAACGTGCACCTGTGAACTGGCCTTCACGATCGTGTAATCTCACACCATTAGATTACTTTCTTTGGGGTATGTGAAGTCATTAGTCTATGTTGATAAACCAGAGACGTTGGACCATTTGGAAGTTAACATTTGCCGTGTTGTTGCCGATATATGCCCAAAACCGTATTTAAACAATAATGGCATAAAATTATCTATTAAATAAAGCCAATATCATAGACATTAACATTATTTTAATGCGTTTTTTTTTCATTTCGAATTTGTATACCTCTAAAAAAAACACCTGATATTTATAAAAACAGTATATAATCAACCGTAAGTAGTTTCACTTGAATAGCTGAGATTTTTGATTGTGCCTATTGAATACGGCGGCACACAAGAGGACAAAAGAAATAGGTCCACATTTATAAAATAGAATAGAAAATTAAAATAATTTTCTTGTAAAAAATACTATTTACAGGCACTTGTATGAATTCTTCACCCAATCAGTTCCAATTTTGAAAATGACCCTTAAATCAAATTATATAGTTCAGTAGTAGTGTCAAGAGTTGGTACAACAGAATATTAAGTATAAATTTGAATGAAGAAAGAAGTATGCACCAAGACAGAGATTTGTGGCGTTCCATTCTCTCCGCTTACCCGTGCCAATATAAGGTATGATAATTAGTTTATAAATTAAAACATAATTTCGTTTTGAAGAGTTTTATTTCACATGCACATTTGTTACTTAATTTTTTATTTATCTGCTACCAGTTTTAAAACTTCTGTGTCACTACAAATCTTAAAACTAACTTAAAAATTATACAAACACTGAAATGATTAGATTTTATTAGGTGACGGACTACTCCCATTAATGGCTGGTTTACACAGTGCGAGCTAGCGTGCGAGTCCTGCCGAGTCACTGTACTGCAGTAACTCCCACTGTTTGGACGTAACCACTTTTGACCGGTCAGTGGTTGAGTGGGCATCGCGTTTGGGTTCCACCCGGGCGTCTCGTGTTCGATTCCTCGGCTGGCTAAGTCCTCCATCACAACATTTTCGGCTTTCTGTGGTGGTAGTAGGAGATTTTCAAACATTGTTGGGTTATTCGTAACCCGGGAATGTTTGTCTTTCTTTAAAATTAAATTAAACTTACGAGTAGCTCGTACGTGTGAGTTGGGCAGTAGCTCGCATCCGAGTTACCTCAACATTTTTTGTTTTCACTTGCATGCTCGCCCGGCAGCAACTCGCACATGGCAGCAGCTCGCCGGCAGTTTGGATGCGGTCGGCAGTAGCTCGCCTGTGCCAGCCGGATAGTTGTGTGCGGAACAGCAATCTGTATGATATTCCTGAGCTTAGGAAACACAGGGTTACTTCCAACTTTACCCTTGCTGCTATGGTATCTCTCATCAATGTGTCTTGAAGTTTTATTTTTGTTTTCATCAAATTTAAAAGTCTTTCGACTTGGTCAGGTGTCACTCTCATCTCTGCTTTATATTCTCGGGGTCTTCATGATAAAGCTCCTTGAAACTGAGTAGTGTTGCTCCTAAAGATCTTCTAACCCTTTTCTTTCGCTGTTTTTTTTAAGGTTTTCATGGGCATTTTCCAATTCTTCATAATATTGTTGTCATGGATCTTATCACAGTTTTTGTAATTAAAGGGCGTTCATTCAACGTCGCGACAACTCGCAAGACTGGGCAGCAGCTACTACGTGTCGTGTGGACAGCTAAGGCGAGCCGAGCTATTGGCGTACGAGTAGACAAGCCGAGTAGCTGTCTACTGGCTAAGCAGCAGCTCGCACTATGTAAACCAGCCATTAGGCACGGTGATTTTGGGGAGGGGGGAGACATTAGGAGGAATGAACATAACAAGGAAACATTGTCAATAAATATGATTTACAGGGAGCTATTATTTTGTTAATAAGTTAGGTACGCCTCCTGTTTAGACTTTAAAACTGTTTTAGACAGGTGATAAAATACTTTTTTAAATTTTATAATTATAAATAAACATAATTTTTGAAATATAATTTTTAATGCACAAAAAAGTTTTAAAAATGGCTTGCCTTACGTTTTTCCTAATTAAAATTACTGTAAATGAAAAAAAAAATAAAAACCGCACATTTTATTAGGCAAATGTATTATTTACGTTATCGTCAAGTCACTTTTTTTCATTTCATGTAAAAATAATTGATAAAAAATACCCAAAGTTTTAAAAAATTAAATGCGGTCAGAAATATTGGTTTCATAAATGTGTAAATTTTAATTATTTTGTGGTCAATTTTTAGATTTGAAAATAAAGCGTGGTGTTTTCCTCTTTCTAACATCGTTTAGAGTATTTACAACAATGATAGTAAGGGATACACAGTGATTTCTATGAGACCTGAGCCATGTAATAATATAATGCATAATACATATCCATTCTAAAGACATTCTGGTAACAAAGCATAGGCTACTTGAATTAATTGCCAACTGTGATGTATGTATGAGAGAGTATGAGTGCAAGCGAGATGGTTTGCTTGCACGAATGCTATATAAGGGAATGCATGCGTGATATTCGTCTCTTTTGCAACAAGCAGCTCCTCAATAAATACCAGTACAAAGATATCGTATATTCCTTTACTACCCGACACACCACAATAAAGGCTGACCCTACACAGTCAGTACATTAAATTTGGCGCGTACATTACACTAACCTTATCGTAAATTTAATATTGCTGTAAACACACATATATTACATAGTTTGTTTGGTGATTTGGTTTTGTTCTTGGAAATATTGTGTTAGAAATCTGACACTCGCCTTAGGACTTGCTTGTGACTTGTCTGGGATGAGAAATACATTTTTTTCCTTTCTCAAGCCATAATTTAACAAGCTTTCTCAAGTAATCCGATAGATAACAAACACTTGCAGCGGTAGCTTACGTAGAGATAAGCTATAAATGATTTTTGCTTTGGCAATATTACATATCTTTCGAGGGCATCTTTTAGTAGGGGGGCCCAAGGGGGGTTTTTGGGATTTACTCAAGCGCGACAGAATAACTAAGGGGAAGATACCTTGCACCCTGTTACGAACTACCACCATATATGAACCCTTAATATAGAGGAGTGCGTCTAAGACAACCGATTAGAAAAAAAGAATTAATCCCCGAAAAGATTGGTAAAAAAGAATTGATCCCCAAAAATACTCTAGCGTGTCAGATTAAGGTAAAGCGAGTTAATTACATGCAGAAAAGTTTACGTTTCAATAATCTGATGATTTGAACATGACATAAAAAAATTGGCCAGACACAAAGTTGCAAAAAAAAAAGTCATGTGGATATACTCGAGCGCGGTTCATTTTAATTTTAATTTTGAAGGAAATCATGTAAGGATCACGGAAATAATATAATCTGACGATTTCTACAAGCCGAAGTAACTAAAAATCAACACTAAAGTGTGTTTCGTACAGCTGCTGAGAACTTTGCGCCTCTCTTCCCTTCTTGCTTTTTCTCTATCTCTATCTCTCACTCTTTCGCAGTCCCCCCCACGGTCTTATACGCAGTTGTCTAGAGTTCTGTGTTGACGATTAAAAAACTTGTTCATAACCTTTTTTTTCATTCTTACAAATACATAATAAAATTTTACATATATATATACATTTTTTATCTTTAAATATTAGTTTTGGTTCATTGTAATTCTATTCAGTAATAATAAAGTAAAATTTTTTTAATTATATTATAAAAAATAAAAAATTTTAAACTGTCAGATTAAGAAAATCCCTCCACATAATTGTCAGATTATAGGTCAGCACGACAGTATAAAAATCTGGCGAGCTCGAGTATTTCAAGGTCAAGATTTTTTTTTACATTTTTAAAAATCAGCCATGAGTTTTGGTTACGTCCAAATCGTCAGTCTTTTGAATATGACATCTTGTAGGGTTCACTTAACATTCCTACTGAATATTTGACAAGCTCGAATAAATTTTTTTTTCAACTTTTTTTTTTTTGGTTTAAGGCAATTCACCCTGGAGAGAGTGCTTTGTGCCGGTAATATTTAAAATGGATAAGAAATTTCGGTTAATCTAATGGGAAAATAATAAAACAAATTAAATATTGGACTCATTTAGATCACTAAAACAAATTAAATATTGAATTCATTCAGGTTAATAAACTTACATAAAGCTGTATGAACACGAGAATTGTTAAGAGATAAAAGGTATGAAATGTTAAGCGGGGACTGGTGTGTGATTTTAATAAGCCGGCGGTATATGTTCTTGAAAGATGAATGGTTTTTACAGTTAAAGAAAACGTGGTCGAGGGTTTCCTCTTCCACACCGCACTGGCAGAACGGATCATCTAAAACTCTAATTCTAGACAAGTGAGATGCAATTGAACAGTGGCCAATTCTCATTCTCGAGATACATGAAATGAATCGTTTTGAAAGTTTTTTACCGTGAAACCATGGCTTAGCAGGGATATGGTTTTGAATTCCCGCATAGAAAGATCCAGTTCTTATTTTGGAGACTGCCCAATTTTCTTCCCAGGCACGAGTCATATTAGATTTAAGAATCGGAAAGACATCGGATATAGGAATTCTAAAATTTAGTGGGATAGTTCCGGAATCTGAACCAGATTTGGCGAGAAACTCGGCCATCTCATTACCCTCGATACCCAAATGGGCAGGGACCCAGGCCAATATCGTCTCAAGCCCAGATTCACTAAGAGAATTGAGAAGATTTTTTATTTTACATATAATATTGTCTTCCGGATAACGTAAAATATTTGACCTAATTTTAGTTAGAGCACTTAGCGAATCAGTACATAGTAAGGTTCGATGAATGTTGAGAACCTGGATTTGATTTAGCGCTTGTTCAATTGCAAAGCATTCGGCTGTAAATATGGAAGCTTCTTTCGGTAATTTATAAGTGAGATTGATGTTGAATTCTGGACTATATATAGATGCTCCACATCTTTTATTTTCAAATTTGGAACCATCCGTGAAAAGGATGGAAAATCCAGGGAATTTCGAAGCCACTATGCTTTTAAAACAATCATCCACATTTTGAAATTTATTTGGGGAAGATAAAATATTCTTCCGAAAGACTGATGTTATTGTGTTCGGCATAAAAGTGATTGCCTTAAATGGAATATTGTATATAGGAAGATTGGGAATTTCTTGAAGATATTGGAGGGAAGATGATAGAGAATTATAGAGATGAAAACTTTTAATTAAGAGAGGAAAACATTGTTTTTCTCTCAATCTTTTGTTAGAATTCAAATTAACACTTAACCTATTAAGACTTTGTTTAATAGGATGATGTGATAACGATAAAGCCTTGAAAATATATTTATTGGCAAGGAATTGCCTTCTGAAATATAATGGAGGCTCCACACATTCCACCTGAAGCGCATTAATTGGAGAAGACTTCATAGCTTCAATAATCATTCTGAGGGCTTTTGATTGAATTCTTTCCATTTTCTTCTAGATATTTAGGGAGTGGGTCAAAAAGGAATGAGCCATAATCCAAGTGGCTCCGAACTAGGGAATTATACATTAATTTAAGAGTGGTAGGATGAGATCCCCACCATACTCTGGAAACTGCTCGCATCATATTAAGTCCCTTTTCACACTTTGTAGAAATTATCTGAATGTGTGGAAGCCAGGAAAGTTTATGGTTCAAAAGAAGACCAAGGAATTTGATTTGAGTAGCGGTTTGTAGAGGCACATTATCAAAAGAGATTGAGAATTGGGGAATTTTTCTTTTGCGCGTGAAAGCCACGACCCTTGTTTTAGATGCCGCTAGATTCATCCCATTTATTGACAACCAGCTTTTAATATATTGTAAAGCCAAATTCATTTCCTTAGCTGCAAGAATAATATTTTTATGTAACAAATATATAAGGATATCATCCGCAAAGTGAAGTCGCTTGATAGAAAAAGGAATTACTGAGTCTAGGTCGCTTATATAAATATTAAACAACAGAGGACTAATAACAGAACCCTGGGGCAAACCTCTCCATAGTTTGCGCCTTAAGCATTTAGAGGAAGACTCAATAATAATGGACCTATCTGAGAGCAAATTAATAATAAATTGGACTAATTTCGGGGGGATTTGTTTTTTAATTAGCTTTTCTTTCAAAACATTCAGTAAAACATCATCGTAAGCTGATGAAAGGTCAAGGAATGTGGCCAATGTATAAGAATTTAGGGATTGGGAAACTCGGATATCAGTTGTGAACAAACTTAAATTATCCATTGTAGATTTCTTTTTCCGAAAACCATACTGATTTGGTGAGATAATATCTTGACTTTCAACAAACCACTCTAATCTGTTCTTCATCAAACGCTCCGCTACTTTCATCAAACATGATGAAAGAGCAATAGGCCGATAAGACGAAATTTCAGATGGATTTTTTCCAGGTTTTAAAATGGGAATGATTTTTTGAGTTTTCCAATCATCCGGAATTAGTCCTGTTTCAAACATATTATTAATAAGAGATAAGAAATATTCAACCGCCATATCAGAAAATGATTTAATGAAACTATTAAGTATTCCATCGGGACCCGGAGCAGAGTCAGAAAGGGTTCTTATTACTAGTTTCATCTCATCAATGGAGAAAGGAGCATCTAGCCAGTTAGAGTGAGATGGATATGGCTTAATAGAAGGCATTTCTTCACATCCGGCCACTGATGGGGGGGCTATTTTATCCGCAAATCCTATAAGAATTTCTTCTGATATATGCTTGGTACTCGGCGGAGAATACGATGATCCGAATTTTTTTAAGCTAGACCAAACTGAAGATTGGGGAGTTTCCGGAGACAGGTTCTCACAGAACTTCCGCCATCCAGCGCGTTTTTTATTTTTCAAAATTCGTTTGGTTTCTGCCTGGGCTTTTTTAACTGATAAAAAATTTTCTAGTGTCATACACTTACGAAAAGAGGAAATTGCTTTTTTACGAGAGTTGACGGAGCGAGTGCATTCCTCGTCCCACCACGGATTAGAGTGTTTTATTTTAATGTTCGCATTGCGTTTCGGGATGGATTTTTCTGCTGCATTTATAACCATAGAGGGAAACGTCTCACATTGCAATCTGATGTCTCCCGGGGACGATTTTTTTTTAAAATTAATAAGGTTATCTAGTTCAGAAGAGAAAGTGCTCCAATTCGCATCATTTATTCTAAATTTGAGATTATTTTTAACTGGTGGAGGATAAGTGTTAGATTGATGTTGGAATCGGATTATAATTGGAAAATGATCACTAGAGAGGGGATCGTTTAGGATGTCCCAAGAGCATTTAGATGCTAACGAATATGAACAAAGAGATAAATCAACAGCACTTTTTCGTTGATGAGGGGGGGTGAATCTGGTTGGAGATCCGTCATTTAAGAAACATAGGTTATGGGTATCAATAAAATCTAAAAGATTGCGGCCAGAACGATTTGTTATTTTGCTACCCCAAGAAGGGGAATGTGCATTAAAATCTCCTAGGATCATAAAAGGGGAACAAATCTGGGTTAAGATTGGTGCCCATTCATTTTCAATAAAAGTGGTAGAGGGAGGAATATATATTGATAATATTGTGATATCAGATAAGACAGCTGCTATTATCTGGATATCGTCGGAGGGAGTATGTATATTAATTTGTTTAAACGGGATAGAATTATGGATTATCAGAGCCGTGCCGCCTTTACCATCCGGTCTGTCGTGTCTGAGACAATAATAACCCGGAATTCTTAAGTGAAAGGAGGGTTTTAACCACGTTTCAGAAATGGCGGCCACTGAAACGTCGTGTTCGTCGAGTAATTGAATTAGGTCAGATTTGTTAGCGAAGAGGCTTCTACTGTTCCACTGAAGAATTTTGTTCAGTTTCGAAGTCATTGGGGAGGCAAGATAATAAAGATTTAATGTAATCGGCAGCGTTGGACGGTACAGTATTGTTGTTTGTAAGGATAGAAATTAAAAGGGTAATTAAAGTTTGTATAAAAGAATTATTATTCAATATTTCGGGGAGAGCAGGAGGGGATGTATTACTATTAATGGCACACCCATTGGGGGTCCGAGATTTGGCATTCCCATTCGGGCTGGTCAAAATATTATTCAATTGTTTTTTATCAAGGTAAGGAGTATATTTTGGGTTGGGTTTGACTGGCTTGAGAATGGTTTCTCTGTGAGAAGATGACGTTGAATTTAAAAAGGTGGTTGATTGGAAAGGAGCTGAGGACGATGTCATCTCTGCGAAAGATTTTTTCGCAGGAGAGAATAACTTTGAGGCCTGGAAGTACGAAATGTTGTCGGTAGCCATTTTATGTTTTATGTTCCTCTGTCTTGTCAATTCCGGACAGGCTAGACTGACCGCGGTATGTGCACCCGAACAGTTAATGCAAATGGGATTATTGGAAGATTTTGGACATTGATCAAATGGGTGATTTTCTCCGCAAAAGTAACAACGTGGAGGGGAGCGGCATACGGATTTTGTATGTCCAAACCGGCAGCAATTGAAGCATTGAACAGTTGGAAATTTATAAACTTCGACGGGAAGCGAGGAATAATAAATAAACACACGAGACGGAAGTGATTGTCCCTCAAATGTAACAACAACAGATTGGGAAGGTTTCCAGATCTTGTTTCCATCAGTAGAATCCTTGTAGTTCAGTCGACGTGCTTTTATTACTTTCGGGGTTCCTTGGGAATTATTCAAAGCATCAACAATTTCAGCCTCTGGGATATCCGTGGGAATTCCTCGAACAAGACCCATTCTCGTAAGGTTAAATGACGGGATGAACGATTTATATTTATGTTTTGAGAGCGAGTCAATTTTTTTTACAAATCCATTTGCGGAAGCGGCAGTATTAAACTCGATAGATAATTTATATCGCCCTTCCGGTTTAATTGAACCATTAACAATACCAAGGTTATTATTTTTTGAGTCAAATAAGAATTTTCCAAAATCTAAAGGATGAATAAGTTTTCCTTGTTCAGTTCTCTGAACAATTACGATAAAAGGACCGGAAGCGGAAGCAGGATAAAGTAAGTCAGTACTTTTTGTATTATCGCTAACTAAAGTACTTGTCTGGGTGTTACTATTGGGGTTAAGGTCGTTAGAGGTCGAGGTTTGTTGAATCGGCGGTATAGATTTAACTTTCGATGGGATGTGAAGGCTTTGCGATGGTCGTCGTTTACGAGATGGAAGCGTAATAGAAGCCTGGCTAGTGTTAGATTCCGAATCAGAAAAATCTAATATCGATCCTGGGTCGGGAGGTCTATCTTCGTCTTCCTCCATTATATAAAAAAAAAACTTAACTTTTAAAAATTAAACTGAAAAAATAATACGCAGTCTATTTCATTGACTGTACAAACAAAAACGGATTAGCCGTAAGTAGGAATGCAAACAAACAAGTATACGATAAACAGAATTAAATAAAATGTAACAATAATCTCTTATCTGTATGAGGCACGGGAACGGGCGAACGGCACTAAGCAATAGGTAAGGTACACACAACCACTGTTGACCGCGGCTCGAATCGGACTCTTTTTTTTTTTTTTTTTTTTTTTTTTTCAACTTTCTAACTGTTCGTACGGCCACCCCCACCAAGCAAGTCGTCAGATTAATATCTATGTTATTACAGAGAGATATTAATCTGTTATCCAGAAACACGTAGGGCGTATACGCTGTTAATATCTGACGTGCTCTAGTATGTCATTGTGACTATTTTTTTTTTTACATTTTTGAAAATTTATACTCGCTGCTCACCCCACCAGTGAAAGGGCATACATTATATAAACTTTTTTCTTTTTAGCACCTAATCTTCGCAATCCAATACGTCCCCACAACGCTCGAGTAACTACCCATTTAGCCTCTCGGGCTCCCTATTTGAATAATAACTTCTTATACAGGGTGTTATGGGACACACTTAACTTACTTTGACTAGTGATTATTCCTGATATTTGGAGTAAAAAATCACCGTTCAGCCCCTCACATCGACCATAGCTGTCCAACACCTACCTACTGCTTTTCGATGTTTTTAATTGAAAAAAAAAGAAACATTAACTATGAGACTGAAATTTCATTTCCGCTTTTTACTCAAAGTAATGTCAGGAATCACTGGTTAAAAATCATGCTGGCGAACAACAGGCTATTTCGGTCAAAATGTGGATAATTTGATAACTTTTCTTCATGTCGTGAATAGACATAATAATGGGCCATCCATAAATTATTTTTGTTATTGTTTTTGGGGTGTTATGCCGTGTTTCGCTACCTCCTTCTTTAGCCAACGTTTCGGACAGCGTTACAGTGTCCATCATCAGGGCAGATGAGTCATCTCATCTGCCCTGATGATGGACACTGTAACGCTGTCCGAAACGTTGGCTAAAGAAGGAGGTAGCGAAACACGGCATAACACCCCAAAAACAATAACAAAAATACTTTTTGGCCGTGAAAACCTAAAAACATACCCATCCATAAATTATGTCACACGAATTTCATTAGACCCCCCCCATCCCTGTCATATGCTGTCACAATTGTGAGACCCCCTCCCCCCTAGCGTGACATCACACGTTTTGCAAAACGGAGGGGGCGAGATGGGACATTTTTGTGTCGAATGGAATCTCTACGGGGAGGGGCTATTTGGGATATGGAGATATTTTTGTGAATTCACAAAAATGTGCGGGGAGGGGCCAAATGGGATATACTGCGAGGTGTCAGCCTAGTTTTACAAACTCACAAGATGTGTGGAAGAACACGTGGTTTCATTACGTCACACTTCTTTGCACCCCTCTCCCCCCCCTTAAGGTGTGACGTAATTTATGAATGGCCCTAAGAGGTTTTAAGGTTATTTTTTTTTCTTTTTCAATTAAACCCAAAACTAAGAACCTGAAACAAAGTAAAAAATAATCTGCACATATTAACCGAGTCCGTAACTCTGGATATTTACTGTTATCTTATTGTTCCAGAGCGTGGCAAAGGCACCCCAGGGCGCTGCTGGGGGGGCGACGGGGGGCGCAGCGCCTGCCGGTGGTGATGGGGCGTGGCACGGAGTGGTCAAGAAGAAGCGTCGCGTGCCCACCAACAACGCCCAGTGGGAGGAATGGAAGGAGCGTGACAGTGTTCTGGCTGATGATGCTTTCCAGGAAGAAATGCAACAGGTTATTGTCATTAACTATCTAACCATCACGCCGTTTCTGCAGAGAAGATGAACCGCCAAACAACTCGTTCTTGGCACACACTCTTTGCTTCATTAACATTCATTCACCATCTCGTACATACTCTTCTGTTCTTGCCATGAACCGACTGAAGTATTTGGTTCACTTGATCGTGCCATGTCTTCTTCAGTCGTTTCCCACTTCTTCTACCATT
The DNA here is from genome assembly GCA_936435175.1 of Glyphotaelius pellucidus. NCBI lineage: Eukaryota > Metazoa > Arthropoda > Insecta > Trichoptera > Limnephilidae > Glyphotaelius > Glyphotaelius pellucidus. The sequence goes on from OW386546.1 coordinate 37,380,545, forward strand.
CAAATCTGCATAAAATATTCTCCTCAAACTCCTTTCTTCGTTCATTCATCCTACATGCCCAAACTAACTAAGCGTTTGTTTTTTAACCACTCGGACCAATTAGCTTGTTTTCATGATAATTTATTGTTGCCAGACATATGTATGACGTAGATATCTGACTTATTAATCTTATTCATTACGCTTACATCAGCCTTGCATTCTTTGCGAATCTCCACATTTTGCATTCATACATGGTTTTACTGCATGTACGCCTGAGTGATGACATTTCTACAGAGTTCAGTCTACTTTTAACCTTTTTCTGAAGCTCCATGCCTCACTGCCAAGCGTCAGAGTAGGTACCAGCACTCTGTTGTGGATTGCTAGCTTGGCTTCTTTGGACGATTTGTCAATATTGTCTTATCTTATTTACATATTGATAGTATTATCTACAAACCAGCCAACTCAAAAAAAAATGTGACAAATTTCTCCATCAATACAATATTTGAATAAATGAGAGGTATACTAGTCCCAACGAGATATCGTACGTGACGTTATCGTTCTAGTATCTTCTGTCTTTTTCGTTTTCAATCAAGGAGCACGAGAAGGAAAAGGAGAAACATCGGTGGGACTAGTTTAGGGAAGCAATTTCCACTATATTTAAAATAATCCATCTATCCATATGTATATAAAATAAAGGGTGTCTGTGGGTTTGTTTTCTTATACAAATCTACAGTTTTTTCTGAGATTGATGAAATTTTGCACACCTGACTTTCACATTTTGAGGAAAATTACTGGCTACATCTGATTTCCAAAAAGCTTTGTGTAAAGGGCTTCGGCAACACTGGGAAATTTAGCTAGTTCTAAATATTTATTAATGTGGGTAATGATGTTCTCAAAGTTTTTGAAATAATTGCTTTGTTTTTTGCTTGACCTTGCCAGGCCCTGACGCTTTCGAAGTTGGAATTTGAGACACAAAAAAAACCAGTAATAAAGATAAAGAAGGAACCTGCTCCGGAAGCAGAGAAGGCCCCCGTCTCCGCCACCGCCACCAAGAAGCACAAGAAGAGTAAGGCGCCCCCCACCCAGCTAGTGGAGAAGAGCCCCGAATCCATGGACACACTTAAACTAGGTTAGTTCTTATACAATGAATAAAATGTGAATTAATACAAATTAATCAATTAAAATTTACTTGCCAAGGTTTGAACCCGCAACCTTGCGGATCAACAGCCTAACTCCTCGACCACAAAGGTCGTCATCACAGAGGTCTTGATAATAATTATTTTGATTACTAATACATGACTTATAATTAACTTAACTTATAATATTGACCTTTCCATCGTAATACGTGGAATTTTCTTTAGCCCCATTGTGATTTGAAATTCGGATGAAACGGAAATGACGTATTACAGTACCTACGAAGTGTCAAACTGCGCTCATTGGCTGCTTTGATTATGACCTCACTTTTCAAGGCTCCTAGTGGTTGAGAATGTGTGGGCGAAAGTTTCACTTCAACCGCGTGTAAACTGCACTCGATTCTTTTTATAAAATGAGGCCCCTAGAAACAAAGACGGAAGTGTCCACTTTGTTAAATTGTTGGCAAACTAAAAAAAACGTTTAATCAATCCGTTATTCATCAATATGGAAGGAACATTTAATATTATGTAAGTAAACCGGTTTAAGAATAATATTTCAAATCATCTATGTTTCTTAATGCCCCAGTTTCTTTAAAAAATGCATTTTTTTGACGGACACTTCCGTTTTTGTTTCAATCATTTGGACACTTGCTGTTTTGTTTCACAAACAGTTGGACACTGCCGGTTTTGATTTAAATGTCAATCTTGAAGATGTTGCAGTCAATGTAAGAAAACAATATAAAAAAAAACATTTTTTAATTTTAAAAAATTATATGAAATGGAAATGATATGAATAGCTTAAAGTTCACTTTATGAATTTATCAAGTTTAAAATATTCATAAATTCCGAGAAATGAATATTAGATTTTTTGGTAAATTTGTGTAAGCTCACCTCACGGATAATACGGAACGTTCGTGTTGTTGAAGTTCGATACACGGATAATACGGAATATTCCTCTTTTAACTAATGTAATCAAATATGACATTTGTCGGAAGTACCAACCTTATAAAATAAATTCTCGTCAAAATAAAAGTCAAAATAAAAACGGAAAAGTACCTACTTCGAATTATTCCCGGGTTGAGATTTAAGCTGCGAAAGCTGGATGTCATCATAATTTTGACATACATACCAGGTTTTGAATGGTTTTTTTTTATATATATGAGTACCGCACAAGAGTCCCAACTGCTCCCGTCTGGAGCCAGTGAGACTATGGCATCCCCAATTGGGGTATGTTGTGAGGCTGAAGGTAGCGGGGAGGGGAAGGAGATGGGTAAGAGGAAGGTGGGGAAGTACCGGGCTATTCAGATCTGGTGAAACACGGCTACAAAATGTCCACGTTGTGAAACAATTCGTTGTATTGCGCACATATTCGAGGAATCGGGGAATTTTTTCTAAAGTTTGTTCTACAAGTGGGCAAATGAAGTAAATTCGATTGTCGGGTTAATCTTGAAGGAATATGGAGTTTTATTAAATTGGTAAGCTCTGGTGAGTCCAGGCCATTGTTTAAAATTTTAAATAATAAAATTTGATCAAAAATTAATCGTTGTGTGTGAAGGGAGTTGAACTGATGAAAATTAAGAGAATCGGTGCAATTTAGAAAGTGTAGGTTAAGTTTATAATTTAAGTGTTTAAAAAATTTATTAACCAGTAAGCGGAGTAAGACAAGAATAATGAATTAACTAAATCATTAAAAAGTCTGACACGATTTCTGCCGATCATCCATTACATTCTACATGGATATAATCATCTTTTTCTTTTTGAGGTACAGACAAAGTATTAGGAAATTTGTAGTAGAAATTCAAGTCAGGAATATTTCTCCAGTCACCGCCAAAGTGATAAAATACTCCAAATATAAATTTTTTTAAATAATCATTTGAAATATTATATTAATAATTTTTATTAATATTAAGGTTTAGTTGTCAAAATACACGACCTAGCCCACTCGATCCAGATCCTTAAAAAAAAATTGTGAACAAATTCAGATATACATATCTAGAAAATGTCATATTTTGGCATTTGCCTACAACATATGGCGGTTTACCGTTTTTTCTTGGCAATGTTTGCGTTCCTTTTTTGTTGTCGTTTGACGCGTTTCCTTGCTGATTCCAGTCGCAATATATCGGGGAATGGTTCCATTCTTGGAACATGTAACATCCCAAAATAATAAATGGTTATTACAACCCAAAAAATAACTTGTCAGTGCACGATTCATTGTCGATTCCGCACTAGTTTGTATGAAGAAAGTATGGTGGCCATTACGAATAGAGCGTCCTGATTGGCTATTTGAAAAACTGCCGCTTTTGTTTGAGAAGGAGGTGGACACTTCCGTATTTGTTACAACAACAAAACTTTAAAGCCAAAATATTATGGTTTAACCTCTGGTTTGCCGATTGCGCGCCCAGGACGCGCCATAAAAAAAAAAAATTTTGAGATGCGATTTTAAACCTTATGTATAAAGAAAATGTATGAAGGTTAAGGTCAGAATCGCTTGGGGCATTCTTGTTCTTGACATAACGGATATAAGGAACACACCTAGCCTCTCAAATAATCATCTTTGCACATATCTATGACTTTCGAAATGACATTTCTGCCGCGATTTGAGCTGTCAAACTTTGAGCGTCGCATGTCATGAAAAGATCGATAAAACTATCAATTTGTCAAATAAACGCAAGTAATATTGTTTGTAAGCATAGTTTATTGTTCAGGGAACGTGTTTCGGTAAATATTATACATGATAGCATAAAATAAATCCGCAAAATATTACGTCAAAGTCAAAACATCGCGAAATTTTCGAGTTTCCTCCCGTGGCATTTAAGAGGTTAATGACATTTATGTTAAAAACAGATATATTATCGAGAAAGACTGAACTTATCTCTATAAAACTGCATATTCAACTCATTTTCGACGTTTATTGGACACTTCCGTCTTTGTTTCTAGGGGCCTCAAATGTAAAAATGTTTGAAATATATAATAATCATAATTTAAATGAAATTAAAACATAGCAATAGAAAAATTTGAATAAAGTCGTGCGGACGCACATAAGCAGCGATACTCTAAATGGATCTTTCGAGTTCCGCCGTGTACGTGCGGCCATACCGTTCAAAGGGTTAATGAATCCAAAATTTCAGACCACAATTTGAAAAAAAAAATGAATGTTTGGAAATTTTTTACCAATTATTTTTGCCTATTAAAATAAGTAGATTCTTTTTTTTTTGTTATCAGTAATTTTACTTTATGTATGCATGAATGCAAAATTTTTATATTTCAAAAAGTATATGTTAATTTTGAATTACAAAATTTGAAAGTGTATTATAGCGTAAACATTCAGAAAATATTTATTTGGGTTTGGGAGGCCAGAGGGGTTAAATTGAGTTTATTTTTGGTTTGTTTCTTTTGTACACATGTCTGTTTTTCTCTAGAATTCGAGGAACGAGAGCACGCTCCCCCTGAACTACGCGGGGCGGGAGGTGGGGGGGGTCAGGGGACCCGCGCACCCCCCTCCAATGCGGAGATCAAGGGCTCGCAGCTGCGTGTGGCGCTAGAAGCAGCGCAGGCGGAGACGCGCAGCCTCCAGGAGGACCTGGAATCCCTCAAGGAGGAGCTGCTCAAGGTCAAAACCCGCAACAAGAAGCTATGCAGCATCATTGGACAGGGCGAGAGTGAGTGCAGCCAATTCTTTTGTGAAAACCGCGTAAAAATTTTGAAAAACATGCAATGATTCCAACTGCTCCCAAATAGTGATGGGTAGATTCCTGGGATTATTCTCAAAACGGGGAATATTAGATTAATATCTTGTTTAATTGGAATATCATTCTAATTAAACGAGACGATAATAAACACGACTCGTAATCTGACGAATCAAGTAAACTCTCCATCATCCGAGAAGTATCGTTCCTCAGAGGAAACAATAGAACACAACAATATTACTAATTAATAGAGCATGCCGAGGACAGAACTTTTAGAATTTTTGGAATACACCGAACGGTACCGAAGATATAAGCAGTAAAAGTGTTGATATTTGTGGCCGGCCGATAAGCGTGCGACATTATGGTATATATAATGGCTGGCGTAGCATTCGAATTTTAAATTGTACTGAATTGTGTCTCATGTGATATCACGAGACATCATTGTTTAAATTTAATAAGGTTCACTTTGAAAGCTCGTGACTTCGTCATTTTTGGAGGTATTGAAAAAATAATTTTACTGTCATTAACTCTTTAAAAGTAATACGTTATCGTCATAAATATAATCCAATATAAAGAATTTGTATTATGTTGGGGAATATTCCCGCGGCACATCAGTACTTATAATCCTGTCTAATGGTTGTTACAGTGAAGGACAAGGCACAGGTGCTGGTGGAGACGATGAACCTGCGTGAGGTACAAGCCGAGCTCAATGCGGAGGTGGCCATGCTGAATGCCACCCTGCAGCAGGAGAGGTCTCGCTGCTCCTGCGGCAACAGACAGGACAAGGTAACCAACCCCATTCTATATCACATAGGGCTGAAATTGCCAATGATTGCTCGCTTGACTAAATTTTGACTTTGAATAGGTGTAAATTTGGTCCCACCCGTCACAAAACAATAAATAAATAAATAGTTGCATAATATTTCATTAATTACCTATTCATAGTACTCCAATTTACAACAATTTGTTTTTGCTAAATATGCAATGATTACCCACTTGTTCATTGTGATTCCACAATAATGATAGTGATCACCCAATTTAGCCTAATTTTTTTGTAAATAATTCATTAATTAGTTTGGCTGTACCGCCTTGAAAACGCAGTGCGTAGGTGTTTTAACCGGTTGAATGCCTCGGGGTTTTACGGATGAAACTAGAAAATTTCGCGATGTTTTGACTTTTGACGTAAATTTTGTCGGTTAATTTTATGCTATGGTATATAATATTTACCAAAATACGTTTCTTGAATAACGAACTACACCTACAAACACTTTTACTTGCGTTTATTTGACAAATTGATACATTTATCGATCTTTTTATGACACGCAACGCTCAAAGTTTGACAGTTCGAATCGTGGTAGAAATGCTCATTTCCAAAGTCATTGAAATGTCCAAAGACAATTATTTGAGTGGCTAGAAGTGTTCCTTATATCTGTTACGTCAAGAACAAGAATGCCCCAAGCGATTCTGACCTTGTTCTTCATACATTTTCTTTATACATAAGGTTTAAAATTGCATATCAAAAAATATATTTTTTTATTTTTTATTCGGCTATAGGCAACGGCACGCGACCTGTTAAAGACTTCATACATTTTTTTTTGGAGAATGCTTTTACTTAACTTTGGTAAAGTTTATGTGGTGACTAAAATGAATAATAACTTTGTCCAGTGAAAAACAATATATTTCCGTAGGCTAGCAGCGAAATAACAAAATAGAAAATAAATATTTGCTTTATTTTTATCAAAGATTTTGTTCATTACACCAATAACTGGCATGGTCAAATCATTAACACATTCACTTGCTGGCCAGATTTGGAGAAGGTTTGATAAAAACACAACACCTCTTTTACAAAATCTGCTGTCATATTGGATTTACTGCATGAATTATTGTAGCTCGCGGATAGATGGCGCCACTTGGTCCATTTTACAATCTAAGGCAGTGTTATGAAACATATTGTAATATGGACGACTATTGGAAGCCCTATTAAGCCCTGCCAGTTATTGGTGCCCTGACAGTTATTGATGCTCTGTCAGTTATTGGTACCCTGACACTTATTGGTGCCCTGACAGTTATTGGTACCCTGACAGTTTTTGGTGTCCTGACAATTATTGGTGTCCTGACAGTTATAGGAGCCTGGCCAGGTTTTGGGTCCGCCACCTTATTTTCCACAAGAGTAGGACTATGGGAGTTTGTGACGAGATCTGCAAGCAGAGAATCTCATTGTGTTATTTCTTTCAGCGATTGGCCTCCAAGATAAAAAAGGTTTCCTTCCATGACAAGACGGCTTCGTAATAGGTGAAGGTAATCCGCCCTCGGGAACTCTCGGGAATGGAGGGCCCCTCGACTTTGTGATAATAATCATTCCTCTAACAATAACTAACAAGAATTTATCCATCAAACTTTCTCCATAAACAACGAATTATATTATTTTATTATTGCGCAACCAACATCAAAGTTTTTTTTTTTTTAAATATTTTTTGTCTAAAACATTCATGTTTTTGTAAAACTGTTGATATGATATTTTTTTTAAAAATATGTACCTATTTTATAAGTGTACTTAATAATAAATGTTTGATTAGTTATAACAAATGAGTTATGCAACTATGTTTTATTTGAATTTTTCTGTTGGGTTGCCAGTGAACCTTTTTTGCATGTTCTCAATTAATGCTGCTCGGAGATTCCAGGACAATAAAAATATTAAATTTTTTTTTATTTAATCTGCTCTGTCGACTTAGATATCATTGAGGATATTGCAAATATGCTCTACGTCACTAAAATCTCACATTAAAGTTATGCAGTCAAAAAGATCTTATATATATATTTGTTGAAACTTTTCAATAACAATCGGAATATCATTTAATAATCGTATAAGTTCATGTCCTATTAAATACTGAAAATTGGTCAAGTATGTCTGCTCACTAATAAAGTCTTTATATATATTCTAAAGATTCCTTTAAAGTTTTCAATTAGTGACGTAGGTCATAATTGCTGTACGTACAGCGCTATGTTGGTTCCACCCTCCTGTTGAAGTATTGGAGTGTTGTGTTGTGTTGTTAAAGAAGCGTTGAGAAGGAAGGGAGTAACGACCTTTGTTTCTTGCAGAAGAAACGTCCTCCCGCCGCAGACAAGGAGAATTGAGCCGCGTCCTGTTGCGGTGGTTGTACTATAAACTACTCTAATGAATGATAAAATTCTGTAAATTTTTTTAGGGGGAAAGAAATTCAATTCTATTATACACCTTTCTTTTTAATACAGAGAGTTCAACTCTATTTGAAAATTATAACTCTATCTGACCATATCAGTTTTTCAAATTTAATTAATTAAAGTCAGTCAGAAATGATTTCTCTCCTCCATTAGGTTAAATTAGCTGTAATAATATTACAATATGTGATTTTATACTTAGAATTTTATATTTTAAATATGATGTTATGGGTATAGTGCCCTTGCGTAGGCAGAATCCCAACTGTCCTGTGCTCCAGTGTTAGTTGCTCCCTGTCTGTGCTCCAGTTTTCCATTACAAGCTGCTCTCTGTCAGTGCTCAAGTTTTCCATTAATAACTGTTAACTCTTACCAATAGTACAATAGTAACTGCTTACTATGAGTATGGAGGATTCCTGTAATAATTGCTCACTGTCAGTGCTTCAGTATTCTATTACAAGATGCTCCCTGTCAATGCTCCAGTTATCCATTACAAGCTGCTCTCCAGTGCTCCAGTTTTCCATTAACAGCAGCCACCTCTTCCCAACAGTACAATAGTAACTACTTACTATGAGTGCTTCAGCATTCCTGTAATAAATGCTCACTGTCAGTGCTTCAGTATTCTATTACAAGATGCTCCCTGTCAATGCTCCAGTTATCCATTACAAGCTGCTCTCCAGTGCTCCAGTTTTCCATTAACAGCAGCCACCTCTTCCCAACAGTACAATAGTAACTACTTACTATGAGTGCTTCAGCATTCCTGTAATAAATGCTCACTGTCAGTGCTTCAGTATTCTATTACAAGATGCTCCCTGTCAATGCTCCAGTTATCCATTACAAGCTGCTCTCCAGTGCTCCAGTTTTCCATTAACAGCAGCCACCTCTTCCCAACAGTACAATAGTAACTACTTACTATGAGTGCTTCAGCATTCCTGTAATAAATGCTCACTGTCAGTGCTCCACTTTCCCATTAATAACTGCTCACTGTCAGTGCTCTAATTTTCCATTAATAGCTGCTAACTCTTACCAATAGTAACTGTTCACTGTCAGTGCTCCAGTATTCCATTACCAGGTGCTCCATTATAAAATGTCTCTATTTACTGCTGCATCTTGCTAAGGACACACGAACCACATAACTGTGTAGTCTTCCACAGCACGTTTAGTTTATTAAATTCTGTCACTTTCAATTCTGTAAATAAAGCTGGTATGATATTTTCCAATACTTATTGACCATCTGTCTCATCCCCTCCGCTATTGTTGATCTGTTGTTCGACCCAGAATAAAATGATGGCACTTGAGCAGATCTCGTAATTTCCTGATGCCGTAATTACGTTTATTCTTAAAAAAGACTGCGATTCTATTTTTGAAACCATTTAACCTATGTTAAAAACTCCCGTGAAAGATATTGAAGTATATTTTTGAGTCCCGTTAGTATGAACCTGTGTTGTCACTGTTTTAAGTGAACCAAATGATTGTTTTAGATCTAAGTAGAGTATACCCGAGATGTATTCAACCCTGACCAGTTGTGCACGAGCGCTACTTTACTTGTCAAATTGTTTGCTTTATCAATAAACTTGACTAACCCGAGTACTTTTCTTTTTATTATGTCCTATTTCCCTTTTTCCCTCTGTGAAACCTAGTATTGGAGAGAGTTCAGAAGAAATTTCTGAGATTTCTCTACAAGAGGGAGGAACTCCGAAAATTGTACACAGAAAACAAAAAAATGTGTTCAAACGATCACATACACGAAGCCAAGATGCTTTTGTATACTTTGCTTTAAAAACTCTATTCACAGTTTTTTTCCCTAACCTTACAAACTTGAATTATATTCAGCAATGGTTTTGGAGGGCCATTATTTTTCAAAAACAATTTATTCTCAAATCAAATTCAGTTACTTTTGCTGCACAAATGCACTAAGGCAGGGACCGCCTCTGATATCGACATATTTAGGGGCTATTTCACCAATCTCTTTAAATGTTGCTCTTAACTACCGGTCACATAACTTTATTGGTAGGAGAATCATGCTCAAAAACCCGTGCGCATTTCGCCACAGAAAATATGGTGCCAAGTAGCTATTTTGGTCTACTGCCACGCCTGTCTTAGACGTGCTTAGACGCCATTGTTTCTATGAAATCACAAACGTCAAAAGTGTCAACATGGTGTCAACACAGTGTTCGTTTATTGTTGTTTACGAACGGGATTGGTTTATTTATGCAAACTATAAGGTAAGTTCAACGGGTTTTTGTTATGTTTTATTGATTATTGAGTGATATTACTAAAGAATTTAGTTGAATTTGTAGATTTGTCTTAATTCATGCGTCACAAAATGTTTTACTCTTTCTTCTTTCCTCATTGCTATTTTTTGTGATTTTCTGCTGTTAAATCGTTTAGGTACAGTGTCTTTAACATCTATTGTGTATTTGTCTGCAGAGCCTTCAGGTGAACCAATACATTAAAGTGAAATATGAGGGACTGGAGAGACAAAAGTGCACCCTCATCAGATAGGGACCCAGCAACGCTGTTCCCTTGGACAACATAGAGACGATGATAAAATGTACGATCTCCCTCACCAGAGGCACCACCAGCGGCTGGAATATCGATGCCTCTGCTCTAGGTAAAACATTTACATTGCATATTTAAAAATCAACCTGTACATTTCCTATTGTATTTATTAAAACGCTTTTTAGGGACTTTTACACAGAAATAGTAAAAAATATACAATATTATGTACAACTGAGTGACTTCAGTAACAATATTTTGTATTTGTTTAGTGTTAAATTCTGGCTTGCCATTGAATTAAAATAATGCATGGTTTCATTGCGCTTTTACAAAAACAAGAAACTTAAATTTTGGGTCGCACAGTTTACAAGCGTTTCACACGTTGTGCAAGGGGGTCACAAAGCATCGGACCATCATAAATTGAAGACTCGGCATAATTATTTCCCTCCATTCACAAATCAACTGGCTGTTGATTTGTGAGTATGCTCATTGATCCACAGGTGGAATGTGGCAGGTGGTTAGTGTTTCGTGAATGTTTTATCCCTTATTATTACTTTCAGATAAACCGAATGCAATTGAGGAGTACACCGCTGTGCGTTGTGGATGAGGAAGACTAAAAGAATAGCCATCAGCCATCCAGAGTCTCCAGAGCTGCTAACATAATGATTATATAAAACAGAATGTATTGTTTACTTTACAATCTAGAATATTCATTTAGTAAGGTGTTCCCAACACGAAGCTAGTTATTCTCTAGCTAGTTCTAGTTCATTGAAATTTTTGTAATGTTTGTAGTTGAACAAATGGGTGTAGCTAGGTATTGATTTAGGGTGGGACAAAAAATAAAAATCTAGAGTAGATACCAAAAACAGTAGGCTTCGACAACATATTCATGCTTTGGGCTCTATCAACATGAACGGAAGACGGAAAAACTGTCATTTGAAGTGCTGTAAATTTGAAAACGCAACTTGGTCTACAATCTAAGAGGTCATGCATCGCCCAGCCAGAGTTGGCAAATGCCCCACCTTGCCCCACCGTGCCTACACATGGGGCAACATCTACTAAATGACCTTGCGTGAGAATGATTATAAATAATATACAATCATTTGTCTGTACCATTCATATTCATCCATACAATATTATAAAATATTATGGCTGCCGTCGTCCCACTGACTCCTGATAATGTTGCCATATATTTATAAAAACTAAGTATAATCTACCGTATTAGGTATGTTCTTACAAAGAGAAATGTTTTTCTCTCACATGTTATTAAATAAATATATTGTACAGATATACCAAAATATTCTGAAGTTTTATTACAGTTTCCATAAAGCTAAATAAGTGTTTTTCACAATAAAAGTACAGGGAATCTACTCTTTAAAACACAGTTGTACAAAATTTCTAGGGTCTCATACAGAATCACTTCAATCAGCACGTCCACCTGGAGAAGACACCTTTTCTGTAGCAGTTACTGGTTAAGGTTACTTCGGCATTTTCTCCGTCTGAAAGAAGAAAGTCATTTCAGTACTTGGTTTTTTCAGTTGGGGAAATCGAATACTGTTGGAATAAGGAAATGAATACTACAGGTGTGTAGTGAGGATATAGGTACATTTTATATACCTTCCCTGTTCCTGTGAATTCATTGATAGTACAAATATTGATTGTAAAAATATCCATTACAGTAGTATGATATTCAGAGGTACTTACTTGGTCACATTGCAACATGATTGCAGTCCATAATCCCTTGACCCTCGGGAACTGGGTCAAATTATAAAAACCTTTTAAAAGAGCCGGGTCCAGAAGGAAGCGAATACACATTGGACGGCTATATCCAATAGCCTCCGACTATCTTTTTATAAATCTGCAAGCAGACACCAACAAAATCTCCGGCTGACAACAATGAAATTATTATTTGTTGGAAATTGTTGGAATGCAATTTATATGGTTATAGAATGACATAAAACCTAATATACTTGTTATTGTTGTTGAAATATGATGTAAGTACTACAATTCTGTATTATTCTTCAATATATATATATTAAAATAACACACCAAGTGGTTGAGAGTTTTTGTCTTTAGGCTGGTCATGGATTACAAGAACGGCATTTTCGTAAGTAGAAATCGTGAAAAATTCGGGTAATGCAAATACGATTTGACAGCAGCTGTCTGTCATATTTATTGAACCCGTGGTAGAAAACTTTGCTAATATGGTAGAAAACTTTGCTAATTTGTACCCGGTAAACGTTACTGGCTGGTCAAAGTACCAATTAATAAAAATAAACTTTATCTACCCACATAAGCATCCTTGAAGGATGGTGAAATCGAAAAAATGCTTTATCCTATTGGTAGTGCTTGTGAGCAAGATGGTGAAATACCCCCTTAGAGTATCAACGAAGCTGCCTTTAAAGGCAAGTCCTATTTTCTACCAGTGAAGTTTGGTTTTGAAATGAGAATATGCATAGTTCCTACCGGGATGTCATTTCACCCAGTACCTACCTCTCCCTAACCATTTTGCTGGAAAAGAATTTTGAATTCAGAACAATGACAAGAGAAAAATATCAAATTCGAATGCATTTGTTTTTGATAAACAGAAGTTCAATTGGGACCACCTTAGAAGTAAGTTGATGTGTTCATAATCATAATTGTGTTCATAATCTCGTTTTTGAACTAAAAAGAAGGTATTTGACTCTCGAATGTACAGTAGCAATGATCACCTGGAGGTATCGTGGTGGAACTATATAAACAATATTTGTGATTATGTTGTGTGCTCCGATGCACGGGTAAGGATGGGTTGTTTCAAAAAATTTGACGAATTCGTCAAAAATTTGACGTTAATTTTCACGTTCTGTGTAAGTTCTATTCAAGTTCTGTGATGATTTCAGTTTTGTGAAGCAGCTGGCCTATGATGATAAAAAAACAGAACTCGAAAAGAACTTACACAGAACCTGAAAAATAACTTCAAATATTTGATGAACTCATCAAATTTTTTGAAACAACCCGTCCTAAGTGTTTAGTTATCCTTAAACACAATTTCGCTTAGTTTCATTCTTATTATTTAGTCCGTTTTCAAGTGCATCTGAGGCTGTAATTTGTAAGCAGTTTTTTTGTTTTTTTTTTTTGTTTTAGGCAATTCACCCTGAAAAGAGTGCTTTGTGCCGGTAATATTTAAAATGGAAAAGAAATTTCGGTTAATCTAATGGGAAAATAATAAAACAAATTAAATATTGGACTCATTTAGATCACTAAAACAAATTAAATATTGAATTCATTCAGGTTAATAAACTTACATAAAGCTGTATGAACACGAGATTGTTAAGAGATAAAAGGTATGAAATGTTAAGGGGGGACTGGTGTGTGATTTTAATAAGCCGGCGGTATATGTTCTTGAAAGATGAATGGTTTTTACAGTTAAAGAAAACGTGGTCGAGGGTTTCCTCTTCCACACCGCACTGGCAGAACTGATCATCTAAAACTCTAATTCTAGACAAGTGAGATGCAATTGAACAGTGACCAATTCTCATTCTCGAGATACATGAAATGAATCGTTTTGAAAGTTTTTTACCGTGAAACCATGGCTTAGCAGGGATATGGTTTTGAATTCCCGCATAGAAAGATCCAGTTCTTATTTTGGAGACTGCCCAATTTTCTTCCCAGGCACGAGTCATATTGGATTTAAGAATCGGAAAGACATCGGAGATAGGAATTCTAAAATTTAGTGGGATAGTTCCGGAATCTGAACCAGATTTGGCGAGAAAATCGGCCATCTCATTACCCTCGATACCCAAATGGGCAGGGACCCAGGCCAATATCGTCTCAAGCCCAGATTCACTAAGAGAATTGAGAAGATTTTTTATTTTACATATAATATTGTCTTCCGGATAACGTAAAATATTTGACCTAATTTTAGTTAGAGCACTTAGCGAATCAGTACATAGTAAGGCTCGATGAATGTTGAGAACCTGGATTTGATTTAGCGCTTGTTCAATTGCAAAGCATTCGGCTGTAAATATGGAAGCTTCTTTCGGTAATTTATAAGTGAGATTGATGTTGAATTCTGGACTATATATCGATGCTCCACATCTTTTATTTTCAAATTTGGAACCATCCGTGAAAAGGATGGAAAATCCAGGGAATTTTGAAGCCACAATGCTTTTAAAACAATCATCCACATTTTGAAATTTATTTGGGGAAGATACAATATTCTTCCGAAAGACTGATGTTATTGTGTTCGGCATAAAAGTGATTGCCTTAAATGGAATATTGTATATAGGAAGATTGGGAACTTCTTGAAGATATTGGAGGGAAGATGATAGAGAATTATACAGATGAAAACTTTTAATTAAGAGAGGAAAACATTGTTTTTCTCTCAATCTTTTGTAAGAATTCAAATTAACACTTAACCTATTAAGACTTTGTTTAATGGGATGATGTGATAACGATAAAGCCTTGAAAATATATTTATTGGCAAGGAATTGCCTTCTGAAATATAATGGAGGCTCCACACATTCCACCTGAAGCGCATTAATTGGAGAAGACTTCATAGCTCCAATAATCATTCTGAGGGCTTTTGATTGAATTCTTTCCATTTTCTTCTAGATATTTAGGGAGTGGGTCAAAAAGGAATGAGCCATAATCCAAGTGGCTCCGAACTAGGGAATTATACATTAATTTAAGAGTGGTAGGATGAGATCCCCACCATACTCTGGAAACTGCTCGCATCATATTAAGTCCCTTTTCACACTTTGTAGAAATTATCTGAATGTGTGGAAGCCAGGAAAGTTTATGGTTCAAAAGAAGACCAAGGAATTTGATTTGAGTAGCGGTTTGTAGAGGCACATTATCAAAAGAGATTGAGAATTGGGGAATTTTTCTTTTGCGCGTGAAAGCCACGACCCTTGTTTTAGATGCCGCTAGATTCATCCCATTTATTGACAACCAGCTTTTAATATATTGTAAAGCCAAATTCATTTCCTTAGCTGCAAGAATAATATTTTTATGTAACAAATATATAAGGATATCATCCGCAAAGTGAAGTCGCTTGATAGAAAAAGGAATTACTGAGTCTAGGTCGCTTATATAAATATTAAACAACAGAGGACTAATAACAGAACCCTGGGGCAAACCTCTCCATAGTTTGCGCCTTAAGCATTTAGAGGAAGACTCAATAATAATGGACCTATCTGAGAGCAAATTAATAATAAATTGGACTAATTTCGGGGGGATTTGTTTTTTAATTAGCTTTTCTTTCAAAACATTCAGTAAAACATCATCGTAAGCTGATGAAAGGTCAAGGAATGTGGCCAATGTATAAGAATTTAGGGATTGGGAAACTCGGATATCAGTTGTGAACAAACTTAAATTATCCATTGTAGATTTCTTTTTCCGAAAACCATACTGATTTGGTGAGATAATATCTTGACTTTCATCAAACCACTCTAATCTGTTCTTCATCAAACGCTCCGCTACTTTCATCAAACATGATGAAAGAGCAATAGGCCGATAAGACGAAATTTCAGATGGATTTTTTCCAGGTTTTAAAATGGGAATGATTTTTTGAGTTTTCCAATCATCCGGAATTAGTCCTGTTTCAAACATATTATTAATAAGAGATAAGAAATATTCAACCGCCATATCAGAAAATGATTTAATGAAACTATTAAGTATTCCATCGGGACCCGGAGCAGAGTTAGAAAGGGTTCTTATTACTCGTTTCATCTCATCAATGGAGAAAGGAGCATCTAGCCAGTTAGAATGAGATGGATATGGCTTAATAGAAGGCATTTCTTCACATCCGGCCACTGATGGGGGGGCTATTTTATCCGCAAATCCTATAAGAATTTCTTCTGATATATGCTTGGTTCTCGGCTGAGAATACGATGATCCGAATTTTTTAAGCTAGACCAAACTGAAGATTGGGGAGTTTCCGGAGACAGGTTCTCACAGAACTTCCGCCATCCAGCGCGTTTTTTATTTTTCAAAATTCGTTTGGTTTCTGCCTGGGCTTTTTTAACTGATAAAAAATTTTCTAGTGACATACACTTACGAAAAGAGGAAATTGCTTTTTTACGAGAGTTGACGGAGCGAGTGCATTCCTCGTCCCACCACGGAGTAGAGTGTTTTATTTTAATGTTCGCATAGCGTTTCGGGATGGATTTTTCTGCTGCATTTATAACCATAGAGGGAAACGTCTCACATTGCAATCTGATGTCTCCCGGGGACGATTTTTTTAAAAAATTAATAAGGTTATCTAGTTCAGAAGAGAAAGTGCTCCAATTCGCATCATTTATTCTAAATTTGAGATTATTTTTAACTGGTGGGGGATAAGTGTTAGATTGATGGTGGAATCGGATTATAATTGGGAAATGATCACTAGAGAGGGGATCGTTTAGGATGTCCCAAGAGCATTTAGATGCTAACGAATATGAACAAAGAGATAAATCAACAGCACTTTTCCGTTGATGAGGGGGGAATCTGGTTGGAAATCCGTCATTTAAAAAACATAGGTTATGGGTATCAATAAAATCTAAAAGATTGCGGCCAGAACGATTTGTTATTTTGCTACCCCAAGAAGGGGAATGTGCATTAAAATCTCCAAGGATCATAAAAGGGGAACAAATCTGGGTTAAGATTGGTGCCCATTCATTTTCAATAAAAGTTGTAGAGGGAGGAATATATATTGATAATATTGTGATATCAGATAAGACAGCTGCTATTATCTGGATATCGTCAAAGGGAGTATGTATATTAATTTGTTTAAATGGGATAGAATTATGGATTATCAGAGCCGTGCCGCCTTTACCATCCGGTCTGTCGTGTCTGAGACAATAATAACCCGGAATTCTTAAGTGAAAGGAGGGTTTTAACCACGTTTCAGAAATGGCGGCCACTGAAACGTCGTGTTCGTCGAGTAATTGAATTAGGTCAGATTTGTTAGCGAAGAGGCTTCTACTGTTCCACTGAAGAATTTTGTTCAGTTTCGAAGTCATTGGGGAGGCAAGATAATAAAGATTTAATGTAATCGGCAGCGTTGGACGGTACAGTATTGTTGTTTGTAAGGATAGAAATTAAAAGGGTAATTAAAGTTTGTATAAAAGAATTATTATTCAATATTTCGGGGAGAGCAGGAGGGGATGTATTACCATTAATGGCACACCCATTGGGGGTCCGAGATTTGGCATTCCCATTCGGGCTGGTCAAAATATTATTCAATTGTTTTTTATCAAGGTAAGGAGTATATTTTGGGTTGGGTTTGACTGGCTTGAGAATGGTTTCTCTGTGAGAAGATGACGTTGAATTTAAAAAGGTGGTTGATTGGAAAGGAGCTGAGGACGATGTCATCTCTGCGAATGATTTTTTCGCAGGAGAGAATAACTTTGAGGCCTGGAAGTACGAAATGTTGTCGGTAGCCATTTTATGTTTTATGTTCCTCTGTCTTGTCAATTCCGGACAGGCTAGACTGACCGCGGTATGTGCACCCGAACAGTTAATGCAAATGGGATCATTGGAAGATTTTGGACATTGATCAAATGGGTGGCCTTCTCCGCAAAAGTAACAACGTGGAGGGGAGCGGCATACGGATTTTGTATGTCCAAACCGGCAGCAATTGAAGCATTGAACAGTTGGAAATTTATAAACTTCGACGGGAAGCGAGGTATAATAAATAAACACACGAGACGGAAGGGATTGTCCCTCAAATGTAACAACAACAGATTGGGAAGGTTTCCAGATCGTGTTTCCATCAGCAAAATCCTTGTAGTTCAGTCGACGTGCTTTTATTACTTTCGGGGTTCCGTGGGAATTATTCAAAGCATCAACAATTTCAGCCTCTGGGATCTCCGTGGGAATTCCTCGAACAAGACCCATTCTCGTAAGGTTAAATGACGGGATGAACGATTTATATTTATGGTTTGAGAGCGAGTCAATTTTTTTTACAAATCCATTTGCGGAAGCGGCAGTATTAAACTCGATAGATAATTTATATCGCCCTTCCGGTTTAATTGAACCGTTAACAATACCAAGGTTATTATTTTTTGAGTCAAATAAGAATTTTCCAAAATCTAAAGGATGAATAAGTTTTCCTTGTTCAGTTCTCTGAACAATTACGATAAAAGGACCGGAAGCGGAAGCAGGATAAAGTAAGTCAGTACTTTTTGTATTATCGCTAGCTAAAGTACTTGTCTGGGTGTTACTATTGGTGTTAAGGTCGTTAGAGGTCGAGGTTTGTTGAATCGGCGGTATAGATTTAACTTTCGATGGAATGTAAAGGCTATGCGATGGTCGTCGTTTACGAGATGGAAGCGTAATAGAAGCCTGGCTAGTATTAGATTCCGAATCAGAAAAATCTAATATCGATCCTGGGTCGGGAGGTCTATCTTCGTCTTCCTCCATTATATAAAAAAAAAACTTAACTTTTAAAAATTAAACTGAAAAAATAATACGCAGTCTATTTCATTGACTGTACAAACAAAAACGGATTAGCCGTAAGTAGGAATGCAAACAAATAAGTATACGATAAACAGAATTAAATAAAATGTAACAATAATCTCTTATCTGTATGAGGCACAGGAACGGGCGAACGGCACTAAGCAATAGGTAAGGTACACACAACCACTGTTCGTAAGCAGTTTTGGATGCAACAGTAGTTGATACACCTTTTGTTTCATTTTGTGTAATTCTCTTCTACAAATTGATTAACAATAAATTAACAATTTTGTAATGTTTTTAAATAATAAATTAATTGAATTGAAAGAGCTCCCCTTTCTGAGCAGCATAAAGACAGGGGAGCTACATCGCCACTCTGTTAGGCAGTATTGGATTCGTCGAGTATCGCATATGTGCATCGGTGATCAATGCTGCTAACTTTGACGGGCTCCATTGAAACACCTGCAGTATAGACCCAGTGCCTACTATCTGTGCATTAGAGATGGTAATCGGTCTAATAACAAAGGATTGTCAGACACATCTAGAATGGGGCTCCAGCCCGGAGATGGTGCCCAAACACAAAAGTTGGACATAAATAAACAACAAAGACATTTAAATTCACAATGCTTTATTTTCATAAAAAAATCCAAATACATTCACACAATAATATGAAATGTGCAACTTTAATCCTAAATACTTAATTTGATTATCCTAATAATATTGCATTAAGACGACTTTATTATAAATAACAATTTTAAGACCCGAGACTCTTAAAACTGAGCCCCAGACTTAATCCTTAATAAGGTGAGGCGGCTCTTGTTTGGAGATTCCTGGCCACAGTGACCACCTGCTCCAGGATGCCAGTTGTTGGGTTCCAACTTTTAACAAACTAGTCTTATGAGGGGTTAGAGAGAATGAACACTAGATCAATGATATTACAAACATATAGACACACTGTTGACTCACCAAATTAACACAAAATGTGGCTCTCATGTATGAAAGAGACTGTGTACAAAAATGAAACAGATGTATCCCAATCGGCGTTTACATACTTAAAAATTGCGTTGAATAATACATTAAACATCACAGGAGTGATTGAGATTACAATATGCCTACATACACGTTTACACTAAGAAGAATACAGAATGCTGTATGAGACGACCTGTAAGCCTGTAGGCATTTTCTTATGGTGCTTAAAATCTTTGGGAAACAATTGAAATAATTGTGTTAATAGCATGTAATAAGTAGTTTATGAATGAAATGCCATTCCTTGGCTTTTAGTAGTATTTGCTGTGTAATTGAAACACTTTCTCATCACAAACAAGGGCATTTGGCACCCATTTACATAATTTGGTTAGAGATTAGCTAAGAGTACTAACATCGAAAGGACAACAATTATCGTATCTTCTGCTTACCACTTCAATGTGTCTATAAATTTTGTAATATCATTGCACTTGATAGTGTGCTAATAATGATTAGAAACGATGAGTTAATTACTAGGTTCATGGATTTTGTCCTAATTAACTATAATTCTAACTTTTCTGAATTGTAATACTTTTCTAACCTATGCTTAGCTCTCTCCAGATGGTAGAGGGAGAAATAAACACACAATGCCCGGATAGTATTAATATCATTTGGTTTTTTTCTTAAAACATATGGCAGCGTATTATTGATTCACATTTTGGTTTAAGCTACGTTAACAGCTTCAGTGCTAAGCTGTTTATCAAACTGACAGATGGATACGTATACAGTTACACCAAGTCTCTCAGAACCCAGTGACAGAGTGTGTCCATATCCTATGCCAATCTAACTGAATCCCTTCTTCCACAGGAATACTATCCGATATTCGACGATTTCAAGTATCTTGGTGACTACCGCCATACTTCTACACAGACGCAAGTTGCCGACATTTTGTAAACTCGTTGGTGACAATAGTCTCCCGCTGTCAGCCAGTCGAATTCGTTACCTACTGTGATAGTAGTCCAGCAAAAATGATAGTCTCATTGTCACTTGTGTCAGACATTTTGTAACAATACATGAAGTTTAGATCAATGCTAGGAACAAAACAGTCAACATAAAATGCTCCTGCGTGAGGTTGTGAAATCTAGTTTTGAAGCTTCTAGAGGTGGTGGCAACACAATTCTCGTGATTTCGGCATGTACTGACTGTGCGCGACTAGTTGTTTGCAACGTGAATACACAATATTACTATTCCTATACTTATTCCTGTGGAAGAAGGACCAAAGGCTTGCAGGAGTGATTCTATTTATATAAACAGCATTTGTATATCTATTTTTTATAAAATAGTTGCTTGAAGGATTGACATACTTAATAAAAGCAATACTGTTTGATAGAGCCAAAACCTCAACTTCATCTTATCTCACATTTCATAAACCGTCATCGTCGTGAACTCTTCACATTTTTGTCCCCTTGGAGACTTCTTTTGTACGAACATTATTCTCCTCACAGATATTGTCATCCTCGATAACTCCTCCCGGAGTGTCTAACGTGAACATATATTATTCTCCTCCTCCCAGGTACTGTCATCCTCGCTAACTCTACACACGGAGTGCCTTCACACTGTTAGCCGAAGAGTGTATGTAAACACAATCAAGTCATTTAAGCTGTTCCCGTAATCTTCTATACATAATATTATGTTAAAGTAAATATTGATTTTTTTATTACTAAATGGTCTTGCAATAATGATAATCGTGGTATACTTGCTACAATTAATTATTATGGCGAGATATTATATTATGTATATAAAATACAAGGCGGACTTTTTGTAAAAAAAATATAAATATTAGTTTCTAGAAAAATGGCTTTCATATAATAATAATATATTATAGTCATTGTTTGCTGTCAAATGATTCCTCGGCATAACTCTGGCAGAGTTTAACTCTGCGGTGTGTCACAGGACACAGTTTGTGTCCCTTTAAAGGTAGCAAAATTACAGACTACAGTCCCTCAATAATAATAATATTTGCACTTGGGGATTGCTACGCAGTTGATGTGGACAGCCGGTTTAGTCTTTGCGTCGCACTCGCTCTCCGCTAGCTGGCGGTTGTCCTGTCGATTTAGGCAGAGCACCTTCCTTCGGCGCAGGGGCGGCTGGTTAATCTGGGGACAAACAAACATTTACGTCAGGGGACTCTTTACTACTTACTGTATTATTCACGGGAAATCTCGATAGTATTACCAATACCCATTACTAATATGTAACCTAAATATGAACAAGTCCTGGAAATTGTTGCAAAAGACAAATTAACTAAGAATATAGAAGAAAATAATATTTTGTGTGGTGAACAATCTGGATTTAGAAGTACAAATGCTAATGAATGGGAAGAGGAAATTGACAAAAATAAATATATAATAGCTGTTTTTCTGGTTTTTAAAAGAGCCTTCGAAACTATAGTAAGTAAATTATTTATAAAGAAACTAAGGGCAATTGGAGTTACAGGAATGGCACTAAAATGGTTTGAAAGCTTCTTAAGTAGCAGGCTACAAGTCAAAAAACGTTAATATGTATATATCAGAATCTTAAATAAATGAACTGGGAGTGCCACAGGGGTCCTTACTAGGACCATTATTGTTCATCACTTACATAAATTATATAATTAGTCGTAGGATTATTTGTGGATGATGCGCTTATTTGTATCACAGGTAAGGATTATGAAAAAAATCCTTGAAAGGAAGGCCGCGTAACACGGCCAAAGATTACATAGGTCCATAAGTTTTCCGTGGGCCATGTGAGTGTGGTGAGGGGTGTTGGCTCACCTCTTTGACGCACTGGGGGCAGGAGGACCAGGGACCCACCCACCAGAAGGTGGTGCAAGGCAGGTTGTTGCACACCCGCATCAGCTCCGAAGGCTTCTCCATCTCATTGTTACTGATGCAAAACTCTTGGTCAACTGGCTCTGTAACAACAATGCACATACGTTGTAATATCACACAACACTTGGGTAATAGACGGCTTAGCGGAGCTTGACTTAATTTGGCATCTCATAAACGAAGCGAATTTTAGAAAAAAGGTTACAAAGGTGTTCTCAACGTGAAGATATGAAGTCTTTTGGAATGATTGTTCTGGTTGATTTGTGTCTGAAGTCCTGGAAAGACTCCAAATGCATCAAGCACGCCTAATTACTGAGGCAACTGAAATCCACAGAAATTCCATTAATCTTAATAGAGACGACGGGGCTAAGCTTAACAGTTCTTGGTATCCGATACTCGATGGCTACACCAAAACTAAACGCTGGAAACCACACTAATTTAATTAATTATTATATTAAAATACCGACCTCTACATACATACTTCACCATAATCTATAGATCTGACCTGATTGATGGACACTGTAACATTGTCCGAAACATTGGCTAATGAAGAAGGAAACGCCACAAGGCATAATAACCTAAAAATCCATCCTATACCTGAGGACCTTATAATTTAAATTTTATTTTTTTGTATGAACACCACACAAGAGTCTCAACTGCCTGGCAGTGCCGGATCTAGGGGAGGGCAAACCGGGGCTGCAGTTTTAAGGGGCGCCAAAATCTTTAGTTATATCTTTGAGAAAAAAACTTGATTCACAAAGCGCCTGGCATCCAGCGCATGTTGTTCATAATATATTATTAGTGAAATCATACATTTAAACCCCTGTAGTGAAGCCTTTCCCCTCAACCACGTACGCCGTTATAGTGGTGAACCGCTTTCTTTGGCGGACTCTGCAGATCTTCATTTATACAGTCAAGGAAAATGTTTGAGCAAGGTTTCAAGAACTTACCAATTTTGTCAATTATTTTGTGATTTTTGGCACTATTTTACCCGTACTATATAATTACGATAATGCTTGGTGAGAAAATCGCCCCGAGGGCGCTTTGGACACTTTAGTCTGGTTGATGAACATAATGATGGTAGTTATGTAGGAACTGGCTGACCTTCTGAGCTGTTGAGACACACGACTGGCTGACGCATGCTGCCTCTCCCACAGGAACGTGAGCACTCCGTCCAGTCCGCCGCACCCCAGCGGTATCCCGGCGTCTCAGGGCCCTCGGTGCCCTCGCCCGGGACACCCCGCCGCCTGTCCACCGTGTACTGGTAGCGCACCCCCGGGGGGCGATGCCGCCCGCGGTAGATCATTTGCTGCAAATATCAATAACACATTATTCAGCGGGCCACGTAATACACCGCTAGGCATAACATTTTAAAACAATTTGATCATACGCTGCCACGGGCCGAGAATCAGCAATTAACACAGGTCGATATTCTTTGTGGCTGTCTAGAAATCAAAATGGTGCTGATCTCCGATTTATGGCGATGGTAAATATGCCAGGGGCAATAAATTTAAATCTAAGAAAATTTTTGACCATACATAGGCTTAAAAATATTACTTAAAGATCATAATGTTTCGCAGATAAATATTAGAGATTAGAAAAAGTATGTAATTAGCTAGCTGAAGTCCCTGGCGTCATCTGGGTTTCTTTTTTTTATTTATTTGCTAATCATTACGTTTTAAAATAATAAAATTATTGTAACAAACAAATAATAGGATATGCTGTAGTTTTACGATATTATTTTATTACGGATACTCTAGAGTCAGTCATCTAGAGCGGCGAAGTGTGGACGCTTCTATCGAAATCTTTACAAAAAATAAAGTATTGTAACGTTTCTAACAAGGATCCGCCGCGAGTGAGGTGAATCTAGACTAAACTTTAAATTACTTGAAGAAAAATGAACGCTAGAAAAAACAACATTCTACAAGATTGTTTCTCTACAAACTAATAGACAAACTAGAAAAAAAATTGAAGGTTTGAGTTATGTGGAAAAAATCTGTGCAAATCGTCTAAAAGAAGTCCCAGAATCCAAATATTTATTGATAATCAGAAGAGAAAATGCGGATATGACAGCTGATGCAATAAAAGACAAATCATCAAAAAAATTAAACTATCAAACATGGAGATCGCTATTTGAAGACCAGGAAGCCTCCCAAAATAGACTAACAATATCTTGCCCAACAAAAGTCCACGCATAGCAATTAACGAATGAAATAAACAAAACACTAAAAATATGGTTGTAGAAGAATTGAAAAAGAAAAAAACCCAAAATCTTCTTAAGAAACTTACAAGCAGATTTGACTGAAGAAGAAATAATTGAAGCCTTAAAAACTCAAAATCATGGGATTAAAGGTATAATGGAAAATGCAAAAAACACAATTAAATTAATAAAAATGCTTAAACCCAAAAACCAAAATCGACTCTCAAACTGTATACTGGAAACCAGCGGAGAAATGAGGTCTTATCTGATTCAAAAGGAAAAAATCAACATTGTATTTAGCAGTGTTGAAGTGGAAGATGCCAACCCCCTGACCCAGTGCTATTATAAAAACTTGCCATCCCTTTTCCGCTAGTCACAATATGCGGTTGTAAACAAGATAAAGGGACATCGCTTGATGCGTACACCAATACACTAATACATAAATGCTAAACTTTTTAATTGCAGCAAACTATCACTGCGTTACCTACAATTTCAATCTTTTAATATTGACAGACTGTGACAGAAATTGTAAGAAGACGTAACATGAAATTTCCATAATTGTTACATAAACTAAATTTCATTTACATGTATAAAAAATTATTTAGGAGGGATTGAATGAAAAAGAGCTAACTTACATAAATAAGAATATCTTCTTCAATTGGTCCTGGAATTTTAACCTTCTCCAAATCCCTGTCTCTCTCGTAAAGTGCTGGTGTGCCTGCCACCAGGTATTCTCCAGCCAGGGTTATTTTTCTACAAAACAGATTATTACGTTCAAATTACCACCGAATAGTTATGTAAAAACTAACTGAATTAATAAGTATTGCTGTATTACCTCTTTCCGTTCAGGTAGAACCTTCGCGATTTTGCACTTCCGATTCCAATGTAGTTCTTAGAGTTGGCGGCCTCTTCAATTTTGATATTTCTGGATCCTGCGGGTATAACAGCCACCTGAAGGAGGATGGAAGCTTTCAGTGATACATCAGGATTTTCATAAGACTATGTTTTTATTTATTTTATTTTTTTATTTATTTTATTTTTTTTTTACATTGTTTTAGAAAAGAAAAGAATGTGTCCTTACTGGGGTACCCCGTTCTAAGGTCACACTGTACATGTTT
Source organism: Glyphotaelius pellucidus (assembly GCA_936435175.1). Classification (NCBI taxonomy): domain Eukaryota; kingdom Metazoa; phylum Arthropoda; class Insecta; order Trichoptera; family Limnephilidae; genus Glyphotaelius; species Glyphotaelius pellucidus. The sequence goes on from OW386546.1 coordinate 37,406,603, forward strand.
TTGTCTTTAAATTATAAGTTAATACCTATTTTAAAATATTGCAAGAGGAAAATTATAAAGTTATATCTAAAGGAAAGTACAATACTACAAGCATTAATCTTTATTTGGTTGCAAAATTGAGTCTATGTTCTTCCTTCCCATGTCCATAATCCATATCTTAATTCTTCTTTTGAAGTCGTTTATTTTTTTAACGGTTTTTATTGCAAGTGGGAGTATATTACATAATTTTATAGAGAAGTATAGCATATTTCTTTGTCCAAAAGTCGTTTTAGTTGTTGGTTGGTGGAGTACATGTTGTGATGTAGATCTTGTGAATCGGCCCGAGTTTGTCAGTGCAAAGTTTTCCTGGTTTTTGAATGCGTGTATTAGGATATCTTTTGCATATAATTGTTTTAGTGACATTAAATTTAGTGCCTTAAAAATGTAGTCTGTGGGAGTTCTGATGGGGACTCTAAGTATAATTTTCAAAATTGCCCTTTGTGCTACGAGTTTTGAGTAAGTTTAGTGAAAGTTCTTACCTCGCTGTAGCCAGATTCCTTGGTGGTGCCCTTACTGTAGATGCCCTGCACTTGTTTGCATGCAGTGCCGTTGCCATTGCAAATGCCGCATGTGTCTTCCACAGCGGGGGAATCCACTACCCAGTCGCAGCCCACCTTGCGACAGATGCCGGAGATGCACATGTCTCGCGTGCCCAGGTTGCACGGCGTGCCGTCCTTGGCGTATTCGCCGAAAGGCACTATCACCGACTCATCGGCCGTACTGCAGTACAACTCGCATGGCTCATCTGCAACAAACAACACGTAGATCAGTGATGATCAACCGTTTTAGCGGGAGATCCAATTTATCCATTTTCAAATTGTTGGCAGGTGGCAGTGGGTAGAGTACATACAGTTTAACATTGTAAATTTGCAGTTGGTGGTGTCGCAAACCCACATGTTGTATTTTCGAACATGAATAAAAAAAATAATTATAAAACAACCATAGCAAAAAGCGCTGCAGGCGAACATTAAATAGAAAGGCCAAACCAATAATTGCTATCAATTTTTATCATTCAGAAATATATAAAACATAAAAAATACCAAATTCAACTTTGAGCAACTCGGAAATTTTATCACTTGGAAAATTGGAAAGTTAAATAAAATTTAGAAAAGTAAACTTTTGATATTTTATAAGCCTTGACATAGGTCTCGACAAAAAAGCGCTGCGCTGCGAAGGTGAATTGTTTTTCTACATTTCCAATCAAACCACAAAATTAGAGCAGCTATTTCAAAACTTTGAAGAAAGTCTGAAGTTTTTTCTAAACCCTTTTGCCAAACCGAACAGAAACCCTTGAAGATTATTTATTGCAAGTTTTTTTGATATTTTATTTAGTTAAGTGAGCAGCAAGATAAGACGCAGGATGCTCATCACTGCCTTAGATGAACCAGACTCAATGTGGACATTGACCCACTGAGGGAACTGGTAGGACTACTACCACAACACTGCCACCTCAGGAGATACACGCAGCTGTAGGGAGTGGAAAACACCAATAGTTGCAGGAAATGTGAATAGAATGAAGAGACTATGGTGCCAATGCCCCGATGGAAACAAGGAGTCTCAAATCAGCTAGAAAGATATATTGCGGAACCAGAAGACACAGCCAAATATCCAATAACAACCCTGGTGGGCTTTATCAAAGATGGAGTGTTGCTGCTAAAGGAGTGACGTGAAATGGAAGATAGCTCGATGGATTCGTTGAGTGTTCGCTAGAAGCGAAAAGTAACCTGAAATTGCTTTAAGCCATGTTAGGTGACAAGATCTTACTACTTTTTTAACTTGTAGCTTGCATACTAATATCCCGTTGAAATGTTTTCCACTAGCGATAGTCGGTGTGCACTGTGCTTAAACTGGATTTTGTAGTTACCAGTCGGTCTGCGTTACAGCATTGGAGGCCTAATTGGACAGACAAAAGTGGAACCTATCTTTACACCTTCTGTCTCATCTAAATATAATACATCAATTTTTATTATGGGAAACTGTAGTTTTTTAGCAGAAAAACGAAAAAGTTGCCCTAATCATGTAAAAATGCATATTTTTCAAACAATGAAAAAATATACATTGCATTTTTTCCGGTCTCTACTAATCACTCCGCTTATTTACTATGCTAGCGATAAAATAACACATAAACCAGCAGTAACAACGAGTATCAACAACAATAGCCGCCATTTGCAAACTGTGGTTGCTCGATGGCACTGATCACTTGACACATGACGTACCTTGATCGAAGTAGGGCTGCCACTTGTCGACGAGCTTTCCGTCATGGGTGGTGTTGTCGTGGCGCGAGCACTGCACTTGGCGGAAGGTGGGGTCGCCCTTGGGGCAGGGCTGCGTGTTGCAGAGCTGGTAGCGCGTGCGCTCGCCCGTGCAGAAGGTGCCCCCGTGACTGGGCCGAGGGCTGTCGCACAGGCGGTACGTCACGGACACTCCGGCACCGCAAGCGCGCGAGCACTCGCTCCACGGGCTCCACGCGCCCCAGTCGCCGTTCTGCGGGGGCGGCGGGGACGTGCGCGCCACGCACGTGTGGTTCTGGCACCACTGCAACAAACATTATATTATAAAACAATCACCTTACATTGAAAAGAAAGCGAGAGAATTTTTTTTAAAGGGAAGGAAGGGGAGGAGAGATCTGGGAAGGAAAAGGGTTTAAGGGGTGGGTAAGAATCTGGGGTTCAGTGTGTCCTGGTCATCCGCCTCCAAAACCCAGACAAACCTCACCCCATGAACCCGGGCACCCCTGCTAAAGCACCGAACGTAGCGAACCACTTGGGGTGACCTATGGCAGAGGTGTTGGTTATCCAATAAAGGTTCCCGGGGCGGCGGTACCCATTCCCGCCTCCCAAATGATGCTGCTGCAGCATTTTTCTGCTCTTGGGCTTCAAACAGAATCCGTCTTTTTGGTTTTTATATTAATTCGACATCGACGTTTAAATTAAAATTTCAAAAACCAAATCTCATACCATAATTATGCTCCCGAAAAAATACCGGAAAATAATCTTCGGACATTCGAAATAATGTCAGTCGCCACTGTATGACGTGTCGGATACAACATTTTGGCAAATTTGCAAACGCCCGCGAGCGCCCGCTTGCCAAATTGTGGCCAATTTAGGGTTGCCATTCGTCCGGGTTTCCCCGGATTTGTCCTAGTTTAAAGGGCGTCCGGGGAGCGTCCGGGCGGGGCTTCATTTGTAGTCCGGGTTTAAAAATTTAAAACTGATTATTAAAACAATTTGTAACAAACTGTAATAAGATTCTGTTTTGTTAGGTACATTTAAAATGATGATAAAAGATGACTAAATTTAATTTTAAGGTCTGAATATATATAAAAAGGTGATTTATGACATTTTCAACTGTTTTTTATTACACTGACTATGTTTAAAAAATCCTGTTGACATGTCCGGGTTTTGGGCTCTAAAATCCGGGGTTTTATCCGATGGCAACCCTAGGCCAATTTGACATTAAATTTATTGGATTTTTCGACAAAAAATCGCGATCTTCGGATAATCACAAGGTAAACTAAAAAGTTTCTCAGTTTAACAAGAGATGTCTCGCATCTATTCTTAATTATTATTATTTGTTTTTGACATTTCACAAACCGAAATTATTGAAATATTTTATTTTACAAATCATTGATCTTGTGTTTACATACCAATTAAAAAATCTATATTCGGATTTAAATTTGTATCTGTGATTATCAACTAGGGAACTAGGCTTTAGACAACATTCAGAAGACATAATATTTAATGTTATCCAAATAGGTACCATGTACGGCAATTTTAAGGTATATTTTATGCAGAATTCATGCGTTATAAATTATAAATCTAACAATTAAAAAAAAAAGTTTTATTAAATCCTAAAAATTTGGGATAAACGGTGAAATGAGTCGTTCAATTTCTATATCTGCTATATCAACTTTCACTGCTTCAGAGAAAACCGCAAAAAACTGTCACATCTCTAGCGTACATAAAAAATTGCATTTTATATTTTTATATATTGAATTGGAGTAATGTACATTCGAAAAGTGTTAATTTTTCAATGTATGCCTAGAAATATTTAAATAATTTGGATAAACAAAATGGATATAGCCGATTTTGATACTCACTTCGTGATTTACATGGAATATACAGGCTTTTGAAACTCAACTGGCCTGAGGGGCGTGCTTCCCGCCATCTTGGCAAAATAACTGCTCGTGATTGGTTGAATTCCGATATAGCGGGTTTTGTTTGTAACTTTTTGAATGATATAGCGGGTTTTGTTTCTCACTCGCAGTTTTAACACGGTTTTTGGTCGTGGTAAGGGAGGTTTTGAAATTCAATTTAAGGTTAGTGTTGTACCCCGCAAAAATGTGAACAAGATGTCATACTCAGATCATTTTGTCAAAAATATAGTCGGATATAGCGGGTATCGAAATTATAGGACTCAAATAGGTGCAATAATTGGCTCTCTAACACTGTAAGCAGTTTTTAAAGCTCAATATTAAAATTCGGAGGTATGAATTTTTGCTCTCCTAGCGCTTAAGGCTGAAATTGATCATACTGCAGAATACTTCAGTGGTTTAAGACTCCTTATGTCGGCTACGCCGTCCCATGACGAGGGCTGAGATCATAGAACATTGCGATCTTTTGATGCTTGCTGAAAGAGCATAAAACTTACTTATCTTTGGTTCACTTTCTTCTCAAAACATTTCTTTGAGAGACACGATGGCGGTAGCGGGGGTAAGTGGGGTAACCACATTAAAAATGGCTAGTGGCTAATGGGTGGTGGCTGGCGGTGGCCGCGATTCCGACAAACTTCCATCAGAACCGTAAAAAAACATTATCTCTTGCCTTACACCAAAGCCGTAAAACGAGGAATGCGAAGTTAAAAATATGTTCAAGTTACCACTGCGTGTTGTTCCTCGGACGGAATGTGATAACAGTTAGCCTCTTTTGCAATAAACCTCTTCCGTGGGAATTGCAATCGGAAACACAATGATTATTCTGAAGCTATTAAAAAAACTACTTTGCGATAATAATACCCGCTGATTTATTTTGTGTAACTGTCCAGCGGAGTTGTTAATAATAGTCGTAATGCGGGCACGTAGCAAGCACCTCCATACAGAATTAAATTACCTTACACTGGCCACTGGCTTCAAGATAAACCACGCCATACAATACCGAATGCATTAGAAAATTGAAGAGAAATAATAATCGGTGTGACCGGGATTCGAATTCGGGATTTCTCGCTTTCTGAACGTCTTCTCTGAGTAGTTGCCGAGTAAAGTTCGGACTTCAGTGGCCCCAGAACGGTCACATTGATAACTTAACGATATCGGATCGATAGGCTTAGCTGTCGACGATTTTATATCGATTTCCCGAGCACAGTTGTGCTCGCTAGGCGTGACGCTAATCAAGCCGATGTTGACAACGAAATAAATAAGAAATTTCCCGAGGACAGCAAAACTGGCGGATATTGTCTATGGATCGCCAACATTGGCATGAGTGGTTTATTTATGCTAAGCGATCATTTTATTGATCGATTATCGCCGATTTACTTCGTTTTTTAAAACGAAGATATCATAATAAAATTAAATTCACTCAATTCAATATTCTTTGGAAGCTCGCATGCACTTTTTGACACCAAAAGGGAGTTAATTGGTCATATCTGTTAAGTCTTTAGTCATAAGTGATATTCTGAACAACATAAACCTAAAAGTCTTTCAATTCTATGAGCTTCGTTAGTCTGTTTCCGTTCACTTATAAGTCAGTAATTTTGTACGGCGAACGACACTATTCAAAAAGTTGTGTGTATTGACAGCAACTGAAGCTTATCTGATGCCCAAGAGCAGTGGTCCCCAACCTTTTTTTGCCGCGGACCGGTCAACGTTTGATCGTTTTACCGCGGCCCGCTGAGGGGGGACGTTGATGGTTTATATTTTAGTTTAATAATAAATTAATAATTTAATTTCAATTGTATTTAAACATGCCTTCAAAAGAAAGTACAGCTCCACCAAAAAAAATACAAAGTGATTTAACATTTGGTATGTGAATGTGTATGCGTATGTATACGTATGTATATGTATATTTATATGCATGTGTGCAGGTACATGTATTTATATGGATGTGCATGTATGTGTATGTTTATATATATATATATATATATATATATATATATATATATATATATATATATATATATTGGCCTCTTCCCGTAGTGTGTTGATCCAGTAAGAAGTTATAAGCCAAGTTGATCCACCTTTAACACCCTATAACTTGGCTGTGATGGAATACATCTGTATGATTTTGCAACATTATTACATTAGTTACCAAGGTTGCCATTTTGCAAGAAAAAATATTTGATGTACTTATCATAAAATTTTAAAAATTTGTATGGGAAACGCTTGCAAATTAACATGCTTTGTTGATCTGTCGCTTGTAAATCACCATACTTCGTTTATCCACATAATCGTATAACTTATGTACCTATATGTCGTTTTACAGTTCTTTTGCTGATCCGATTTAAATGACCAATCAGAGAGGTTGTGAAGGAAGCCTTCTGATTGGTCATAAAAAACATGTACCTATATGGAGTTTTACTGTTAATTGGTTGATCTGATATATAATGGCGCATTCTAGGGCTGCCACAGAGTTGTGACATTATTCCAGGGCTGCTACATACTCTAAATTATGTATTATTATTATTTGACAATAAATATTTTCGATAATACGAAATGCGGCAAAAAAATTCACGGAGAGGGAAGAGACGAGGGAGGGGGAATGCGGGGAAGGTGGAAGGGAACGGAGCGCACAGGAAAGGAAATGCAGGGAGAATCAATTTGAGCGAGTGAGTGAGTCAGTGAATGAAGGCGCCGATACCAATTATTCCGCCGCCCCGGGAACCATTTATCGTATAACCGACACCTCTGCTAAAAAGTTAATAACTAAATAAAATGTTTCCATGACAGTCGATCCGGCAACAATTGCCCTCCCCCCCAACAGTTAGCCCGCTGACAGTTTATCCCCTGACATTTGATCCCCCGACATTTGATCCCCCGACAGTTGATCCCCTGACAGTTGATCTGACGGACGGTTGATACCTCGGACAATTGATCCCCTGGCAGTTTACCCCCCGACAGTTGATCCCCCGACAGTTAACCCCCCCTGACTGTTGACCCCCCACACCGACTGTTGACCCCCCCCCCGACAGTTGATCCCCCGACAGTTGACCCCCCCCGACAGTTGATCCCTCGGACTCGGAGGGATCAACTATCGGCGGACCAATTGTCGGAGGATAAATTGTCGCCGGACCAACCGTCGTGAAACCGCTTTTTTCAATGACACTGAATGTATAGAACACAGTAAACCACATTTTAAAAAACATTTTTTGTTCTTAAAGAAAAAAATTACATAAATTGAAATTAATTACATAAATATCAAATCGAAGTGGGCGATATAAATGTAAGACAATTTTGAAACAATAATTTTACAAACTTAAAAGTCATAATATATTAGTTTAATATAACGAAAATCTATAAATATAAACATTTTGGTTCCGTATGTTTGCGTTCGCTAATCTTGGAAAGTAATAAATGGATTTACTCAAAATTTCTACAGAACATTAAATTTTAGCAGAAGAGTGTTTCTATGTACACTGGTGAGCTCTGGTTTTATGAAATTACTATAAAAACATAGTAAGTGGTGCACAAGTTGTTTGGAAAAGTGAGTGTATATCATGTATTTTAGCGGCAAGGAGGGTAGGCGGGAGGGGGAGGGGAATCCGGGACTGGCGGACGGGAATGAAGGGGGAAAGATTCGCGGGAGAAAGGGTCGAAGGAGGGGGGAAGTCGGGAAAGTGGACAACGGAGGGGGGGGGGGGGGGGGTCGCGGACGGAGCGAAGTGGAAAAGGGGAGTGTGAAAAGCGAAGAAGGTGGAGGGGGATCGCAAGAGGGGAAGAGGAGGGGGGGTAGGGGAACGGGGGCGAATTGAAAAAAACACTCAGGGAGAAACAATATCTTTATTTAAGTGGTATTGCAACGCATGCCGGGTTCAACTAAGAACGGGGACGCAAGCGAATGGACGTGCAGGGAGAAACAATTCATTTCTTTGAATGGCATTGCAACGCGTGCCGGGAACCAGCTAGTATTTTTAACAAAATAATGCCTTAAAAATAAGTTAGCCATATTTATTTATTTACACATATTCGGCATAACACGTGCGATTAACATAATTAACATAACATTTAAATACCTAGTAACTAACCTAATAATTTTGATAATTTTTTATCAATTATTTTTATACGAAAAGACCAAAAATGAGGTGACAGTAACGTTAACAATACATTTGTCTAAGAAAATATGTATGTGTTTATTTTTTTTCATTATTTGTAATTTTAGTTAGAAAAAGCGTAAGGTGAGCTATTTTTTAAACTTTTTTATGTTTGCATGACAAATTTTTATATTTAAAAAATTATATGTTTATTTTTAACTAAAAAATTTGAAAGCGTGTTTCATGACCTTTCAAAAACAGTTTTTAGTTTTGGGATATGTTCAGAAATATTCCATTTATTTGCATTTCATTGTAAAGCGGAAAGATTTTGACCATCTGAAAAATACGCCAAAATTTTGAAGGGTTTAATAGGTTACCTTAGGTTAGGGTTATCGGCTACCATCGCGTCATCACGTGTCGATCACGTGATGACGCGATGACGCAGATCGTTTGTTTACGTCCGCTCCAACAAAGAACCGACATGTTTTACCTTGCCTTGCCGATATTTCGTCGCCTCATTTGAATAGGGTTCTAACTGACATTTTTTTCAAAAATGACCTTTGATTGCCAAAGCATTTTTTTTGCTCATTTCTATACCCAAAATAATTTTCAGAACCATCCGTGTTGTATTTTCGTTGATATGTGTATGACGAAGTTCTAACATCAAGCATTTTCAATAATAATTCATTTTACATTCTCACTACACTTACACTCTCTATTTTTCTTGTATCTGACAGTTGATCTTAATTAAGAGGCGCATTATGGTTCGTCACTTTATTTGGATAGGGTTCTAACTGTGTCTTCTCTATCATTTTCTAAGGTTTCTAAGTTTCCAAAGACGAATTTTCGTAATCTATTTAACAATTTTAGTTAAAGTATTTTAGTTTATCGTATTTAGATGGAAAATATTTAAATAGGACGTAGCTTGGAATTGCATTAGTGAAATATAATTAGAACCTTGTGCAATGTATTATTATGCCTTAGCTGGCTGTACAGGGTTTTATTTGCATGTTTAGGTATGTTCTAAAAGGGTAAATATACGTCATATTTAAATACTTTCCTTCAAAATATGTTCAATTGAAATACGTTAAGCAAATTTCAACTTCAAAATCAGAAATTGGTAAATAGATTATGAGAAATCGTCTTTGCAAACTTTGACACCTCATATCTCAGAACAAGGTGAAGTGAAGTTAGAACCCTATCAAAAGTTGCGTTCTTTTTTGAGTGTATTTCTAGTAATAATTTATACTAGTAATAAGTTATTTTGTTTAAGTACAAAATGTAATTAATAATTAATAAATACATAATTAAATAAATCCTTCGGTACCGGTAGAAGTGAAACCTTCAGAAAACGTAAGTAGACAATTTTCATTAGTGAAATATATTTTTTTATTATTTAATATTAAGAAAAGAGAAATGCGATATTAATTCTTTTAATGCAGATCGATAACTTAATAGTTTTTCTAGGATAACCCAAATTATTGAGTATTTGCTTTACAAAACACATTAAATACAGCGTTAAACTTTCGATAGTAAAAGTTCACATTTTTTAAGTGAAAATTTCTTTAGCACCGTTGTGATTTGAAACTCAATGAAACGAAAAATAGCGAAAAAGAGACAAAAACATCCATTAATAAGAGTTACCTTAAGAGAATAAGATAGTATATTCGGTCTCCTCTTTGTGACGGCTCTACACAAGGAAACATGTAGAAACATGTCTGAGTCCAACTACAAGAAAGCGGAATATTTCTAGTATTAATTTATTCTAGTACTAAGTTATTTTATTTAAGTACAATAAGTAATTAAGAATGAATAAATACATAATTAAATAAATCCTTCGGTACCGGTAGAAGTGAAACCTTCAGAAAACTTAAGTAGACAATTTTCATTAGTGAAATATATTTTTTTTTATTTAATATTAAGAAAAGAGAAATGCGATATTAATTCTTTTAATGCAGATCGATAACTTAATAGTTTTTCTAGGATAACCCAAATTATTGAGTATTTGCTAAAAAAAACAACTTATATATACAGCGTAAAACTCTCGTTAGTAAAATTATACTTTTGGAAGATTTTTTTATTGATTCGTGTACAAACCGTGCTCTAAAGTAAGAATCCAAAATTTCAGTGTGTTTGGTGCCATAGGGCTAGAGTTGTGACCGATTCCAAGTGTAAAACGTGCCCAGAAAAACGATGATTTTTCTAACAACTATATATTTGGAAGATTTTTTGATTGATTAATGTACAGACCGTGCTTTATAGTAAGAATCCAAAATAATCGTCCTGTTTGGTGCCATAGGGCCAAAGTTGTGACCGATCGCAAGTGTAAAAACAAATATCTCCAAGCGATGAGTTTTCTTAAAACTATACTTTTGGAAGATTTTTGATTGATTCTTGTACGGACCAAGCTTTTAGGTAAGAATCCAAAATTTCAGTCTATTTGGTGGATGATGGCCCAAATAATTGAGTATTTGCTAAAAAAAAAACCAAATTATATACAGCGTAAAACTCTCGTTAGTAAAATTATACTTTTGGAAGATTTTTTTGTTGATTCGTGTACAAACCGTGCTCTAAAGTAAGAATTCAAAATTTCAATGTATTTGGTGCCATAGGGCCAAAGTTGTGACCGATCGCAAGTGTAAAAACTAATACCTACGAACGATGAGTTTTCTAAAAACTATTCTTTTGGAAGACTTTTTTGATTAATTCTTGTACAGACCGTGCTTTTAAGTAAGAATCCAAAATAATCGTCCTGTTTGGTGCCATAGGGCCAAAGTTGTGACCGATCGCAAGTGTAAAAACAAATATCTCCAAGCGATGAGTTTTCTTAAAACTATACTTTTGGAAGATTTTTGATTGATTCTTGTACGGACCAAGCTTTTAGGTAAGAATCCAAAATTTCAGTCTATTTGGTGGATGATGGCCCAAATAATTGAGTATTTGCTAAAAAAAAACCAAATTATATACAGCGTAAAACTCTCGTTAGTAAAATTATACTTTTGGAAGATTTTTTTGTTGATTCGTGTACAAACCGTGCTCTTAAGTAAGAATCCAAAATTTCAGTGTGTTTGGTGCCATAGGGCAAGAGTTGTGACCGATTCCAAGTGTAAAACGTGCCCTGAAAAACGATGAGTTTTCTAACAACTATACTTTTGGAAGATTTTTTGATTGATTCTTGTACAAACCGTGCTTTATAGTAAGAATCCAAAATTTCAGTCTGTTTGGTGGATGATGGCCCAAATTATTGAGTATTTGCTAAAAAAAACTAATATATACAGAGTAAAACTCTCGTTAGTAAAATTATACTTTTGGAAGATTTTTTGATTGATTCTTGTACAAACCGTGCTTTTAAGTAAGAATTCAAAATTTCAATCTGTTTGGTGCCATAGGGCCAAAGTTGTGAGCGATCGCAAGTGTAAAAACAAATATCTCCAAACGATAAGTTTTCTTAAAACTATACTTTTGGAAGATTTTTGGTTGATTCTTGTACGGACCAAGCTTTTAGGTAAGAATCCAAAATTTCAGTCTGTTTGGTGGATGATGGCCCAAATTATTGAGTATTTGCTAAAAAAAAAAACAACTTATATACAGCGTAAAACTGTCGTTAGTAAAATTATACTTTTGGAACATTTTTTGATTGGTTCTTGTACAGACTGTGCTTTATAGTAAGAATCCAAAATTTCAGTCTGTTTGGTGGATGATGGCCCAAATTATTGAGTATTTGCTAAAAAAAAACTAATATATACAGCGTAAAACTCTCGTTAGTAAAATTATACTTTTGGAAGATTTTTTTGTTGATTCGTGTACAAACCGTGCTCTGAAGTAAGAATCCAAAATTTCAGTGTGTTTGGTGCCATAGGGCAAGAGTTGTGACCGATTCCAAGTGTAAAACGTGCCCTGAAAAACGATGAGTTTTCTAACAACTATATTTTTGGAAGATTTTTTGATTGATTCTTGTACAGACCGTGCTTTATAGTAAGAATCCAAAATTTCAGTCTGTTTGGTGGATGATGGCCCAAATTATTGAGTATTTGCTAAAAAAAAACTAATATATACAGCGTAAAACTCTCGTTAGTAAAATTATACTTTTGGAAGATTTTTTTATTGATTCGTGTATAAATCGTGCTCTGAAGTAAGAATCCAAAATTTCAGTGTGTTTGGTGCCATAGGGCTAGAGTTGTGACCGATTCCAAGTGTAAAACGTGCCCTGAAAAACGATGAGTTTTCTAACAACTATACTTTTGGAAGATTTTTTCATTGATTCTTGTACGGACCGTGCTTTTAAGTAAGAATCCAAAATTTCAGTCTGTTTGGTGGATGATGGCCCAAATTATTGAGTATTTGCTAAAAAAAAAATAATATATACAGCGTAAAACTCTCGTTAGTAAAATTATACTTTTGGAAGATTTTTTGATTGATTCTTGTACAGACCGTGCTTTTAAGTAAGAATTCAAAATTTCAATCTGTTTGGTGCCATAGGGCCAAAGTTGTGGCCGATCGCAAGTGTAAAAACTTATACCTACGAACGATGAGATACTTTTGGAAGATTTTTTTTGATTGATTCTTGTACAGACCGTGCTTTTAAGTAAGAATCCAAAATTTCAGTCTGTTTGGTGCCATAGGGCCAGAGTTGCAAGTCGATGGGTCGAGAGAGTCAGGCTCAAAAGGTTAAAATGCCTCCCTCAACCAAACGTTTTTGACCCGGTCCGCCACGTCGCAGGTGGCCAGACGCATCCGCCGCCAAGACCTGGACAAACTTCACCCCATGAACCCGGGCACCCCTGCTTAGTCACCAAACGCAACGATCTTCTTGAGGTGACCTATGGCAGAGGTGTTGGTTAACCAGTTAATGGATCCCGGGGAGGCGGTACTCCGTATTCTAAGATTGATACCCCCCCCGCCCTTCCCAGTCCCCTGCAATTCTTCGTCTACAATTATTCCTTACTTAAGTCATTTCTTCACCCCCCCCTACCCCCTCCCTACCGCCACCCCCTACCCCCCTCCCCCACCACCCATCCCCGCCCTTCCCACTCCCATGGAATTACTCGTCTACAATTATACAATTAGTCCTTACTAAAGCTATTTCTTCACCCCCCCCCACACCCCCTTCACTCCTTCCTACACTCCCTCCATACCCCCCCTACCCCCCCCCCTGCGGCGGTATAATTCATTCACTCAATCACTCAAATTAATTCTCCCTGCATGTCCTTTCCCGTGCGCCCCGTTCCCTTACACCTTTCCCGCCTTCCCCCTCCCTCGTCTTTTTCCTCTCCGTAAAATTTTTGCCGCATTTCGTAATACCGAAAATATTTATTGTCAAATAATAATAATACATAATTTAGAGTATGTGGCAGCCCTGCAATAATCTCACAACTCTGTCGTAGCCCTGGAACGCGCAATATATACTAGATCAACGAATTAACAGTAATGTTCCATATAGGTACATGTTTTTTATGACCAATCAGAATGCTTCCATCTCTGATTGGTCATTATATAAGATCAACATAGACAAAACGTGTAAAATGTATATGCCACCGAAAAATGGGCGTGGCTTACAGCAAAATCTCGATGACTTAAGTTGATCCATAAGGATCCACATATGTATGCCAGCTTCGGTAATAGATCAACTTATCCGCTTGGATCAACAAGAGCAAACGGATCAACTAAAAACTGGTCTACCGTCACGAAAGATCAACTTAGTACGAGAGGATATAAATATATATATATATATATATATATATATATATATATTTTTTTTTTTTATATTCCTCTAATATATTTAAATACTTTTTTTTCTCTTCTAAATAACCAATGTACAATAACTATTAAAATTTGAAAAATAATACATATAAAACTTTCTATTACAACACATAAATACTTGTCATACATAAACATAAATAAACACGTAAACACCTCAGCACAGGTTCTCCTAGTGAGGTGTTCACGAAACATACAACAATACCTATCCACAGTTTCACCTTCACAAACCTACCTTACACCCAACATAATAAAATTACAATATATATTATATAAAAATGTTTTTCAAAATTGATCTATAGGTAAATACTGTAATGTATAGAAATAAATAAATAATAATAATTTTAACTCAATAGAACGCTAAACGAATGAGAATCCTTGTTTCTTTGCAACGAGACGATTCCGTCTGGTGTAATAGGAGTCAAAGACAACCGAAGTGTGTTGCGTATGTCCAGTTTATTCCGTTTTTTTTGTTTTGGTTGTTGTCACTGCAGAAAACCCTGCTTCCCACAGAAAGGATTTCGGAAATAGCAATAGGGAGCCTCAGGGTATTCCGCCATGACTTCAATCCAACACACCGGCAGAATTCAGTCATTTGCAATCTCACGCAGTTGATCTTCCTGCACAAACAGGCTATTTTTTATTGGGTACGTTCGATTTTTTTTACGTAATTTTGATTTTTAAGCAGGGCCTTGGGCGGCCCGGTACCATGTGATCCACAGACATGTCGGAATATTTTATATCAATTGTTGGCCCTGCTCGCATATAATGCCTAACGTCGACTAATAATCATGTACTAGCTTTGCCTGTTGCAGAGGCAACCAAGGGGTTAAACACTACGCGATTTGACGTGTGAACGCGGATGAAGCGAAGAGTGTGTGTTTAATAAAATAGGTGAAGAAAAAAAAGATGTTTGTAATTTGTTACCCGTAACGTATAATAAAGTGTTGCAAAGACTCATTGTGCCACTTTGGTCGCCGACACTTTTAAAACGTCCCAGGAGCTTACCGCTAAATTCAGTACTGAAACAATCCAGCCGCCCGACTCAGGGCGTTCAGTATTTCATTTAATTTAAATTAGAAAAACCAATAGAGCCTAAAAGGGTCTTCGGAGTTTATCGTTCAATTTTTTCAGTCAGCCCTTCGGATTGTATAGGTCGAGACGCGTAATTTGATATCCATCTCGGGTACTGTAGGGTGTAATTTAAAAAAAAAAATTTTGGATTTTGAAAAAAAAAATTTTTTTGACTTTGGAAATTTTTGAATTTTCAAAAAAAAAATTTTGGATTTTGTAAATTTTTGATTTTTCAAAAAAAAATTTTTTGATTTTTGGAAATTTTTTTATTTTGAAAAAAAACTTTTTTGGTTTCTGGAAATTTTTTAATTTTGGAAAAAAAAAATTTCGGATTCTGGAAATTTTTTAATTTTGAAAAAAATTTTTTTTGGTTTCCGGAAATTTTTGAATTTTGAAAAAAAAAATTTTCGGTTTCTGGAAACTTTTTAATTTAAAAAAAAAAAATTTTTGGTTTCTGGAAATTTTTTAATTTTGGAAAAAATATTATTGGATTCTGGAAATTTTTTAATTTTAGAAAAAAAAATTGTTGGATCTCGGAAATTTTTGAACTTTTAATTGAAAGTAATTTTTCAAAAAACGGCGCTATAAAAATGTATTATTCAGAAATTTTAGAGACTTAAACTAAACCCAACTGGGGATGCCGTAGTCTCACTGACTCCAGACGGCAGTAGTTGGGACTCTTGTGCGGTATTCACATTGAATTAAATTTAAAATGTATGAACCCGCACAGTATTCAAAAGGTACCTACACCATTTGCAAAAAAAAATTGGACCATCTTTATTTAAATTTACTCATTTTATTAGAAATGTTCAGAATAAATAGTATCCGAGTAGGACGTTGTCAAAAAAAAATTCGAGTGCAGCTTACTGTAGTTTTTCAAAAAACGGCGCTATAAAAATGTATTATTCAGAATTTTTCAGAAACTAAAACTAAACCCAACTGGGGACGCCGTAGTCGCACTGACTCCGGACGGCAGTAATTGGGACTCTTGTGCAATTTTGACATTGGACTTTTACAGCCATTGTAATTGAACGATATATTTTTCTGCGAGTTTTGTATCATTTGTTGAAATAGTTTGAAATGTGTAAGAAAACACAGTTTTTTTTTCTCCGGACGTGAAAAATTAAGAAAGCATATTGTATTAATTAATCTTATCTTTCTTTTTATTTAAATTCATAATTTTTGTCAATGAAAGGATCGCTTTAACTCGAACAATTTAATTGCAGTAAAAAATTACAGAAAAATATATTCTTTCAAAGAATGGTTGTAGGTACTTATTTAATAATGTCCAAAGAAATCGAATCCTTACTAAACAATCATAAAAGAAAAGTGTTTAGCATTGTATTTGGACCCATCTTACTTCAAAAACGTTCCGATTTATTTAGTACTAATTTCCTTCATAACTACAAAAGTCTACATACCTGAAATAATGCATTTTGGCAAAAATTGCGACCATCCCGAGTGATTTCTTTTATTTCAAATCATTAATTTTTTATTTCATATCTGAAGGAAAGAACCGATGCGTAAGCCGGTACCTACCCGGTTCTTACGCAGACAAACAATATTGATGTAGGTACCTAAGCATTTCCTTAAAAAAATCCGTTCATCTTACGAACAAATTTGTAATAATTCAACGGAAAAGTACCTACCCTGTAATTAAACGTGTTCTTTTTATATGGCCAGCAATATATTCTCTTTTGTGGGATTTTCAAAGCACGTTATTTTTCTCAAACGTCATATTTTCCGTAGCGTATAGTGAAATATTTTTAATGGTTTGCGTATGTTACGACCGTTGAAAATGTTTTTTTAATCTCTCGACCTCGATAATATTCAAAAACATTACAGCCAGAATCGGTTTTCGAGCCGCAGAGGCGTTTTCAAATTGTCGACTCCGAAACAGGCTTGAAGCCGTTATTTTATACGGCTAAATCATAATTTTCTCCTAACTGACGTGTCTTGAAACTCAAGATTGTTTTTTATTATCAATTATTAGTCAATTTAATCGAATTTAAGTACCTACTCGACGACTTATTCTACTGGCCGCCAAATTTTTCACTTTCGACGCTAGTGAAATCTTAGCAAATGTCAAAAATAATGCAAGGTATTATGCAATATTGCAGAACATTTTGGATGAAATGCGTTACATGTCGCGGTTTTAAAATCTTAATAATACTCTCTACTACGAATCTGTCGTAAAACATCTCCACCAGAATGCGTATTTTCGACGATATCTCGAACCGCGTGTCGTACCTATAAAATGTCATTTTTTAGCAGCATCGCCATTAAAATAAAAGAATAAATTTCTAGCAAATTGCATTTTGTATGGAAAAAAAACTCCGCGGATTCCTTCGCAGAAGTCTTGCCAAAATGGTCTCTGCGGTCGGTGAAACTGGATAGGCAGAGAGGTCGATTTTCGCTTGAGGCGGGGGGGGGGGTACTGAATCGCATTTCAAGCGAAAGCGATCCTTAGGGTGGGCGAACTTAAGGGGCGGCAAGGTCGTCTTTTGACTGTATGACCCATGTGAGTTTTTCGAAAAACTGTGCATTAATATATATACTAGCTTTGCCTGTTGCAGAGGCAACCAAGGGGTTAAACACTACGCGATTTGACGTGTGAACGCGGATGAAGCAAGGAGTGTGTGTTTAATAAAATAGATGAAGAAAAAAACGATGTTTGTAATTTGTTACCCGTAACGTATAATTTACTGTTGCAAAGACTCCTACCACTGTGCCACTTTGGTCACCGACACTTTTAAAACGTCCCAGGAGCTTACCGCTCAATTCAGTACTGAACCAAGCCAGTCGCAACGACTCAGGGCGTTCAGTTTTTCATTCAATTTAATTTAAATTAGAAAAACCAATAGAGCCTAAAAGGGTCCTCGGATTTTATCGTTCAATTTTTTCAGTCAGCCCTTCGGATTGTCTAGGTCGAGACGCGTAATTTGATATCCATCTCGGGTACTGTAGGGTGTAATTTAAAAAAAAAAAAAATTTGGTTTCTGGAAATTTTTTAAATTTGGAAAAAAAAAATTTCGGATTCTGGAAATTTTTTAATTTTGAAAAAAAAATTTTTTGGTTTCCGGAAATTTTTGAATTTTGAAAAAAAAAAATTTCGGTTTCTGGAAATTTTTTAATTATGAAAAAAAAAATTTTTGGTTTCTGGAAATTTTTTAATTTTGGAAAAAAAAATTGTTGGATCTCGGAAATTTTTGAACTTATAACTGAAAGTAATTTTTCTAAAAACGGCGCTATAAAAATGTATTATTCAGAAATTTTAGAGACTTAAACTAAACCCAACTGGGGATGCCGTAGTCTCACTGACTCCAGACGGCAGTAGTTGGGACTCTTGTGCGGTATTCACATTGAAATTTAATTCAAAATGTATGAACCCGTACAGTATTCAAAAGGTACCTACACCATTTGGCAAAAAAAATTGGACCATCTTTATTTAAATTTACTCATTTTATTAGAAATGTTCAGAATAAATAGTATCCGAGAAGGACGTTGTCAAAAAAAATTCGAGTGCAGCTTACTGTAGTTTTTCAAAAAACGGCGCTATAAAAATATATTATTCAGAATTTTTCAGAAACTAAAACTAAACCCAACTGGGGACGCCGTAGTCGCACTGACTCCGGACGGCAGTAATTGGGACTCTTGTGCGGTTTTCACATTGAAATTTAATGTAAAATGTATGAACCCGTACAGTATTCCAAAGGTACCTACACCATTTGGCAAAAAAAAATTATTTTCTTAGAACTCATTTTATTAGAAATGTTCAGAATAAATAGTATCCGAGTAGGACGTTGTCAAAAAAAAAATTCGAGTGCAGCTTACTGTAGTTTTTCAAAAAACGGCGCTATAAAAATGTATTATTCAGATTTTTTCAGAAACTAAAACCAAACCCAACTGGGGACGCCGTAGTCGCACTGACTCCGGACGGCAGTAATTGGGACTCTTGTGCGGTTTTCACATTGAAATTTAATGTAAAATGTACGAACGATTAGTTCCCGTACAGTATTCA
The DNA here is from genome assembly GCA_936435175.1 of Glyphotaelius pellucidus. Taxonomy (NCBI): domain Eukaryota; kingdom Metazoa; phylum Arthropoda; class Insecta; order Trichoptera; family Limnephilidae; genus Glyphotaelius; species Glyphotaelius pellucidus. Next base: position 37,425,735 of record OW386546.1, read on the forward strand.
AAAGGTACCTACACCATTTCGCAAAAAAAAAATTGGACCATCTTTATTTAAATTTACTCATTTTATTAGAAATGTTCAGAATGCTCATCCGACGAATGGTTCCCGGGGCGGCAGTGCCAATGCCCGCCTCTAACGTTGAATAATTATCTTAAAGAAGCAATATACAAAAAAAGCGTTATGTAACTATAATATTTAAAAAAAATAAATCCCTTAAATATCTAGGCTAAAGACGAAGGTAGCGCAACACGGCATAACAGCTCAAAAAATTATTACAAAAGAAATTATCCTTTCAACTTCAAATAATTTCATTACAAATTTCCAAATAAAAAACACACCATACGATGATTCCGAGTTGTTATGTGCAGGTACCTACCTACCTACTCAGATTCTCAGTTGGTACACCTGCACATACGTAAAAAAAAACACGCCATTAAAATGTATTTTCAGAATTTTTTTATCAAATAATCATTTCAATGAAAAATAGTTCGCAAAGTATTTATATTTATAAATAATACGAATCCTAATGCATCGGAGCCCATTTATCGGGTACCTACTTAGTTCGTCATTCGCAGACGTACAATAGTCTGCAATTATATTTTCATCGCTGGCAAGACCGAAACGAAATAATGTAGTCACCACCTCGAGCACGGCCTGAAAATCGAGTGGTTTTTAACGTTTTCCATACAAACAACGCTGTCCTGGCCCGATTGAAAAGTTTAGTTGGCGGAGAGTTTAGCATTCCGCCATTTGTAAAATTTCAGAATCCAGTGTGCCCAGGTGTGAGAAAATTTACCCAACCTGAATTTATTTGTAAGAAAATTAGGTATTCTACTGGCCAGCTAAATTATGCACCCTCGAGAAAGTGCGAGTTTTGCGAAACGTCAGAAAATATCATTTTTCCGCGCGCTATCGTGTAACATTTTGAATGGTGACCGACATATTTGTCGATTTTAAAAGTTTCCTTAACTTCTATTCTTCGTATTTATCGAAAAACATCTTCGCCAGAATGCGTATTTTCGACGATATCTCGAACCGCGTGTCGTACCTATAAAATGTCATTTTTTAGCAGCATCGCCATTAAAATAATTTCTAGCAAATTCGTTTCGCGTAAAGGAAATGCGATTAAGATTACTTATCTTTTTTGCAAATGCGAACCTGTCGGCGGGAAATATAACCAGGCCGATTTCTTCGTCGATGAGAGATTCAGTCGGAGGTTCCAGTTATCGCCGCTGATTTTGTATCAGTTTTTTCCGTTGACTTTTTGCGTTTCTCAAATAAGAAATTCGTGCGAGTTTCCTGTCACGCGATAGTGGTCCTTCAGGTGTATGAAACTTAAGGGGCAGCTAGGTCGTTTTTCGCGTAAAGGAAAAAGTGAGTTTTTCGAAAAACTGTGCATTAATATATATACTAGCTTTGCCTGTTGCAGAGGCAACCAAGGGATTAAACACTACACGATATGACGTGTGAACGCGGATGAAGCGAAGAGTGTGTGTAAAATAAAATAGGTGAAGAAAAAACGATGTTTGAATGTGGATAAAGCAAGGAGTGTGCGCCTACAAAGGGCACAGGCAGTTGACAGCCCAATTTCGTACATCCGCTCTCGGGCTGCTTCGGTCACCCGATTCAAGGCGTTCAGTACGGGCCTTTTCTCGCAAAAGGAGGCCAAGTAGCTTCCTGCTCAAATTTTCACTGCGCCATTTGGGTTATGCAGGTCGATACGCGTAATTTGTTACCCGAAACGTATAGTTTACTGTTGAAAAGACTCTTACCACAGTGCCACTTTGGTCACCGATACTTTTAAAACGGCCCAGGAGCTTACCGCTCAATTCAGTACTGAACCAATCCTGCCGCCCGACTCAGGGCGTTCAGTATTTCATTTAATTTAAATTAGAAAAAACCATTAGAGCTTTATCTCAAAAAATGGTCCTAGGAGTTTATCGCTTATTTTTTTCACTCAGCCCTTCGGATTGTGTAGATTGAGACGCGTAATTTGATACCCATCTCGGGTACTGTAAGGTGTAATTAAAAAAAAAAAAAATTTGGATATTGAAAAAAAAAATGGATTTTGGAAATTTTTTAATTTTGGAAAAAAAAATTTTGGATTTAGGAAATTTTTGAATTTTGGAAAAAAAAATTGGATTTTGGAAATTTTTTAATTGTGGAAAAAAAAAATTTGGATTTGGAAATTTTTGAATTTAAAAAAAAAAATATTAATTTTGGAAAAAAAAATGGATTTTGGATATAAAAAAAAAAATTTTGCCCTTGCACTAATTTAAAAAAATCGGCGCTTTAAAAATGTATTATTCAGAATATTTTAGAAACTTTAACTAAGCACAACTGGGGATGCCGTAGTCTCACTGACTCCAGACGGCAGTAGGTGGGACTCTTGTGCGATATTCACATTGAAATTTAATTTAAAATGTATGAACCCCTACAGTATTCAAAAGGTACCTACACCATTTGGCAAAAAAAATTTGACCATTGTCGCAGGTGGAGTAATCGTAATTTCCGTTTCATCCGAAATCCAAATCACAGCAGTGCTATAGAAGTATCACTTCAAAACTCCCGTCTTCGGATGTTTCTTTTTATTTAAATTAATCATTTTTGTCAATGAAAGAATTGCCTCCCTGGTCTAGTAAATAAATGTATCGTCTGTAATATATTACTCCTGCGTATTATGTGCTCCTGGTAGATTTTCAATATTGTTCGTCACCCTTTTTGTCATTTTTCACAAAAACGGCGCCATTAAAATGTATTTTTCAAAATTATTTCTTAAATAATAATTTTAATGCAAAATCGTTCATATAAAAAATAAATCAGGGTAGGTACCTACACATGAGTGCACGGGTAGGTACTTGGGGCCCTTGTAGTATTTTTTCAAAAAACGGCGCTATTAAAATGTGTTATTCAGAATTTTTTAGAAACTTAAACTTATTTTTATTCCAGTAAAAAAAATACAGAGAAAATATTATTTCATAGTGCGCGAGTAGGTACTAAGTTTCCCTACAGTAATTAAAAAAAAACGGCGCCATTTAAATGTATATTCAGAATTTTTTGTCAAGTAATCACTTCAATGAAAAAAAGTTCGCAGAAGTATTTATTTTTATAAATAATACGAATCCTAATGTTGAGCTATATTGGAGCCCAATTTATCAGTTAAATCCGTTTATCGGGTACCTACCTAGTTCATAATTTGCAGTTTTACAATATTCTGTATTTATATTTTTTACACATGCAAGACCAACTCACAAACTTGGACTAATCCCGCTTGAATTTTAACCGCACCAAGCCGTAAAAATTGAAATCCGCCATCTTTAAAAAAAAATCTTCATACAAAAACGTATTATGGGGTGATTTCGTAAGTTCAAGAGGGTTATGGAAAAATTTTCATTTTCGGTGTTGCAATATTGGAGAAAATTTACCCAACCTGATTTTATTTGTAAGAAAATTAGGTTTTATACTGGCTAGAAAGCCAAAAGATATTTTAGAGGAAAATGCTTTTTACGTAAAGTGTCAAAACATGTCATTGTGAAATGCACTCTTGTGTAACATTTTGAATGGAAAGCGAACCATGTCACAGTTTTAACTGCTTGTAGTAACTCTCTACTTAAGATTAATTCAAAAACATCTCGGCCAGAATGCGTATTTTTGACGATATCTTCGACCACGCAATGTACGTTCGAAATGTCAAATTTCCGCCCCCCTCGCCATAAAATAAAAATAGAATAAATTCGTGTGAATTTTTCTTATGAAAATAATCAGTACTTACATTCTTCACCGCTAGATGTCTCCCTGTACATATTTTCTACAATTTTGTGTAAAAAATATGTACTAATCGAGTTATTTTAGCCTTCTGTGAAAGTTCTGTTCAAATTCTATTAAAGTTCTGTAATTATTTCAGTTTTATGATGCGACTGGCCTATAACGATAAAACAACAGAACTCGAATAGAACTTACACAGAACGTGAAAATTAACTTTAAAAACATTGTTGAATTATTCAACTTTATTGAAACAACTTTACCTTAGTATTGCATTAAAACCTAATTTATTGTGAAGCTACCTATTCGTGAAAGTACCTACGCATTTCTTTTCAAATTTTTTCAATGAAGTACGTCGTCGTCAAATAAGTACCTACCCAGGAATGAAAAACTAAAAATTTCTAAGCACGTGTTTTTCGTGGAAAAATCTGATTTTGTTTAGCTTGCCCTGAAATATTTCACATGCGATGCGTATGTAATGACGATCGAATTAGTTGAGGAGACATCTAGACTATAATATTTTTCAAAAACATTTTAGCAAGGATCGATTTTTCGGCCGTAATGCCGTTTGTCGTAAAACAACAACCGAAACCGCTGAGAGGTCCGGTTTGTTGACAAAAGTTTGACATGTGAGTTCGCGACCCACCCCACTTGAACTCTATAGTGATACATCATGTGCTCCTGGTAGATTTTCAATATTGTACGTCATCTTTTTTGTCATTTTTCACAAAAATGGCGCCATAAAAATGTATTTTTCAAAATTATTTAACAAATAATAATTTTAATGCAAAATCGTTCATATAAAAAATAAATCAGGGCAGGTGCACATGAGTACCTACATATTTTTTGAATAAATATTACGAATCCTAATTTTTTAATTTTGAAATTTGGTTTTGAAATGATAGGTACCTATCGACTTTGGCAAAAAAATACGACCATCTTTGTTTGTTTCTGTTTATTTGATATCATGTTTTTTTTTTTTATTTTTAAAAGAAAAAAGTCCCTAGGTATTTAAGTACCTACCTTGTCTAGGAAATAAGCATATTTTATTCAATATTTTACTCTTGCAAAATGTGTATTCCTGATGGAAACTCAATATTGTACAGCGCCCTCATTGTCATTTTTAGTTCGAATTTTTACTCACACAATCATAAAAGAAAAGTGTTTAGCATTGTATTTGGACCCATCTTACTTCAAAAACGTTCCGATTTATTTAGTACTAATTTCCTTCATAACTACAAAAGTCTACATACCTGAAATAATGCATTTTGGCATAAATTGCGACCATCCCGAGTGATTTCTTTTATTTCAAATCATTAATTTTTTATTTGATATCTGAAGGAAAGAACCGATGCGTAAGCCGGTACATACCCGGTTCTTACGCAGACAAACAATATTGATGTAGGTACCTAAGCATTTCCTTAAAAAAATCCGTTCATCTAACGAACAAATTTGTAATAATTCAACGGAAAAGTACCTACCCTGTAATTAAACGTGTTCTTTTTATATGGCCAGCAATATATTCTCTTCTGTGGGATTTTCAAAGCACGTTATTTTTCTCAAACGTCATATTTTCCGTAGCGTATAGTGAAATATTTTTAATGGTTTGCGTATGTTACGACCGTTGAAAATGTTTTTTTAATCTCTCGACCTCCATAATATTCAAAAACATTACAGCCAGAATCGGTTTTCGAGCCGCAGAGGCGTTTTCAAATTGTCGACTCCGAAACAGGCTTGAAGCCGTTATTTTATAAGGCTAAATCGTAGTGATCTTCTTTGAAATTCGGGATGGTTTTTAATTATCAATTATTAGTCAATTTAATCGAATTTAAGTACCTACTCGACGACTTATTCTACTGGCCGCCAAATTTTTCACTTTCGACGGTAGTGAAATCTTAGCGAATGTCAAAAATAATGCAAGGTATTTTGGAATATTGCAGAACATTTTGGATGAAATGCGTTACATGTCGCAGTTTTAAAAGTTTGATAAAACCCTCTACTTCCAATATGTGGGAAAACATCTCCACCAGAATGCGCTTTTTCGACGATATCTCGTACCGCGTGTCGTACCTATAAAATGTCATTTTTTAGCAGCATCGCCATTAAAATAAAAGAATAAATTTCTAGCAAATTCGTTTCGCGTAAAGGAAATAGTGATTAAGATTTCTTATCTTTTTTGCAAATGCGAACCTGTCGGCGGGAAATATAACCAGGCCGATTTCTTCGTCGATGAGAGATTCAGCCGGAGGTTCCAGTTATCGCCGCTGATTTTGTATCAGTTTTTTCCGTTGACTTTTGGCGTTTCTAAAATAAGAATTTCGTGTGAGTTTCCTGTCTTGCGATAGTGGTCTCTGAGGTCGGTCAAACTCGAAGAGCGGAGAGGTCATTTTGGCGTGGGAGGCCTGCACTGAAAAAAAAAGCCCTGTGTTTCGAGCGAAACTGAACCTCGAAACGGGTAAAACTTAAGGGGCGGCAAGGTCGTCTTTTGCCTAAATGACGAAAAAAAAGTGAGTTTTCGAAAACTGTGCATTAATATATATACTAGCTTTGCCTGTTGCAGAGGCAACCAAGGGGTTAAACACTACGCGATTTGACGTGTGAACGCGGATGAAGCAAGGAGTGTGTGTTTAATAAAATAGATGAAGAAAAAAACGATGTTTGTAATTTGTTACCCGTAACGTATAATTTACTGTTGCAAAGACTCCTACCACTGTGCCACTTTGGTCACCGACACTTTTAAAACGTCCCAGGAGCTTACCGCTCAATTCAGTACTGAACCAAGCCAGTCGCAACGACTCAGGGCGTTCAGTTTTTCATTCAATTTAATTTAAATTAGAAAAACCAATAGAGCCTAAAAGGGTCCTCGGATTTTATCGTTCAATTTTTTCAGTCAGCCCTTCGGATTGTCTAGGTCGAGACGCGTAATTTGATATCCATCTCGGGTACTGTAGGGTGTAATTTAAAAAAAAAAAAAATTTGGTTTCTGGAAATTTTTTAAATTTGGAAAAAAAAAATTTCGGATTCTGGAAATTTTTTAATTTTGAAAAAAAAATTTTTTGGTTTCCGGAAATTTTTGAATTTTGAAAAAAAAAATTTTCGGTTTCTGGAAATTTTTTAATTATGAAAAAAAAAATTTTTGGTTTCTGGAAATTTTTTAATTTTGGAAAAAAAAATTGTTGGATCTCGGAAATTTTTGAACTTATAACTGAAAGTAATTTTTCTAAAAACGGCGCTATAAAAATGTATTATTCAGAAATTTTAGAGACTTAAACTAAACCCAACTGGGGATGCCGTAGTCTCACTGACTCCAGACGGCAGTAGTTGGGACTCTTGTGCGGTATTCACATTGAAATTTAATTCAAAATGTATGAACCCGTACAGTATTCAAAAGGTACCTACACCATTTGGCAAAAAAAATTGGACCATCTTTATTTAAATTTACTCATTTTATTAGAAATGTTCAGAATAAATAGTAACCGAGAAGGACGTTGTCAAAAAAAATTCGAGTGCAGCTTACTGTAGTTTTTCAAAAAAACGGCGCTATAAAAATATATTATTCAGAATTTTTCAGAAACTAAAACTAAACCCAACTGGGGACGCCGTAGTCGCACTGACTCCGGACGGCAGTAATTGGGACTCTTGTGCGGTTTTCACATTGAAATTTAATGTAAAATGTATGAACCCGTACAGTATTCCAAAGGTACCTACACCATTTGGCAAAAAAAAATTATTTTCTTAGAACTCATTTTATTAGAAATGTTCAGAATAAATAGTATCCGAGTAGGACGTTGTCAAAAAAAAAATTCGAGTGCAGCTTACTGTAGTTTTTCAAAAAACGGCGCTATAAAAATGTATTATTCAGAATTTTTCAGAAACTAAAACCAAACCCAACTGGGGACGCCGTAGTCGCACTGACTCCGGACGGCAGTAATTGGGACTCTTGTGCGGTTTTCACATTGAAATTTAATGTAAAATGTACGAACGATTAGTTCCCGTACAGTATTCAAAAGGTACCTACACCATTTCGCAAAAAAAAAAATTGGACCATCTTTATTTAAATTTACTCATTTTATTAGAAATGTTCAGAATGCTCATCCGACGAATGGTTCCCGGGGCGGCAGTGCCAATGCCCGCCTCTAACGTTGAATAATTATCTTAAAGAAGCAATATACAAAAAAAAGCATTATGTAACTATAATATTTAAAAAAAATAAATCCCTTACATATCTAGGCTAAAGACGAAGGTAGCGCAACACGGCATAACAGCTCAAAAAATTATTACAAAAGAAATTATCCTTTCAACTTCAAATAATTTCATTACAAATTTCCAAATAAAAAACACACCATACGATGATTCCGAGTTGTTATGTGCAGGTACCTACCTACCTACTCAGATTCTCAGTTGGTACACCTGCACATACGTAAAAAAAAACACGCCATTAAAATGTATTTTCAGAATTTTTTTATCAAATAATCATTTCAATGAAAAATAGTTCGCAAAGTATTTATATTTATAAATAATACGAATCCTAATGCATCGGAGCCCATTTATCGGGTACCTACTTAGTTCGTCATTCGCAGACGTACAATAGTCTGCAATTATATTTTCATCGCTGGCAAGACCGAAACGAAATAATGTAGTCACCACCTCGAGCACGGCCTGAAAATCGAGTGGTTTTTAACGTTTTCCATACAAACAACGCTGTCCTGGCCCGATTGAAAAGTTTAGTTGGCGGAGAGTTTAGCATTCCGCCATTTGTAAAATTTCAGAATCCAGTGTGCCCAGGTGTGAGAAAATTTACCCAACCTGAATTTATTTGTAAGAAAATTAGGTATTCTACTGGCCAGCTAAATTATGCACCCTCGAGAAAGTGCGAGTTTTGCGAAACGTCAGAAAATATCATTTTTCCGCGCGCTATCGTGTAACATTTTGAATGGTGACCGACATATTTGTCGATTTTAAAAGTTTCCTTAACTTCTATTCTTCGTATTTATCGAAAAACATCTTCGCCAGAATGCGTATTTTCGACGATATCTCGAACCGCGTGTCGTACCTATAAAATGTCATTTTTTAGCAGCATCGCCATTAAAATAATTTCTAGCAAATTCGTTTCGCGTAAAGGAAATGCGATTAAGATTACTTATCTTTTTTGCAAATGCGAACCTGTCGGCGGGAAATATAACCAGGCCGATTTCTTCGTCGATGAGAGATTCAGTCGGAGGTTCCAGTTATCGCCGCTGATTTTGTATCAGTTTTTTCCGTTGACTTTTTGCGTTTCTCAAATAAGAAATTCGTGCGAGTTTCCTGTCACGCGATAGTGGTCCTTCAGGTGTATGAAACTTAAGGGGCAGCTAGGTCGTTTTTTGCCTAAATTACAAAAGTGAGTTTTTCGAAAAACTGAACAATACTATATGTACTAGCTTTGCCTGTTGCAGAGGCAACCAAGGGGTTAAACACTACGCGATTTGACGTGTGAACGCGGATGAAGCGAAGAGTGTGTGTTTAATAAAATAGGTGAAGAAAAAAACGATGTTTGTAATTTGTTACCCGTAACGTATAATAAAGTGTTGCAAAGACTCCTACCATTGTGCCACTTTGGTCGCCGACACTTTTAAAACGTCCCAGGAGCTTACCGCTCAATTCAGTACTGAAACAATCCAGCCGCCCGACTCAGGGCGTTCAGTATTTCATTTAATTTAAATTAGAAAAACCAATAGAGCCTAAAAGGGTCTTCGGAGTTTATCGTTCAATTTTTTCAGTCAGCCCTTCGGATTGTATAGGTCGAGACGCGTAATTTGATATCCATATCGGGTACTGTAGGGTGTAATTTAAAAAAAAAAATTTTGGATTTTGAAAAAAAAAATTTTTTAGACTTTGGAAATTTTTGAATTTTCAACAAAAAATTTTTTGATTTTTGGAAATTTTTTTATTTTGAAAAAAAACTTTTTTGGTTTCTGGAAATTTTTTAATTTTGGAAAAAAAAAATTTCGGATTCTGGAAATTTTTTAATTTTGAAAAAAATTTTTTTTGGTTTCTGGAAATTTTTGAATTTTGAAAAAAAAAATTTTCGGTTTCTGGAAATTTTTTAATTTAAAAAAAAAATTTTTGGTTTCTGGAAATTTTTTAATTTTGGAAAAAATATTATTGGATTCTGGAAATTTTTTAATTTTAGAAAAAAAAATTGTTGGAACTCGGAAATTTTGGAACTTTTAATTGAAAGTAATTTTTCAAAAAACGGCGCTATAAAAATGTATTATTCAGAAATTTTAGAGACTTAAACTAAACCCAACTGGGGATGCCGTAGTCTCACTGACTCCAGACGGCAGAAGTTGGGACTCTTGTGCGGTATTCACATTGAATTAAATTTAAAATGTATGAACCCGCACAGTATTCAAAAGGTACCTACACCATTTGGCAAAAAAAAATTGGACCATCTTTATTTAAATTTACTCATTTTATTAGAAATGTTCAGAATAAATAGTATCCGAGTAGGACGTTGTCAAAAAAAAATTCGAGTGCAGCTTACTGTAGTTTTTCAAAAAACGGCGCTATAAAAATGTATTATTCAGAATTTTTCAGAAACTAAAACTAAACCCAACTGGGGACGCCGTAGTCGCACTGACTCCGGACGGCAGTAATTGGGACTCTTGTGCAATTTTGACATTGGACTTTTACAGCCATTGTAATTGAACGATATATTTTTCTGCGAGTTTTGTATCATTTGTTGAAATAGTTTGAAATGTGTAAGAAAACACAGTTTTTTTTTCTCCGGACGTGAAAAATTAAGAAAGCATATTGTATTAATTAATCTTATCTTTCTTTTTATTTAAATTCATAATTTTTGTCAATGAAAGGATCGCTTTAACTCGAACAATTTAATTGCAGTAAAAAATTACAGAAAAATATATTCTTTCAAAGAATGGTTGTAGGTACTTATTTAATAATGTCCAAAGAAATCGAATCCTTACTAAACAATCATAAAAGAAAAGTGTTTAGCATTGTATTTGGACCCATCTTACTTCAAAAACGTTCCGATTTATTTAGTACTAATTTCCTTCATAACTACAAAAGTCTACATACCTGAAATAATGCATTTTGGCAAAAATTGCGACCATCCCGAGTGATTTCTTTTATTTCAAATCATTAATTTTTTATTTGATATCTGAAGGAAAGAACCGATGCGTAAGCCGGTACCTACCCGGTTCTTACGCAGACAAACAATATTGATGTAGGTACCTAAGCATTTCCTTAAAAAAATCCGTTCATCTTACGAACAAATTTGTAATAATTCAACGGAAAAGTACCTACCCTGTAATTAAACGTGTTCTTTTTATATGGCCAGCAATATATTCTCTTCTGTGGGATTTTCAAAGCACGTTATTTTTCTCAAACGTCATATTTTCCGTAGCGTATAGTGAAATATTTTTAATGGTTTGCGTATGTTACGACCGTTGAAAATGTTTTTTTAATCTCTCGACCTCGATAATATTCAAAAACATTACAGCCAGAATCGGTTTTCGAGCCGCAGAGGCGTTTTCAAATTGTCGACTCCGAAACAGGCTTGAAGCCGTTATTTTATACGGCTAAATCATAATTTTCTCCTAACTGACGTGTCTTGAAACTCAAGATTGTTTTTTATTATCAATTATTAGTCAATTTAATCGAATTTAAGTACCTACTCGACGACTTATTCTACTGGCCGCCAAATTTTTCACTTTCGACGGTAGTGAAATCTTAGCAAATGTCAAAAATAATGCAAGGTATTTTGGAATATTGCAGAACATTTTGGATGAAATGCGTTACATGTCGCAGTTTTAAAAGTTTGATAAAACCCTCTACTTCCAATCTGTGGTAAAACATCTCCACCAGAATGCGTTTTTTCGACGATATCTCGAACCGCGTGTCGTACCTATAAAATGTCATTTTTTAGCAGCATCGCCATTAAAATAATTTCTAGCAAATTCGTTTCGCGTAAAGGAAATGCGATTAAGATTTCTTATCTTTTTTGCAAATGCGAACCTGTCGGCGGGAAATACAACCAGGCCGATTTCTTCGTCGATGAGAGATTCAGTCGGAGGTTCCAGTTATCGCCGCTGATTTTGTATCAGTTTTTTCCGTTGACTTTTTGCGTTTCTCAAATAAGAAATTCGTGCGAGTTTCCTGTCACGCGATAGTGGTCCTTCAGGTGTATGAAACTTAAGGGGCAGCTAGGTCGTTTTTTGCCTAAATTACAAAAGTGAGTTTTTCGAAAAACTGAACAATACTATATGTACTAGCTTTGCCTGTTGCAGAGGCAACCAAGGGGTTAAACACTACGCGATTTGACGTGTGAACGCGGATGAAGCGAAGAGTGTGTGTTTAATAAAATAGGTGAAGAAAAAAACGATGTTTGTAATTTGTTACCCGTAACGTATAATAAAGTGTTGCAAAGACACCTACCATTGTGCCACTTTGGTCGCCGACACTTTTAAAACGTCCCAGGAGCTTACCGCTCAATTCAGTACTGAAACAATCCAGCCGCCCGACTCAGGGCGTTCAGTATTTCATTTAATTTAAATTAGAAAAACCAATAGAGCCTAAAAGGGTCTTCGGAGTTTATCGTTCAATTTTTTCAGTCAGCCCTTCGGATTGTATAGGTCGAGACGCGTAATTTGATATCCATCTCGGGTACTGTAGGGTGTAATTTTAAAAAAAAAATTTTGGATTTTGAAAAAAAAAATTTTTTAGACTTTGGAAATTTTTGAATTTTCAAAAAAAAAATTTTGGATTTTGTAAATTTTTGATTTTTCAAAAAAAAATTTTTTGATTTTTGGAAATTTTTTTATTTTGAAAAAAAACTTTTTTGGTTTCTGGAAATTTTTTAATTTTGGAAAAAAAAAATTTCGGATTCTGGAAATTTTTTAATTTTGAAAAAAAATTTTTTTGGTTTCCGGAAATTTTTGAATTTTGAAAAAAAAAAATTTTCGGTTTCTGGAAACTTTTTAATTTAAAAAAAAAAATTTTTTGGTTTCTGGAAATTTTTTAATTTTGGAAAAAATATTATTGGATTCTGGATATTTTTTAATTTTAGAAAAAAAAATTGTTGGATCTCGGAAATTTTTGAACTTTTAATTGAAAGTAATTTTTCAAAAAACGGCGCTATAAAAATGTATTATTCAGAAATTTTAGAGACTTAAACTAAACCCAACTGGGGATGCCGTAGTCTCACTGACTCCAGACGGCAGTAGTTGGGACTCTTGTGCGGTATTCACATTGAATTAAATTTAAAATGTATGAACCCGCACAGTATTCAAAAGGTACCTACACCATTTGCAAAAAAAAATTGGACCATCTTTATTTAAATTTACTCATTTTATTAGAAATGTTCAGAATAAATAGTATCCGAGTAGGACGTTGTCAAAAAAAAATTCGAGTGCAGCTTACTGTAGTTTTTCAAAAAACGGCGCAATAAAAATGTATTATTCAGAATTTTTCAGAAACTAAAACTAAACCCAACTGGGGACGCCGTAGTCGCACTGACTCCGGACGGCAGTAATTGGGACTCTTGTGCAATTTTGACATTGGACTTTTACAGCCATTGTAATTGAACGATATATTTTTCTGCGAGTTTTGTATCATTTGTTGAAATAGTTTGAAATGTGTAAGAAAACACAGTTTTTTTTTCTCCGGACGTGAAAAATTAAGAAAGCATATTGTATTAATTAATCTTATCTTTCTTTTTATTTAAATTCATAATTTTTGTCAATGAAAGGATCGCTTTAACTCGAACAATTTAATTACAGTAAAAAATTACAGAAAAATATATTCTTTCAAAGAATGGTTGTAGGTACTTATTTAATAATGTCCAAAGAAATCGAATCCTTACTAAACAATCATAAAAGAAAAGTGTTTAGCATTGTATTTGGACCCATCTTACTTCAAAAACGTTCCGATTTATTTAGTACTAATTTCCTTCATAACTACAAAAGTCTACATACCTGAAATAATGCATTTTGGCAAAAATTGCGACCATCCCGAGTGATTTCTTTTATTTCAAATCATTAATTTTTTATTTGATATCTGAAGGAAAGAACCGATGCGTAAGCCGGTACCTACCCGGTTCTTACGCAGACAAACAATATTGATGTAGGTACCTAAGCATTTCCTTTAAAAAATCCGTTCATCTTACGAACAAATTTGTAATAATTCAACGGAAAAGTACCTACCCTGTAATTAAACGTGTTCTTTTTATATGGCCAGCAATATATTCTCTTCTGTGGGATTTTCAAAGCACGTTATTTTTCTCAAACGTCATATTTTCCGTAGCGTATAGTGAAATATTTTTAATGGTTTGCGTATGTTACGACCGTTGAAAATGTTTTTTTAATCTCTCGACCTCGATAATATTCAAAAACATTACAGCCAGAATCGGTTTTCGAGCCGCAGAGGCGTTTTCAAATTGTCGACTCCGAAACAGGCTTGAAGCCGTTATTTTATACGGCTAAATCATAGTTTTCTCCTAACTGACGTGTCTTGAAACTCAAGATTGTTTTTTATTATCAATTATTAGTCAATTTAATCGAATTTAAGTACCTACTCGACGACTTATTCTACTGGCCGCCAAATTTTTCACTTTCGACGGTAGTGAAATCTTAGCAAATGTCAAAAATAATGCAAGGTATTATGCAATATTGCAGAACATTTTGGATGAAATGCGTTACATGTCGCGGTTTTAAAATCTTAATAATACTCTCTACTACGAATCTGTCGTAAAACATCTCCGGCGGAAGGGTTATTTTTGACGCAATCTCGAATTCCGTGACGCACCTATAAAATGCCATTTTTTCCCAGCAACGCCGTAAAATTTTATAGAATAAATCCCTAGCAAATTGCACTTTGTATGAGAAAAAAGTCTTAAAAAGTCTTAAAATATCTTAAAAATCTTAATTTCTTGTCTCGCCAAAATGGTCTCTGCTGTCGGTGAAACTGGATAGGCAGGGTGGTCGATTTTTGCTTGAGGGGGGGGGGTGTACTGAATCGCATTTCAAGCGAAAGCGATCCTTAGGGTGGACGAACTTAAGGGGCGGCAAGGTCGTCTTTTGACTGTATGACCCATGTGAGTTTTTCGAAAAACTGTGCAATACTATACTAACTAGCTTTGCCTGTTGCAGAGGCAACCAAGGGGTTAAACACTACGCGATTGGACGTGTGAACGCGGATGAAGCGAAGAGTGTGTGTTAAATAAAATAGGTAAAGAAAAAAACGATGTTTGTAATTTGTTACCCGTAACGTATAATTTACTGTTGCAAAGACTCCTACCATTGTGCCACTTTGGTCGCCGACACTTTTAAAACGTCCCAGGAGCTTACCGCTCAATTCAGTACTGAACCAATCCAGCCGCCCGACTCAGGGCGTTCAGTATTTCATTTAATTTAAATTAGAAAAACCAATAGAGCCTAAAAGGGTCTTCGGAGTTTATCGTTCAATTTTTTCAGTCAGCCCTTCGGTTTGTGTAGGTCGAGACGCGTAATTTGATATCCATCTCAGGTACTGTAGGGTGTAATTTAAAAAAAAAAATTTTGGATTTTGAAAAAAAAAATTTGGACTTTGGAAATTTTTTAATTTTCAAAAAAAAAATTTTTGGATTTTGTAAATTTTTGAATTTTCAAAAAAAAAATTTTTGAGTTTTGGAAATTTTTTAATTTTGGAAAAAAAAAATTTGGATTTTGGAAATTTTTGAATTTTGAAAAAAAAAATTTTTAAGTTTTGGAAATTTTTTTAATTTTGGAAAAAAAAATTTTTTGTCTTGGAAATTTTTGAACTGAAAGTAATTTTTCAAAAAACGG
The DNA here is from genome assembly GCA_936435175.1 of Glyphotaelius pellucidus. NCBI lineage: Eukaryota > Metazoa > Arthropoda > Insecta > Trichoptera > Limnephilidae > Glyphotaelius > Glyphotaelius pellucidus. The sequence goes on from OW386546.1 coordinate 37,441,319, forward strand.
CGCTATAAAAATGTATTAATCAGAAATTTTAGAGACAAACTAAACCCAACTGGGGATACCGTAGTCTCACTGACTCCTGACGGCAGTAGTTGAGACTCTTGTGCGGTATTCACATTGAAATTTAATTTAAAATGTATGAACCCGTACAGTATTCAAAAGGTACCCACACCATTTGGCAAAAAAAAATTGGACCATCTTTATTTAAATTTACTCATTTTATTAGAAATGTTCAGAATATATACTATCCGAGTAGGTACCTACGTACGTTGTCAAAAAAAATTCGAGTGCAGTTTACACGCGGTAGAAGTGAAACTTTTCCTAAACAATCTCAACTAATACTTGAAAAGTGAGGTCTAAGTAGCCCAGTAAATAAATGTACCCTCTGTAATATTTTACTTCTGCGTATTATGAGCTCCTGGTAGATTTTCAATATTGTACGTCACCCATTTTGTCATTTTTTACAAAAACGGTCCTATAAAAATATAATTATCAAAATTATTGTGTACCTATTTTTATGAGGTGTTGCTCATCCAACGAATGGTGTCCTGAGCGGCAGTGCCAATGCCCGCCTCTAACGTTGAATAATTATCATAAAGAAGCAAAATACAAAAAAAAGCGTTATGTAACTTTAATATTTAAAAAAAATAAATCCCTTAAATATCTAGGCTAAAGACGAAGGCAGCGCAACACGGCATAACAGCTCAAAAAATAATTACAAAATAAATTATCCTTTCAACTTCAAATAATTTCATTACAAATTTCCAAAAAAAAACATATGCAATTCTTATTTGATGATTCCGAATTGTTATGTGCAGGTACCTACCTACTCAAAATAGGCATTTCAAAACCGAGCGCCTAGCAACACTCGATACGGAGATCTTTTTTCGTGAATTGAGCAAATTTCTTTCGATACAGACGAACCTGCCGATTTGAACGGATTGAAATAGAACTACAGGCGTGTTCGACAGACATTTGATTTTGTATTGCGTGAACGATCCGTACTTATATTCCGCACCGCTAGATGTCTCTGGATTGAAATCTTTAGTTGGCGGAGAGCTTTGCCCTACCGCCATTTGTAAAATTTCAGAATCCAGTGTTCCAAGGTGTGAGAAAATTTACCCAACCTGAATATGTTTGTAAGAAAATTAGGTCTTCTACTGGCCAGCTATATTATGCACCCTCGAGAAAAGAGCGAGTTTTGCGAAACGTCATAAAATATCATTTTTCCGCGCGCTATCGTGTAACATTTTGAACGGTGACCGACATATTTGCGATTTTAAAAGCTTCCTTAACTTCTGTTCTTCGTATTTATCGAAAAACATCTCGGCCGGAATGCGACTTTTCGACGATAACTCGTACCGCGTGTCGTACCTGTAAAATGTCATTTTGTATCAGAATAGCCATTAAAATAATACGAACAAATTTCTAGCAAATTGCATTTTGTATGGAAAAAAAACTCCGCGGATTCCTTCGCAGAAGTCTTGCCAAAATGGTCTCTGCGGTCGGTGAAACTGGATAGGCAGAGTGGTCGATTTTCGCTTGAGGCGGGGGGGGGGTACTGAATCGCATTTCAAGCGAAAGCGATCCTTAGGGTGGGCGAACTTAAGGGGCGGCAAGGTCGTCTTTTGCCTGTATGACCCATGTGAGTTTTTCGAAAAAGGGTACTGAATCGCATTTCAAGCGAAAGCGATCCTTAGGGTGGGCGAACTTAAGGGGCGGCAAGGTCGTCTTTTGCCTGTATGACCCATGTGAGTTTTTCGAAAAACTGCGTATTACTATACTAATGACGGATTTAGGCAATATTATATTGTACGGGGTTTTATCGATCGACCGGGCCCCTGACCTGTACCTACGGATAATGAGAGATATGTAGTCTTAATATCAGGTAAGAGCGGAACCATCTTGAGCCTGTGCACGAGTCATCATTTCAGACAGCCCTGCAGCGTCAGTCATCGGGGCAAACGTGATTAATATGCAAAATTACTTGTGGAAATCGTAAATCATTCCGACTCAAGTACTTTTCGATATTCCTTTTGCCTTTGTCTTCCCACTTCCTTGTGCCTCACAACGTTCATGATTGGGGTACCATATGTTATAAACGAAGTGTTATAATAACTTTTATATATAAATTATATATTTATACAAATTGCAAGTGGAAGAATTGGACGTTACATAATCCACGGAAATAGTCCTAGACTAACACAACGCTCCTAGCTGACGTGTTTACGCAAAACTTCAAATAGTTTGGCCATATATCAGTTTTCATATCATAACATTGTTTACGAAATCATTACAAAGATTATTACAAGCTCCTACACTAATTTATACAACTATTTAAGAACACAAATAATACGCGCAATGACCGCATTTCACAGGAGATATTATTATATTGACCAGTGAACATATGCTAAAGAGAGGGCCGGATTTCTCCTAGAAGGGGCCCTGAACTTAAGGCGGCGCTTCTCGGCTGAAAAAGAAGAAGATGGAGAGATATGTAATTACGAATGTTGGACAGAGCGCGCTAATATTTTGAGTGATAAAATTGCAGCGAAAATTGCGAAAAAGCTTAATAAAACATGACTCGTTTAAAATAGAGCATAAATCTCGCGGAAATCTCGCGGAAGTATCATTTAAAGAAACATTGTGAATTTTTTCACAAATATAACTTGTAAAATAATAGAAATAGACTTGTTTTAAATAATTTTCGGAGCATATTTTGCGATTTTTTTCTATCGAGGGAATTTCATATAATTTGTGTTTCGGCGTGGAACGTATCTAGATATTATCTTAAAAAATAACATATATTTTTTAAGAGCTTAAAAACTTCAAATGTTTAAGGGAGATATGTAAGAAATCGGTCGAATTCGGATAGTGGCGGCTTAATCATAAAATAATTTTTCAAGTAATTTAAAAAAAAAATTGTTAAAGTTGGCGAATTCCGCCTCCCGCACGCATTTAAAAAAATAACACGTAATTTCAATTAATTAATCATGATATTAAAAGGTTATTAGGTTCTTAGTTTTTTTTTTTTTTTTAATGTTTCTGGCTTTCACCCTTCTAGGGTGTTTTAGACCAGGGGTCGGAATCTGCGGCTCTTTGCATAGGCGTCTGCGGCTCTTCAGATATCAATTGCAATTTCCACAAAACTGGTTTTAATTTAATAAGGAATCTACGCGCGAGTCTGTTTATAGAAACATTTAAACGAGCAGAGGTGTGATAGTAAGATAAGAATTTAGATAACACAAAGCAAATCGTAATCATCGTTCCACCTTATTTTTACCACAGCACGATAATAACCCCCCACCCGTTATAATATGGCTCTCTGATATATTTGTTTCTTGTTTTGTTTCTTTGACAAAGTGGCCCTTCTCACTTGACAAACTGCCGACCTCCTGTTCTAGGCCATCATTTCTAATTATGGAGAGAGGAAAAGTGAATTTTTATGTTAATTTTATTTAAATAGGGAAATTTCAAAATTATACTGAAGATTGAGGTCGAGTTCAGACTGAGAAGGGATGAGATGTTGAATGGGGGGAAGCAATTTTAGGTAATGCTTGATAGAAAAGAGGATATTTGTTTAGAGAGGGACAACCAAAAATATGTGATCTAAAGTTCTTACTTCTAAACCACAGAAAGTACGTCAAGGAATTTTAAAAAGATGAAAAGGAACGGAACAATGTGCAATTCCCTTCCGAAAATCGTAAAAATTGCCTGGTTTGAATACCATCAAAAGACGATCAATATACAAACTAGACTGTATTTAAAAAAAAGGCAAAACTTACAGACGTAGAGTATTACCTTCTATTGCAGTTAGTAAAAAAATCTTAAAAGTCGGTTCAGTTTTAGAAGAGAAAAATGGGGAAAAAAAACCTCGATTTTGATGATTTTATTTTTTTAAATTTTTTGTTTTTAAAAGGAAAGACAAACATTCCCGGGTTACGAATAACCCAACAATGTTTGAAAATCTCCTACTAACACCACAGAAAGCCGAAAATGTTGCTTGTGTTGTGATGGAGGACTTAGCCAGCCGAGGAATCGAACACGGGACGCCCGGGTGGAACCCAAACGCGATGCCCACTCAACCACTGACCAGACTATTAGATTTAGTTGTTATCAACCTGAGGTGCAGTTATCCCTTTGGCTCAATATTCGGGGGAATAAGAGCGTCAATGACAGCAACAGTTTGGTAAAATCGTTCAAATTTCTCGGTGACCGGGTTTTCTCTTAAATACTTATTTTTCTGTTTGTTTCAAAATCGATTTTATCGAAATAAAAAAAAAAAAAAACATAAAGGAGGAATGAAAACGTAAAAGTGAATTTAATCGATCTTGGCTTATTTTGTTCCGAAAATATACTTTTATTGAGAAAATGTTGATCTTGTAAAAGTTCGAGCAAATTAAGATTTTTTGATAGGTAGCTACCGTAATCTATTTATCGTCGTCTTGATCTTTAGCTTCTTAAGATAACATCTAAAAAAATCTTAGGAAAAAAGTGTGTATGGTGCTGGATGTGGGAGAGGTACTAACCATGCCCTGTCCGCACTCGGTGCCGGGTGCCGCGGGGCGCAGCATGGTGGTGCAGGTCCCCTTGACGACGCACCACAGTCTCATGCAGATCTCGTTCAGCTCCGTGCAGACCTCCTCCACGCCGGCTCCGAACTGCAGTCGGCACTGGCGGGCCGCGTCGTACAGGGCACCTGAACACAAAACACAACGCTTTATTCATATCTTCATCAATTGTTAATCACATCTCTCATAATTCAATGGATTCGTATTGCTAATAGGTACTCGTTCCTGTTCTTCAAACAGCCCCAATTGAGAAATTTTATTTACATTAACTCCACACAGGAGGCCACGAGAAAAATATTTTCTACGAGGGCCAATGTCGTCTTAGGGGATACTGTGTGGAGAATCTGTTCAAAGAAAGAAAGAAGAGGAAGTTCTTTGAAAAAAAGGTATGAGGGGGTGAAACAACACACAAATAAGCAGGAATAACGAGTATCAACAGCAATCGCCGCCATTTTCAAACTGTCATTGTTCGATAGAACTGACTTGATCATGTAACTTCAAAGCGTACTGGACTGTAGTCGTCCTTGGTAAGGATGGGGTTACGTACCTGGAGGAAGTTCAGGATATATGTAGTCCACTTGAGCCGGCTGGTCAGCCAGACACTCTCCCATCCCGGAGCTGAAAGCAAGAGGAAATTGTAAGGTTATGTGTTATAAAAGGCGAATACCACTGTATGTGAAGAGGGCAGTAAGGAAGACTCACTCAAGGAAGTTGGTGAGGTCTCTCTGGCTGCAGCGGGACCAGGCCACCTCCACGGTGTCCGCCTCGAAGATGGGGGTCATGACGTGCAGCGTGGAGCCCACGCGCCGGTGGCAACCGATCTTCTCCGTGTCGTGGTACATGCCGAAACTGCAAATGAACAACATACCACAACATTAACATACGTCAAGGAAAGAAACATTTCTTTAATCATCGAAGACAACATTAAGAGGAAATAACACGTAAATATATCACCTTTAAATCAAATTCTAAGCGTTTTTTATTCTAAAATTTGAAAAAGTATTTCATTTTTATGATAATGGTTATACCGTTGGTCGTTGACAGATTTGTTAAATTTTCAAACTAAATGTTGTACACATTTTAAATCATATATGCAATAAAATAAAACAATAAATTGTCTAGGAAAGCCACTTTTCAGAATTTCAATTTTACTTCAAATAAAATAAAAAAAATCCATGCACGTGTTTTGTGACGAAAATACTTCAATTTGTCTATTTATTTACTGTCTCACAAACTAATATGTTACACAATTTTACACACTTATTATGCTTAGACATTATTGAAAAATTATAAACACTTATGATAAAAAAAAACACTTACAAAAAGTACATAATTTTAATAATTTTATCATCACGTGTTTGAGCATTTTTATTGTTAACTTGAATGTAGGTACAAATATATAAATTTTTTAATGAAATAAAATCGGTATTGAGTTATTAGTTAAAAATGCTGGTACGGAGAATAATCAATCTTTCTCATCGGAAACGCCCCGTACGGTTGCAAGATTCGTTCGCAAAATCATCTTTCGATGAAATTTGAATTCTCGGCCGCTGATTAATGGGCCTTAGGCACTCTCAAACGAAACATGTGAAATAGACAAGAAAAAATTCTCTATTCAAGTTCTGTTATTATATTAGTGTTATCCAGTTGGTTCACGTAACTGAAATGATAACAAAACTTTAATAGAACTTTCGCAGAATATGAATTATAAATTTAAAATTTGATGAATTGTTCAAATTCTGTGAAAAAACTCGTCCTCAATAAAATCTAGAGCTTTAAAGGTCATTTGAATTTAAGGGTCATTTTAAAAATTTGAACTGTTTGTTAGAAGAATTCATACCATCGAAGATAATTATTTTAAAAATTTGAATCGATTTGTTAAGAATTCAGACTATCCCTTGATGTTTCGTGGGTCTGCGCACATTATAAAAACAATACATTTAAGTCATAGATGAAAGTCACTGGTTACAAGTCTTAGTAGTTGCTAACTATTAATATATCTTAGTTGCTGTAAGTCATTAGTTAAATCTTAGCGGTATGTTATTAGAAATTAGTAATTATAATCTAAGTGAAAATTTGTAGGATAAATAAATTAAGTTGTAAAGCGGCCTTGGGGTGATTTTCCCACGAAAGCAGCCAGCGCTATAACAGCAGGGTGTACACAATTTTATGATTATTATTACGAAAGCTTAATAAACAAATTAATTAAAATTTCCTCAAATATAAATCAAGAACAACCGGCATAGTAACATTGTTAGGGTGGGATATGAAGAGGAAGGATAAAGGGAATAGATCTATTTGAAGAAAATGATATATTTATAGACAATAATATTAGGATAAGCTGTTGTAAACTACAAGCCAGTGCCTTCCCAGAAAAGTGCATCATCCACTTCTGCGTATAGAGTGCATATATTTTGATTGAACTCTTAATATCGCTTCGGCGCTAAGTTACAGTGAGGTTATAAATATCTAACTAACCAACACCGACTGACTGCAGAAACGGGCAGTCCGTTATCCACAGATCCCCTGTCTTAAGAGGAAGCCACAAGTCAAAAATGTATGTATTCTCTGTGTGCCTTATATCGTCATGAATATAGATAAAAGGCATAAAATCGCTTGGCAAACGGAGTCCAGAGATCACGATAAAAAGGGCAAAGTGTTTTTTTTTTAAATTTATTTTATGAATAATTTTGTAAGAAAAAAAATGAAAAGAAAATCAATGGAAACTGTCACAGATTATTTTAGCCATAAAATTATATTTAGTTAAGTTGTTTCTTATACGCCTTCATACATTTCTACTGATCACAACGGTTCCATAACAACTCGGAATCATCCAACTTCAACACCCCTTTTAAAAGTCATTAAAATTATGAAAATGTTTTTGACAACCCATAACCTAACCTAACATAACTTACTTAATTTTTTTTATCATCACTTTTAATGACTTTTCAAAGGAGGTGTTGAAGTTGTACGATTATCAGTTGTCCGGTCCATTTTTTAGTAGTTTGCGCTTATATTTTTAATAAAGAAAATACAAATTTATTTTAATTCTATTCAATGGAAACTGTAGGAAAAGCTTCAGTTTTTGCACACGAGGTGATGCTTTCTTCCAGAATTTCAATGGAAGGCTCCGAGGAACTAGCGTCATTGACCCCCTTCTGCACCTGTGCATAGTCGGAAAATATACCGTATGCGCGCCTAACAATAAATTTGTACACGGTTGATGTTCGTCACAACGGGTTGCTTCCTCTCCTCAAAAAGAACCTCCACACAACATTCTCAAAATTATCAGAGGCCCTCAACAATAGGCACAAAATAAAATAAAATAAATAGCATACTTTTTGTGAAATTTTTCGGTATAATTCATAATAGGTGGCCGGCTTGAAGGGGTGTGTTTCTAAATGTATGAATGGGACAGCATGATGGCGAATATGCGATAAAAGCGTATGATTGCTATGTTTCCGATCTTTTCCCACTTTACCTTCTGGGATTGTAACTTATATCGTTTTATTATTAGTAATAATAAAAGTTTATTATCTACATAGCCACAAGATTAATTATTATTACTTTCTTCAAACAATGAATTAACTTGGTGATCAATTGCCATGTTCTAAAACGACCAATCACTTACTTATATTGCCCACAGTAAGAACTGCGTGATTTCTATCGATACTCAAGGTTATTCTAGAGAGTGCGTCGCCTTAATTAAATAGTAATTCTTCCAGTATTTCATTATTTTTTTAAAAATTATTATTGTCCTTCTTACGGGCTTTTACACAGAAATACATAGTAAATTTTGTACTGTTTTTTACTACTGAATAAAGAAGAACACAATGAAGGCCATGTGGCGTGTTTGGTGATCTAATTGTCCAATTTATAGTACAAAATTATGTTTCACCGTGATAATGAAATTCGAATGAGCTTGGCGATAGACGATATCAGGCAAGTGTAAGAGAGATAGACCGCGTGGTAAATGGTCTAGAACCAAGAAGTAGTCAGTGGCGATATTTGTTTTTAGTTAAATTTGTATGGAAGGCATTTTTACTGTTCTTCTTTATCCTGTCGTTTATTTAGTGATAACATGGAGTTATCCAGAGTGAAAGATACTCTCAGTATCGCCCTGCTGTAAGATCACCATTCAGAATTGAAACGTTGCTTGAAATGGTTTAAGTTGGTGACGAGATCTGAATAGCCAGGTACTTCCACCTCTTCTCCATCTCCTTCCACTCCCTACCTTCAGCCTCACAACATACCCCAATTGGGGGTGCCATAGTCTCAATGGCTCCAGACGGGAACAGCTGAGACTCTTGTGAGGTATTCAGATAAAAAAAATCCTCTGATCCGGATAATTATTTCCGCCCATTAGCATTCTGGGCAATAAGGAATACATTTTATGTTAGTTAGTCCCAGAAATTCTGCACTGAAATAAATCCCGACTTCTAGTTATACGTCGTGTCATATATTAATATCAATCAATGCAAGCAATTCTGAACTTTCAAATGCATCATTTAGTATTCAGGACTGGTCACAGAATTTTAATATTTCATCAAATTTCAAAGTAAATATTTAAGTTGTGTGAAACAACCGACCCATGATGAAATAATAACAGAACTTTCATAGAACTTGAATTTTAACATAAAAATTTAAGAATTGTTCCAATTCTGTGAAATAACCCGTCCTTAGAATTTTGATTCCAAGATTTCCCCATATTCACGACTGGCTTTAGATTGCATAAATATATTTTATATGAACTCCCAATAGCGCACTCGGCTTGACTACAGGGAGTCTATAAATAGTAGGCGCGGTAATTGAACAGTAACAACAGTGCACAGAAGAGTGTGTGAAGAAGAAGTGCACCGATGAAAGTATATATTGAACAGCTGAACGGAGATAAAGCAAGTGCGGCTGACGATGGCGGCTCAAAGCGGGAACCAAGGTCAGACTAGCTGTTGCCTGTTCCTATCTGTAGTCTGTGATGTAGTCTGTTCTGTGATCTGTGCTGGAGACACGGGCTGAAAGCAGACGCAGGCCGCCGCGGTACGGAAATAGCCGCGACTCTTCTACTGGAGTCAGCAGGAGCCTAGAATAGGATATTATCACTGGCAGTTCGTGGCCTATCCCATTGGGAGTTTGATCGGAGATTAAAAAGGGAGAAAAAAATCCCTCAGCTGCACGAAAAAAATCTATATTTGTCACGTTATACATATTTTTTCCTAGATCTAAAGGAATTTCATCACACCACTGCACCTGGGGGTGTAGCCAGTGGTCCCCAGCCCCTGGTCAAATGGTACCGGGCCGTGGCATGGTCCTGCTTAAAAATCAAAAATATGTAAAAAAATCGTACATATACAATAAAAAAATTGAATAATCATCCACAAAAATAATTATTCAGTTGAGAACTCGTTCACGCCAAATTACCGCTGATACAATACCTTTGAAGTAAAAAACACGACTGGGCTTTCATTTTGCGCACTCGCATAAATAACGTAAAGTGTTCGAGTGAGACGCAATGATGTGAGTCACCGCTCTTATATTCTGCTTGCCCAAAAGTGGAAGCGTTTTATTGAGAATACGTGAAATAGGAACTAACACGATTATGATTGTATTGGTTAATTTATTACCGCTTTTTCAACAAAATGAGAGCTTATTATAATGTTTATAATTATTTTAATAATTTTGTAAATGTTTAATGATAACTTAACCAAAATCTGAATCCCGTATTTACTATATTTTAAGAGATATTCACATTTTTGAAGCGATGTTTACTAGTTTTACTTTTTAGGTGACATAATAACGTGTAATTTCATAACAATCTAAAATATAAACAATCAACGCCTCCCCCCTCTCAGCGGGCCGCGGTAAAATTATCAAACGTTGACCGGTTCGCGGCGGTAAAAAGATTGAGGACCACTGGTGGAGCACAGTGAAATCGATAACTTAACAATATCGGATCGATTGGCGTAATTACCGATGATTTTATTCCGTTTTCTAGAGCACGGCCGCACTGTTAACTGCCAGACATGGAATAAAAATAGAAATCGATATAGGATGGCAACACAAAGGTGACGTCAATATCGTTTTGATATAGGGTTTTATCGATCGTCCGTACTAAACCTCTAGAGCAGCTGGCGATTCGTTAAAATGTCTGTAGATGAAGAATGTAATGTCATAGGTTAGGTTAAAAAACTGTAAGTTTTTTTTAAATACAAAAGTAATCTTCAGTAATTAACTTATTTTAATAACAACTTAAAACAAGATAATAACAGGAATAATCTATTGATTCTTAATAGTAGAATATAATTCCAAAGATTTGCTAGTCTACCGCTCTTGGGCCACTGGTATGTTTTGTATGAACATGAAAGAAACATGACAGAAGATCCCATAGGTGCTGATATTCATAACGCACCTATGGGATTTGGGATTTATTTCGGACTTGCTCTTGAGCAGTACGAGTATCATTCCGACGGGTGGATATGAGCATGAAATTTGAATTGCGCGCTTTATAAAGTTTGATAAAATTTTAACGCAAGTTTGTAATAATTCCTTATATTTTTATGGGGATTCACTGCACAAACGCACTTAAGAGAAAACCGCCGCTGGTTATTATTGGCCTACTCACAACTCACACCTCATTCTGGAACCACTCGTTGATGCTATAAGCTAATAGCTACAATAATCTCACATTTTCAAGCATTTTCATGCATTTTCATTCCAAACAAATACTCTTTAAGTCGTTCTTTACCAACTTGGAAAACTAATTAGTTTTAGTAACTAGTTTCGCCCGAAAATTTGGGTTTTGATTACCCTAACAATTATAATAATATTATATTAAAAATATTATTAGTTTAAGGCTAGCGTTCTGATAGAATTTCTGTAAATGTCAATTTACGTTTTGGTAGAAATCAATTACTTTTTGGTTTGGCATAAATGAAATAAAACAATTTCTTTGTTTGTAACCACGAAATTTATTTATTTTATTACGGTCAGGATAAAAATCCCATTATCCAATTTGTTCAAGTGACGCTTTGTCTTGTTAGATGTAATACTATTGTGAACATTTGTATATTTCTCTCTGCGTTACTACGTTAAGCCTCGATTACATTGGGCGAGTTTACAAGTTGCTAGCCGGTAAGTTTAAAAGCGGGTGAATCGGCGAGTGAGATTGTCGTGATGACACACAAAACTGTCTACTCGCTCAGTAGCGACGGTTGCATCTCAAATAACGACTCCCGCGCGGTGGACATTTAGTAAAAAACTTGAGCTCGCAGCTGGCGCCACACGCTAGCCAGTACCTAGAATTACGTCTCCCGCTCTAATTCTGACAGTTACGAAATCAGCTGTTGGTGGGCCGACATCTTGAGCGAGTAGCGAATAAAGTTGACCACCTTTCAACTTTTTTCGTAGATTGTCCACAATCTGCCAGTTAGCTAGTACACTGAGCGAGTTTACTAACAGAATTTCTCAGACAGTAGCTTGTAAACTAGCTCAATGTCATCGAGGCTTTAGATTTTAATTTCATGCTATCTAACTGATCCTTTATTCTGTTATGTTTTGTCTATTTCTAAATGTACATGTAAGCACACACAATGTTCTTTTTATAAGTTTAATTTTTTTACCCTTATGACTAGGAGTCGGAATGCGGAGGTAAAACGAAAATTCCAGAGCCGCTAATTATTAAAGGCAAAACAATTAAACTATCGTTACTTGATCGGTCTAATTTGTTTTATGGGGCCAACAGACTTAGCTCTAAAAGATCATTTGGTTTTGGCCATATCATTCCCAATGTATGGCGAACTCTTTCTCAATGTTTTTGCCTCCGCCAGCCGCCTACTACTTATGACGTTGTGTCGAGCGAAACCAGTGAATCGGTCATAATAAATTAAACCGATTTCGTTGTTATAAACAAAGTCATTGTTTTATTTTCGTCGATTTGTGTTGTTTTCGTTTCGTGAATATCTCGTTAGGAGAGTACGTGGTCTTTCACCAGTAAGTATATGTTAAATGTTTTTCAGAAAAAAATACACATATAAACACATATTATTTGCATTTCTTTAAACTTCACTGAAAAACGCTGAAATAAAATTGATGTTTTCAAGAATAATGCTGAAATAAATCAATTCTCACGCTCTCGGCACATTTCAACACTCTCTTTTCTTATTGAAAAAATGGCACAAACATTAAAACAAAACTGTTTCCTTGGTTCTAGAGGTCGCTGGTTCGACGCCCGACGTGGGTAAATAAATAAAATATTGGTAATTTAGAATTTAAATAACAAACCTGTGAGTAATTTCGCATACAGATTGATGTTCGTTCCAGATCTAATATTCTCTGGGAAGTATCAGTAAGGTATTACTATTAAAAATTCAAATATTGCATGGATTGACTTCAGACGTGTTTTACTGATTCCATGTACTCATTTTACTGATCTCCCGAACAGCTGATCCCTCTGCCAGCTGATCTCCTTGCCAGTTGGTCTGCCAGAGGATTATTTCTACTGTGCTTGCTTTCTGATAACGTATGAAGAGATGGATTGTAAAAACCACATTGAATTCAAAATGGATTGTAAGAACCACATCGAATTCAACATGGATTGTAGGAATCGCATTGAATTCAACATGGATTGTCGGAACCACATTGAATTCAACATGGATTGTAGGAACCACACAGATTTCAAGATGGATTGTAGGAACCACATTGAACAAGATATAATGTAATAGAATGAAAGTTATAATAAATTCAATTTTTTATGAGAAAAACTCTCTTTTTATAACTTTTGAAGGTTATTCCCATCAACGTAATATATCATTGAAGAAGAAGATAACACTTATAATATAAATGAAAATATGAAAGAAAATAAGACACAGAAAAATAGAAAAAGACAATGGTCGCAACTGGGACTCGAACCCAGACCTCACGTCCCAGTTAGACGAGATGTCTGGGTTCGAGTCCCAGTTGCGACCATTGTCTTTTTCTATTTTTCTGTGTCTTGTTTTCTTTTATATTTTCATTTAGATTATAAGTGTTATCTACTTATTCAATGATATAATAAATTAGTCATTTGTTAACTTTAGTATACAAAGTACTAAAAATATATATATAATACATTATATTAAATGTTAAGTTGTGTTGGGTGTTAAGGGACGTACTTGAATTTATTTGGAGTAAAAAATGTAAATGAAATTTTGGTTTCCGGTGACTCAAAGTTTTATTTTCAACTTAACCATAAAAATTCAGTACGTATAGGACAGTATGGGTCGGGGTGAGGGGTTGGGCGGTTACTCGGCTGAGTGGCCAGTCGATGTCATGCCATGTCGAAGAAAAGAAATTGTTTGGTTTTGAAGAAAAAAAAATCACCGGAGACCAAAATTTTATTAACATTTTTTTACTCCAAAAATGCCAGGAATCACTGGTTAAAGTAAGTCGAGTACGTCCCTTAACATCTGTTATTGTATTTAGGAAAGTATAGCGTATTTTCCCTGAGCTGACTGTAGTACATATAGGTATGACGCTTTTTGTTAATAGGCGGTAAAACATCTCTGCATTTTCCTTCAGGGACACGGTATTATTGTAGGCTAAAATATTTGTCATATATCATACAACATATAATGAATTGGTCCTCAAGGCCACATGGGCCATTAAGATCAAACAATACGTGAAATCCTATTTAGATTAATTAATCTTTACGACGAATCGGTTTACATTATGAACATCAAAAAATATTGTACGGATAAATTGATGCTTTTACCAGATTTTCTATGTATTGGAATTACAATAAAATTATTATTTACACAAAAAAGTTTTTTCTTGACTTAACTATGAAGTATTACAAACATTTTTTTTAAAATACCCCTCTATGGCTAAGACTATTTTTGAGGTTTTGTATGTTCTAACTTTTTCATTCTTATAAAATTATGAACAAAATAAATAAAAAAAACTTTTTCGCTTACTTGCCTCGTGCAAATAAGACGCTCGATTTTAAATTTTGAAGGCATGAGGATTGAAATATTTCTAGCGTTTCTATTCCTAAGTTGCACATAACACCTAGATCAAAAAGTTTTAAGACTTCATTCGTAAAATCGAAAATACAAGTTTATTCATAAAAATGATATGGTTGACTTCGAAGTACTCCCTGTCAACTGCAACGCATTATCCAGCGTTTGATCTAATCCTCGAAACACCGCTGGTACTCAATTTTCATTATTTTCATCAGAGCCGTTTTCGATTTTTTTTATGACATTCTCTCGGATGCTGTTTACGGGTGTGAAGCGGTTTTTTAAGTCGGTTGAACGGGAAAAAGTCGTAGAAAGCCAGATTAGGTGAATTCGAAGGCTGCTGGATAGGATTCGTGCTATTTTTGGTCGAAAACTCACGGACGAGGATCGCATTGTGCGACGGTGCGTTATTGTGGTGCAAAATTGATGCCATTTTCAGGTTTGTAAAAAATCGAGAACACGCACAAAGGTAGAGGTACCCAGTATAGCGTAACTTTTACAAACGTCAAGCTTTGACGCTGGAATTTAGAGGGAAGTGTCATGACAGATGTGGTAATCTAACAAAAAAAATAAATCGGGTGATTGACAGCGTCACGCGGCGGCCGGTCCTACAACCTTTTGATCAAGCTGGATGTACACTTAATGGGCATGCAGATATAAGAATCCATTTAGAATTTTGTTATATGGCCGTATAAAATTATATCTGCACCAGAACAGAAGATCAACAGAAATAATCCTTCACTTCACCTATGTTTTCACCACAATCTCCAAACAGGGCTGCCCATGTTTCGCTGATTCCGAGAAGTTGGGACTCTTGTGCGGTAGATAAAAAACTGGGATAGAGAAGAAGTGAGATGATGAATTGTCGCGTCTTTCTTGACAGTAGTTGACGTGTGAATTCGGTGCTAAGTTCAGTGCTGAGCGCGAACCAGGATTAATGGCCCGGCGTATTTCGGGAGATTTGACGTGACGTGTGGCGTCTACAGTCTACAGTTCTAGAGTATGTATTATGAACCGCAGTGATGCGCAACCCGCGGCCCGATTTTCTAAATAAAGTATCAAAAAGTTTGCCAGCATTCCTGAGAAATTTCTCAAAATAAAAAGAAAGCTAACTGGGAGACGTGCTTTCAGATAAAGAGCAATATTTGTACGTTTATTATATGTGGAGATTTTAATACTAAATTATTTGGTAACTCTTAGGATTTAAGATTTAGATAAGTGTCTTTTTGATTTTTTACTGTACTGCGGTAAGCCCCAGCATTCCAACAGAAGTTATGCCCTGTGTTAACTAAGTATTGTAAAGTTTGCACAACTTTTGGTTTCTAGGCTAACGGCCGTTGCGGAACGAAAATTTTTGGCTCAACACTCCTCAAATACACAATACGCCATTCCCAACGCAATTCTCCGACCAATTGGAGAATCGAGCGTTACTAAACAAATCACTTGCTGATCGGACTCAGATTGATCGATTGAAAAATTGGGAACAACGGTCGTAAATTTATTCTTTGCCTCAAGGAAGTCCATATATGAAGCACAAACTTCGGATATGTTCTTTGTCTGAGTCTGATGATGTTTTCTGAATCTCCTTTCTCCAGAGGACTTTTTCTGAATACCCTTCTAGCATTTTTACATAGTTAGTTCGGTGCGGAGTCCATTCACTACTAGTATACTCCAGCTTACTTTTTATAATGCCATGGTTATCATTGCATCTGGTTCATTAATGTGTTTAGAAGGTCTGATGATAATCCATCTTCAAGCTTTGACTTGTAGTCTTCTATATGTTCTTTATATTATAATTTGTCAATAATCTTCATTTACATGTACTTTCCTTTCATTGTCATCTCTTTTCTTTATTCGTGTTATTGTTACGTTGCTAATGGACTATTTGTCCGTAAATAAATAAATAAATGATAAAATCAAGGAGTTGATGATAACGCAAGCTAGAGTGAGCTATGATGTGTGGTCCGAGAGTTAGTTTGGAATCAAGATGTTATTGACTCGGTAATATTTGCCGTTTCTTGCACACATCAAGTTTGGTATTAGAAGTCCATTGTGAGCTGCAAGCCTCGCTTCATTTGACAACTATAAAAGTTTGTTCATCACTGTCCATCAGTATCCTATGCCTATCCATACAACAAGATATACGAAGTCACTAATTTATTTTAGTTTATATTGTATCGCATTTTAACTGGCGAACGCTGATCGGTCGTGGGTCTCGCGTTCCGCTCAATTGATTTCCCCAGTCGAGCGGATAGTCTCCCGGCTGCGGACGAATGGCGCCTGATGCCTTGTACCTCGCCTCATCATGCCTGATCGACAGTGATCATATGTCGCATGTCGCGGGACCTCCGTCCATCACTGATCGCTTCCATCACTCTCGTTCACGGAGATGATCGCGTAGGTGGGTAGAGTAGTTCTCAATTTAATGTCTAATGTCTCAATCAATATTGGCATGGCGAGGTCGCACGCTGTCCAATGTGTGTTATTTAGCTATTCATATTAGTTTTGCTGAAAGTATTACATTTACATTTATGCAGCTATTTAGATCAACAGAGAGCTATAAAAGTAATGGCAGCAATTTCCGAAAGCTTTTTGTGGCTTTGTCTACTTTTAAATGATTTTTTTTAATTTTTTTTTTATTTTTTATTCTTCATTTTAATCACCCGCTAAACTGCCAAGGCAGTTTGTCAGCAGGTCAATTTGACAATATTAATAAAACACTAAAACATAAAATATTATAAGAAAACACAATAGCAAAATAGTTCCAGAAGAATAACTTATAAGTACCTACAATACAAAAGCATAAAATATACAGACAGACAGATATAACACAGGTAAATTACTGATAGATTAAATTAATTATAGATAGTATTTTTACATAAGATTACAAACAATATCAGTACAAAAAGTTTTGACCCATTAGCCATTTTTTAATTTTTCTTTTGAGATCAGTGGGGCAATTGGATTCGATTTTGAAATTCATCGGCATCTTATTAAATATGGTGGGGACAAGATAAGTGAATGTCCGTTGGCCGTATTTATTTATAATTTTCGGAACGGACAAACCCTCATTTTTACTAAATCTAGTGCCATGTTCATGATCTACTTTTTCTTTGTAAATTGAGTCCGACAATAGGTTTTGGCATACAATTTTAAACCATAATATTCCTCGTACCTTCCTATTATTTTGAACAATAACAAGATACTAGCTAAAGTTCCCGGCGTTGCCCGGTCTTTTTTCCGCTTTAAGGGGTTGGAAAAGGTGTTGTCGGCATTTTGTTTTGCAAGTAGCAAAATTTTGAAATGACATCAATCTCGGAAAAAAAGCTTTGTATAAAAACAAACCCACAGACACTCTTCTTTATGAATTATGCTAGAAATCCCGAAAAAGCTCGGGCTTTACGCAGATTAAAAAAAAAATTAGATATAGAAAGAAAATTTTCTCTTATTTTGGACGACTAGGGTGCAAAAGTATCAAAATTATGCTTTAAGGGGTGAGAAAAAGGGATGGGGTAGTTTTTCGATATCCCATATAGGCAACGACCTTCCTTCTGTTTTGAAGGTCAAGTGTACAAAAATTCATCAATCTTGGAATAAAACTTTAGATTTGTTTTAAAAAAACAAACCCAAACCGGGACTCTTTTAATACAGAGTATTAAGAGACGTACTGGACTTTTCAACCAGTGACTCCTGACATTATTTGGAGTAAAAAGTTGAAAATGAAATTTTGGTCTCCGGTGACATTTTCGATGGTTTTTTTGAGCTAAAATCTAGATAATCAGTAGGACAGTTAGGGTAGATCGATGTGATTGGGCGGTTACTCGGATGAGTGACCAGTGACTACATGTGCAGGAATTTAAAAAATTGTTTTTGTAAAAATAAAACATAAAGTCAAAACACGAAAGAAAAGTAAATTGCATCTGTACACCTCCGTCTTGAGGTCGTTTCTGTGGTCCGATTAAATTATAATCGTTGTAATTCACAACAATTTATGTAAATGTTGGACAATCTTCCATCGACTATCCAAACACGTCAATCAACGCGCGGGGTTCGCATTGGGTCACATTTGTGAGCGGAACCTTTACCCTCTTCAATTCTACAACTCTGGGGAGTCCCATTTTCATCCACGAGAAACTGAGAACTTTTCGATTAGACGTGATTGTTAAATTGTTTATGCAATCAGTGTAAATTACCTATACGCATAATTGAACCCTAGGACCCTCAGACGAGATTAACCGAGTCATGTCATGTTATGACAGTTATAATTCAGATAACTGTCAAAACATGACATGACTCATGTTATGACGGTTATCTGAATAACTGCCTCAGTAACAAATATTATGATTTAAATCATAATGAGTTCATCGCCTCAGTATTTGTGTGTACGAGCTCTATCATATAAGCACCTAAGACCCTAGCTATAGCATTCACAGGAGGGGTGGGGGGTTTGAAATTGGGGGGGGGATTGGAAAATTTATTAGAAAGTTATGTGGGACGTCTACTTACCACAACTTATTATTTACATCACATCGATAAAAGAGATGGTCCAAATAATGTTTATTTTCCAGGAATGTAATCTCCGTTCTCTTTTTTTCCTAACACTAAGACCTATGGGGGGGGGGGGGGGGGTTAGGGGTTAATAATAGATTTCACATCATAAGATAATGTTCAAGGATAAACATGATTATAAAAAGAGAAACAACATAATAAAAATGAGAAATTAACACACAGCAGGGGTAGAAGGTTCATAATTAACAATTTGTTAATTAATTTTTAATTAGTTTAATTTTTATATTACGCATTTGATAAATTGACCTGAGGACAAAAGGAAAATATCAGCGTCAGAAAAAATATTATTGTATTTTGTAAATATAAGTATCTTTTTCAAAATTGGAACTGATTGTACGAAGAATCTAGATAAGCGATAAGTACCTGCTTAATATACGGTATTAGAAAGAGAAACACCACGCTTTATATTAAAATCTAAAAATTAACCATTAAAGAAGTAAAATGTACACCTTTATGAAACCAAAGTTTCGGGTCGCAAATTGAAAGAAATTTATGAAAAATTTGTACACCTTTATGAAACCAAAGTTTTACAGAAAAGTGAGGTGATTAAAACGTTTATAATTCATTTGTCTAATAAAATATGTTTGTGTTTTTATTTATTTTTTGTTATTAACAATTTTAATTAGAAAAACTTAGGGTTAGCCATTTTTAAAACTTTTTTATGCTCATTTGCAAAAAAATATGCTTTGAAAATTACAAGCTTATTTCGATTTGTAAAATTTGAAAGCGTATTTTATCACCTTTCAAAAACAGTTCTTAGTTTTTGGATATGCTCAGAAATATTCCATTTATTTGGATTTTATTGCAAATCACAGGACTGAAAGGTTGATCTTGACAAGTCTTAGTAAGATTTCGTGATTCTTCAAGGATCTGCGCTAGTGACTGTTATAAATACCCAGTTCAGATAACCTGCCTCAATAACAAATATTATGATTCAAAACGGAATGAGTTCATCGCTGTAGATGTATTTATGTATATATACGAGCTCGTGTTTGTATACATTTATGTACAATGTACATTCACAAGTCAATTAGGATTAACCTAATATTTTCAAGTGATAGTTGAAGTAAAATTAGAGCATCTGCTTCGGTCGGCATCTCTCTACTTTCAGTGGGCTTATCTGGTGCCGACGCAGCGTGCAAGAAGCAAGAAGCACGCAGCTAGCAGCAGGCAATGGAAGTAGCAGACCAGACGACAGACAGAGACGTGAGCCAGATGGCCAAGGTCGGGCGGGCAGCGCACTGCGGACTAGGGACTGACTCACCGCCCGCTATCTAACTGGAGCAATGATCAGCTCTGGCGGGATGCGTGCTTTCTTCATTCCGTCGCACGTGGCGCGTGGCCTACTTTTTATATATTTTTTATATCACACCTCAATAGAGCCCCCCTGTCTGCACTGTTTACTGTATACAACCAATCGTCACACGGTTTGGCGATGTGAGGTGAAGTGGGTTAAGAATGACGTTGTGGGAAAGTTAACGCTAGTGAATTAAAGTCAATTAACTTTGTTTGCATCACTTTATTGGATACTCCTTTCACTCCTTCATCAATTCTTCTGCCGATTTGGGTTTGTCCCAATGCTCCCAATGTTAATCTGTTTTTAACTTTAGCATACGACTGTCTGGGTAAAGAGATCATTGCTCTTCAACATGTTGATTTTGTGTCTAATAAAGTGATTTGAATTAAATGAAACAATATTACTTTGTTTATATCAAAATGTTTTTTTTTATGTTAACGCCGACCGGTTTCGCAATAACCATACCTTCCTCAAGGACAAATGTATACTAACGTAATATTACAAAATTATGGGTGAACATATAATAGATGTTGAAGTGAGGGCGAAGCGTGAAAAGGGATTAGTGAAAAGTGGGGAGGAGGTAGAACAGACGGTGAATGAGATCATTATATATGATTTAAAAAGGGGCTGTAAGACAGAATTTTTTAAATTTCTAAGTCGCCTAAGTTATCTAAGCGTTTTCCTTTGTTATGTAATGTGTGGAACATTATTTATCCTGTTTTTTTTGTAACCATGTTTATTATTTCGAGTTTACTTAATTAATTTTGTCATTAAAGAGTAAAAAAATACTATATTCATTATATATACAGAAGAACTATTATTGGAAAAATTAATTCAAGTCTTGACCGATTTAAAGAGGGAGGAAAAACGGATTCAGCTCGCTTGTTTCCAATGACGGTTGCCACAAGAACGAGTTAAGACGACGTCAACTGTCAACGAATGTTCTAATCTTGTCGGTCGACTTAATTGCAGCACCTACGAGTAAATGCTGCGCTTAAATATTGCACCGGGGATCAATTCTACAGGTTTGTCGAACAGACTCATTGTATACTCATAAGTGCAAAACAGACTCAGCATAAAGATGAATCGTCCTCCTGCATTTTATTGTAAAGCGGAAAAATTTTGGTAGACACGCTTCTACCAAATATTTTTTTTTTACTTTGGAATGTTTATGGACAGTAATGAAATGCCTTAAAAACTTCTAAAACCTAGCTCCACAGACTGCACACTGCAGTGCACCTCGAGACAGTTATAATTTCGTTGGTCTGCAAATGCAGTCAGCCGCACAGTGGGGGTTAAACAAGCTATGGGTCAATGAATGATGAACGTTGAAGTATGGAGGTATGACTGCTTTCCTGTTCCGGGGATTTAGTTAGTGGGGTTGGTTGAAGGCCTTGAAGGTTAAAGGTAGAAGGGAGGTACTCACTTGTGCCCCAGCTCGTGGGTGATGGTGTGCGCGAGGGTGATTCCGTTGTCTTCGTTCACGGAGCAACTGCGATCCGGCAGACACATCCCCGCCACGTGCGCAACTCCCAGGGTGCTGAAACAATTTCATTCCGTCATTACAAAAATGTACATCATTCTTCTTACAAACATATCTATGAACATAAACTTTAACTGTCGAATGAAAAATCTAAAATTAATAAAGCTGTCCGACAAAAGATTAGTTAGTATCTGATGTCATTTTTCCTTTTAAAATCAATAATTCCCTTATTGACAGCCCTGCTTTATTGCAATTGATATCATTTCACGTACCAAATAGAGTCACACGAACTAAAAATATCTTTCACTGCAACAATACCAATTTCCTTTATGAACTCCCTTACACCACACATACATAGCTCAGGTAACCAATATGCAGAAGTAGTTGAGATATTTCCATCAGCACCGAAAGAACTTACAAAAAGCATTTCACATATTTTTTGAAAAGAGTCGTTAGTTTACATTTAGTTTTAAAAATTGCAAATTTTAGATAATTTAAAGCATACGTTTACACTGTAATTATTTTGTAATCTTTTTTATATTAAAAAATGTTTTATTCTGTGTTTAAAGGTATTTGTACCGTAAATAAATAAAAATATTTTTAGAAAAGTTATCAACCTATTCCAACGGCTGCGCCAATGTTATTTAGAAAAGGCTATCAAATTTTCTATTCCAATGGCTGCGCCAATGTTATTTAGTGTGCGAGAGGTAAGTAGGTAACTAGGTTCTGGAACAGTTATTTAATTTAACCCGCTGTTCTCTAAAATGTAGTTTATTGATTGATACACCTATTATAGGGACTTCTATTACATGGACATGATTTTAATAAGTGGAGCGTGAGTGCAAATGACACACATAGGCGCGTGCATAGTCAGTTTATACCTTCTAGCATTGAATATAGATCTAACGGTCAGAATTTCCATTCTCTCCTCCCCCCCAAAACTCAGTAATTTTTACCCATCAGAGCTCAGTAATTTTTTTTGGCCCACTAAACGATACTACGAACTACGAAACGAAACTACGTTACCCTGATCTAGCGTCTTTCTAGCCCCACAAAAATGTGAAGCGCCCTTCATGTGATTTTATCACAAAACGGCGCTTTGTTAAGATGACCATTTACACACCTTTTATCATTTTTAGCTAGGGGTCCATATAACTCTCGGGACAACGAAATATTTGTAATGAGCCACTGGTAAATAATGAATTTTGAGTAGCCAAATTAATCTGGCTATTGTAATATAAAAAAGATGAAAGCCTCTATTTTGCAAAGTACATACTACGAAAGCTCGGATATAAACAAAACGTAAATTATAAAATTAATGGTGAGTAAATTTCAACAGTTCTGAGAGAGAGCAATTAATATTTCATTGCATTTTCCATTTTTTCTTGTTGAAACTGGATTTAATTGGATCAGTTCATCTGCTTTCAAAAACTCAAGAGGAATGGCTGCGCGGTCTTTTCAATACAAAACTTAAATTGGGATTTTTTTTTTAAATCAAAAAGTACTGCGAATTTCTAGTACAGATGCAAGCTATTTTATTCAATTTTGTTTTAAATTGTAAAAAAAGGTGCTACTAAAGATTTTAATTTTTCTAGATTTTAGACGCAACTTTGACAATTATTTTGAATCAAAATAGAGGCGATTTTCGCTTTTGTCGCTAACGATTTTATTTTGAAGTAAAAAAGTCAATTTACTGTACAAATGTTCCATAAATTATCACAATACTGTCGGAGACCTTTGAGAAATCACGGGATAGTTTGAAAAATAATTGTTGACACATGAGTTTCCAATTTTGAAAACGACATAAGAATAATTTTATATTCTAGGTACTTTATCAATGTGAATTTTCGGTGACCGAAAAAATCAGAATGAAATCTACTAAAAACACCTCATTTGAAAAGTCATTAAAAGTGATGAAAAAAGTATAATTTTTTTTGATTAAATAGGTTTCGTTAGGTGAGGTTATGGGCTATTTATCAATTTTTTTTCATAGGTTATACTGACTTTTCAAAGAGGTTTTTGTTGAGTTGGCGTGAATCCGAATTATTCACACAAATCAGTTGTAATTTTGAAATGACACTTATTCCGAGTTCATTGAACCAGAGTTACAATCACAGACGCGCAGCTGAAATTAGGGAAGCGGGTATGGGTACCGCTGCCCACGGAACCATTTATTGGATAACCAACACCTCCGCCGTAGATCACTTTAAGTGGTTCTATTCGTTTGGTGACCTAGCAGGGGTTCCCGGTTCATGGGGTAAGGTTAGCCTAGGTCTTAGCGTCACATGCGAGATTGCCCGGCGGAGACTAGTTGAGGGATACCTTTTAGGGGTGGATTTAATTATAATTATCAAATATAAAAAAATTTCAGAAAATTATTTTAAATGTCAAACTGAAGTAATTTCGTCACAAAACAAGAGTGCGGATCTTTTTTAATGATTTTATTTGAACTAAAATTAAAATTCTGAAATGCAGGTTTCCCAAATAATTTATTGATTTATTTTACTGCATGATTATATGATTTGCAATATATGTTTTATAATACAAAATTTTGTTTGAAAATTTAACAAATCTGCCAACGACCTACGGCAAAACCTTATTGTACTAAAAATAAACATATTTTCTCAAAATTAAAAAAATAGTTTCACTAGATAAAAGAACAGTCTTCCGTAATCAATTTATAATTTTTTGTGGAGAAGAGTCATTACGTCTAAAAGAGTTGATTTAAAAATGACATATTTCCGGGTTTATCTGTTTATTCCCTCTTAACCAAAACAAATTGTCTGTCATCTTTATAACTAAGATACAATTATTATCAATCCTTCAATTATAATATTCCGTGATTTTTCATGGGTCTGAGCTAGCTTTTAATGATGGCAATGTAATCGTAATCAATCACAATCGAAATCGGTATATTTAAAAATTGAACGAATAGATGCATCACCAGTCCAGACATTACCCAAACATACGGGCAGATATAATAACATGAATCGGTCTCTCCTCACGTAAATAGATGGGCTATAAAAAATATTACATCGAAGTTTGTGCCATTTTAATGTTCTGCAAAAAAGTATTGACCCAAATTGATTTATTCAGAAAGCACACAAACACACACATACGCACATCAGCCGTGTTAACAAGAATCCATCCTTCAGTCGGTTTGCATTAGTATAATTTAAATTATTTCCGTTGCAGAAAACCATCGTGATTTCGCGAAATTAATTACGTTGCTATGTTTGTTCGAAACTTTGACATGGATATTGGACATCATAGTTACAACGGATATTATTTATTTAATTCAAGGAAACACGTTGAAAAGATGGCAGATAACTGCATAGTATGTTGGGTGGATATCAGCGACACGTAAAAATATCTAGCGGAAGATCTTTGATATGGAAAATCGGTGGAAAGTCCACCCATGCAACTCAACTTGGGAGATCATTTATTTGATAACCAACACCCTGCCATAGGTCACCCAAGATGTTCGCTACGTTTGGGTGCCCTTGTGGTGTGAGGCTTGTCTAAGTCTTGACGGCTAACGCTGCTGCGTGTAAGGCCGGATCGGGAGAGACCTTTTGATTGAGACACAACCTAGACTTTTCTAGTCGGACTCTCTCGGCTTGCCGCCTTGAAATTCCCAGAACTTCCTCTCCTTTCTTTCCCTAAAAAGAACCTTCACACAGCATCCCCAAAGATGACATAGGCCCGCAGGGATATTTATTCCTCAGGACCTCCTGAGCATAGTTAATTTAAAAAAGGTTGTGTTTATTTAAATGATTTCAAACTAGAACAAAGATTAGGATGAATAAGAGAAAAAAATCCGTAACGTGCGCAATTTGGCAGAACAGGTAAAATAGTGCAATTAGAAATTAAAGGGTAGGCAAATACAGGATGAAAAGCCACACCTTCTTGACGCACACTCCTTGCTTTATTCGACATACTCTTACATCATTCTGACCCTTGACATGACTTATCAGACATTTAGCTTTTCCAGGGTATCCCCAATTTTTCTATGCTCGTTATACACTCTCTTGAGACTCTCCTTCCAGCCATTAGCTGTTTATGTCAAAATTATTTAAGGTTCCCTTCATTTTGCTCGTTATCCATAAATCTGACAAGATTTATTATCGGATTTCCTCATTCCTAATAATGTCATGCACGACGTATCGCAATGACCGTAATTAAATCCTTAATAGCTTGACAAGGCAGTGATAGAGAATAAGTTGGATTAAATTAGGACTTCGATATTTTTTACAAAATTTTTAGTTTTAGCAGCGTACCCCCTAGTGGGCGCAATGACCTTAAAGTCGTGTAGTATATTGTTAAGCAGTTTTTATCTGTAGCTAATTTACTCATACTACCCAGCATGGGGTACAAGTTGGTATTGTTCTATCAGAACATTGGATTTTTTTATCATTGTGCTTTTGCTACGAGAGTTTTGAATCCAGAGTGACCACTTTTAGATTTATTAAATTTACCCAAAGAGATTTGTACCTATTACTATATATCAATTGAACCCATGAACGAGCCTTGTGGGACCCCTGCATTAAGATGGATAGGTATTGTAAATGAATGTGATGGACTGAGACAGCCTATACTTACGGCGAGCTATATTCATGACACAATTACAAATCTTTGTTATTATCAGAACTACCTTCTGATATGAATAAAATAGCGCTAAATTGATACGTGTGAAGACACTGGAAGGAAGTCGGCACGTGATGCTGACTCGAGGTCCTGAGAAAAAGTGATTTGTGTCAAGATCGTGCGACAAGCACTATGCACGTAGGTAGACAAATTTAATATGGCGGTACTTTTAGTGTGGTCAGCAATATAATTAGAAACTTTTTGATCACTAAGATCCCAAGAGTTTATAAAATAAGCTGTTGCATTGAAATCTATCGAAAGCTTCATCGAAATGCGAACGTAATCCTAAGCATCTACCTAGTTAAAATACAGATGAAATGACATCTTCGAAACCCACACTGGGATTACCTGCATATTTATTCCTGCAACTTGGGACTTGTAAGGGAGCAGGCTAATTGGACTTATTTTCAGCTAGAACCATCTGGCTAGGACAGAAGGATCTGTGCCTAGTTTGAGATAAGAATTACACATGACTGACGCTGTCTGGAGTGGGAACTTTTTTTTATAAGCTTCCAATCTTATTTTTTATTCGTTTAAACACAAAAATGATTTTAGTAGTCCTCCTCACTACGGGTTTCTGTGCAGAGGTGAAGTGGTTTTATTTAAATCTGTTTGTTTCAACTCCTATGACTTTTTTCAAAATGTTGTACATTTCTTCTCGTGTAATTTCTTTCTTTGGTTTGATTTTGTTTTTTGAAATCAACGAAATGAATTATAAGCTTAGTGGAGAGGTCATTTTAGTTCCTTTATCCATATTTGGGTATATTCATAATGTCATTCTGGTTAGCACATTGTGAAAATGTGTTTTCTTATTATTATTTTTTAAATGTTTGATTAAAACATTCTAAGCATAGATATTTTGAATTTTTTTTTACATTAACTCCACACAGGAGGTCCTGAGGAAAATAATTTCCCTCAGGGCCTATGTCAACTGGGATGCTGAGTGGAGGGGCTTTTTGAGGAGAGGAAGGAATGAACATTGGTCTTGAAGAGAGACCCATGTTGTAGGAGGGAGGAAACACAGATGCCGGCAAATCGTTCCATAGCCGAGCTGTTGAACTCAAAAACGACCCGTTCTCGTGTGACAAATGTCAACCGTGTACATATGTTGGGCGCGCGTTTTGCGTGTCTCCCGACTATGCACCGGTGCCGAAGGGATCAATGACGCTAGTTCCTCAGAGCATCTTTCATTGAAATACCGGTAGAACATGGATAGCATTCCCACCGACGCCTGTGCTCTAAAGAATGCAATCCGTTCGTTAAGATAGGAGAATCTATCAAACGGACCGCCCGTTTCTGCACAGAGTCGAGGGTATTTTTCAAGTATTTTGGAGCTCCAGACCAGAGGTGGCTGCCAAATTCAACCGTGGGTTGATTGTGACTGATTGTGACTGCAAAAGACTTGTAGATTTCTTTTGCTGTCGTCCTCATAGAAGATTATAGGATGGTCTCTTTAACATCCTTTTGGGTTTTTTATAGTTGTTTGTGTGATTAGAGGTCGCTAATCCCGATCCAGGTAAACCTACCATTTCGAGATGAGGGTGGCATATAACGCAGTCTTTGAGAATTTCTTTAAAGGAACGAATTTTCTGAAATGTACCACCGGTTAAGAATTCATGACTTTGAGTTCGGTAATAAAAAGTGACATGTTCTGATGTTATGAATTTCGATATAAATCGACGCTGAATTCTCAGAAAAACAATATTCCACCAGAGAACCGAACGTAAAACCAAAGTCGTAATAAGAAAGAATTAACGAAATCAGTAATACTTGGGTTTACGCTTCGGAGAAGGAAGGCAAGTAAAATAAACGGCTCATTTTACATTTGCGTGGCGAGAATTAACACAGGAATGCACATTTATCATGGAAATTGCGGCTTTAACGCTTTAGAAGATGAGGTGTTCATGTGTTCAACCCATATTGGTGATCAAAGCCCACCTTGGTGATCAAGCATTCTGTAAATGGGCCTCCCCACTAGCAATCAAATTATTGTATTTTTTTTGTATGGCGTAGCATTAAGATTTCAAAACGTTCAATTAAAGATTTAAAAGGTATATAATCGTACAAATCTCAAAAGGCAATCCTGATACCCGTAAGGAAAACATTTTCTTTCCATTTACATGTTTCATTTTCGAAACTTACATATAGAATGTAGATTCACAACAATATTATAATTGCGCTGTATATTATAATAAATTGTGGGATTGAAAATAAATTGCACGTTAACCCAATAGCTTTAGTAAGTTAGGTTTGTTGACTTTACACGTCAACTATCTAACCCTAAAAAATTTAAATAAAAAAAATCACATTTCAAATACAGAAATAAAACAATTTTCATGATTTAAAATAATTAAAACAAACACTTTGTATTT
Organism: Glyphotaelius pellucidus; assembly: GCA_936435175.1. Lineage (NCBI taxonomy): Eukaryota > Metazoa > Arthropoda > Insecta > Trichoptera > Limnephilidae > Glyphotaelius > Glyphotaelius pellucidus. Next base: position 37,470,247 of record OW386546.1, read on the forward strand.
AAACCACGAATTTATTATTATTATTCATATATCTACCGGTTTCGCTTCGACCAAACTTCAGGGACAGGATATAATAATAACTTTTGATAATAATATATATAATAATAATTTTTATGAAATAAAACAATTACTTTGTTTATAACCACGATTTATTAATATTTTTTTTTAATACCGACCGGTTTCGCTTGCCAGAAGCAACACCTGAATCAGTTTAATTTTACACCCTGATAATGTTTGTGTAAGCGAAACCGGTCGGTACTAAAATTAAACAAAAAACATCGTGATTATAAACAAAGTAATTATTTTATTTCATTAAATATGTCAAACCACAAAGTGACAATTAAATTAAAAAAAAAAAAAATCAAAAATAAATATGTATAAAATAAAATAAAAAATATTTTTTTGTTTAAAAAAATATAAACGTGTCTTTACCACTTTATTTATTTATTAATAAACGCCCTTTTTCGGGGCTTTTACATATATAGCATAGTAAGAAAAATACATATTTATTGTACATAACTGAACTGCCTCAATAACAATATTTTATATTTATTCAAAGATAAATTGAAGATGTCCACTGACTTGGTATAATTGTTTCCCTCCATTAGTATTCTGGGCAAAGAGAAATACATATGGTAGTTAGTCCCAGAATTTTTGCACTGAAATAAATCCTGACTTCTAGTAAAGTAAACTTGTCTGATTTCTTGACACAATCAGTTCTAATTTTGAAAATGATGCTTAAATTCAAAACAAATTCGAGTTCATTGAACCAGAGTTACAATCTTCTACTTGCAATTGTTTCATAGTGCTATACACAAACGAAGTATTGAATTCCTAATCTAATAACGAAGTGTCGCGGAATCTGCCTCCTGGGGACCGAAGAGGTGTTGTGTTTTCACCTAATCCAACCAAGTTGGGCGGGTGTCGGGCAGTGACTTGCATATTGCTGTGATGTATGGACCAAAAGAGCGACCGCCGCCCGCCCGTGAAAAAAATAAATCTGAAAAAGGCTGGACGGTGACAAGGTAAGACAAGCCTTGATCGGGTCACATTTAGATTTCGTTGAATTTAGATAATATGTAGATACGGGACAGGACACCGCGTGGAAGAAGAAATAACGACCTCTATTTATTTCTTTTTCATTTCGTACTACATTGTTTATTAGCGACCGTAATTAAATAAACGTTTCGGAACACTAACACAAAATATTATGTTGTTTGGCTTTTGCGGTAAGCAATCAAGCCGTGTTGCGCATCCTTCTACTTTTCAAGCTAACGTTTTATACAACCTTCCTTATTGTTGATGGTGGGAGTTCGGAACTATCAGCGTCAATACGATATTGAATAAATCCGTCTGTTATAAATATTTACTAGCACGGTCAACAATTGATAAGATATATTTCGACCAAAGATTGATAAATTTTAGCCCAGCCCCCGTACATGCATTTATTTGGATAATGTCGTTCGTTATGCAAAATTACTGGCTTATTAATGAACGGAGTTCAACTAACGAAGCTCGTAGAGTTGAAAAAAGCCAAATACGCGATCCATAGATTTAAATACAGAGAAACAAAAATGGATGAAATATGACTAAACTATGAATTTGTAAATGCGAACTGTCAATGTACGTTTAGGTTATTATTTCAAATCAACATTGCCAATTTAATATTTCTATTTTTGAAACTGATAATTCATGGTGGAATTCCATTATAATATATTATAATAAAAACAAATATAAAACTTTTTTCCACTTTAAGTTTAATGACCGTAACCGGTTTCAGCTCGCTAGAGCCATCTTCAGACTGGTACAAAATATTCTTAATCTACGGTTTATATACATAACATTTGAGGGAGGGGAAGCGGGGTGGTCTTAAGGGTTTTAATCAATTATACTAATTACATTTGTTACTAAGTAGTTTTAGACTGTTGAATTTCTAAATATTTTGGTTATTCCAGTGGGCTAATTACCTTGGGTTTGTAGCTCACTTCAATATTGTTTAGGAAAAACCTTACAAGTGGTATGAATTATTAAAGACCTAATTTTATTATCAAATCGTTATTACATTTATGATGCATGGGATTTTTTTAATAGCTTTTTGAAGGGATACATGTTTACATTGGAGTAGGAATGGTCATTTTATTAGCTAAATACATATTTTAATTTCGAAATTATTATGAAAATTACAATGGATACAAAAGTGGAGACTTAGCAAATGACTCTAATTGTTTATTCATTACAAATTTATGGTCTATTTTTTTAGTTAAGCGGGAAATTTCTAAAGATTCTAGTCTATCTAGCTTATGGCCTTTATTACAAGTGTGGAGGACTTTAATATCTCTGTCTTTATCAAACGAGTGATTTTTTTCTAGTAAATGTGATGCTACATTTGATAATTCGCCTTTGTCATTTACCCAGTTTGTAAAGTGTTCTTTGATTCTGGTTTTGAATGACCTTCCAGTTTGGCCTATGACGGGCAGTTGGCGCAGTTCACTTGGTAAACTCCCGAGTTTTCAAGTTTTTCTCTCTTGTCTTTATTGTTGATTAAAATTCTTCCCAGAGAATTCACATTATAAAAAGCTGTTTTGAATTTATCATTATTAGTTAATCTGGATATTTTTGTCGATATTTCGCCAATATAAGGGATTTTAATCCATTGTTTAGAAGGTCATTCAAAACCAGAATCAAAGAACACTTTACAAACTGGGTAAATGACAAAGGCGAATTATCAAATGTAGCATCACATTTACTAGAAAAAAATCACTCGTTTGATAAAGACAGAGATATTAAAGTCCTCCACACTTGTAATAAAGGCCATAAGCTAGATAGACTAGAATCTTTAGAAATTTCCCGCTTAACTAAAAAAATAGACCATAAATTTGTAATGAATAAACAATTAGAGTCATTTGCTAAGTCTCCACTTTTGTATCCATTGTAATTTTCATAATAATTTCGAAATTAAAATATGTATTTAGCTAATAAAATGACCATTCCTACTCCAATGTAAACATGTATCCCTTCAAAAAGCTATTAAAAAAATCCCATGCATCATAAATGTAATAACGATTTGATAATAAAATTAGGTCTTTAATAATTCATACCACTTGTAAGGTTTTTCCTAAACAATATTGAAGTGAGCTACAAACCCAAGGTAATTAGCCCACTGGAATAACCAAAATATTTAGAAATTCAACAGTCTAAAACTACTTAGTAACAAATGTAATTAGTATAATTGATTAAAACCCTTAAGACCACCCCGCTTCCCCTCCCTCAAATGTTATGTATATAAACCGTAGATTAAGAATATTTTGTACCAGTCTGAAGATGGCTCTAGCGAGCTGAAACCGGTTACGGTCATTAAACTTAAAGTGGAAAAAAGTTTTATATTTGTTTTTATTATAATATATTGCCAATTTATTGATACTTTTATGTAAATGTTTGGCTTTTGACATTTCGGAGTGACAGTTTATAGAAAATACCTCCCGTGACGCCAGAGTATATCGAATTCTTATTTTTTCTGTGTCAATATCGGTTCGGCTGTCAACGGTGAAACCATGCTTGGGACATCGATATAAAGTCATCGGAAATTGCGCCTATCGATCCAACATTGCAAAGTTATCGATTTCGCTGTGCTAGAGCTCCTGGGATTTTGGTGTGGATAGATGTCGGTGGCGGTGGTTCGCATTGGGAACAATGACTTCCAGGGCGTGGGCTCGCTAACGGAGCGGAATGAATATTCCAAATAATGGTCGATCATAAATATTGGCCCGTTGCCAAGTAGGCTCGGCCAGATCCCAGATCCAAAGCTTTCGCACACTCCCACACACTTACACCCGACCGTTTTACAGCTGCTCGCACTTTGATACTCGCATACGTTAAAACCCTTTCTCGTAACGTTGTAAAATAATTACACGACTCGTCCAAATAGGTACCGTTCACCCAATCAGTAAAGTGCTCACGTTTGTATAATATGATCAATGCATTCTCGGTAATTGTATGGCGTGTATTACTTAGAGGCTCTTATACATGCAAATTAATCCAAAATAATAGCTTGACATCTGAATTATAATGCGGGATTAGCATTTTGCATATGCATACGTTCATATCCGTGTCCATACAGACAGGCGGAAATGAAAACAACTCTGCTTTGGTTATGCAAATACCAAAGACAACGATCATTGGAAGAGTCCAAACAGTCGAAGGAGAACCGTGCAAAGACGGAGGGATTGACCGCACCAGATTAACAACTGAGAATAGTTTTTATTTTTTATTAACAACTATTAAATTAAATTTGCGCATTATAATATCACAGTCCTGCTCACAAGGGATTCCTGTGACGGACTGTGGGTTGGTTGATGCATAACATGGTCTCACTGGTGACTGGCGATGTCATACGTCGAGGTGGTCCTAGATGACCTGCAGTTAATAAACACGAAGATGAGAAAATAAACTAAAATGACAATGAAGAAAACGACAATCATGAAGATGAGGTCAACAAACGTGAAAAGAAAGTCATAAAAAAATAACATTGCGGTCCACCTCGAAACAGTAATCCCTAGCCAGCAAGACTGTAGGTTGTTATTTTTATATGATTTCTTCTTCATGTTTGAAGACCTCATCTTTATGATTGTTAATTTCCTCAATGTCATTTTAGTTAATTTCCTCATCTTGACGTTGATGACTGCGTTTGACGATTTTCTTATTTTCATGTCTGTTGACTGGGTTTGATGATTTCCTAATCTTCATGTTTGTTGACTATGTTTGATGATTTCCTCATCTTCATGTTTGTTGAGTGCAGGTCAACTGAGACCACCTTGATATATGACATCGCCTGTCACCAGTGAGAATTGGAACATGTTATGCATCATCCAACCCACAAATTGGGAAACGAAGATAATTGCATTTTAATATTTTCGGAAATAAAAAAAAAAATTACGCCACTGTGCTAAATGGTAGTAGTAGATTTTTAAAAATGTTACAATAAAGAAGCATTATTTATTGTATGCAATATTCATTCATAATTTCGTCAATGAGTTTTATAAGCTAGATGGTTTTAGCAAATTAAAAAAAAATTACATTTTTTCAAAGCTTTTGTATGCCTTGTTAAAGAAGTAACAAAGAAGACCACCATTCAGCATTAAAACTTTTCTTGAAATGGATTTAGCCGTGTTCGGTGACCAGATCTGTATAGTATACCCCCACCTTCCTCTTCCTCATTTACTTCCCCTCTACACTACCTTCAGCTTACAAAATATCCCAATTGGGGATGCCATAGTCTCATCGGCCAAAGACGGTAGAGCGCAGTACGACGGTATTAATAATAAAAAAAATGTTCCAAGTTTGCTTTTATTGTGTATTGGATTGAGTTGAGTGACACGAATATCCTGTAACATTGCATATCTAGAGGAACTCCAATTATTTTTATTATATAGTCAAATTCTATCCGTAACAAACAGAGCATAAATTCGCTAATAAAAATCTTTATTTTTTATTGGCGATATTCCAGCACTTTGTGTGGAAAGTCTCAATCAATATTACAATCAATAAAATTCGTGTGTTTTGAGCGCTCCTTTTCGTGACGGGCTTTTCGCTGTTATCAAAAATACTAATTTCGGTTGTGTGTGTGATATTAACTGTGGTTCAATGAACTCAGATTTTCATCAATTTAAGTATCATTTTCAAAATTGAAACTGATTGCGTCAAAAATTCAGAGAAGCGATAAATTACCTGCCTGTAATATAATTAACATATTTATATATTTTTTTAAACTGGCAAATTCAAAGATGGAACTGATGTGTCAAGAAGTCAGCCATGCGATTAAGTAGGTACCTACCTATTTTTTTACCAGAAAGTTTTTTAATTCTATATTATTTCTTTAGGTTAAATTTCTTAGGATTGGTGTTGACAAGTAAAGTCAGATTTCGTGATATTTTCAAGGGTCTGTACTTTTCCATTTTCAAGAAAGCGTTATTAGTGATATCCTTGGTACATCTGGGAAATAATTAAAATGTTCAGTTCCGATTTATATCATATATTTGAACTCATTGTTGTTAACTTTATATACGACACAACTTTATATACCCGTCACTCGCAACCCCATATTCGCACACACATTCGTGCTCTCATTCTTTTGTAGGTACAGCGCCATTTTTGTGAAAAATCGTCTCAAAAGCGCTGTACAAATTATAATATATTTATATAATGCTCTATCTTACACTAACTGCAGTCTAGTCCTAATTTCAAACTAATCTTAACTATCCTAATCACTAACTTTAACACCTCGTATGTTCTTTTATCCTAATTTCAAAGTTTTACCTATATAAAGGAAACATATGAGGTGTTTAAACAACAACAGTTTCTCGGAGTTTTGCTAATCATTTATTGGAGACGAATCGAACTTTTGATTTTAATAATGGAATAGAATTACTGCATTGTAGTGTTAATGGTATTCGTTTAGACCAGTGATTCCCAAAGTGGTCCAGGTGAATCTCTAGGGGTCCACGGGAGACCCGACGGGGGTCCACGTAGGCGCGATAAAGAAAAGGGGTTCACAAGTTGTAAGTGGGGGTTCACGAACTGGTTTCGATTGAGACCCGTCCCGTGCCCCGTATCCCTATCCCATCCCACCCCCGTCCCATATCCCATTACGCCCCCTTCGCCGTGGCAAATATAATCTTGAATACTGGTCCATTTTGCCCCCGTTTGAAAAAGTTGTAAATCCGATACTGCTCCGTTGTGAAAGACTCGCCAACAACGCGTGTCGAGTTTTGGGAATATGGTAGAAATGTACACCAGCAGGGGGTCCACCATGATCAGTAAAATTTTGAAAGTGGTCTACGAGAAAAAAAATTTGGGAACCTCTGGCTTAGACTTAGACAAAATAATCATTAAAAAACTAAACTTTAAACATTGTAAAAATATTTTACTATAATTATCATAAAATATGATGAAATACAAAATAAAATATAAAAATTAATAAAAGAAATCACTTTGATAGGTGTAAATTTAAAATACAAATTACCCACTTAGGCGGAACAAAAATTTGTCGTTTATATATTAAAATTACTACCCAAGGTATGCATTCTTAAAAATGTTTTATTTTATTTTTTTATCATATTTTTTAAATAAATACAGATTTTTTTTTAATAATGTTTTTCATTTAATCACAAATAATTGCCCAAGTTGCCTCTAAAATCATGAAACACCAAACTCTTTAATGGAGTATATCTTATAATTTAAAGTAAAAATAAATAAAGTAGGGAGCTCAAATCAGTACTAGATATTTGATATACCTTTTGATTACAAAAATTATTTTTCAGTTTGGTTGGGTATTTTGAACTCAAATCCAAAATTAAGATTTGAGTGAAACAGGCAGAAACGGGTCGCGCGAACTTCCACTTAAGTCTAAGTGAATTGTTGTAATTAGTTTTAAGTAAACCTTGAAGAAGTAAGCATTACTTGCGAAACATGACGGTTTTTAAACAATAAAAGTGGTTAGTGTTCTATTAATTGAATTAAAATGGTGCCACAAAATAAGTTTGCTGTGTTTGAAGAAGTTATTATAACAACATGTACATCACTAATACAAAACAATTTGTACAATGCATTTGACCAATGAACAAGATGCTGCTGAAAATGTACCTACATATTATATGATTATTTATTTATATTCTGTACAGGCAGAAAATTTTATAGGACCATATTTACCTGGGAGATCACTTGAGATCACTGTTTATTGTTTATTATAGGACATAAGTTATTGGAAACGCTATTATTTAATCCTGGTATATATTTTAACAGTAATAAATACTATGTTATTTAATGGACGTGTTTGGGAAAGCAAAGCAAAATTTTATGATAGGCGGTACAACAGTACCTACAAGGATTTGATTAGAATATTTACCTTCCTAAATGTGATTCGACTCTCGGTAAGAGACAGATTGAGGTGCAAGGCTTCGAATAATGTTAATCTAATATATTTAACCTAACTAACTGGATTTCCTAAAAGCACATGATTTTTCACAAGTATATAATAATAGTATTATGTTTTCTCCGTGGGTATACATAATTATGTTACTTGCAATATCTACGACTGGCCCCTTCCAAGAGGAGATCTTCTCGGCAAAATGCATTCATCATAATATGGCACGATATTATATATGTTCGTACGAAGGTTATTATTGTGAATGGGGTAGGTACATATCAATAGGGGCCAAGTTAAGAATGGTTCCAGCAAATAACAATGCAACATTAAAACTGCATATTGTTTTTTTTTAACTTAGCGAAGATTAATATTGGCTGTAATTTATACGTTATATTTTACATATTTATTTGTTATATATATATACGAGATAATAATTGTCTAACCCATTGTGAAATAGCATTAAAATTGGTGTTGTTTAAAAACCAATATGCTTGAAAACTAATTACCATTGCCCTCTGTAGAGTTAAAATCAAAGGCGTTAGGTTCTGAGCTTGACTAAAACCTGCTTTCATTTATGTTAATTACTTACCTTTTGATCAAGCAGATTAGTTTGTTGTGGTGTTAGTTTTTTGTAAATGCAGTAGGATTCCTTAAATCCTTCTTCTTTCTAATTCGGGAAAAGCCGTTCCCTCAAAAATCTAAGATTTAGGACCCGGCCGGTTTCTAGCTAGGTAGAAATAAAAAGTGCAAAATCACCATGTAAATGTGTTTTTCTAAAATAAACTTAGAATACTTGTAAAAACGGAGTGTATTTTTTTACTGATTGTGACCTGAAACTTTAACAGCCGTTGTGTGTAAAATTTTAAAAAGTTATTATCTATAATGTAACTACGATTCTCTATAATTACTTCAATAAAAAACTCACCCACTCAATTCAATTGCATAGTAAAAATGAATGGGTATTATTTATGTGATGCCCTCTGTAATAAGAACTGACCTATTCTGAACACACTCTGTATGACAAGGGCTAATTAAGAGAACACTTTCCAAGGTTAATGCTATTCAAACAAACGTGTTATATAAGTGGTCGTTAACACGATCCGGTCATTTAGCTGAAACATTCCAAAACGTATGTATGGTTTATAACACTTTGGTAATTTTGCCGTTTCTTAGGCTGTCACATAATATAATGTAAAGTACCTGAATGCCTTCCTTGGGAATTGATATCCCAGACGTCGTAAACGCGGGATTCTGGGAATTATAGTGAGGTAGGGGTCATTTGAGGGTCTTCTGATCTCTCGTGTCAATTAGTGATGATATCGTATTCATCTGAATTGCCTCATCTGCTTGTACAAAGCTGCGGGTATGGAATGGTATCTTGCCACAGAACTGGTTAAGCACTGCCGACGGAGGCTGGAAGTAGAAATTCTTTACCTTATAAGACACTATGGCTGAATGAAATAATCCCTATCGAATGGCGGATAGCAGTTATATGCCCTCTGCTTATGGAAGTTAGGTAGGTACCGATTATAGAGGAATATCACAAATACCAACGGGGCCGGCCCTGAGCCAAGCGGCGCGGCGCCTGGCGCTAGAGCGCTGTATCAGGGGTTATTATCACCACCTTGGCTCCCTAGCAATTCGGCGCCCGGAGCGGACTGCTCTCCAATTGCACCAGCAAAGGGCCGGCACTGAATACCAACTTACAAATTGTATTATAATATACTCCTCAAACGGTACACCCAATGCTGGAGCTAATTTGCAAGCATAGGTTAGATTAGGTATTACAGCGGCTTTCAGAGAACACACATCGTTTTCTGGTGTAAAACTGTTTTTTTTAGTAAGTGTTCGATAGGCTTGTATCAATATTTCTCTAAACTCGAAATATTTATAAAATAAAATTACAAGTGTGCAGTTCGTACACGGTAGAAGTGAAACCTTTGGAAAACTAAAGTAGACAAGTGTGGAGAGGCTACGAAGCACCGCACAAAAAAGAGACCGATTATTCTGTCTGATTCTCTCGCAGGCTCAATCCTATAAATATACGTGTTTGTCTCTTTTTAATGTCGTTTTTTCGTTTCATAGAGTTATAAATCACAACGGTGCTAAAGAAGTTTTCACTTCACAGATATCTTTTATTTAGAAGTTATTGTCATCAAATGTGGTTCAATATGATTTCGTGTTCAGTCCGAGCCACCGAGGAATCCCAATTTATTAATCCTATTTTTTAAAATGCGGATAAAATAAACGTAGAAATATTAGTACACCGATTACTTGAAACCCCTCCCTCTGGTCACACTTTTAGGTGATCAATACGAAATCAGAAAAAACTCTCTTTGACAATCCACTGTTTAGGAGAGTTATACGTAATTATAAATTTGTGGACAATATTTAAAAAAGTATGTTTTTAGGTTTTCACGGCCAAAAAGTATTTTTGTTATTGTTTTTGGGGTGTTATGCCGTGTTTCGCTACCTCCTTCTTTAGCCAACGTTTCGGACAGCGTTACAGTGTCCATCATCTGCCCTGATGATGGACACTGTAACGCTGTCCGAAACGTTGGCTAAAGAAGGAGGTAGCGAAACACGGCATAACACCCCAAAAACAATAACAAAAATATTTAAAAAATATTACAAATAATAATTAAATATAAGAGTATGTATGAATGTATGGTATCCCCAGCAAACTCACAAAGCCTGCGGGCAACAGGTACGTCTACTCAAGGTCAAAGCGGTGGTAAGGGTTACTGTAGAGTTCACGGTGGCGTTTGAAGTTAAGACTGGCCTAAAGAAACTCGATCTGTATCTCCCACGTCATTTGGTTTATCTCTGGAAGACGTTGAGAGATCGGTTCAACAACTGTGGTACAAATTTCGGAAAAAAACACAAACATTTTGGATTCTTGGATGATCTGGCACTCGTCAGTGACCCGGAGAGCTTCATACAAGTAATCCAAACATAAAGAGCCTGCAGTATAAATTATCCCGAAGATAAACATCGATAATACAAAGTGGATGATGTTCAGAAAATATGGAACACTTAATATTGCACAAATTTATTTGTGCGGTGAACACGAGCAAAAAAAATATAAACAGACATTGGAAAACGAATCCAGAAAGTTCCAACTTTCTGTACAAAATTATGAAGCACGCATCCAAGAAATACGTTTCTTTCCGTGAACACGTCACCCCCAGTAGCGTACAGGTAATCGGTTAGCATGCAGGTATAATATTGGTCAAGTATTATAATATTGGTTAGTATTCTAAATGTCCAGTTTCTTATGCTACATACTACATGATATTGTAAAAGCCTTCAAGGCGTGTATAAATTAAAAAATACATAAATAAATAAATAAATGGGGACGACAGATTCGGTATAGGAAAGAGAGGCGGCTTTTTTTACAAAAATTTTTAGTAAAGTAGACAAACTTTTATTGTAATTTTACCGAACTTTAAACAGCGCGCCATTAAAATTCTGTTCTTGTCCACCCGTCCGGATGACTCCTACTTCCCAAGAGCGAGTCCAAAATTAATCCCTAATCCCATAGGTGCGTTTTGAAATCAGCACCTACAGAATGATTATACTAGAGCGGTAGATTTGTAACATCGGGAATCTACTAGCTGCATGAGTAGCACCTTTAACATTTGTTAACATCAAATTTGTAAACAATAGTATTTTGCAAGAATCAACAGATTTTTTCCAGTGATTATGCGTTTTAAGATCATCAGTTAATTACGGAAGATGTCATAATTAGATATGATATAATTAGACTGGTCAGTGGTTGAGTGGGCATCGCGTTTGGGTCCCACCCGGGCGTCCCGTGTTCGATTCTTCGGCTGGCCAAGTCCTCCATCACAACACAAGCAACTTTTTCGGCTTTCTGTGGTGGTAGTAGGAGATTTTCAAACATCGTTGGGTTATTCGTAACCCGGGAATGTTTGTCTTTCTTTAAAAAAAAAAAAAAAAATTAACAATTTTTGGGTAAATTGAAACTTTTAAATGAATTGCCGAATTGTATATTATTACTAGGTGGCTAATCTCTCGTGCAGCCAAGTAATAATATTATTTTAGATGTAGAGAAAAAAAAATAATATTATACAGAAAATACCAAAATATGATCCTTTCAAATATCTGCGGATTTTTATCTCCCTTTTTAATCTCTTATTGAAATTCCAACGAGAGAGGCTATGAATGCCCAGGAAGCCAAGCCTTTCATCTGGCATCAAAGGTAGAAAGCAATCCATTGATACGTGCCGATCCTCTTAGAGAGGCTTGAACCTTTGCAAGGAATTGTACGGCCGTCGGAAGTAAGGAAAAGAACAATTACTTTTACTGACCCATTAAGAGGAAGAACTGAATGGACAACTATGCTTATGGACGCGTGCTTTCTTACATAGCAGGATCGACGAAGTAATTGCCAAGTGTCCACAAGCTGGCAGCGATAAAACTAGTGATACGTGTGAACTGTACGTGTCCAAACCGTACGCCAAGATTGTAAATAATATTACAACAGGCGCCCCTGACATTGACGAACGAGGCGATTGATCGACCTATGCTCTAGGCTCCAGGCCGGCAGTCGCAAAAACAAACACAATTTATTGGATTAACTTTTGAAGGTTATACCAATCAATATAAAATTTAATCATTGCAGAAGAAGAACACACTAATAAATCTAAACGAAATATTAAAAAAAGAACAAGAAAAACAAAATTAAAAAGGCCACTGTTGCAAATGGGAATCGAATCCACGACACTTGCGTTACCGGGACAACGCTTTTAACTACTGTAGTATTGGGACCTGTTTCTTTTACTTAATTTTTGTCGATCTTGTATCTCAATTTAAGATTTACCAATTATATCTTCAACTAATAATGTTTGATTGCTAGCATTGTACAATTTTGATGTACACAAAGTTCTACCTGAATGTTTTTGTAACCGTTTGTTTGGTGAACATATCTGAATCAAGGTACTTCCCTACCTTCCTCTCCTCCATCTCTATCCCTTTTCACAACACACCCCATTTGGGGATGCCATGGTCTCACTGCCTCCAGATTGTTGGAACTCTTGTACGGATCCCCTATAAAAATGGCGATACTGCGAAAATCTTCCATTATGGAACTAGGTGCAAACACGTGTCTATTATAGGTAGGGTATATTTCATCGATTCTATAAATATGGAAATAAATGCATTTAAAAGTGATAAAAATGGATTTATCTTGGTCGGGGTTTGAAGAAGCTAAATCTGGGTTTTTTTAACTGAGGAGAGGTCATTGGCAGGAATGCCCAATCATCTTGACACGGTAGCAAATAAATGGTACACATTTCGCTGAAATAACAAAAAAAGAAAAACAAAATTGGGTACTGTAAAACAGCACTTGAAGCAAAAACGATAATAAAATATCATGAATAAGCGGATCGCAAGAAGAGGAGTCGTGTTTGTAGTGTTTGGTGGGTATAGGATGTAATTGAATGTAAGTAGCTACCTAGAAGCTAGTAGGTAGATGAATGTGTAGATATATTTAGCTGGCGCTGGGAATAGCGCCGCCAACAAACCATTTGCATAAACACAATTACACGCGGCGCGGCTGCCCCGAGCAATAAGCTGCAATCATCGAATGTCGAGCAATAAGCACTCAGCAATAAGTCCTAAGCAATCAGCACGAAGCAACGCGTATCGAGCAAAATGCACTCTGTAATAAGCAGCGAGACAATATGCACCGAGCGACAAGCAAAAAGCGACGAGCACCGAGTGACGAGCAAAACGCTTTCAGCAGAATGCAACCGATAGCAATGGCAGGTAATCTGAAAACCTCGAAGCAGATGACGCTAGTGTGGTTGGCGGTCATTGCATGACACGATAGCTATGTGTTACGGTTTAAAATACGTTGATTTAAGGATCAAAAGGCATTAAAAAAAATTGTTGCTAAATGTGGTAGTCGAGTGTCAAAAAGTTAAAATTTAATCCCGCTAAAACTCAGAAACGAGTCCCGGTACGATCAAGGGAGCAATATGGTGTGGTGGCCCTCTATACCCCATTCATGAAGAAGTTTCCCGCTTTTACCTGAAGGGCGTGCTTTTGAAGATATAAGGGCTGGAGGTTTCGCGCTCTAGAAATTTCTAAAAGAGTCCAGATCATTCAAGATGATTTGAGAGCATTCCACATTATTCCAGAACATCCCGAAATATTATGGAATGTTGCGGAGTGTTCGAAATTAGTTTTGAACGTTCGGGAACATCCCGGTACATCCCAGATCATTGTGGAACATTCCAGAGCACTCTAGAATGTTGTGGAATGTTCTGAAACATTGTGGATCATTCGGAGCCTTTTTTGCATGGGTGCGGCTACCCATTGGTAGAAGTAAATAAAGCAAGATCCATCGTGGGTTCGAAGATCAGTTCAATCTCATATCAACATTCTGAGCGAAGTAGGGTACCGCATCTAGTAGTAATAATAATTTCAGAGTGGCGACGTACGACAGAAATAACAATTTTCAGACGATTTTCTCAGAGGCAAACAATTGAAATGTGAATATACTCAAGTTTGAAAGAGGTGTACTCGTCCTTGTTTATGTTTCTATTGAAATATCGTTGTGCTTAAATTAAACCGTACTTACGATGAAAACAGGTTCAAGAGGTATAGTCTGATTGTCTGGTAGAACAAAATAGTTTTTATCAATCTAATTTTGAGGCACAATCCACTTTTTTCATAATTGTTCATCACTTGGAAACATATATCCAGATGTTTCTAGAAAAACATAGACACAAAACAACATTGAGGTTTTTTAACATCAATTATTAATAAGCTTTGGTGGAAAAGTTTTAGCACTGCATAGGATTAAATAAAGATTGACAAACAGTATGTCAGCCAGCTCACTAACGCCAACAGTTGATTTGAGCATTCCAGATTACCTGCAATAAGCACCGTATAAAAGCTTTGAACAACGAACATCGACCACAGAGCAATATGCGGTGATGGACTTGTTGAGATGAACGCTGTGGGTCTGTGAAGCTGCGAGCTGCGAACTATAATCCAAGTGATATGGGGTTTCGCTGACTCGTGACTGACATAAAATAACACCTTTGACAAGGTGTTGGACCCAACGCCATACCGACATCACACAACCCCGTTCAGTTCGGTATTAAATATCGCTAGGTCAACCGAAGGTCAGCGAGTTCTCCTATTGTATCATTCCTCAGTTATTGACCGCGCCCGTAGCGTCTTGTTTCTGAAGGCTGCTGGTCGCTACAGTGATGCTGACCGACTGCAACTCCGCTACCAAGAACAGGCAAGCCCCGAGCAAGTTATTACTTGATTTACTGTGGCTCCTGCAAAGCTGCAGAATTGAAACAATAAAAAAATGGTTGGTGCCGTAGAATTGCATTGTTGACAGGGTACTTCTTGTATTTGTCGAGGCGTGTAATAATATAATCGAAGAGGCCGGCTTCAAGCGGGAGCTTTACTGCCGGGAGATATTTCCGACCCGCGCTAACGCCGCTCTACACGAGTAAAGCTTCTGTTTATGTCAGCGGTGTTCGTCGTAAACTAACTGCAACTTGTAACAACTAAATATACCCCTGAAACGCTTGCAAGCGCATAATTTGGGTTAAGTACGCGCAATATTGGCTGTTAGTGAAATTGACGGTAATCATTTCCCAAAGAACGAGTGTTTCTTGCGGTGCAATTTCCGGCGAAATATTACAATATATCGCCACCAGACCAGCGTCCGCAGTCTACAGACATAATACACAATGCTTGGCTATTTACAAGTCACAATACACAAAGCAGACTGCACACGGATGCGGGTGTCAGTCCAATTTCCAACAACCGGTTCTCTGGGTATTTTGATGCAAATAAATACTCTTTTTTAGGAATACTCCGAATGCAAATAAAATGCTAGCTTTGACTGAAAACAGCTTTTGTTGCTGTTAAAAAATAAATAATAATTATTCTTTCTGAATATTTACTCACTGAAAACGATATAAGAAACTCTCAAACGAAAATGTGAAAGATCAGAAAAAGACACGGTTGCATCTAGGAATTGAACCCAAGACCTTACCTTAAGCCTTGCTGGGCTCTGCTCTTACCAATGAGCTAATTCGATCCTACCTCTTTCGGCCATATTTAACTGTATCATACTTCGACTAACCAACACTATCATTGTCATGTCAACAACAATGTCGTTTATTGTATTGCAAGATTCTACCCGAACTAAATGCAATCATTATGTAAATGTTTGTACGCAAAAATTATTTTTACTATTATTTATTATTTTAACTTTATGAGTAAAACCTCAAACTGTAATATTTAATTAAATGAAGACATTATGAGCGAAACTCAATCGAAAATCTGGAAACAGAAAAATCAGAAAAAGATATTGGCACCTCTGGGACTCGAACCCAGGACCTCCCTACTTTCCGGGTTGGGAAAACCCGACGTCTAGGAATTGAATAATAATAATAATAACTTAGTATTTATATAGCGCAGTTTTGTGTAATTTCACTTCAAGTGCGCTTAATTAATTAATTGAACACAGGAATCCAGGAATTAAGCCCATTTAGTTCGGGAAGAAACTTGCGATTCTACCACAAAAAAACGCGTTAAGAAAAATAAGATAGTGTTGATAGTTCTGTAATCGAAGTCGATCAATATGACCGAAGCGGATAGGGTTGAAGTTGCTAAGTGGTTAGAGCAGAGCCTCGCCAAAGCCAAGGTAATGGGTTCAATTCCGGGGACCGAATTTTTTTCTGATTCGAATTGAAATTCGTTATTATCTTCAATTATTAAATATCACATTTTGAGGTTTCATTCATTAAGCTATTAAAAAAATAAGAATTAATATTCTTTCACCCAGATTTGCATTACTGAAAACTATAAATTGACAAGTCGGCAGATTTGAATCGAGGGATGTGCCATTAAAAATAAAATATTTTTCTACTATTTTACCATTCAACCGGTTTGCGGATTGATATTTGACTCTAACCGGTGCGAACGGATGCCAGTGATATTAAAACAAATTAATATCATTAATTAGATAAATAGTCCTCAAAAAAACTACTTGTTAACCCTTGCTGTGTGCTGAACCTGTTTCACTTTCATTATCCGGGTTTTTTTCCCACTCATCGTTAACGCATAATAAAATAGACAATTTAATGACTAATAATTTCTTAAAATTATGTAGTTTTTTTCCTTCTTTAATAACTTGTCTTCTTTTTGTCACTGTTAAAAAAACAGCTTGTTTTTTTTTCGCATGACTGCTTCTGTTAGTATCAATTTTCTTTCATCGATATTTTTTTCTCAATATTATTTATTATTCTGAGAAACGTTAGGAACGTGACTGATTAATGCTGGACTATTATAAGTTATTTTATTACATACGGGACCATATTATGGTATGCTCATTATTGCATGTTGCATATGTGGGTATGTACGACATGTGTACGTGTTGATCACCAGTTGTCCTAGGAACCTACGTTTACATTCAATAAGAGTCGATTGTTGTCCTTAAGGGGGAGCGCCACTTAACTCACGACATGTATACCTTTGTAGAGTCGGGCTAATTATAAATATGTAATTAATATTAATCATAAAACTGGTTGATTTATTGAAACGACAGAAGAAAAGGAATAAATAATGTAAAGACATGTCTATTCTTGGTGTGTCTTGTTTGTCTTGTCTCATGAATGTAGTAGGTAATAGACATAAAACATCTTTGGGCAAACGGATTCCAGAATTAGTCGATTTAGGTGCAAAAGTGTTTTATTCATTTATTTTGTGAGCAATTTTGTAAGAAAGAAAAAAAATATTCAAGGGGAACTATCAAAAATAATCTTAACAATAAAACAGTATTTTTTTAAAGCGGTTTCTTACATAGGTACGTTCATGTTTCTAAAAAAATGCATTATTTAGTAGAAAAAACTTATATTTTTTTATAAAGATACTAGCTTTTCCCCGCGGCTTCGCTCGCATGGTATTACGGGAAATTACTGTAGCGGTTGAACTTATCAATTATCCCCCTCCTCCCCACCCCACCCCCTCCCGCATTCCATACATTCATTCCCATACATTTAGTTTTCAAACATCTAGCCTGCCACCTAAATTTCACAAAGAAAAAAAGAATTATTCAATTTTGTTCATTCGTTCGGAATTTATGCGCTTACAAACATTTCGGATGTTTATTTTTAATTAAATATTTGGAAGTTTGTTAATATAATACAAAATTACACTATTTATTATTCAGTCTTTATAATCGTTACGAATTATATTTTTAATGTAGGAACTCTTATCTGACATTTATTCCAGCTTGTCCAATAAAAACAAAACATATTCTAATATTTGAATTTTCTGGGGCAGTAGCTGACCAGGGGGCTGAGTACTTACCAGCTTAGAGCCCACAAATATATCAACATCGTTTCCATGGGAATGATTTTTTTCTGACATTTGCAATTAACTCGCTTTTGTTAGCGACAGAAAACGTTTAACAAATATAATATATTAATATTTATAATTTCATAACGCCAGAGCTTACCATCATATACAACATATAGTCTGCGCATATAATTTAGCTTTCTATTGGTGAATGAATTTTTAAAGTCTTTTTATTGGTTAATGCCAGAAAAGGTCATAAACAAACTCGAGCAGTTTCGCATTTATAATATTAGTATGGATTAGAAATTTTATTTTAATTGTATTGCAAAACGAAAAGAAAATCTTTAATGATCTACAACATATTTTTTGGTTTTTATAATGTTAACCGATTCGCAGTAAAGATTAATGTACAATAGTGATTTTACTGAAAGCTTCGCCTTTTGTGATATCGCACAAGAATTCTCCCCGAGGCCAGTGGAGCTACGGCATCCGTTCGGCAATTAATAGGATGCTAAAAGAGGTGAGGAAGGGGAATGAGATGAAGAAGTGCAACTAGACTATTCGGAAGTAATTTCTAGCAACGTCCTCCCCAGGACGAAACTAAGATCATGTTACCCCGCAGGGTTTCGAACCAAGGAAACACTTTTTTTTACTGTTTTTCTACAAAGAAATATCAAAGTGGTGTGCGGTTCGAACAGGTCACACCCAGAAAGCTCCTGGCTCCTTTTTCAAATAACTAGTGTTTTGTTCAAGCTGCAAATCTGAAGTTGTCACAAACACATGTAATTATCCGCATAACTTGCCACATTTTGTGAAATAATTTTATCTGTCTCGGAAAAGAAGTTATGTTTGACTTAACACAAATGTTTTAAAAATAATCCAATTTTTTTGTTTCAAATATTCAAACACAGGAAGAAACTAAATTTTACATTTCATTCCAGTTTTAACCCCTCAGGCCTCGGTCATATTTAATTAATTCGTTCGGGTTCTGAAAGATGGTCAACATACTTCCGCTCTGCAGTAAGATCTAAATAAATCGAATATATCTGAACACATCGGAAAATAAAATAAAAACTGTTTTTGAAAGGAGATAAAATACACTTAATTTTAAGTCTTTGGATTGCATGAAAACACTATATTTCATTAGTTAAAAGTCAAGTGGAATATAATTCACCTATTTGGTCCCCTTTCTATAAAGTACATTCTAACAAAATAGAACGTGTTCAATACAAATTTCTTAGGTACTTAAATTTCAAGCTCAAAATCCCAGTAGAAAACATTAATTATTTAAGTTTGATGAATCGACTTAATTTAATTACGCTGTCTGACAGAAGAATCATTTCAGACCTAATTTTATTATACAGAGTCATGAACAACCTTATTGACAGCCCTGCCATTGTTGCTACTATTAAACTCCATGTACCGATAAGGAATACTAGAGAAAATATAACATTCTTTTGCAACACATACACAACCAACTATCAATCACACTCACTTACCAATAGGATGCATGATTTAGGCAACAAGTTTGGTGGTATTGTGGATATATTTGCTGATTCCCTTTATAATCTAAAATGCAATTTAAACCAACGTTTGTGGAATCCTACAAATGATTGTAACGTGGGTATAATATATTTAACGATTTGATGTGTTATTGTAATGTTTTTTATTATATTTTATTCTACGCTATTGTCAAATATTATATAATTTAAAATATTTGACGGTTTTACGCTATATTCTTCAAAAAATACTTAACATTTTTCACTTTTATAACTTTTGATATAAATTCTGTGTAAAAGCCCCTATGGGCGTATAACAAAAATAAATAAATAAATATTAGAAAAAACATGTAATTTTGAAATATAAAATCTATGAATGCAAACATAAAAAAGATATAAAAACGAAAGATTTTAAGATTTAAAAATTTTACATTTATTCTAACTAAAATTACTTAAAACGAAAAAATAAAAATACGCACATTTGATTGATTTGAATGACAAATATGTATTACAAACGTTATCGTCACATCATTTTTTTATTGTTTCAAGAAAAAATAATTAATTAAAAAATCCATGAAGTTTCGTAATTTTTTCAGTTTGCGGTCGAACTTTTGGTTTCATTAAGGTGTACATTTTAATTTTAATTATTTTGTGGTTTTCTTTTTAGAGTTGAATATAAAGCGTGGTGTTTTCTCTTTCTAAGGGAGGCACAACGATTTCTATGAGACATATCAAAGCGAACAAATAAGCCTGAGGTGTTAAGATTAGTTAGGCACCTGCGTATGTTTATTTTTTTTTTTAAAGAATAACTAATGAATATTTTTGTTTACCTTTAAGACAGCTGTAAAAATGTAATCAAATTATTTAATTAGCGCTGTATTTAGGAAAACTCAATTGAC
This sequence comes from Glyphotaelius pellucidus, assembly GCA_936435175.1. Lineage (NCBI taxonomy): Eukaryota > Metazoa > Arthropoda > Insecta > Trichoptera > Limnephilidae > Glyphotaelius > Glyphotaelius pellucidus. The sequence continues at coordinate 37,490,928 of OW386546.1, forward strand.
TTGTGACATCATTATCAGTACACAGTATTTGATGTATTACGCAGGTAAACTGTACATTACACACTCTCCAGTTACCAGTTTAGAGATCGTGTTCACGGGAATGGCGTAAATGGTGTGGTGCAAACTATTTACAAAACACATTAGTTGTGTGTCTTCTTCTATAAACAAGAAAGTTCCAAGGCCCGTAGATACTCAGGGTGATGGATGTTTGACAAGATGCATTAGATTTGTTTATTTACTTCAGAACAGTGGATTACGGGTCAACCGACATAACGCATTAGTTCGCATGCACAACATTTTATAAGGAAAAACTGTCGGTCTGTTGGGAAACACTAAAATTTTCCGTTTATACATGGTGTTGGAAACCGGTATTTACAAAGTGATGAGATTTGAGGTTTCTATTTCGAGGAAATCGAGTCCAAAGATGGAATTTTGAGGTCAAATTTGAAAAAAAAAAACGTTCGCTAAGGGGTTTATATCAACTGTTTGCACTGTATTTTAAAATGCGTAGAGGCTCTAAAAATTCTCGATTAAAAAAATCAGAGTGTGCGATTAACACGCGGTAGATGTGAAACTAGAAAGTCAATAAAAATAAGTGAAAAAGAAAAGAAATTAGATGTCGCTTTCTTTTCTTTTGCCTGTTTTTAAAGTGGTTTGAAGATTGGATATTAATTTCAGAAAAATAAAAATGTTTTTTTTTTTGATGTCGTAGGATTCGAACTTCGTTCGCTGGATTTCTGTCTCTCTGGCCGCTTGGATTTGTCAGGCGCCTTAGCCGCTACATTACGGGAGGTTCGAGCCGAGGCGCGAATTTATTATATCAGAACCGAGGAACCATCAAATAATAAATTTTAGTGACGCACTTCCGTTTTATCCGAATTTCAAATCGCTAACGGGGCAACAGAAGTTTCACTTAAAAAAATCAGATCTTCCTCTTCTTCCTTTCCCTAAAAAGGCCCTGCACACAGAATCCCCGAAGACGACATCGGCCTCGAGAGAAATTGTTTTCTTCGGAGCCTCCTGCGTGGAGCTTATGTAAAAAAAATGTTTAAAAAAATGTAAAAAAACAATTATTAAAAAATTAGCCTATCCACGCAAAAAAAAAAAAAAAACGCTTTCCAGATGTCCATTTTCCTCACCAAAATTTGTAGTAAGTAGTTTTAGTTCCTTCAAATTTAATTCGGTTGCGTATTCTAGAGACCTCGCACAACCAAGAACAATTATTGTTGGGAGGGCCGTCCCAAGCTAAGAGTATTTTCGTATGGAGATTAAATAAGGCACAGAATATTGACTATATTAGTACAACGATCAACAATTACCATACTTATAAGCTATTGTATTTAAATACGTCAGAAGTGTCCTCAAGTGCCGTTGCGGAGAAAGTAGAGCAGACGCAACACGCGGTGGGTGCAGAGGGCGTGGACTGTCTGTCCGCCCTCGCGCACCTCGGGCACTCCCTCGCCGTGCCCCAAGGAAGACAGCCTACTCTACCCTTCTGTTTATCTTTATCAAACATACTCATTTCGTTTATTGATATATCTATGAGTGATAACTCTGGTTCAAGGAATTCGAATTTGTTTTAAATTTCATGTCATTTTCAAGCGAAAAAATAGGTACTTGCCATTAATAAAATAATTTAACAGATTATTATTTTATCGTGATTTATTTTTGGGTTACTATGCCGTTTTGCGCTACCTCCTTTTAAGCAAACGTTTTGGGCAGCATTACTGTCTCCGTCATCAGGGCTGATGTGTAATGTAATTAATTACTCATCTATCCTGATGATGGACACTGTAAGGCTATCTGAAACTTTGGCTAAAGAAGGAGCTAAAGAAGAGAATTTTGGCCGTGAAAATATCAAAATCATTTCAGAAAATTATTTTGTCATTTTTAAAATTGGAACTGACGTGTCAAGAAATCAGAAAAGCGGTAGAATGTGTTCATATATAAGATAATATTTTTTACCAGAGTTTTATTTTAAATAAATATTTGAAATGCGTGCTTCTTTTGTTTAATTTCCCCTCTTTCTTTAACCTTACTAAATCCCCCGATTGGAGGATGCCATAATTCCATACCTCCGGGCATTTGATAATCTTGTTCAGAGTGCAATAAAAAATATACATCTTTCCTCAAATAGAAATTATGTTTGAAAGACGATATAAATATATTCTTGTACATAAATAATAATTGAACTTGGGTTAATCAAACAATAACAATCATTTTTATATCTTTTGCTTTTGGTACCGGGCCAAAAGTAGTATAATATATAATCCGAATGGGCAACTCTGAATTTTAAATACAAATCGAAATATTAAAATAAATCTTTGGCGGTTCACCCTAATGGACAGCATACTCCCGGGCACTCCCTCACCGTGCCCGGATTTGGACAGCCTACTCCATCAGCTACTTGCTCCACCCTGTTAGACTACCCAGTTACCATACCTTGCATAACCCTCGAGAATCCAGCTGTTCCGGAGCCCTTAGCCCTGTAACTAATTTATTATGTGGACTTCTACCAGATCACTATTATATGCGACGGGCGGTAATAGCGGTAAGCGAGTTCAGCGTTTGCGAGTAGGATTTGCAAATCCCGCGGGATTGAAGGATAGAATTTAAATCCCGCGAGATTAGCGGAATTTTTATCAAGAGTATTATATTGAAGTAATGCCAACCATTTCATAAAAAAAAATTGGAATCAATTAAACTTTCATTTTTAGTGTTGCCAAGTTTAATTTGTAGAACTCCTTTACTTTTTTCTTTTATATATTTAACAATGTTATTATTAAACTTATAAAACAGTTTATTTATAAACAAGATCTGCTGTGTTATTATTATTACGCGTGACAGCTGTTTCGCCTTCTGAAGGCATTATAAAACTGCGGTTAGGTCACTTCCAGACCGATTATTTATATTATTTTTTTTTCTGTTTAGTAACATTAAACTGTTTTTATCAATTGAATAATCATGTAATTGATTATATAAAAGAAAAATAAAATAATATTTGGTACTAGAACTAATGTAAAAAAGACATTGAAAATGTTACGTATTACGTATTTTAAAAATTCTTTGAAAATATTAAAACTGTCGCTGACAGAACCCACCATTGTCATTTAAGATCAATCATACTTAGTAGAAATTAGTTATATTATGAAAAATACGTTGTTTTCAAGAAAGTGTGCGCTAACTGAGTGTATCTCCCTCCGATGACGGGACATCTCTTTCTTCAAAATGAATTCCGTCTTGAAGCTTCCGAGCTTGAGTTGTGACTCTATCCTCTCTTCCTAATATCAAGTCCAGTTCTTCTATAATTGTTAAGATTGACAACCACTTAATTATACAGGACATAAAAGCACAAACTCGAAGAATTTTAACCAGCGATTTCTGAGCACATTTCTAAGTAAAAAATATACATGTCATTTTGCTGACCGATGATATTTTTCATCACACGTCGGATATAGGACCCTAGCGAGTCACGTGATAAGCATTCCGTCTCGTTCTAGCAGCACGGTAATGCACGGGATAGGGCGCGTATCACGTGATCCCGTCGCGATGTGTAGGAATACGATTAGTGGCCAAGTGCGATAATTTTTTTTTTAATAAAAAAATATCATCAGACACCAAAATGGCACCTACATTTTGTACTCCAAATATGCTCACGAATCGATGGTTAAAATCCTTCGGATTCGTGCCGTTACACCGTGTACAAACAGCATGTTTTTAGTGTAAATTTAGTATTTTTTCAATCCCGCGAATCCCACACATGAATTTTCGCGTGATCAAATATTGCTGAAATCCCGCGGGATTACAAACTCTATTGGCGAGCATCGCTTGATGAGGGAAATGCGTCCGCTCTGCAATGTGCACAAATACATTTTACGAGCGTCTCCGCGTTCAACTTTATGTTTATTCAATACGATAATTTCATGTTATTCAATAATCGTAAGCTCTAGGCGCCTAGTAAACAAGGCGCCAGAGCTATTGCGGTGCGAGGGAATAACAAACCTTATTGTTTTTATTTTAATAGAAACCATTAAGTAGAAAATCTGTTTGTGCGTCCGACAAGAAACTCCTGCTTTTCTGAAACTAGTCTCTACTTTCATCTCTTGTTCCACTGAATTATTTCAATTCACCACAGTAAACGTTTCACACCTAAAGGACTTACTTACTTTTTACAGTGCATATCCATAGTTTACAAATATATCTATAGTTTTTTTTAATTACATAATTATTAGCTCTTTGAGTTTACCTCATTTGTTAATTTTACGTAAAACAAGCGCGAAAACGTTGTTTTTTGTGTACGTTGTTATATTTCTAACGAAAAAGTACAATTTTTAGTAGTTTACGCTTACATTTTTTACAAAGTAATCAAACATTTTATTTTAATTCTACTCAATGGAAATGGTAGGAAAAACTTCAATTCATCCAAAATATATATTTTTAATTAAATGAAGACACTATAAGTAAAACTCAATCGAAAATCTAGAAACGGAAAAATCAGAAAAAGATATTGGCACCTCTGGGACTCGAACCCGGGACCTCTCTCTTAAGAAAATGAAGATAATACGGGTGGTTATTAGTCGAAGTATGATACATTTAAAAGTGACCGAATTTGATATCGACACCTTGACGCAGTGGACAGCGCGCTCATCCGGAAAGAGGGAGGTCTTGGGTTCGAGTCCCAGAGATGCCAATATCATTTTCTGATTTTTCTGTTTCCAGATTTTCGATTGAGTTTCACTCATAGCGTCTTCATTTAATTAATTATTACAATTTGAGGTTTTACTCAAAAAAGTTAACAAACAATAACATATATTTTTGTTTATTTAATGTAAACTAATTTGTAATAAAGACTGATCGAAAATAGTGATTTAGCATTAATTTTTACCACAATAAATTTCGTCTGAAAATGCTGTGCCAATTTCGTACGTGCATTTGAAAATGACGGTAGAGGTCACCATTACGGAATTTTTTTAGCAGAACAAACAATGAAATTATTGATTTGTGGTTAAATTGATTGATCCATATATTCAAAGAATAATTAGGAATAAACATTAAGCAAATCAGTCGTTTTGGCAGGTGGAATATTGGAGGAAAACTTACTATTGGTTGGATGTTAGATTAATGCGTGATTGGCATGGAGCTAATTGGTAATAAATTAATAAACAACAGAGGTATGCAGAGATTCACTGAATTCAAAAGAATCGCAACCTGTAAACACGCAACACGCCAGTAGAAGCAGGTAGCAGGTAGAGGTATGTTTTACACCTTTGGCATTTTGCAGAATAAGTGATTAGCATTATACGATTATGTTTTAATTAGGCACTTCCTAGGCAAAAAACTGATTCAAATTTTCACGAAATTTATTTTAAAAGATTCATATAATGCTAAATTATGGACGAATCTCGTTTCGAAGCGATCACAAGGAGTGGAAGCGCCTCGACTCTAGATGAGAATAAAATATTATATTATCGATGAAACAAGATAACATCAAATTTGCATTTTACAGCTGGTATCTTTGAATGAAATTACACAGGTGTCAATTGTCAATGTGTAAATGTGTAATGCAAGTTATAGTTTTTTTTTGTATGTGTACCATAGTTTTTTGTATGTGAAGTAATTTACAAAAAATAAAAATAAATACATTAAATTTAATATTGATATATTTTACGGCTCTTCAAATCTTCAAGAGGTCAATGTTAAAAATGTCAAAGTACTAGAGATATAATTTAGCAGGACTATACCTCTTGTCATGCTTTGTTGGGCCAGCACGTCTGTTCTACCATGTGGAGTAAATAGCAAGTCGTGGTGTCGACCCTGGTGGTAGTTGTTCGTAACGAACAAGTCAGAGCATTCAAGGAGGTATGGTCCATCAATGAAATTGTTTAAAATGCTGAGTAATTTCGGAATGACTGGACACCTTAAATAGATTTTTTTTTTTAGAAAAAATCTTTTGATTCATCTTAATTACTCTAAAAGACAACTATTTGCATTCACGGCGATGGAAAATACTGCATTAAAATTTTCGATTATGTAAAATGAAAATTGGTTTTCGTCGTATGGGATGACAGCTGACAGCTGACAGCCATTTACTATAATTTATGTCCGTACTATACGACATTTTCTATTGAAGTTTTGAATACAGTGTTTTCCATCACCCCGATTGCAAATAGTTGTATTTTACTGTAATTAAACTAACCGACCGCCAAACAACTTGGTCACACTCTTTGCCTCATTCACATTCATACATCGTCTCATGTATACTCTTCTATTATTCTGACTCTTGACATGGCCCGACTGCGTATTTCCAAAACCTATACCGGTTCAGTCGCGGTAGCGACAATTTACATTTACATTTTCAATATCAAAATTTTAATATTAAGAAATAAAATTATTAATTTCTAATAAACACATTGGAAAGATTATTTTATCTAGATTCTTGAACAATTTTTGTTTTTGCAATAATCAAAATAATCAATATAGTGTATTTAGAATATATGGGAATAATATCAAAATTTAAATATTTAGAAATAAAATTATAAATTTATAATATACATTAGAAAGATTATTTTATCTAAATTTTAGGATACTTTTTTTTGCAAAGTGATAAAAAATAACCAATATATAGGTGTATTTACAATGTAAAATGTCGCTACCGCCACTGAACCGGTATAGGGTTTGGAAATACGCGACCCGACTCACGTATCTGATTCTCTTGATCGTGCCATGTATTCCTCGGGCGTCCCCGACTTCTTCTGCCATTCACATTTGCGTCATATATTCTTTTTGCACTCCTTTCTTTGTTCATTCGCTCTGTATGCCATCTGAGGGTTCCTTTCTTAATCTTACTCATTATCTTAATCTTACATTATCATGGTTTTACCACACATACGCCTCAATTACAGTAATAAATATGTTTTGTAACTCACTGGGATTGCCTTAGCAAGAAATAAAAACAATTAAAGGTGAATTTGGTAGGCGGTTATGGATACCGCCGCCCTGGGAACCATTTACTGAATGACCAACACCCCAGACATACGTCACACCAAGTGATTTAGAAGGGGCGCCCAGGTTCACGGGGTGAGGTTTGTCTAGACCTTGGCGGCAAATGCGATTGTGGAATACATACTGCTTGGCGTGCCGGATCGGGAGAGACTGGTTGAGGGAGACCTAATCTAGACCTCTCCAGCTGGAAACATTGACTTGCACCGCAATGGGAGGGATGGATTCGTACGTCCATCATTCCTGGGCACATTGAACCCCAGATTCCTACACACCCCTCATACCATTTTCCTTCCCAGAACTTCCTCTCCTTCCTTTACCTTGAAATAACCTCCAAACAGCATTCCCAAAGATGACACAGGCCGTGAGGGATTTTTTTTGTGTGGAACCAATGTAAAAAAGTGCCTCGTAAAATTGCCAAATACCAAACCAACATTAAGCCCGATAAATATCCTGCTTAAATTTTCTATTTCATTATTAATTACACCTTTAAGGCAGTTATGCAATAATGTATTCACCGTGTGTAACGCTACCTTTAATGATAATAATAATAATATTTGGATGATTTGTAAAGCGCCTTTTTGTGAAAAATCACCTCACCATAAGTACCGTACAGCTATAAGGGTGACCGGACAACTCGGAATGAAACCAACTCAGAACCATCTCAGGTAAGTCATTTAGAGTGATAAAAAAATATATAAAACATTGGTGAAATAGGTTACGTTAGGTTAGGGTTATCGGCTAATTTAAAATTATTTTTTTCATAGCTTTTGAAGACTTTTCAAAGAGGTGTTGAGTTGACTGTATTCTCACTTGGCATGGAACTAGCTGTAAGTACCCTATACCCAAAAGCTCCACATCCTGCGCAGGACGAAAAGCGACGTGCTAGTTGGAACGCTTTCCCTTTCAGATGGAGACGGTAAACTAGAAAGAAGTTCACCGCGAGGACACGGAGGAATTTAGTGTTTGGGCGAGCTCAACCACCTCCGAGTTGAAGGTAACACGACACAAGCACCGGTACGGGCTGGTATAATATAGGTTATGTTGTGTGTTATGCTACCTCGCCGACCAGAGATAGCGGGAGGAATACTAATGCGACCAGACAATGGGGAATGGAGAATGGTGGTGATGAGATCAGCCATTAGACTGGCGTCTGGGACTTGACCGACAGACTACTAACAGACAGAAATGCTGAACGCTAACTGGCTATTGTTTGATTGTTCCTGGAGTGCGCATCTTCGTACTCCATAGAGAAGAATGGATTGATGCAATTCTTGTGGTCAGCTCCCGACGAATTCCCACTTAAATAATAGCAGGTACTGGCGCCAGCCTATATATACCGGAACTATACGCGATAGATAGCTTACTCTGAAGTCAGCAAACCTAGAAGATATTGCTAATCGTTTAATCGAACTATCTTGGTTAAAGCAGCCGTCTACTTAAAGTTGTAATTAACGTGGCCGTAAATTATTTAATAAAGTTATTTTTTTACATTAGCTCCACGCAGGAGGCACCTTATGTGAAGGATCCCTTTAGGGAAAGGAAGGAGAGGAAGTTCTGGCAAGGAAAAATGTATGAGGGGCGGGTAAGAATATGAGGGTCAATGTGTCAGGGAGTAACGGACGTACGTATCATTTCTCTCACTAGGGTGCAAGACCATGGGAAGAGGTCCGCCAGTGAAAGTGAAAGTACTATCGCGTTTTATTTTTAGGGTATTTTACCGTTTTGCGCTACCTCCTTCCTTAGTCATCGTTTCGGGCAGCATCACAGTGTCCACCATCAGGGCAGACGTGTAAAATATTGTATTACATACGTGTACACGGTGACCGGAAAACTCAGAATGAACTCAACTCAGCATCTCTTTGAAAAGTCATTAAAAGCTATGAAAAAAACATAAAAATAATAATGGATCCCAGAAGCAAAATCAGAAATCAGAATCAAAATCAGAAACAAAATCGAAATCAAAATAGAAGAAAATCGGATCTGTCATTATATTAAAGGTATTTGTAGCTGGAATAAAGATTTCATCTTAGCCGAAAAAATAGACGCCATGAGGAATATCCTTTACAAGCGATACGCAAAATACGGGGCTATTTGATACACAAAATCAAGAGATAATCTTTTTTTATGTTCCTCAGGAAGAACTCCTGTATTGAAAGGGTTAACGGTATAACTACTCAGCAATTAGCACGTGCCGGCTAAGCGCTTCGTCTGAACACCTTGTTGAAGTTTTCATTCATCTGCGCAATACAAACAGTGTGGGATAAAGTCGATTGCCGAAAAAATAAACATTAACTTCAAGTCTATTTGCAATGTGTGGGTATGTTGAAATCAATCGACACGACTGTTGATATATAATCCTTCAGTGACGTGGTGAACGAAACGCATGAAAGTGACGTCGTGGGTCCCGGGGACCCACATTTTTCAAAACTACTTAAAGTAAGAGTTTTTGGATATAGGCAAGTTTTTTATGTTAAATTATCAATTCCAAATCTTTCTACGAATCAGAGACTTGGCTATGTTAATTTTTAAAAAATAAATGATAAAACTTTAAAATTTGTGCACACAAAAGTACAATAACCCTAAACAATTAAAAAAAGAATTGGCAAAAGCTCCCAAAGGATGTTTTCTCATAACCTATATTAACCAATGACATATTTAGCAATCTTTCTTTGGAACTCTATAACTACTCGTGGTACATCTTTCTAAGTGTATTTATGAAATACTAGTGGTCGCCCAATGGTCGAAATTCGACCATAATTGTAATGTTTTTTTTTTATGTTTGACATTCAGTAAGACCATAGACAAATAATATTAAAGACAAACAATATTAATCTATTCTCAATTTGACCATAGACTTTAACAATAAACAATAGAGTAAAGACGCGTGTGTGTGTGTCAAATACATGATAGTGTGTAATGTTTTTATTATTGATTTAATGTATTTTTATGCAAAATTTAAAAAATATATTAGCATTCTGCACTCCTCCTCTATAAAAACTTTAAGTGTGCGAAATTTCATACTCCTCCGTCCGCGCAATTTTCGTAAAAAGGGGTACAAAGTTTTGGCTTCACGTATTAATATATTGATGATGATTGATGATGATTCTCCAAGTCTTTGTCACCGACACTTCTGAGCCAGTCTGTTTTAAAATCTACGAACTTTCACCGAAATCCTCAATTCGTATTCTTCTGTAAAAAAATTGTAAAAATGTGGTCCTTCCCGAAATGAGTATTATTAAACTCATCCGGAATAACGTATTACAAATATTATTATTACGATTTTGTAATATATTATAAAAATATAATATCTAAAATAATATATAAAAAAAACAAATATTTAATGACAGAAAAACCGTTAATTTATACTTTGTTTTACAGTTCATCCAATGGTAGCCAATGCTCGATAATGTCATCTTTGAGGTAAATATGGTAAAAAAATACTTGGTCTGCGATTCTGACTATCTTGACAATTAAACTGGAAATTAAGAAAATTTATAAAAAAAATTAAGTTAGTTGCTTTGTGGGTCTCTTATATGACTCTCGTAAATAGACTTTGTACTTATATGAGGAAGCTGTCTGTCCTCCAGCGTGATCTCAGTCAGAATGTAGGAAGGTATATAGTTGAATAGACAGTTGAATCCCATGGACCCATGACGTCGCTTAAGGGTTAAGCAGAATAATATTGTAGCGGACGGATCGGTATTGCAATAATCATCTCAGGCAAGGCCGACTTCTGTAACTATTGCATTTCTATGCAAGTGGACTCGAACCGTTTATAAAAAACGATATCCGCGTGAAATTTATATTGATTTAATTAGCAATTCAGAATAGAGATGAGCATAATTTAAATATCTGATTCTGAATCACTGCAATAATCGAATGACGATAGGAAAATCCTTTTTTTATCGTCAGCATTCATTCGGTTAATCGTTTTATAAATCGAATGTTCAAAGAAGTAGTTGTAATAAATTTTTATTTTTGATCGTTATTGTGTTCAATTCGAAGAACAACATTTTTTTTAAAATTCAGCGTCCAAAACCGTTATCAAACTGATATTGTATTATTACTTATGGTGACATTTACATTTAATCGACAATTTTGAGCTAATTTTATGTTGCGATATCGTACTAATGATGCTTCGAAAAAATACGCTTCTAACCAACATGACGCCGTTTGTAGCCAAACAGAATGAATTGCTACTTTTCTTTTTTGGTAGACAGTCTTTACTCATCCAATGCTATACTATCTATACCAAAATCTAAAATATACATACACTTTACATATGCCCCTACTTGAGTATTTTATTCGCCGGATCACTCACGCTTAGAAAAATATCTTCTGACGCTTTTCTGCGTCCATTTCCTTTACATGTCCAAACAATCTAATACTAACTTTTCGTTTTAGTCTTTTATATCAGTCTTACACAACGTTGCCACTAAGAATCACATAATTTAAAAAAAACTTTTTTATGGGATGTATTCGATTAATATGCGCTTTTCGCAGATTTCACGGTGCCTCGAGTAGAGAATATCTTCAAGAAAAATGCAATTATCCAAATTTACAAAGATAATATCATCAAAAATTTGAAACCCACAAATCAAAAAGATATCAAGACAACATCAAAATACCAAAATTTATTACCAAACTAATGCAAAACAATTATATTTATTTAGGAATAAAATATTTTAACAATCTTCCGATTGAAATAAAAAAAATCAAAGACATTAATAAACTGAAACTCAAACTGAAGCTATACTTCATCAGGAATAATAAATTAAATAATTACCTGTTTTTCTTTTTCTTTCTATTTATTATCAATCTATATTCATCTCATTTTATTTAGATTTTTCGAATTTCTCTAAAGTGCACAATATTTTAGTATGTAACCATATCCTATGTATGTACACCTTCACATATAGATGATCCAGAAGTTTCAATTGTTCCCATTATATACTTACCTATTGCATAATGTTATTTTATTTCTGTTATAATTAGTGTAACTCGCTCATCAAGCACAAGAACTAGCTTCTTCTTTGGTGAGATTGCAATTTTAAATAATTTCTGTACCGATATGTAATTTATATAACACTACTGTACACTTATATATCTATATTAAATAAAAATTAATTTAAAAAATAATCGACCTGGAAATGCCTACTTATCTCGATTATGACCATCACTAATTTGAAGTATCATTAAGGCTGCACTAAGCACTATAAAATGGCTGGGTTGGGCATTATACGCATTAATCGTGTCGCCACTTACATTTATTTTTGTATTAATTTATTTTTATTTAGTTAATATATTATAATTTTGTTATTTTAAGAAGTGATACGTGAAATATAAATATAAAAGAGATGTAGAATATTTCATAAGCTCTACTCATTAGGAGATCCTTTGCTGGAAGGACTAGAGAGAGGCTTTTCAGCGACTTCTACGGTTCAACTTCATGGTGTGGGTAGGGTTTTTTCAGTAACTCCCACGAAGATGTTTTAAAATACTAGTCATCTAATTTCAGAGAGATCAACTATCCATTGAATTAACTGTCAGGGGACCAACGTCGGGTCATCACAAAAAAGAAGAATGATTATGATGACCCTTTTTCTATCTTAAAAAGTATTTAAGTGTGCCAGAATTTCACTGTTACATATGGCCATTAATTAATTTAAAAAGTAAATTAAAATGACAATATAACGAAAATGATGTCACCGTTGTCAAAACATAAATAGCAAACTTTGTCTCGATTCCGAAGATCGCTATAAGAAGAATATCCGTCACTTCAGTTAAAGAGCCATTAATTTTTTGCTCGCGTGAAAAGGTTTTGTCGACCATGTTTTTATAGAAAACAAGCGCGGTAACCGCGAATAGATTTCAATGCAGCAAATTGTAACCTACAGCTATCCAGCCACGGTTATCAGACACAATACCCACTATTCTAATAACGAAGCAACAATAGATTAACTAAAAAACTAGCTTTGAATATGCCTTTTCAAAGGACAAGTTGTGCTATTAATAACATTGTTGATTAATATATGTAAAGGAAATGAATTCACTTAAGGCAGCGCTTCCCCGCTCAAAAATAAGAAGATGGAGAAATATGTAATTACGAATGTTGGACTTAATAAAATATGACTCGTTTAAAATAGAGCAAAAATCTCGTGGAAGGCATCTTAAGTATCATATAAAGAAACATTGTGAATTTTTTCACAAATATAATTTGTAAAAAAATAGAAATAGACTTGTTTTTAATAATTTTTGGAGCATACTTTGCGATTTTTTTGTATCGAGGGAATTTCATATAATTTGCATTTCGGCGTGGAACGCATCTAGATATTATTTTCAAAAATAACAAATATTTTTTTAAGAGCTTAAAAACTTCAAATGTTTAAGGGAGATATGTAAGAAATCGGTAGAAATTCGGGTAGCGGCGGCTTAAATTTTGAATTTTGCAGCTTTCCGCATTGTCGATAAAACAGTAAACAGTTAGAATTTAAACGTCAAAACTGACAGATACTCGTAATGTACGACGTGGAAGATTAAACAGAATAACACGGATTGCAGATATTGATATATTGCATCAGATCTTTAGATAACCAAAGAATATAGATTATCAGAATAAATCATAAAAGGAAATTAATTTGATCAACTTGAAAGTCGTTTTATTAATCAATCAATTGAAAGGAATTGAAGTACAATAGATTTGAAGTTTATTAGATTAATTTAAAACAAAGAGGCAACAAAGTATAACTACAATACCAACGGTCCGATAACGGTGTACAACAACATGCAAGAATAAAACTTGTATGTAAAACAACAACAACGAAAATGAGACAATAAAGTTTGAGTCAACTAAAGTCACGTGAAAACAAGAGATTTGAGACATTTAGACCTGTGCCACACACAGCTATAAAAGATGAAAGATCATTTGGCTTGGCGTATTTCGGCATATCGCTCACCGTACATTCCCAATGGGAATATATGGCGAGCGATATGCTGAAATAGGCCAAGCCAAATGATATTTCATCTTTTATAGTTGTGTGTGGCACAGGTCTTAGTAAAGTTCTGGGGGCTATCGCTAGATACGTTATGAATCTTGCCACTACAGTGGATGTAAAACAGTCGACATTCGCACAAGAGGTTGCGAGAAAATTGTATTGGTTCTTTAGAAAGGTACATGGAAAGTTTCAGGGTTTCTAAGTAGACGGTGATTTAAATTGATTAGATTAATTTGTTAAAATATTAATAAAAAAACAAAAAATCTTTTTATGATCCTTTGTAGAATTAGTTCCGATTGTAATTTATCCCCTATCACCCCCCTTCCCCTCCCACTCCCGCCCATCCATTAACATCTTTTTTCACCACAGAAAGCCGAAAATGTTGCTTGTGTTATGATGGAGGACTTAGCCAGCCGAGGAATCGAACACGCGACACCCGGGTGGGACCCAAACGCGATGCCCACTCAACCGCTAACCTGCCTATTTTTAACCCCCGACGCAAGAAGCGGTGTTATAAGTTTGACGTGTCTGTGTGTCTGTCTGTCTGTCTGTGGCATCGTAGCTCCTAAACGAATGGACCGATTGTGATGCAGTTTTTTTTGTTTGACAGCTGACGTAATAGAGATGGTTCTTAGCTACAATTCATTAAAATCTGTTCAGGCGTTTCAAGGTTATCAACCTTTTTTTGTGTCATGGGATTCTTAAAATTTTGTAAATTTTACTTATTGTAATTTAGTTTTAAGCCAACCCTGAAGATGTAAACATTTTATTTTTTTATTGGCTCGCCAACAGAATACATCACATTATAATTATTACATTAATTTATATTTTCAATATGGTTATAGCTATGATTCCAATTACAGAGGAGCACAATATTTATCTCAACATTCTCTTACGAAACTTGTAGGTTTTTTAAAAGGGATTTTAAAATTAAACCAAATTTGGCCTTTAATTATCTGTAAGTTTTATTATACAGTATAAAATAAAAAAAAAACAATACACACAAAACTGTACAAATATGGAAAGATTTTATGAGGTAGACAGCGCATTGGTGTCCACGAAATGATTCTTCTAATTCGGTCCGCAGGTAAAAAATGTTCAAAAACCTAATGCAAAATTTATATACGTATGTTTCAATGTTCAAATGAATCCCTAAAAATGTAATATACCTACCCACTGCGGTAGTATTGATGAATACAATTAAGAAATTAATAGCAGACATCAACAACAATCGAATATCAGACCGAATGTATAAGATAGCAATATTCAATGTTATACGTAGAAATAAAAGGGAGGCAAAATTCCACCACAGGAAAATAATAGCACGTCAAAAAATAAAATCGCAGGCTTTACATATCGAAAAACCTAAAATCAAAGCCAAACCCTGTAAAACTATATGAAAACCAGTTTTCATGCTTAAAAATGTAATCAATATTTTGGAAATTTATACGAACGAACAATTTGTTAATATTCATACACCGTGGTACGGGCAAAATAATGAAAATAAAAAATAACAAATAATTTAACTTAAGATTGTGAAATATAGTTTGAAGTTTCCAAATAAATTAAATAAGCGCCATCTACAAAGGAGCAGATTATGCATTATTTTAAGTTTACTCTTAAAGTTTTTTTTCCGGATTCTCTCGAAATTATTAGTAGCAAATAAAACATGTTATAAAGTCTAGTATAAGATTAGATAAGAGCCATACCTACAAGGGACATTCTGCCTGGCGCAAATGTCCTTCCTGGTGATGAGGATGGCCACGTCGTGGTGGTTGGGGTGGCTGTCCCCGTCGGGGTTCAGGTCCCTCTGCCAGCGACAGAAGTTGGCCAGCGTGGTGTCTGCGTTGGTGGTGATGTTCAGCCCGCGGCCGTCCTCTTGTTCCTCCTCTAGCAGGATTATCTTCACGACTACCACGTTGATGAAGTTTCCGATAGTCGGGTCCAGGTATAATGATGATACCTACGGAAACATAGACAACTTTAGGATTCTGTCTAAACTTGTTGGAGCGTGCTTTGGATGGAGAGAGCATGAGCAAATGTCAAAGGCTTATCGTGATTGTGATTAGTTGTAGGGTTGTTTTGTTTTTTGTCGGTTTGGGATAGCAGCGTTACATTGTCCGTTATCGCCAATATTTTCCGCAATTAATTCTTAAGAGGAACGTATGCGTCGCCCATTTCAGCCAGTTTCATACAAATCTTAATTCCGGATTTAAGATCAAAATACCCAACCAAACTGAAAAATTATTTTTGTAATCAAAAGGTATATCAAATATCTAGTACGGATGCTACTTTATTTTATACAAATATCTAGTACAGAGCTACTTTATTTTTTTTTACATTAAATAATAAGATATAGGCCATTAGAGATTTTAATGTTTCACGATTTTAGAGGCAATTTGGGCAATTATTTGTGAGTAAGTGAAAATGAATAAAAAATAATTACACTAAATTTATCATAAAAAATATAATGAAAAATAAAATAAAAACATAATGACCTTTCCAACGGGTTTTGAAATGCGACTTTGTTGGGTTGTCATGGAACCTTAAATTACATACATTGATGTGTATAACCTTCAAAAGATATTCCAATAAAATGTATATTTTTGCTACAACAAGACCACAGGTTTTCGAGGAAAACCGACAAAGTTTTTAAAATTCTTCAAGCGTCAAAAGACAGCTACGAAACTAACTGACTAAAGATATGTGGCACTGCAAATGTAAAAGCTCGATGCAACAAAATAACTCGTTTGTATCGTTTTTATTATTATCGTCTTTTTAGCGGTTTTTGGAGTCCATAAAATCCAAAATGTTGAAATAATCTTCGTGCTTTGGGCTTTAAGGGTTTTCGCTTTTCGCATGTTAGTATAGTATCGTGTTTCATCATATAATGTTTTTGCTATACGTAATTCTGTTCATTTCTTAAGACATAATGAATTCTGTAATTTGGGTTTTTTTAACATAAAATAATGTTTAAAATTACGATGTTCAATTGTTAAACATAATGAGAAATTGACAAACAAAAACTTTGTTGAAATCTTGGCAGATGAGTAACAAAAAAACCTGGCATCTTTAGTTCCTCTTTTAGCCGCTTGCAGAGTATGACAGTTGTAGTAGGGTGAACTCACCATGTTCATGATGGTGAGCAGGTAGGTCTCCACGTTGCCCTTCTGGTGGAAGTCCGTCATGCTGGAGTCTGCCACCAGCAGCACCTCCACGTGGCGCGGTCTGCTCACCGATCTGGTCTTACGAATCGTCTCATCGCTCTGTAACAAAACAACACACAATAAAGGTAACTGCAGGGTCAAACATTCAGATTTAATGCGGGCTCTCACTACGCTTAAGTGATGGAACAACCCGTTGCAATTCCCAACCAATATTCTTCGTCGAATCCTACCACCGAAACGAGTTTTCTTCCGGTGTAGTACGGAGTGCTTTCCCAAATTCCACTTACAGTTATAACTAAAGCAAATTTTCATCCACCTACATTAGCTTTATTTTATTTTCACTCCTTCACCACTCCTTCCCTATTCTCTCCATACACCTTACCCACGTCCCTACTCCTTTTCCATTATTTCCCTACACCTTAACCAGTCCTTCCCTATTCTTTCCCTACACCTTAACCACTCCTTCCCTATTCTTTCCCCACACCTTAACCACTCCCTCCCCATTTTTTTCCTACACCTTGACCACTCTTTCACCAATCCATTCCAATTCCTTCCCTACACCTTAACTACTCCTTCCCCGTTCTTTTCCTACACCTTAACCACCCCTTCTCCATTATTTTATTACACCTTAACCACTCCTTTCCCACTTCTTCCCCATTATTTCCCTACACCTACACCACTCCTACCGTTGTCCTTTTTCCTACCGTTCTCACTTCTTCCGCACTCCTTTCGCAATCTTTCCCCACTCTTTCTTTCTGCACTTCTTTCGCAATCCTTTCCCACTAATTTCCCCATTCCTTCCGCACCCTTTTAGCACTTCTTCGGCACCCCTTCCGCAATCCTTCCCCACTCTTACCATTGCACTTCCGCACTTTTTCAGCCTTTCTTCGGCACTCATTCCCCATTCCTTCCCCACTCCTTACCCATATAAAATATTTGTGATTTTTATTAATTCCTTTTCACCTAACTCACCTAAACTAACGATTTAGCAACTCACCTTATATTTCGCGTACATATAATTATATTTTACGATAAAAGAACAGTGTGAAAAAGTTACTCCCGACGATTGATTTAGTACTCTCCTAATATTTAGAATTATTTAACATAAATATGTCATTCACGTGGGCTCGCGAGTCTATTGTTAGAATTTCTTCACATTTCGAGGTCACTGTCAAATTCAATTGTCGTTGGCGTTTTGCGTATTGCGTATTTACTTGTCACCTAAAAAATACAAATATCAAATGTGTTTCGGCCAAAGTTGAATGCACGCCGCTGTGTTAATGGCCTTATGCCCAAAAATTCATAATTAATCTGAGATTTAGAAAATAGCTTAATGGATTTGTACTTGTTTTGGTCATAACATCCTTATATCCTTTTGTAAGAAATATCAAACTGATTTTAATTAGTCACTCACGCAATACTACCTACTTAATCCTACCCACACGGTCTGTAGTGCCTGGATTTGGTAATTCGTGATACGAGCATCAAATTATGAAAACTCGTTGATAATATCAGAAAGGTTTTCTCCTAAAACTGTCAACAACTTGAATCTTAGTGGAGCACCAAATTATAAGAAAAAAAAATCTATTATGATCTAGAGTTTTATTTTCAAAGAATCCATTATTTAAAACCTCATGACGAAAATGAGGTGGTTAGCTGAAAATAGTTATGTAAATCTTAAAATTTCAGACTAAGACATTTTTTTTTACGTCAACTCCACACAGGAGGCCCTGAGGAAAATAGTTTCTCTCGGGGCCTATGTTATCTTTGAAGGGTCTTTTAGAGGAGAGGAAGGAGTGAACGTGGGTCTTGAAGGTGGTAGGAGTGAGGAAACGCAGAGGCCGGCAAATCGTTCCAACTCAGAAACGACCCGTTCAACAAGCATTATGTTGCCATGTACCAAAAGTATCAATGGCGCTAGTTCCATAGTCTTTTAAAAAATAATATTGAAGTTATTCTAGATATATAGTAGATATGACGGCTGGAAC
This sequence comes from Glyphotaelius pellucidus, assembly GCA_936435175.1. Lineage (NCBI taxonomy): Eukaryota > Metazoa > Arthropoda > Insecta > Trichoptera > Limnephilidae > Glyphotaelius > Glyphotaelius pellucidus. The sequence goes on from OW386546.1 coordinate 37,510,080, forward strand.
GGTTTAGCGGTAAGGCTCTTGACTCGCAATCCGAAGGTCGCGGCAAAGAATCCCGGCGTGGCAAATAAATTTTATTTGATTAATTTGTGTTATTTCACTAATAATTCAAATATATTATATATCATTTAAAATAATATATGTATTTATTTATTTAAGCGCCCTTGAGGTGATTTTTCACAAAAACGGCGCTATGCAAATTGTCCAATTATTATTATTATTAAGGAACATAAACAGTCTTAGTAATATGCTTACGTAATTATGCGTATGTAATTACGCTTTATGTCAATCACAAATAGAGTACGGGATAACTGGATGGGGATCTGCCTTGAGCACTCACATGGACCGGCTCAATATAGCCCAAAAAGGAGTACTAAAGACAATTTTGAAATTACCGGTTAGAACTCCGACAGAAGAATTGTTTCAAAGCATTCAAGTCTACAATATACAAAAACTTTATGCAAAAAATATTTTATTTAAAATAAAAAAAAATATATCAGAATACTCCACTGTCCAACATAGATACACAACCAGGGCAATAAACCAAAATACTCTAGCTACAGCCAGTTTGAAAACATCTTTTGGACAAAGAAATATGAAATTCAATGCGACAAAACTATACAACGCTCTACCAACTCAAACAAAAAAAATAACAGAAATAAATAATTTTAAAACAAAAGTAAAAATATGGTTGAGAGAACAAAGTGAAAATGAACTATCAAACATACTGAAGACCATGTAAAGACAACTGGATACTAAATACAAATGTGGAAAAACTACAGGCCGCCTCAGAACAGGGAACCCTAGTGAGGAGGACTGTGAAAAAAAAACTTTATAATACCTTAATATAATACAATTTATAAATACATTATGTACAAATTTTGCTACAGATACTAATAAAAAAAAATATATATATAATAAACATGAGGAGAGGATAATAAAAAACAGACCAATTATTAATGTTCACGGATAGGCATTTAGAAACAAGATTAACTAAATGTAAACTAGAATATTTAAGAAAAATGAAGAAAAAAAAAGAACTAAGCAGCAATTAAAAATAAAATAACAGTACAAATCTGAATTCAACAAATGATAAATCAATACACAACAATAAAATAAGTGTGATTATAACTGAAATAGACTGCAAAATAGGTATTTGGTTTGGGAAGGGTAAGGGGAGGAGAGGGATAAGGGAAAGTTGCCACGCAAGTAATATAAAAATATTAGATACAATTAATTTAATAGTCATGAATATATGTTATTCGCACCTAGAATGTTATACAGTGAAGTTTTGTAGCGACAGTAACTAGCAGTAAATACGTCAGCACTTGTGTCTTTATTTGCAAATTTGTTGTTATAGTAGTTACATGTCCTTTGCATAAATTCATTTTGATTGGAATTGGTGTTGCATTTATCAATATAGAAAAGGGTATTTTGTCTGTATTTTAAAATAATAAAATAATATTTGCGGCCCGTTTGAGAGTGGAAATTCTTTCAGTATCGCCCTGGTGTAAGACCACCATTCAGAATTGAATCGTTACTTGAAATGGCTTTAGTCGTGTTTGGTGACCAGATCTGAATAGCCAGGTACTTCCCACCTTCCTCTTCCCGATCTTCTTCCCTTGCCTACTCCTTCAACCTCACAACATACCCCAATTGGGGATGCCATAGTCTCACTGGCTCCAGACGGGAGCAGTTGGAACTTCATATAAAAAAAGAAAAGATATATTATAAAGTTATTCTAGATACATAAGAGGCTATTTGCGCGCCCAAGCCGAACGTAATCTGAGACATTACGAACGGTAGTTTCGTCTTTATTTTGGCCGAAACCGAAACCGAAGTTGAAACCTGTTTAAAGCCGAAATCGAAACCTACACTTCAGTCGGTCGCTAATGGAAAATGGAAATAGGGAGCGTTGCGCGATAAACGCAGCTATGACCGCACGTCGAATGACAGGGCGGCGCCTATCGCTGCCATAACTCCAATTGACATTAATGTCCACGAGAGGGTCCAGCGCGTATTGTGTGATTACGTATTACGCATTATGAAACTGGCAACTTTCTGACATGTTTACTGTTTAAAGTGTTTAAGCGACTCGGCAGTCTCAGCACTGACCCAATTGCGCTCTGAACCAGCGACAAGTCTCTCTCTGGACCGGAGTCCGACCTAAATACCATCCAGTGACTTGCAGCGTCTGCCTTATCCAGATCAGAACTGAGATAAGTGTGAGATAATTGAAGCGGCGTAAAACGTATGATAATGTCCGTGTTATGCCTAATGTATGTACCTAGTTCCTGAAACGAAGAATGATTGGGTCTGTGATGCTGTGATGAGCGTCGTAAATTTGGCATTTGTCCTGACAGCGTCGGGGCTCATTTAAAAGCTATACCAGATGAGTTACGACTCTAGTTACAGCGTAGGACGAGTTCCTTGGTGCCAAAGACTTCGCGCGTGGACGGTTTTAATGCGATTATTACTACTTACGTTAAATATGAAGAAACAGTAAAATAATTGATGTGCTTTGTAAATGATTTTAAAATGATTTGTAAAAATCAATTCAATCTGAGTTTAAGTTTAAATTACTAATTTCACACCACTTTATCACATGGATAATCGACGGCCGGCGTAGTCCAGCGGTAAGGCTTTTGACTAGCATTCCGAAGGTCGAGGGATCGAATCCCGGCGTGGCAAATAAATTTTATTTGATTAATTTGTGTTATTTCACAATTTATTCATCTAAAATAATATATAGTATGTTTGCGGCACGTTCCAGAGTGGAAGATACTCTCAGTATCGCCCTGGTGTAAGACCACCATTCAGAATTGAAAAGTTGCTTGAAATGGCTTTGGCCGTATTTGGTGACCAGATCTGAATAGCCAGGTGCTTCCTCATCTCCTTCACCTCCCCACTACCTTCAGCCTCACAACATACCCAATCGGGGATGCCATAGTCTCACTGGCTCTAGACGGGAGCAGTTGGGACTCTTGTGCGGTATTCATAAAAAAAATAAAAAAATTTGTTTCGAGAACAATGTCCTCTTCATCAGAAAGAGTCGTATGTAAAAGTTAAATGGGTTGTTCTTCTTTTTAACCTTCATAACTTTTATGACTGTCACATTTTGTTTTTACTATAAATGAATTCTCTCTGGATCTCAGAGGGAAAATTGTAGCAATGGGGGAAGGAGGCCTAATAAATACCTATTGGGGGTGACAAACACGAGCTGCGTGTATACCTATTCCGAATGACAACCCACGTGACAGAATTAACGTATGACATAAAAGTTGTAGGAGACAAGTTTTTGAGATTTAAAAAAATATTTTATTAAACATCATTAAAAATAATAATCGCTGTTTCTTGATAGGTTATACCTTTTGGAGTTTAAAAATAGTTTTATATTTTATGTCGTCATATAATTTTTTTGTAACATTATATAATATACGCAAGTCGGGGTGGCAGAAGACAACTGTGATTTGTATGAAATACACTTCTATCACGAGAGTTACAACTCTGTAACGTAATGTTTACCAAAAAAATATAAACACATATTTTTTTAAAACGCACACAGTCGTTACGTCTTTAGTGCAGTAGATTTTAAAGTAATTATAAAATAATAATATTGCTTTTTCTGTTGAATTTTTCTCCACTAACTGGTGAAGACAACTTTACGTTTGTTAAAAAGAAGAACGAACCAAATATAGATTAACATTGGGAGAACAGTAAGTAATAAAGCAGAGTAAAGGAGGAACAAACCCAAATCGGCAGAAGAATTGATGGAGGAGTCAAAGGGGTAGGTTTGGGGGAGAGTTAATTAGGGTTTAATGGGATAAAAGTTTACAAACATGTAAATAAATTATTTTGAATTTATCAAATAAATATTGTATTTGGCAATTGCGTGAATTTATTATTTTAATTCCATTCCTGATTTTGCAGGAAATGTTTAATTGGAATTGATATTTTATCAGATTTAAATTTATTTACGTGCGCACCACGCGGAAAACGTCACATAATATATTTTTTCCTACATCCGAGAATCTGGGTTGGTCCTAAGAAATTCCCACCTGTAAAAAACCCCACCTTTATATACTAGGTAATAAAACGCATAAAAAATGTTAAAAAACAAATAAAGATAATTTTATTTACACGTGTAGTTTTCGCGAGGTAATTCACGCAGTGTGAATATATCTCTATAAATTATCGTAGAATAGAAAAAAAACATTTAGACACGACAGAGCGTGCCTGAAGGATTAAAAAATCAGATAACTTTATCTCCACACACGAGGATGTTATCTTTGGGGTTGCTGTGTGGAGGATATATTTTGAGAAGAGGACGAGTGAACTCCGATCTTGAAGAGACCAACGTAGAAAACCCTACCGGAATAGACGAAACATAGGGGCCACCAAATCGTTCCACAGCCGAGCTCTTGAACTCAAGAACTAGTCCACCACGCAGCAGGTGGCCAGGCGCATCGGCCACCAAGACCTGGATAAACCTCACTTCAAGAGCTCGCTCACCCCTGCTAAGTCACAAACGTAGTGAACTTCTTGGGGTGACCTATTGCAGAAGTGTTGGTTACCCAATAAATGGTTCCCGGGGCAGCGGTACCCATACCCACCTCCCAAATTGTAATTTGGGAGGCGGGTACGGCCATCCATTGACAGCCATCTCTATTCTGGAGCTCCAAAATAACCTGACGCTACCTCCTTAGGAAATATAAGGTAGTTAAGAAGGAGGTGGCGCAACACGGCGTAACACCCCAAAAACAAATAACGAAAATAACTAAATACTAACCACGAACTACAAACAAAAATTAACAGTCAAATTAATTTTTTGTGTTTTTTTTTAAGTTTTTAAGACATTAACTCGTAAAAAAACTTTGTTTCTTAAAAACTTTAAAAAACAACACAAAAAATTCATTCGACTGTTAATTGAACCTAACCACGCTACCAACTGATCCAAATGCCGATTAAATAAGACAGACATTCATATCGTGCATTATCGAGAATTTCGCGTATGTCCGCGTGCGTGTGCGTGTGCGTGAGTGCCACAATACATTGGCAGTGACAACGAATCTATCTGCCGAGTTTCATCTCAATTGGATGTCGGAAATCGGGTTACAGGAGTTGGATTATTTTCCACTTCTTAGATTCCACTTTATTCAATCAAGAAAACGAAAGTGAAATTCCAATAGATATATTAATTTAATTAAATGTAGACCAGACCGTGAAATCTCTTAGCAGCGACTAGCCGAGAATCAACTATAATCCGAGAGAAGTCCGCGCAGATTTCAATAACAAAAACAAGGAAGTTGAAGTGCTAATTGGAAATGTAAAGGTTACACAATTCTTTATTTTTTTTATTTAATTCAATGCCAAAAATGGTTCAAACAACTTGCTTATGTCATTCGGTTGTAAGTATTGAATAGGAACGCGAGTGATGGTGAATTCGGTGTCATTCAAGGCACTAATGAAGGCGTGCCCAACCTGCAGCCCAATCTAAGATTTTTTGCCACTAAAAATGAAGTTTTCAGCTTTTTAGGTTCTAGATTTTGGTATTCACAACAAAAAAAGAGCATTGACGGTGATCATATTATTATAAATAGCTTAACAATTAAATGAAAACCAATCACTCCGCTTGTACCACTCAGTCAATCAAAATTATCAACTTGCCTCAAACCAATGATTTTTTCGTAAGGATAAAATTAAAACTAACAATTTTCTAATCGCAAGAAATTTTCCTATTAGTATTTTGTCAACTTTAAACGAAAACCATACGGTTACATGCAGTAAGTCTTAATCTTCAACAAGGGGCGGATTTTTAATTAGCGTTCATTCAGATTGATGAAAGAGGCCGTTAATGCATTTGTCTGTTGTTAAACCCATCACGCTCTTCTTATTTATTTATTTACGAACAAATAGTCCATTAATAATATAATAATTACACGAATAAAAAAAGAGATGACAATGAAAGGAAAGGACGTATAAACGAAGAGCATTGATAAATTAAAATATAAAATAACGTACAGAAGACACACACATTGCGTATCGACTGCCGAAAGTCATTTAGGCTAACATCAAAAAATTCAATGCTTTGATTTGCCTTAAAAAGTCTCGACATTCTGGATGAAGGCGAATGATATCCATATTTAGTAGAATGTTGATTGAGGAAAAGCAATTAATTATTTCGGAGTCTACGAGAGGGATGTTAAACTGGATGAGTTGTAACAAAGCAGGTGTGAGACTAATTCTATTGATAATTTTGAATATGCAAACTAGATCAGTGTCCTTTTTACGTTTTTCTAAAGAAGAAATGATTTAAGTTTGTTCAATTTCATCGTATGAGTACTCGCCTCTTTCAACTAATAATCTCCAAGCAATTCCTCGGAAGCGATGTTGTACAGATTCCATGTGATAGCATAGAAAGGAGACCAAATTACACTAGCATATTCAAGGTGAGGGTGAACTAGCGAACAGTAAAGAGTTTTAAGTGAACTTATATGTTTAAAGTCAGAGGTGAATGAAGCCGAGTAATTTAAGTGATTTATTTACGATGTTATTAATGTGATCACGGAAAGTTAATAATATCGGTAAATTTTCTAAATTTACTGATATTATTAAATTTGTCGTGAACTTGTCAAAAATCAGATATTGTTCGCGGTTTTACAATAATTGTATTTTTAGACACCGAATTACTCGTAAAAATTAATGTATTATCCGCCATTTACCTGTAGGAATTCATGTACAGATCTAACTAAGCAAATGTTGACTGCCTCCCTCCCCCACGATGTCAAATTAATTTTAAGATAATAACATATATTTTGAATAAGTTCTTTGTTATATATTTTTTTGCGGCCCACCTAAGCTCAGTAATTTTTTTTGGTCCACCAAAGGTTTTGGGTTGGGTTCCCCTGCACTAATGAATGGCGGAGTGAGGCCGGCAGTTACGCAATATATAAATACCATAAAAAATACCATCTTGCTATCTTTATTATGTCTTTATTGCAGAGGAACTGGAAATATAAATCTAGTTACTGCTAATTAATAATATTTTTCCACCACATTGTGTATGTCGATCTTGCAGTTGATTAGTCAGGCATCACATGTAAAAGTGTGCCTCTATCTGGTGCAATACTCAGATTACTCATAAACACGGTGACCGGACAACAAAATTTCATTAAAAAAAATTGTTAAATAGGTTGGGTTAGGTAGAAAAAAATTTGTTAAATAGGTTGGGTTAGGTAGGTTATCGGCATTTTTTTCAATTTTTTTCATAAATTTTAATCACTTTTCAAAGGAGTGTTGAAATTGCATGATTCTGAGTTGTCATGGATCCCATAAACACAATCAAATCAATTATAATGCGGAAAAACTTGTAGTGAATAATTTGGTGGTGGGAATGGGTATCGCCGCCCCGGCAGCCTTTATTGGATAACCAACACCTCTGCCATAGGTCTCCCCAAGTGGTTTGCTATTTTTGATGATTTAGCAGGGGTGCCCGGGTTCATGGGGTGAGGTTTGTCTAAGTCTTGGAGGCGGATGACCAGGACATAATGAACCCCAGATTACTACCCACCCCTTAAACCCTTTCCAGAACTCTCCTCCCCTCCTTTCCCTTAAAAAAAATTTCCATACAGCATCCCCAAAGGTGACAGAGGCCCTGAGGGAAATTATTTTCGTCAGGTTCTCCTGTGTGGAGCTCATAAAAAAAACAAAATAAAATCGCCACAAAACTCACCCCGTGAACCCGGGCACCCCTGCTATGTCACTAAACGTAGCGAAACATTTAGTCATCCAATGAATGGTTTCCGGGGCCGCAGAATCCATACTCCATACCCGCCTCCCAAAATGTTAATGTTAAATTTGGTAAAAATTTGTAATACACTTTTAATGGTGAAAAGCAACATAATGGTGTATTTGGTTGTACAGTAAAGAATTTTAGAATTTAGACTGACCTTGGAATGAATGCCGATCGTCCCTCGGCCCAATTGGTCCTGTCTGGGCGGCTCCTTGGTGCCACAGTTCTTGTTCTTCCGGCGGCGTCTCCTCCTGCGGGCGATGCTCTTGCCCCTTCCCCTCGCCATTGCCTTTCCCCTGCCCTTGCCATTTCCCTTGCCCATCCCCTTGCCCTTGCCCTTCCCCACGCCATTGCCCTTGCCCTTGCCCTTCCCCTTCCCCTGGGCGCGCGGACGACCGCCCCCAGCCGCCGACCGCTTGTAGATAACGTGCGGATGCGCCTGGCCCTCTGGGGGGGCGGGGTGCGCGGGCTCCAGCCAGTATTCCCCGTGCTCTGTGCGCAGCATCCCGGCCTGAGGACAAAAGAAACAGTCATTAGATCAGTGGACCAACTTATGCATATTACAGTGTTACCGGCCGAACTTTCGGTTTCGGCCAGTAAAACCGGATCGGCCGCAGTTTCGGTTTTCTCAAAAAATTAGCCGAAAAATTGCTTTAAAAGAAGCTGAAATTTTCGGTTAAAGTTTAGAGAACTGGAGTTTAGTTTTTTAAGAACTGGACTGAGTTGTTCACTATTATTTGTAGTTGAAAGATCTTTTGATTTTTGTAATTATAATAAAAATAAAAATTATTATAATAAAAACAAAATTTAATACTTATGTATACAAAGATTACCTAAGTACTTACCTTTTTATCCTCTCTCTCTTTTGTATTAATATTATCTTGTACTTTTTGTACCATAATTTGTACTATTTTTTACTATCACACTATACACTTGTTGAACTCATCTGTATAACTTTTCAAGATATTACAACTCATGTATTTTTTATTTATTTTTTTCTATGTGTAGGTACTATTTATCGCTGCGTTAATTTTGCTGAATTCTTGAAAAACTTGCTTTCGAACAATTTATTCATGATCAAGTTAATAATAAAATCAACATAGTAAATACCTACACGTTCCTCAATAACTACTTTTAAAGTATCTCAAGCACTCTTCTGTTTTACCATCATTACACTATGTAAACTTTTTAACTCCTTTGTACAATTTTAATGATAACGAAACTACATACCTATGTTCATATTAAACCTGTTTGTATCCTTAAATTACAGTTTATAATGTTATATACTTGCTTACAATTATACTCCTGAATAACATGTGTAACTTTAATAATGTGATTCTGTAAAAGCCTTCAAGGCGTGTATGAATAAATAAAAATAAAAAAAAATAAAAAAATTCTTTTTAAGTTAAAGTACCATTTTTATTAATTATAATGGTATAATTACATATTATTAAACATTACATAGAGTTTTTTTTTAATACATAAATCGTGATTCACCCTTTTTAGAGCAATGCTCATGTTAAAAAGGCGGAGAAAAGGCTGTGCTAAGCTGCAATTTAACATATTTTTTTGGAAAAAGTAAAGAACGTAAATAAAAAAATAAATTTATATAACAACTAATACACGTGAAATACTTGGGAAAGAAAAAAAAGAAGAGGAGATAAAATAAGAAGAGAGAAAAAAAAGAACTATGTCTAATACTATAATTAAGAGATATTATATTTTGTTATTAAGTATGTATAATGATTGAATTATGCTACTGATAGTGTATTCATTAAACTTTTGATTTTTTTGTAATTCGTTTCATAGCTTAAGTTAAGTGGTAATTTTTTAAAACATTTCACTCCAATATATTTGTAAAATTGTTGGGCTGTGGTGGTGATACAGCACAGCATAGTTATACAGCCTAGAATAGTGTGCATACATCATAGAACTGTTACATCATAACGAGAAACCAAAAAGCGTTAAACCAATTTACTCGTTAAAATTATGTATTTTTTTGATAAACTAAATTTAATGAACTCTTACAAGTTTAGAAATAAAATCAAAACTTTATAAGTATGTTTTGGTTTTAGCCGAAACTAAAACAGAAACTGGAATTCGGTTTCGGTTTCGGCTGAAAAGCTAGTCTTGGTCGGCCGTTAATGAGAAGTTATGTATTGTAAATGTCAGTACTTTGCCCATTGTGGGGTAACTCTGTCCCTTGAAGGGCAACATTACCCCGATAGAAAAAAGGTTTTAATTTTTCAGAGTGGTACTTGAGTGACATGTTTTGTAAGTGATTCAAAGTGGAGTTTGTTACACGCATAACTTGTGATATTTCCCAAAAAACACATTATTTTACAAAAACTAGTTTTCAAAACAGCTGATGTGGTTAGCTCAAAAGACAATGAAGAATTGCATTGTCGCAAATTTAATAAATATTAAAATTGTTATTAAGTACTGTTTACATATGCAGTATACCTTAAAAATGCCTTACTTTGCCCCAGTTTTTACATGAGTTTTCGTGTTATTTAACTGTCCGACACAGTTGAAGATATTCTTTAAACTTAATGTAAACCCGGTAAAATGATGGGAATAGTTAATAGTAATAATTTAAGAAAATGTTACTTTGACCCATTTTCAACCGATCAACGTTTTGAAACGCTTAAGGAATGAAAATTTGCTTTAAAGTTTATAACATTGAAAATAAACAACATAAATAATTAGATAATAATTGTGCCATAATTTACATTCTCGGAGAAAATTGCGAATTTGTGCAATTTTTGGACGACGATAAAAGTGGTCCGTTATGGTGCAAAGTTAACCCTTGTGGGGCAAAGTTACCGCTCAATGAGCAAAGTTTCCCTTTCCCAGAGGCCAAATAAGGAATTTTTACCGTAAAGTCAGTAATGATAACTACGCGTGCAGTGGGAGCTTCGCCAACAAGGATAGTTGTAGTTAATCCTCGCGTGGGAACTGTGGGCGCACCGAACGGTCAGTCAGTTAGCCTATTAGCCTGTTAGCCAGTTAGCGGTATGCTAGTTAGTTCCGTTTGATACATGGAACGATTACTTTTAGGTTTGATAGAATGCCGAAATACAAGTTTGATTAGCGAACGTTGAATATTCGTGGCATGTTAATGTTATAGTCAGCCGTGAATGGAATGGGAACGGAGCGCGTTGGAGTAAATTAGCGAACATTCAGACTCTGCGGGTTTAATAGAGACCTTCTACTCATCTCTGTGGGGCCCATTTGTTACTGTTACTGTTCATATTCAAATCGCAGGGGGGTTTCTTTATAAACGACTGACCTCTGACCGGAGTACTCACGAGGAAAGATTTATTAACATATTAATAACACGTATTTCATACCTAAAGCGTTTACTTGGCCATATTTGTAGCTTGAACGTACTGCTAAATGTACTAATACATATTTTTAAATTTTATACAACTTGGAACTTGTTCGCTTTTCGAAACAACTCGTATCGATCTCATAGAAATCATTGTCTCCCTTACTACCATGGTTAGAAATGTGATCTAAACGGCGCGGCGTTAGAAGAAGAAAAGACCACGCTTTACATTTAAATCTTATAGTTAACCGCAAAATAATAAAAATGTACACCCTTATGAATCCAAAATTTCCGACCGTCATTTGAAAAAAAAAATGAAAGTTTGGGAATTTTTTATTAATTATTTTTACATTAAACGACAAAAAAGAAAGTTGACGATAATGTTTATAATATATTTTCATTGTTAGTAATTATAGATAGAAAAAATGTAAGGTGAGCCATTTTTTAAACTTTTTTATGTTTGCATTCAAAATTTTTACATAAAAAAACTTTATAATTAATTAGAATTATAAAATTTGAAAGCGTATTTCATTACCTTTCACAAACAGTTTTTGGTTTTCGGATACGTTCAATAAAATTACTTTTATTTTGATTTTACTGTAAAGCAGAAATATTTTATCTTCCTATGCAATCCGCCCGGTTTTGAAGGGCTAAATATACTAATAAATGTTTTTTTTATAAATTTTACACAACTGATAAACAACCATTTACTCTAGGTTAATGGGTAAAATTAAAATATTTTTATTAGTAAGACCCTATTTATGTATTTTTTATGGTCTCCGTAAAACAGTTGTTGTAAACCAATGTATTACAGAGATTACGATGTAGAACACTTAAAGGTATAGTAAACGACAAATGGTAAAAATACTCGTTTATAATATACATCAACTAGTAGGTATGTAGTATCTAGTAATAACTAACTAATACATATTTATAACTTGTTGTGTCCTATTTATTACAGATATCAGTACAAATAATTCGATTAATTTATTTTTATGTTGTAAAAGTGTCTTCGTCAAGTCAAACGAAAGTGGTCGGGTGACGGGTAATCAGTTTTCGGGTTGTTTATTTTCTGGTACGGCGGCCGACGACGCTCCTCTATGGAATATTTTCCAGTATCAAACCCGCTCAAATAGTGGGTTTTCGCGACCCGCTCACGACGCCAATGGGTGTTGTAAAATGATCGATCGACCCAGCTCTAGTCCCCACGGGTGAATTAAAATTCAGATTTTCGCAACATGTTTGACAATACGGAAGGCCGTGGTAGCTCGACCGTGATATTCTGGTACAAAATGATTTATTGGTGCCAAAATTTCACTGTTCATTATGTGGTTGTTAATGAATAAAATAAAACATGTTAAAAGCGCAATAAATCGACGTGTCTCTAATGAATGGTAATTGGTCATACCGACCACAAAATGAGACGATGTAACCAAGGATACCGGGTAATAACTTGTCCACCCAAAACACTAAATTTTTTTTATTTATTTATCTTAGTCAGTTTCAATATACACGACGAAAGGGAAAAAAATAATAACGCGAGTATTAGATCTAATGAATTAATTTATTATTTTTAATGATGTCGTAGAAAAAAAGTAACTTCTGTTTGTTTTTATTGCGCCGAACCACAAGAAAATGATTAATTTTTTCAAATTATTGTATATTTTTTTAACGAGTTCTGCACAAACGTCCAAACTGAAAATAACGGTCTTGAGCCAGTGAGATTATGGCATCCTAAATTGGGGTATGTTGTGAGGCTGAAGATAGTGGAGAGGGAGATAGAAAGAGTTCGGTGAGGAAGTATTTGGATATTCAGATCTGGTCACCAAACACAACTAAAGCCGTTTCAAGCAACATTTCGATTCTGATAGATGGTCTCTCACCAGGGCGGCACCGAGAGAATCTTTCATTCTGGAACGTGACGAAGATATAACATACATTATTTTTGACATGATAACGTCTTATAAATCGATGAACGCCGGTTGCATGCACGAAAAAGCAAGACTCATTGTCACGTTCACGAGAACGCGGAACAAGCGTTCGGCTTATGACGCATCTATCTCTCTTCCACTTCATCTTTATTATATGACGTTATCACGTAAAATTATCGTTCGTAAACCGACTTTACAGAAAACCAATTTTTTTTTAACAAATAGTGAAAAAACACAAATTAATTCCATAAAATCTTACTTGCGCACGCCGGGTTTTGAACTCGCGATCATCGGATTGGATCAATGTTTAATAGGTAATGCCACCGATGGAAGCGTGTTATAATGCTTAGTACACGGCTACAGAGGTCGCAGTGTTCTAAACTCGAACTGGGAAATAAATACATTTTTTTTTTATAACTAGCGCAGATCCGTGAAAATCATGGGATATTATAATTGCAATTTTTAAAATGCCATTTTTTTTTTTTTTTACATGAGCTCCACACAGGAGGCCCTGAGGAACATAATTTCCCTCAGGGCCTATGTCATCTTTGGGATGATGTGTGAAGGGTTTTTTTAGGAAAAGGAGGAGAGGAGAGTCTGGGAAGGAAAGAGGTTTAAGGGGTGGGTAGGAATCTGGGGTTCAGTGGGTCCTGGTCATCCGCCTCCAAGACCTAGACAAACCTCACCCCATGAACCCGGGCAACTCTGCTAAATCACCAAACGTAGCGAACCACTTGAGGTGACCTATGGCAGAGGTGTTGGTTATCCAATAAAGGTTCCCGGGGCGGCGGTAACCATTCCCGCCTCCCAAATTGTTAAAAACAATAAAAATAATTTTCAATTCAAAATAATTATAACTATTGTTAATTGTACTTACTGATGTATGCATTTTTGTTTATATTACCCACGCACAGGCAGTGCCTTTGTGGGCTCCCATTACCTACTTTTTACTTTACGTAGATTTAATTATTCCTAACTTTTGATTTATTTGTTTCTTATATGTGTATTTTGAAAAGTTTATAATAATGGGAAAAAATAAAGATTAAAAAAAAAAAAAAAAAATTTTTTATTGTAGGTAGGTACCTACTTAATCACTTGTCTGATGTGTTATTCACATAATCAGTTCCAATTATCAAAATTACACTTATATTCAAAGCGAATTTGAGTTTGTTGAACGCTAACAATTTCAGGCAGGAATAACTTTACTAATGGGCTTACAACCGAATTTAGTATGTTTGATGTGATTTTTTTTAACTCTCCACGTTAAATAATTGTTTAAAATATGTGAGGGTTATTTCAATAACCGGCAGTAATGAGTTTGCTTTTTTTTCTAGCTGTGTATGTGCAACACGTAGTTAACAAACTACATGGAATATTGTTATTCGCAGTTGGTCACCAATATAATGTTGTCTGCATTGTTTAGCAAGACGGAAATACGAACTAACAAGGCATTCATAGTGGATTATGAATAATAAGTTACAGGTGAGTTAGGTGCACTCACTCTGTGTCATGTATTCATAGAAACATTACACCCATGCATGTTTTTACAATAAATAGTCTGGACCGTCAAAGCATTATTTCTAATGTGATTCCTTCAGGGGTCTCAAAAGTTACGCATTTAAATACTAATAATTAAAAAAAATCTATTTATTATTTTAAAGTTTAATTTGTAAATTTTAATTTAAAGTTTTTCTTTAAATATTTCGTAATATTATTATTTCATTAATAAAAAAAGATTCAGCAGTAGTGTCGGGGTTCATAGGGTGAGGTTTGTCTAGGTCTTGGCGACAGATGCGTCGGCGTGGCGGGCCGAATCGGGAGAAAGTGGTTGAGGAGACATTTTTGACCTTTCCAGCCGGATTCCATAGGCTGTGCGCATACATCCCAATTTTCCATCCGATTGTCTGATCAGACAACCGGAAGGCCTTCGCGCCATACATTTCTTATGAAAGCCCGCACACATCCGATTCGAAAACCTGATCGGTAATAAAAATAGGCCACGCCCTTCCACGCCGGCCGTCCAATCCGGCCGTCCAAAGGGCGTGGCCCCGGTCGTATTACCTATCCGATTTTCGAATCGGATGTGTGCGGTGTTAATCCGATCCGATTGTCTGATCAGACAACCGGAAAGCAAAATCGGATGTATGCGCCCAGTCATAGACGCATAGACCCAACGCTTTGCACCGTAGTGGGAGGGATAAATTCATACCTCCGTCACTCCTGCACATATTGACCCCCAGATTCTTACCATCCCTCATACTTTTCCCTTCCAAAACTTTCTAATCTTCCTTTCCATAAAAAGCATCCCCTAAGTTGACATAGGCTCTGTGGGATTTTGTCCTCAGGGCCTCCTGTGTGGAGCCAACATAAAAATGATTTGTTTCATTCTTTCAATTCATTCACATAAATCAATACTTTTTTGAAGTGATGAAAAAAAATGGTTATAAACATTGCGTTAGATTAATTTATGGGCTATCTTTCAAACTTTTTTCCACAACTTTTAACGCAGGTGGCACAAAGGCAGTTTGTGCCACCTGCACCAAATTTGGCAAGCCCGCCACTCATCCTACCGGAGACAGGGAGAACTGCCCAGCATACCTAGCTGCACTCTCGAGGGACTTCTCCACAATCAGCTATGGCGTCTAAGTATATAGATGAAGACAGTGATGTTGACTTTAAGAGAACTAATAGGTTAGACCGGTGGTCTGAAGAAATGGTAGAAAAAAACAGTGAAGTTGGAAGTTTTATATGTGTACAGGTTAATATTCGGTCAATTGCTAAATACTGGGATGTATTACATATGTACCTTCACGACTGTTGGAAAAACATAGATGTACTAATGCTTTGTGAAACCTCTATTAAAAGTGAACTTGCCAGCTTGTACGAGATTCCAGGTTACAATAGTATAAGCTATTTTCGCGAACACAGATCTGGTGGAGGTATTACTGTGTACATCAGAGATACATTTATTTTCACACAAAAGCAATTGGAAACTCAGGTATTTGAAAATATTTTCGGTATAATCACACTTCCAAATAATAATGAACTTACCTTACTTGCAATATACCGGCCACCAAATTTAAGTAAATTAGCTTTCATTAATGAACTTTCAACAATACTCAATAATCTTTCCTCAAATCACTGTGAAAATGTACTAATTTTCGGAGATATAAATGTTGACTTGTTAAACTGTTTAGATCCGCTAACCATTCAATATGAAAACTTATTATCTATGAACTATTTTACTAAATGTATCGATGACGTCACGCGAGAAACGGTTGTTGCAGGAAAAATAACACGCTCGTGCATTGATCACATTTTTGTAAGATTTAATAGTGGAAACAAAATTACTGATAAGCTGTCATCGTGTGTATGTGAGATTAATTTAGCCGATCACTTTGTTACGGCAATAAATATTCCATTTCTCAAAAGTAATAAGAAATTAACAGCGACTAAAGTGTCAATTCTATCTCAAAAACGGATCGATACAAGCATTAGACAGTTCAATTGGAATGAATTACTTTGTGAAGAAGATTGCATTAAGCTTTACGAACAAATTAAATGTAAATTTAACGATATTTATGAAAAAAGTAAGATATTTGTAAATTTTCAGCCAAGAAAAAGACCATGGCCTATAAAACAGTGGATGACAAATGAAATATTGAATAGCATTAAAAAGAGAGATAATTTATATAAAATTTGGAAAAATTCACCAAAAAATAAGGTTTATGAAAAACAATATAAATTTTTTCGGAATATTGTAACTAAATTAATATTTAAATGTAAATCTACCTTTTTTAATGAAAAATTTAAAAATTATTTTGGAAACACAAAGAATACATGGGATGAGATTAATAAAATATTAGGACGTAGATCTAAGAGTAATTGCGATGAAGTAATCTCGAGGTACTTACTAAAAGATAAATCTGCAGAAACAACGGCGGACGACTTCGTCAACTACTTTTCGGACAGTATAAACTCACTAGTACATAAATGTGATCTTAAAGCATCAAATGTTGAACCAATACAGCTACCACACAGTATTTATATACCACGTGCCACACTTTCAGATATTCAGAAAATTATTAAACTTCTAAAAAATTCAAAATCACCCGGAATAGATAATATCAGAATGTTTGATATTAAAAAACACATTGATATTTTAGGACCGATTTTGACACATTTAATTAACACAATATTAACACAAGCCGTAATACCAGAAGACCTTAAATGTAGCATTATAAGACCCATATACAAAAGTGGTAGACACACGGACATAGGAAATTACAGACCAATCAGTATATTGCCTGCCATAGAAAAGATACTTGAAAAATACATCTCCATAAAATTGAATAAATACCTCGAGTCTTTTTCAATAATAGATCCACAGCAATACGGCTTTCAAAAAAAGAAGAGCTCAGAACTGTTACTTCAAGATTTTTCAAATTACATAAATAACGAACTAAACCATAAAAATCATATATTAGTTTTGTTTATAGATAATTCTAAAGCATTTGATACTATCGACCCAACAAAATTACTTAAAGTTTTAGAGGCGATAGGAGTGCAGGGACGTTTTCTTAATCTTTTGAAGAACTACCTTAGTGATCGTAAAATTCAGGTAAAAATAAATGGAAAATTAAGTAAAGTGGGAACATCATCTACTGGTGTGCCACAGGGCTCTATCCTAGGTCCAACACTATATATAGTATTTGTCTCTCTTATGAATAAAGTATTTTCTTTTGTCAAACACTATGTATATGCGGATGACACCGCACTTGTCATCGCACATAAGGATCTGCTCGCGGCCATGAATATGCTACAGCAGGATTTCATATCATTACAAAAATGGTCGCACGACTCTGGCTTAGTTATAAATGCACAAAAAACAAAACTAATGCACATAAGATCGCCTCATGCCAGATTTACAATAGCACCCTCAGTAGTATCCCATAACTTTGACTGCATACATAACAATTGTTTACAGCCCTGCGACTGTGGAAGAATTGAGCTTGTCAAAGAGTATGTCTACTTAGGGGTGACGGTGGATTGTAATATGAAGTGGGATATCCATATTGCTAAGCTATGTAAGCGCCTTCGAGCGATTGTAGGCAAACTGTATAAACTTAAATATTATGTGCCTATCAAAACCATGAAATTAATCTATTTGTCCTTGGCTGAATCTAACGTTAGATATGGTATAACTTCCTGGGGGCACTCATGTAAGACAAACATCCAACATGTACAGTCAATTCAAAACGCCATGGTAAAATTACTCGTCAGCAAAGCAGTTTACGACCAGCGGCAAAATATCTCATTAATGTATAAATCCATAAATGTTTTACCTATAAGAGCTCTTTTTTGGCATAAAATCTGTATGCAACATATACTAGATAGCCCATACAAAACAAAGGTGGATCACATGTACAATACTAGGCTCACACAAAATGAAGGGATGATTGTACCTAGATTTTCTAATAAACATGGCCAGCGAACTCTTGAATACATTGTACCGCTTATATTTAATATGCTGCCATACGATTTGAAAAAATATTGCTCGACACCTAAATTTGCCCTATTGTTAAAAAAATGGCTATTGGAATCAGATTTTCTTTATTGACTGACTCCTAGTGCACTTTAAAAAAAAAAAAAATTTTTTTTTTTTTTTAGACATATTCTTATTATTATTATTATTTTTATACTTATTTTTGTTTTTATTATGTATTTTATTAAATTGAAATATTTTTTTCCTGTATTGTATTATACTTAACTGTACTATGTTTCTGTCCACACTGTTCCTGCCGACAAGCTACTTGCAGTAGCTTTGCAGGTATAATGTAAACATGAAAAAAAAATCTTTTTTCTGTAATAAAAAAAAAAAAAAAACTTTCCAAAAGGGTGTTGAAATGCCACTTTGTTGAGTTGTCGTGGAAACCTTTTTTATAAATCCAGATAATCCCACAACATTTATTTTTTAATGTAAGTATGTTAGTTGTAAGAATCTAAGCCACAGTTGTAAATGTGTAGGTCGCTAGTTGTGATTCTTAGTCGTAAGTCACTAGTTATCATTCTTAGTTGTAAGCCAGTTAATATTAATTTTATGTTGTATTTATTTTTACAGCGCCCTTGACGTGATCTTTTCGCAAAAACGGCACTGTACAAATCAGACAAATATTTATATAATTATTGATACATTCACTCCGGAACGAAGTGTAAATTTACTTATTTGCAATACGAATTAATTTAATTTCTAGGTGTGAAACACTTAATACATTTTTGTTTCCCACGCCGGGTTTTGAACCCATGACCTCTGCTAAAAAGATCGACATATATATTGCAGACCAGCTGTCAAAAGTGAAATGCAATAAATATAAATTAAACACGTCTTAGATAATTTAAAGTGCGTCCTCTTTACGTTTCGTGAAAAAGCATTTAATGTTTTTTTTCGACGTTTTTTCCAGTCAGATTCCTATGATTAGACGAGTTTATATAAAACGTTAAATCACGTACGAATGTATTATTTGTAAGGCATTGACTTCAACTGTTGCCTTGAACGTCGCGACCTCTTCCCACCTCCCACCAGACGACACTCGAACGAAACTGAAAATATCAACAAGCAGAATTTACTTGACTTGGTGCCTTTTGCCTTCTAGTAGTTAGGAGCAGCGGCGGTTCGTGGTCATTTTAAATTGGGGTTCAATCGAAGAGAGATTTAAGAGGAAATAAAATTAATTTAAAACTTCGTTCATATAAAAATCTACTCAATGTTGGTTATTATTTGATCAAATACAACACAAGTGTAAATTACGCTTCATATATTTAATTATTCTTGTTTTAAAAATTTAAAAACATTTTACTCTTCGTTTGTATTGGTCGGTATTTCTTGAGACTCTCTACCGCTCTGTACAGAAGTAACGAGTTCTGTGATTTTGACTTCTTTCAAAAGAGGTCTTATAATACGCTTTTGCGTGTTTTTTAATCCTTAATATTATTTGAGTGTTTTTTTATTTTTTTATTTTCTGTGAAATTTTTTTTAAAGTCTTTTTTTATCATTCAGTTTAATTTTGATTATGATTTGTAAATAATTTTGTTAATATTATTTTTATTTTGTGTCTACATTTACAATTCTTTTATTAGATTTTATTATAGCATGTGTAAATACATCTTCCGTATACATCTGCCATGATACGAGAGTGAGTCTAGGAAGGTGGTCGTGATAATGCAAATGAATATTGTAATATGAAATTTATGGCATAATAAAAAAAATATTTTTAAAAATGTATGAAAAGTTATAAAAACTCTAACTTAATTTTTTTACTATATAACGATAACGTAATAATATATTGTTTTTTGTATTTTTTATTGTGTGATCGCTTTCATCCGAGGCGCTCACAAATTTGATTTGAAATGATTCATAAGTGACATCTGGCGAATTTTATAAAAGCTCGGATCATGTGCATATCGTATATATATAATAAATGCTAGTGGAAGGTGCGCCGCGACAAAGTATTGATGTGTTGTCATTGGAGATTGATAGGTACGCACCTCTCACTCTTAGAGACAGAAAATTGTTCGTATAAAATATTCCGTAGGAATTATCTGTCCATAGGTGCGTTCTGGATTCCGCTCCTATGAACGGAGCTTTTCACGGGCGAGGCGAGTGCATTTTTGGTTAAAGGGTGGCGCGCTGTTCAAAATGTAATAATACTATTATAATGATTCATGTTTTTCTTTTTCGTCTTCGCCACTGTTTGAGAGTTAACTGCACATGCCTCCTTAGCGAAAGCCGTCACTGGTTAGGAGCACGCCAAGTTTCGGTAAGTGAGAATGGCTGTTCTCAGCTGTCAAGCTGTTGGCTGAGTCTAGGTCCTAGTGTCGAGTGTCGAGTGTTGAATGTCGAGTGTTCCGCGCGGAGAGGAACTTAGATCTCGACTCCTATTGCGAAAACGCGGACTTGAGATGTAATGTCAGTTATGCCGCTAAAACAGTGATTCCCAAATTGGCAAAGTTGTAGCAATTCCACAACTAGGAGCAATAGGCCGACATTGAAGCGCAGTAAGGGGCGGCGAGGAAATAAGAAAGCGCTGAATTTGGTCGATATTTAAAATTTTCCTTGTGGGGGGGAGTATTGAGAGAAATTTTAGGGCCTTTGTCATCCTTAGGATACTGTGTTTTCATGGAAAGAAAAAAAGCAAATAGACCCACATATTCTAGAAGAGGAAAAATAAAATTCGACACACACTATTTCACATTAATTTGAGCAGACCAATGAAGGATAAATAAGATTTGCATGAGATATTTAAATTGCGTTTAACTGTTGGACACCTAAAGGCGGAACTCCTGCGCCACAATACACATGAATACTAGCTTGAACCACACTATAAACGTTCTTTGTTTTCCGTCTCCTGCGTTTTTCGAAACATGGCTTGAAAGGTTGGTGTGAACAGGTGTGAAGTTCGCGCGGTCCGACAATTTCTGCTTCCCGCTTCACCCACTTTAAAAATAATATTAATATTAATGTTGTTAATATTCGTTATTATACTATAATTTTATTATCAAATATATTTATTATATTGTATTTAGGTATCATAATATTTTAAAGTAGTGATTATTAAGCTCAATCATTGCGCATAACCTCAAAAACTTGTTCGGTTTGATTCTCCATACATGACCGCATCGCGCGGCTCTTGTAAAAATATGAGCACATTTCCCCCCGCCAGCCTTCCCCCTTCGCCCGGGAGATGAATGTTTTCCGTCGGCTGTGGTAAAGCTTGAACACAGGGTTTTTGAACACGAAGTGTTTTTGAACAAATTTTCAATGTTTTGGGTGCTGTTCAAGCTAATGTTTATGTGTATTGTGGCGCAGGATACGCCGCTTAACACGTGTCTTCCGTTTGTCAACGACTGAAATATTTTATTATTCTATAAACTTCACTATAAAATAACTTACAAGATATTTTCATAAATATTATCAAGTATTATTTACGTTACTAACTGCGGGATATTGTGTTAGTAAATTTAATTAGTTCATAAAAAACGCTTTCTTGAAAACGAACGGACCCTTGAAAAATCACAAAATCTGATTCGGTGGGGCGGGGGGGGGGGGGGGGGGGGGGGGTAAAACTTCACCACATATCACCAGAGGGGGGGAGGGGTTGGTAAATTGCTAAAAAACATCACGTGATTAATGGACGACCCCTTATCTAACTGACACAAAGTGGTTTTTCCTTTTAAAAGTGCGAATTCACCGTCGTAATTAATAACATGGCGGTCCTTGAAAAATGACATCTTGCGTTTTTTAAGTTAATAAAATAACTCTTAAATTTTTTTCATAGATAAATAATATAAATAACTAGGTACATATAATATTTAAATAATTACAATTTTTTTTTTATAACGGTATACACTGTAATATTTAAATAACTACAAGATTTTTTTCAATTTCCGGTTAGGTGCGTAGTTAATTAGTTCTAGTTCTAATTTTTTAAAAATTGTACATTTAGCGTGTCCCTATTTTGTAATCATTTACCGAAAAAACTACTTGTCGATATTCTGAATATACCAGCTTATATGGCTCAAAATCACTAAGGTGTAGAATTGGCTTTGCTAGCAATTTAATGTCTTAATGTCTTTATTGAGAAAAAAAAATCAATAAAATACTAACTAACTTGTTTTGAGTGTACATCAAACAATATAATTTACGATCCTAATGTACGATCTTCAACAAGTCCAAAATATTTAAGGAAAAATTTAACTTATTTACCAACTACCATACCGTATTTTTTATACAAAATCTAGTTTTGGGGAAGGATACTAAAATGATATTTATTTTCGATCGATTCTTTACGCATTGTACGCACAAAGAATCGACCTGTAAATGTTTTTGTAAATTTGCTTGACATTCATAATACCTTATTATGAAAGGCATTTTGGAAGTCGATTTTGGGTTGGAAATTGGTAAATAATGCACAAAAAATTATGATTTTAAAATAATTATTATTTCGGGAGTTAACTGCCGAAAATTATTCTTAAATTTGAAACAATTCCGAATTCTTTGAAACACAGTTAAAATCACAGAGGTCACTCAACAAATAATAACTTTTGTTATATCCTATAAATGCAAGTGGGGCGTTGAAGAACTAAATAGTTTGGAAAACTGCACCAGCCGCTGGCACACCGCTACACCTGCGGAGCGCGGAGGTTCCATTCAGGTGCTGGGTGGGCGGCAAGGTGGGTAAGGGGCGGCGGAGGGGGAGCAGATTCAGACTGCTTGACGACCAGAGGCTGCCGGACCGGTCTCATCTCACGGCTGACGGGACCTGTCAAACCGTTCTAAACCAACCGTGTACAGTGTACGCCATACACAATATTACACAGCAGTGCGCACAACACACCACATCAGAGTCGGGCGAAGAAAGTATTGTATACATATTAGATTGGACACGCTATTCCGACACGGACACGACTTATGTGCTCGGAAGGTTATCGATGTAATGGCAAACTTGGCAACCTCCGCGGTCCGTGGTGGTGCGGTCATTTCATTGGATTTCTACACGGAGGTCACGGGTTCGAAGCCCAGCGTGGGACACACTTTTTTGGGTTTTTATAAATAGAAATGAAGGTAAATATCGAAATACGCTGGACAACCTTAAAAGGCACTAATCACTTTAAAAACATCACATTAATTACAAAGAGGAGCATCTTTATCAGTATTCGAAGAAGCAAGATAATGTAAGAGTCTAGGAATCTATCTTCCTAAATGTGACCCAATCAATTTATGATTTTTCTGTTTCAAATTTTCGTTTGAGAGTTGCTCATTTTGTTTTCAATGATTAAATGTTACAATTTAAGGTTTTACTCATTAAGTTATTCCAAAAAACAAATATTCACCCCAGACTTGTTGAAAAATCAATAGATGTCGCACATTAAAATAAAAATGGACAAATTTATCCAAGACACTATCTATACTGCATTTAGTTCACGAACAAAAATTAATCATACGTAATCAAACATAAAGACAGTAGCGAATAAAAATATGCTTTAAGAAAAAGAAGATAATGTTTGTAGTTCTAAGACAGTTAAATATGACCGGAAGGGATGTGATGATGATTAAAAAAATAAAATAAAATAAAATAAAATAAAATAAAAACAATTAAATAAAATTTCTTAAAAAAGATAAAATCAAATCTCTAGTCCAACACACAATATAATACAATTTAGATAAAAGAAAAAAAAGTAAAATGGTAAACAGGAATTCAATTCATTCAAATAAAAGCCAATAACCTGAATAATCAAATTCCAACACAAAATAAAATCAATTGAAATAAAATATAATCAATTTAAATTCAAAATAAAATCAATTCAACTACAAAATATAATCAAATTAAATAATGTAATCAAATAAAATAAAAAAAACTAAACCGGAAGTCAATTAAAGCCAATAACCTCAATATTAAAACTCCAATACAAAATAAAATCAATTCAAGTATAAAATATAATAAAAATAAATAATTACCTAATCAAATCAAGTCAAAAACCAAAACAAAAACACAAGTAAGTAATCCTTCAATTGTAAATTTTATTAATTAAGATGATTATATGAATATGACAGTCTTCTAGAATCTGTGGCAATAAGGCAGTGAAGAAAGTATACAGTAAGCAGGAGGCAGTATAAAATATAATGTTATAGAAGGCAGTAGAAGGTACTCAGGAGACAGTGTAAACAGCACAGTAGACGGTGCAGTAGACACAGACGCAGGCCGCGACCTTCACGAGCTTATTTGGCTCTCGGCACTTCTTCCTACTATCGCGTCGAGCCATATATGGCCGTTTTACACTCTGTGTATATTTCCTTGTCTAAAATCAAAACAAGATTCGTAGATACCTACTGTACGAATTTAGGAATCAATGATGCAATAAGTCTTTATATTATAAATAATGTCTTTTCCAACTATTACAAAATAAGGAGCGGAATTCAAGGTAGTATAACTTTTGACTTTTATACAACAGACAAAACCTCCCGGACTACGAATAATCTGAACAATCTCTAATAAACTGAACTATTAATAATCTCTGTCTTTCATCTAATCAACCACTAATGAAACGGATGTAGGAGATGATGGAGTACTTTAATTTAATAGTTTTTGTAAGAAACAAACAGTGGTAGACTAAGCCTGTCAGAGGCCCGGAGCGGCAAAGCTAAATGAAGTCCCCCCTAATTTAAGAAGTTGGTATAATTTTACGAGCTTTGTATTCAGTTCGCCTCTGGTCATGGAGGGCCTCCAAACTCCTCCATGTTCCATTGATCAAATCCTAAACAAGGCCTTGGCACCAGGGCACTGTAAAAAAACCTGGTTGACAACATATTAGAAAAACTATACATCCAATTTGCATGCACCAATTCTTACGTAGTTTCGAGAAAAACGCATTCAAAATTTTGTTGAAGGATAATTTAACATACAAACGGTTTCACATTTGGTGAGAGCATTCTTAACAAGTGCATCTTTCGGAAAGTGAAATAAAAAAATTACATTTTTTTACAGTGCCTTAAAGCCTTATTTAGGAATTGATCAAGGGAACATGGAAGCCCCCCAGGACCAGAAGCCCAAGGCGGGCCGCCCCTTCCGCCCCTTCCGCCCCCCCGTTAGTCCGCCACTGGAAACAAACAACCTTATACTAACAATTAGGGAGACCCGTGAAAAATCAGGAAATATGGCTTTATTTGTCAATATTGTTTAAATAAAAGAAGTACACAACTGGAATATTTAGAATTTATTTTTAAAATAATTTTTGGGAAAAAATAGTGGTAGGTGATTTATCGATTTATTGCAATCGATTACATTGGCACATAAATTCAAAGCGAATCCGAATTTTTACTGAAGCAAAGATAAACTTACACAAGTTCAAACAAGGCTAAGCCAAAAAAGTTTCTTAAAAAGTTAGGAGTTTTATTTTACCTTAAAACCAATAAGAAGGGAAAGGGAAGAGGAATATAGGAAAAGGATAAGAGATTCTCTCGATACATTCTATACTCCTCCATTAATTACTTCGGTTCGAAATTTCTAAAGGTTAAAGATCAATGGAACATGGAGGAGTTTGGAGGCCCTCCATGACCAGAGGCGAACTGAATACAAAGCTTGTAAAATTATACCAACTTCTTAAATTAGGGGGGACTTCATTTAGCTTTGCCGCTCCGGGCCTCTGACAGGCTTAGTCTACCACTGTTTGTTTCTTACAAAAACTATTAAATTAAAGTACTCCATCATCTCCTACATCCGTTTAAAACAGTTGTTTTAAGAATGTCAATATTATGAAATTGTGTGTTATATACTGCACATACACATCATTCAATCGATTAGTCAGACATCTCGAAATACTTACTTTTGAAATAAGAGGTAAGCTATATTTGAATGCTCGCCACAAATTAAATATTATTTACACGTGTCTATGTTTTACATGCTAAATATTCTACAAAATAATACCGGAAGGCAAAACGGTCCAGGTACATTACTATGACATTTTGAAATAACCTTCTAGTGACCCAGAAAAACATCAAAATTGGTTTAATTCACTACAAGTTTTACTGCATTATTTAGATTTGATGATGTTTATGAGTAATCTGAGTATTGTAGCAGACAGAGGATACAATTTTACGTATATTTTTCGGAATTTTAAATAAGAGTTTTTTAAAAAAAAATCAACATCGTGTTGCAGTCAATGGAAATTATATACCTACCTAATGATCAAAGCATTACGAAGAATATCATTGAATTCGAAATTGTACAGAAATGGGAGTGGAAATATTATCTATTTAAATTTATTGTGTAGTATAAATTCGTAGATGCGGATTAAGATTACGGAAAAATAAAATAAAAAAATCTCAATGATAGTAATGAATAAGTTGCTAGACTTTACACCCAATAAATGGCGAGCGCTGGTTTCGTGAATTAAATGAATACAGCCTTATTCCAAACATAATACTTGTGAGCAGTTTGTATGGAGAGTAGATAGTTTCCAGTATGTAAATGGCTGGGAGGCTTTTGCGGTGGAATCGACTCGGAGCACAGAGATCAAGGATCTAGTGAAATTTTATCGATTTGCAAGTGAATTCAAGGAAATAGCGTCCGGTGCTACGCGGAAGAGGTTTTAGGAAGATGTACCGTGATCTGTACCATCCAACATCTGCTCCGTGGCTGAGTGGTTAACTCCTGGGCTTTGGGCTTAGAGGCCGCATTGGGTTCGAAACAAAAGTTTTAATTTTTTTTACATCGGCTCCACACAGGAAGCCTCCAGGAAAATAATTTCCCTCAGGGTCATCTGAGATGCTGTGCGGAGGATCTTTTTGAGGAGAGGAAGGAATGAAATTTGGTCTTGAAGATACCCACGTTATAGGAAGGAGGAAACACAGAGGCCGGAAAATCGTTCCACAGCCGAGCTGTTGAACACAGGAACGACTCGAAGAAGCGACCCGTTCTCATGTGCCATATGTCAACCGTGTACATATGTTGTGCACGCGTTTGGCGTGTTTTCCGAGTACGCACCGGTGCCGAAGGGATCAATGACGCTAGTTCCTCAGAGGATCTTTCATTGAAATACCGGTAGAACAAGGATCGCTTTCCCACCGACGCCTGTGCTCTAGACATTGCAATCCGTCTGTTAAGATGGAAGAATCTATCAAACGGACCGCCCGTTTCTGCACAGAGTCGAGGGTATTTTTCAGGTAGTTTGGAGCTCCAGACCAGAGGTGGCTGCCAAATTCAACCGTGGGGCGCACTTGTGGTTTGTACGGGGTTAGCAGTTGTGTATTATTACTGTATCTGCCCTGTGCAATACGCCCAATTTTTGGGAGGCTAACTTTACTCTGGCTTCGAAGGAGCCCCTTTATCTGAGCTGGTCAATTAGAGTTACACCAAGCATATCAACGGAGGGCCCTTTCGGAAGATTGCTTCCGTTGAAGGAGACTAGATTTTTTGAATGGATTATTTTTCCATCAAAAAATATATTATATTTTTGCAAAAATATTGACTGTGGTTTGGAAAAACCCCTGAAGCCACAAAATGAAAACTCGTACAATCAATTAAAAATCTACCTGAAAGTAGCTACTTGTTTTCCCAAATTTTGATGTAAAATCATGTTTCAATTCTGTTTATAACTATGAGAGATTTGAGGGTTGAATAATTTCATCTAAGGTGTCTCAAAATAAGCTAAAAAAAATTGTATTATTAAAAATAAAAATTGTATTATTAATTTTCATTATTAAAAATGCCTTAATCAGCCAAAGATGACTTTACCACGACAACATGATACTTTGAATACTATTTTGAAAGAAAACACTGAAAAGTAACTTTCCCAAACAATGTGGTTAGAAGGGTTTTACCAAAACACAGTCGAAATACTTTCAGTTTCGCCTTATCAAGAGCTCACTATTCAAAATTGAAAAGGTTGCTTAAATTGATTTTAATAAACAGGTATTTTCCAACCTTCTTCTTCGCCATCTTCTTAGTTTCCCTGACCCCGTCAGTCTTACAAAATTATGAAAATATGAAAAATAAGTACCTACTCCAGACTTTATTAGAATGTAATAAAAAAAATAGTCCATACTCGACCAGTTATGGTTTTAGAGCTTGGTCACGACCCATTAGCGAAGTGATCTGGACGAGAGTCCCCGCTCTTTGATCAGGTTTCGCATATGGAAAAAATGTACCCGTACCCGTCACCCAATCTTTGATCGGGTCCTTTCGTGTGTAGATAAATGGAAGCTTTTTGTAGATTTCAGGTTTTTATCTACCATCTCTCTGTCTGTCATGAGAACGAGATTCGAGATTCCCCTCACCTCACCCATCACGGGGCTGACGATCAAATTTAAAAAAAAAGTAAAATTTAAAAATGTGACCGGGTTACAATGATCGGGTAGGTCACGATCGATCCAGAAACAGTCACGAGAAACAAACTTTTTCTAATTATTACCAATCCTTTTTTTTCAGGACAACATTTTTTGTACATTTATGATAGACATTAAAAAAAATCCCGCCCACGAGGAAACAAGTAAAAGTAAAAAAAAAACTTTTACATAATACGAAAATGTTAGCGACCCTGAAATCTTAAGGCTCATGCATAAATATAATGCCAAGCGGTTCTCGTCCTACCGTATGAGGAAAATAATCTAAAACCGCCAACACTAAATAACGTAATATAAAACTGCCACTTCAACAAGCAATCTCTTCATTAATAATGTTTATCTTATAAGGAAACATTTATCAAGATTTTCAATGTTACAAAAATTGTAAACCTAATCGGATGTAAACACATTCCACTATGTTTGGGTGTGTAGTCACAATTCATAATGCATTGATAGTCCAGAATTGCTTGCATTGATATGCTTTCGGATTCCACTACTAATACCAGAAATCAAGAATTATTGTGTAGAAATTTTGGGATGACCTTATGTTTTCCTCTTCGCCTAAAAATACGAGTGGCCTAAAAATAGCTTAACGGAGGAAAATAATTACACCGAGTCAGTGGACATTTTCAAATTATTACTAAACAAAGATAAAATGTTGTTACTGAGGCAGTTCGGTTTTATATAATGAATAGTGGGTTACATCGGGTTACTAGCCAATTTTTACCAATCTTATGTAAAAGTACCTAAAAAGGGCGTTAATAAATAAATAAATAAATTTGTACCATGAAAGAATATCACAAAAAAAGTAATTAATAAAGTTTAAAAATAATAATAAAAAACAATAGGTTTTCTAATTTTGTAAACTCCTAGTTCAGCCACTCGTGGTTTAGCGTTTTTTTAAAGTGAATACCGCACAAGAGGTAGGAGTTAAAATTTTCACGACCCATAGTATTTCCGTGATTAATTTTTGGGCTATTTTGCGCCCGCTTTCCCCGCTATTCCCTATGTATCCCCGCTCACAAAGAAGAAGATGGAGAGATATGTAATTACGAATTTTGGAGAGAGCGTGTTAAAATTTAAAACGATAAAATTGAAACAAAAATTGTGAAAATGTTTAATAAAACACGACTCGTTTAAAATACAGCAAAAATCTCGTGGTGAACATCTAAAATAGCTTTTAAAGAAACACTGTGAACTTTTTCATACATATAACTTCTAAAACAAGTGAAATGAATGTGTTTATAATAATTTTCGGAGCGTACTTTGAGATTTTTTTCTACCGAAGGAATTTCATATAATTCGCATTTCGGCGTGGAACACGTCTAGACATTATCTTAAAAAATAACATTTATTTTTTAGGAACTTACAAAACATCAAATGTTTAAGGGAGATATGTAAGAAATCGGCAGAAATTCGGGTAGCGGCGTCTTAAGCCGACGTTTCGGACAGCGTTACAGTGTCCATCATCTGGGCAGATGTGTAAATTGTGGTGATGTTTATGTTTTTAGAAGTGATACAGTGTAGCAAGCGTTAAACCTGCTAATGTGGTTTTCTGAGTTTGGTTTTCTGGTTTTCTGAGTTTGGTTTTGGCGTAGCCGCCTAATACCGGATTTCAAGAACTGTTAACTATTTACTTACTAAGCTTGTACCCGTCGTCCCTATAAGCATTTATTTATTTATCGTAAAAGTACCTTTAAACATTCAGAATACATCATTTTTATAAAAAAAGATTGCAAAGCAAATGGATATACAGTGTGTACATGTTATAAATCAAGATTTAAATTAACTAAAAATATATTATATAGATGAAGAGCCCATAGGACACAAAATGTAAACTGTTTAAAAAAATATGTGAAATGCTTTATCTTAAGTTCTTCCGATGCTATTTAAGAATATATGGTTTTCGTGAATTTCAATTGCTTCCATATGGACACTGTAATGTTGCCTGAAACGTTGGCTAAAGGAGGAGGAAGCGCAACATGGCATAATAACCTAAAAAACTAATCACGATAATGCCTTTGACCGACAAAATCTCAATGACAACATACATATTTGATTTTTTTTAAATAAGTTCTGCGAGGTAAATATCTGTATGTGGGATGGCCGTTTCGCCCTTGAAGGTATTTTATCAAAGCAACAATAATGAGTTGATAAAATCCGAGACGTGGGAGCTATTGCCACTGCGGTGCGGTGTTATCAATGTGGTCGGATTGCAGCTTGAGAAAGTGAAGGAATGCAGTTTTGTTGTTGCAGTTGGGCATCGGGTTACTAGCCACTGGCTACTGGCTGCTGGCTACTGGCTGCAAGCTAGATAATGCAGTGCCAAGTGAAGCGATATTTCGCACATCATAAACAAAGGCTTTGATAAACAACAAACATGCGTCTAATCGACAAACAACAATGCAACATTTCTGATATGATATTCTAAAAACAACAACAAATAACTGAACGATATATATCAGACCCCTAACATCTCAGCCTACATGAGACTCCTCAGGTTGAGATGGGCTGGACACGTACAGAGAATACCGGATGAGGTGGGAAGACGAGGTAAGAGGGGATGCAGCACAGCTTCTCCAGATAACATACTGGAAGTCAGCCGCTGAGGACAGGAGGAGTTGGAGGCGAATGTTGCGGGAGGCCAAGGCTCGATAAGGGCTGTGGCGCCATCGGAAAGAGAGAGAGAGAGAGAGAGAGAGAGAGAGAGAGAGAGAGAGAGAGAGAGAGAGAGAGAGAGAGAGAGAGAGAGAGAGAGAGAGAGAGAGAGAGAGAGAGAGAGAGAGAGAGAGAGAGAGAGAGAGAGAGAGAGAGAGAGAGAGAGAGAGAGAGAGAGAGAGAGAGAGAGATTCTAAAATCGTTTTCATTTTGAGAGGCGGATATGGGTATTGCCGCCCCGGAAACTATTTATTGGATAACCAACACCCCTGCCGTAGATCACCCAAATGGCACGCTGCGTTTGGTGACTTTGTTGCTAAGTTGCGTTTGCCCATGTTTTGCTTGGCGGGCCGAATCGGGATAGACTGGTTGAGGGAGAACTCAACCGGATCTCTCCAACCGGACTCTCTCGACCTTGCAGCGCAATGGGAGGGATGGATTCATACGTCCTGGACACATTGACACCCTTTTTTCTTTTTATCAGAACTTCCTCTCCTTCATTTCCATTAAATGACCCTCCCAACACCATCCCCAATCATGACATAGGCCGTGAGTGTTTTTTTTTTTCCTTTGTGTGGAGCTATTGTAAAAAAAATGTTAATTCATAAAGGCGTAAGTCCAATATTTTCAACATATCATAAATATATGCTGCCCATATTAAAAAGTTGGTGGTGTAATGATCAGCATAGTTGCAGTCCAAGCAGTTGATCGGAATTCGAATCTCGGCTGTGGGAATTTAAAAAAAAAAAAAACATTTAAAAAAATTAAATTATGAGCGATTTCTCACGCGTTTGCGCTAGCTGTTTAAAAGAAAAGACTGTAAGAAAAACACTAATAATTGTGAGATATTAAATAAAAATAAAGTTTCCCGCCTTCTTCGTAAAAGGCATTAATTTCCATAATTTGTGTATAAAATAAAGTGTGAAACTAGGTATTTAATTGTTCAAGATTTTTTTTGTTGATTCTAAATTTACAACTGTTCAATCAGAGAACTTTGCTGTGTATAACTATCAAAAGAGTGCTACGTACAACTTGTAAGTTGTACTGACTAAAAGTAATGTAAATATGTAAGGAATAAAATGGTAACTTGTGCAGTAGTTATTGAAGAATTTCGGTATGGCGTAAATTTAATAGGAAGAAGAGAAAATGAAGGATTTCATGTTGTAACGGAGCCGCCAACTAAATACTAAATAGACTTTAACAACGTCTTTGAATGAACGTTACTCATTTTTTACATCAACAGATTGATAGTTTCCTGATCTTATTCCTTATAAAGCGCGACCTTCCATTCTATTGGAAACACCGAACACTTCTAGTTGATTCTCTTTCTCCTTCCTTCTCCCCCCCGCTGCCTGCTGCCTGCTGTGCCGGTAATTAGAGTATGCTCTTCCAATTTTAGCGCGGACAATCGAATAATTGGAAGATTGCCTCAAATCTCAATCAGCTCGGACTAACTGTTCCTAGGCGGCGCGCGGCACTACTAGCAGATAATTCAAACGTAATACTACGAATATTCGTAATATATGCATGTAGATAATGTGTTCCTTGTTAGTAAATAGGTACCTAGTGGTCAGTTAGCTACCGCCAAACCGAATGGTGAAACCAGTGGCGAATTGTGGCCTTCCTCATTGGGACAATGAAAAGGGAGAAAAAAATCTCAAAAGTATGAAATAGTCCTGTGTGGGTCTTTTCCATATTATATAATATATGTACATTTCCCTAGATTTAAAGAACTTTAAAAACATCACTCCACAAGAGATTAAATAAAACATCTCTGACTAAATGATATGTAATATCGTATGTAAGAAAAAGTAAGATCTTCAGTAACTAGTTAACTTATTTTAGTAACACCTAAAACATGATAATCACAGAAAAAACCTGCTGATTCATGCAAAATACTTTTCCTATTGTAAATAAAATGGACGCTGCGCAGTGCGCACCCTGGTAACTAGAAGATTGCCAAGGTTTGTAGGTCTCCATATCTGGCGCCATTGTAACGTTTTGTATGAACCTAAGAAATGTGACATAAAGCTCCATTTGTGCTGATATTCATAAAACACCAATGGGATTCATTTTGGACTCGCTCTTGACAGTTGGGTGGATTCTTTATCACGGATTTGGAATCGCGCGCTGACGCACGCTGCTGCGCAAACTTTAAAGAGTGGTAAAATTATAACACAAGTTAGTCTTATATTCTAATCTTTTTAATGGGAGTTTACAGCAAAAGTGCACTTTGGAAAAACCGCTACTGGGTGTAACCTTTAGCCTGTAACATTTACCAATCAAACTGACCGACAGCTATGTCAACTGTTGGCTCGTTCTTGGTGGGATTGATGAAAATTGATGTTTGGTGAAAACGACTTAAAAATACTTAGTTAAGATTTTTTCTACGAGTAAATTTTTGAAAGCAGACGTAAGTTGCCTGACTTGACATGACTGAAGTTGTTGAAATGCATTAATTTTGTAAGGGCCCTATTGGGCTGGTAACAACCAGTTGGGTTGCCATAGTGTCCGATTGTCCGAGTGAGAGAGCCGTCAAGGAGCCTATACATTTTACTAGTTCGCACAAAAAAATAATACCGAATTAGAATAAAGTACATAGAAAATCAGAGAAAAAAAAGATCAGAACAAAACCATTTTTTTTTTCATATAAAAATTTTAGATTAAATAATAAAAAAATATTTTTACGACATGAAAATTTGTTCACAATTTTTGGTTGATTTTTTTTTCACATTGTAAATTTTAGGGACATTATATTCTAAGGTTCTTTGGCTGTATTTATTTAAATATCTACGAAAAACAAGCCCATCGTTTGCAGTTAGACTTGTGTTATGAACATGTTCCACTATTTTTTTACATTCAAATTGAGATGTGTGCTGACTCACTATTTTAAGCCAGAGTACAGCACGTACAGATAATACATTTACGGAATTGAATAAGAATGATTTAGGTACTTCATGTTTTCGTTTATATTCGGCTTTGTTTAAGAACAATTCAACTATGGAGAATTGTAAATTTTTGACTAAATTAAGAATTGTTTTTGTCGAATTTCCCCATGTAGTTTTTCCATATCTTATTAGGGATTCCACCAATGATAGATGTAGTAATCTTAAGATATACAAATTTTCAAAATTTTAATGGTTACAAATATCAACCATTTGTGCCGCCATGGTGTCTCTGAAATTAGGCCCTTAAATTTTAATGGTTACATATATCAACTATTTGTGCCGCCATGGAGTCTCTGAAATTAGGCCCTTAAATTTTAATGGTTACATATATCAACTATTTGTGCCGCCATGGTGTCTCTGAAATTAGGCCCTTAAATTTTAATGGTTACATATATCAACTATTTGTGTCGCCATGGTGTCTCTGAAATTAGGCCCTTAAATTTTAATGGTTACATATATCAACTATTTGTGCCGCCATGGTGTCTCTGAAATTAGGCCCTTAAATTTTTGATCTTACTTAACATATCTGTTGGTTTTATGGGAAACAGAATATTAGCAAAATGCCATTTTTTTAAATTTCGGTAAGTTTTGGACCGGTGAAAGCTTCAGAGACTTCCGAGCGGGCCTCAGGACTTTGCTAAGCTTTAATTAACTTTAACATTGAAAAATCGTGTTGACTGTTGACGTGTTGATGGGCGCCGTGTGACGTCACGGCATGCGCAGTACGGAGATGAAGTCGGCGAACACAAAGCACTACTAAAAGTCGATTACAGATTATTGCAGACTGAGGAAGTGATTATTTCTGCCTCTTATAATTCAATATTAAGGTTCGTCGAAATGTCGGCATTTGCTGTCAGAGTCGGCAGACCGAGTGATTCAAATAATTATTTCAAAAAATTAAGGTCGACAGTTTCCGAACTGTGGGTCGGGTTATCACCCACTACGAGCTTTTTTTGGTTTTTGGTGGAACGTGAAAAATTTGTGAAATTAAACAATTTGTTAAGGATTTTTTTGGATACCATTATATGGTTAATCCTTTTTTAATTTTTCGTGACTTCAATATTGCGAACAAGAATCTTCTGAATATTCATCGAAATACATCAAATATTGTCATTAGAATAGCATGATTATCAAAAAATATCTTCGAAGAACTTATGGAAGAATTCAAAATAGAACAACAAAAAACTCATTGATGAACTTAACTTATAATTCAATTCAACTTATGATATATTCAATTGATATTCAATGATCAACTTATGATATATTCAATTGATATTCAATGATCAACTTTTGATATATTCAATTGATATTCAATGATCAACTTATGATATATTCAATTGATATTCAATGATCAACTTATGATATAATCAATTGATATTCAATGATCAACTTATGATATATCCAATTGATATTCAATGATCAACTTATTATAAAATTCAATGAAGAACTCACAGATGAAATCAACGTAAATTCAACAACAAAAAAACTGTTATCGCAGAACTCATCGAAGAACTAAAGATTTGTTTGAAAACTCAAAAATATAAATAATAATAAGATACATAACCCTGCAGCAGGGAGTAGCGGCTTGGCAGAAATGTAAAAAAGGTTGTTTCATAGAATTTGAATTCATCAAATTTCTGTTATAATAAGGTTCTGTGAAAAACTTATAAAGTCCAAAACTACCGGCCCTTAATGAAATAATAGCAGAACTTGAATAGAACTTTCACAGAAATTGAATTTTAACCATAAAACTTGATGAATTGTTTAAATTGTTCAAACCCGTCCATGGATGCATCATTTAATATAAACGACAAATATTATCGTTGCAAATGGCTAACTATCAAATAATAATTAATTATAGAGGTGAATTATCTAAAGAAGAAGCTTTCGTAAATTGTAAATACTATAAAATGATTTGGTTAGCAATAAATTTCATCAACATATTAAATTTTTCGACTTTATGTCCGGGTTAAATCTTCCACACAGGAAAAACTTAACCCTTCCACACACTTTTCCACAAATGATCATCTAGTCAATCCACGCTATGCAATTGCACTATAAAGTATAATAAATACAAAACAATACAAGAACAACGTGTCAACCTACCAGAGACCAAATTAAATGGGAAAATAATTCACCGACTCCAGATATTTTCATATCAGAGGGTTCGGCTCGGTAGAACTCTGGACCAATAAATTCTACTGATCCCTCAATATAAATGTTTAAAAAAATCTTTCGTAATGTAATATGTATTTAAACGACTGATTTTTGCATTTTTATATATAAATTATACATATTATTATCACAGTAACTTTTAACGTCACTATTCAATTTCAGTAGACATTTAAAAAGAAATTTCAACTTTAGTGATGAGTGGTGATTCATATTTAACTGACGTGCGTAATTTCATTCAGAACAAACGCTTGCAAAAAACCCACTTTTGCGGTTATTTAATTTTGATTATTAATTTTTGTGTGTTTTAATTAAGTTTACTTTATTTAAGTGTTATGGTGACGATGGCTTGTTGAATGATGCAATTTTTTAGGCGCTTCTTCTTTCTGAATCATGGATGAATTCATTTAATTAAAATTAATATTATCAAGGACTGTAACGAAATTTTTGTGAATTAATGCCTACATTAAAAGTAATTTCGTCAATCTTGCTAATTAAAAAAGCCAGGCGGGTTCTAAAAGCATGACATTGTTCAAAGTAGTTCTGAAAAAAAAAAAAATATATGTGTATGCAGATGATACCGCATTATCCTTCAAAGTTCCAACAGTCCAGAGCCAGAGAAATGTTGACATCTATAGGAACTATAATCGAAATTTCACAGGCTAAGCTTGGTATCAGATATTTGGCGGCTACACCAAAACTAAACGCAGAAAACCAATTTTTAACTAAATATTATACTTAATAAAGTACCAACCCTGGGAAGATTAACCCACGCAACAAGGCATCACCTTTACAGACATAAACAGTAAACACATACTTCACCACAATCCACACTTCTGTATGTAAATGTAAATGAAATATATATTTTTTAACATTGACACAGGAGGCCCTGAGAAAAACCATTTTCCTCAGGGCCTATGTCATCTTTGGGGATGCTGTGTGGAGGATCTTTTTATGGAAAGGAAGTTCTGGAAAGGAAAAAGTGAGAGGGGCGGGTAGGAATCTAGGGTTAAGGGTGTCCAGGTCATCCGCTGCCAGACCCAAACAAACCTCACCCCATGAACGTGGGCACCCCTGCGAAGTCACAAAACGTATCGAACCACTTGGGGTGACTTATGGCAGAGGTGTTGGTTAACCAAAAAATGGTTCCCGGGGCGGCGGTACCCATTCCCGCATCCCAAATTTTGATAAAAAAATATGCCATTATTGTTAATTTCTTCCTCATTTCATTGCCTTTAGGTTTTAGACTAAGAAAGGCGATAGCTAGATAGATGTCCGCAGTCAGTTACTAAACAGTTTGAGAAGTGTCGATTTATAATTATCTGTAATGTATTTATAATACGAAAGTAAATTGGTTTTATCTCCTGTGCATAGTCATGTCATATCATGTCATGCCTATCATATTCCGCGGCACGGTGAATGTCATCCACTGCCGATAATACGGACAGAGGCAAGCCCAGCACATCACAGTGAAGTGTATTGCGGCTCACTTTCCTCACAGTTATAGTACGGAGTATAGTCAAGTACCGACATCGGCAGACAAGCCACCACACGAATAGTGGTGACCCGTGGTCAGGTTCAAGTGCCATGTCCTCCACCGGAGATTATATCCGTATCGCGCGCTGTAGGTACTTTTAACTCTACGGGTTATAGTACTAAACATCGCTAGGGATGGGGTTATATCGACACCTTTCTACTAATACATTGTTTGTACCTGGACGCTGATTTGCAATTTAAATGATGCTCGATGAACACAATTTTTAGCATTTATTTATTAAATACTAGCTTTTACCCGCGGCTTTGCTCGCATGGTATTAGGGGGAAGTTACTGTAGCGCTTGCACTTATCAATTATCCCGCCTCCCCTCTCCCTCATCTCCCTTCTCCATCCCCCCACCTGCCCACGCGCATTCCATACATTCATTCCCGGTACTAAATTTCATAATTCCAGAGCTCAAAGAACAAAAGAATTATCCGATTTGGTGCAGTTGTTCGGAATTTATGCGCGTACAAACGTTTCAGTTATATCAACATCATTTCCATGGCACCGATTTGTTTTCTGACGTTAGCAACTCGCTTTTGTTAGCGATAGAAAAGGTATGATAAATATAATATACCTATTAA
Source organism: Glyphotaelius pellucidus (assembly GCA_936435175.1). Lineage (NCBI taxonomy): Eukaryota > Metazoa > Arthropoda > Insecta > Trichoptera > Limnephilidae > Glyphotaelius > Glyphotaelius pellucidus. The sequence continues at coordinate 37,548,930 of OW386546.1, forward strand.
TGTTTATAATTTCATAACGCCAGAGCTTACCATTGTATACAGCCTATATTACTAGCATATAATGTAGCTTTCTATTAGTGAAAGAATTTTTAAAATCAGTTTATTGGTTTATGCGTGAAAGCGTAACAAACAAACCCACGCAGTTTCGCATTTATAACAGTAGTTTAGATTTTGATTTCAATGATTTTTAGTAGATACATGGCATGCCGTTGCAATGCCATTTAAATGAAGAAATTGTTTCTCCCTGCGTGACCTTTCCCATCCCCCTCCCATCTCCCCTTCACAAGTCAAGGGATCATGGAAGTCGTTTAAAGCGTAATATTGTGTGTTCGTAAAACTTCAGAAAAATATTTCTGTACATGACGTCCTTTGCCTATGTCATATCCATTTAGATAATTGCCAAAAAACCGTTTTTATAAATTGAAGTAATTTTAATATATTTTTTATTAGTTTAACAGTGAGAAATATTAAGAGACATACGACAATATGTGGGCGTGATGTCATTGGAATAAAAAATGTAATTACAGGCCCACTAGTTAGTGTAGAGTCTATAGCGTGGAGCAAAATCATTATATTATAGAAAATAACGAATGTAAATACTGTGCTATATTACAGATTAATTATTAAGTTTGAATTGCAGAAACTGACAAATTCCCCAAACAGAGGTGAATTAATTTTTGTCCCTAGACCGTTCTGCATTAAAAATGTCATTTTTGGTAAAAATACGAGAAGAAATCTAAAAGGATAAATTGGAACCACATAGTAATAAATTAGAGTTGTCAGTGTCTCAGTATCATTTGCAACTAAGAGCCTGAGGGTGAAAAAGAGAAATAAAGTGTTCAAATTTGAAAATGTTTAACAGTGGGGAAGCGGATTTGTGGAAGAGTGAATTAATTAAATAGTGCAACAGTGAAGGAGATGAAGAGTGGAAAGGTAGAAAATTCGGAAAATAGTAGATTGAAAAGTGGAAGAATGGAAAAGTCATCAAATAGGAGAGTAAAAATAGAAAGAGTGGAAAAGTTGGTAAATAGGAGAGTGAAAAAGTGGAAATGTAGGAAAATACAGTCAGATATTGATAGAAAGAAGATGTGTAAGAAAAAATGTGGAAAAGTCAGCAAACAGAAGAATTAAAACTGGAAGAGTGGAAAAGTCGGAAAATAGGAGAGTGAAAAAGTGGAACAGTGTAATGTCGGAAAATAGTATAGTAAAGTGAAAGATTGGAAAAGACCCCAAATAGAATGTGACAAATGAAAGAGTGGAAAAATCTAAACTTGTGAGAGCGAAATAATGGAAGTGAAAAAGAGTGGAAAAGTGTAAGAGTGGGAAAATGGAAGCTAAAAGAACCATGTAGGTGCTGCATAGTGTATAATGTATAGTGCGAGCAGTGCGGGGCCGTGGGACGTGTCAATGTCTCCACCTCGGCGTCTACTTTTACATTGCAGACAGACAATTCCTACTAATCATACATGTCATGAATACTATTGGCGATATGATTTAGATTCTCACGGCCGATGGTATTATGTTGGTCACAGCCTTGCAGCGCTTCTGATGATGGACATTGCAGGCAGGACCGGATTTATCGTAGGGTTAAAGGGAATATCGGTCGGGGCCTAAATATTGAAATGTTGAAAAATTCATGAAAAACTTTACAATGCATAATCAGAAGAAGTTCCCAAATTTGGTGTCGTAAATTTGGAGTTCCTGAAGGTCAACAAAAAATAAATGCCCGTGCATTGGTTACGTTCATGGCTTTGTAATCTACCTACGTAACTATAAAATTAAATTAATTTCGGGCTGTCGCCGGAGAGAACTGTACTTGCAGTTATCGAAAAAGTTCTTTAATTTAAGGTTAAGGACAATTCCTCGTCCTTTAGAAGAACCCAGAATCATCCCTAGTTAATGAGAAAGTCGTTCATTTTAAGGTTAAAGACAATTTCTTATGCTTAAGTAGAATTGGAATGACCCTACTGGGCCCGTTTAGCATAAATCCGGTTCTGACGGCAATGCTGTCCGTTACATTGGCTCCAGAAGACTGAGATAATACAACACGGCCTAACTAAAATCAATCAACATAATAACTGACTTGGTTTTAGCGCATCTTCGAGGTCTCGCCAACATTATACGTGCGAGAAATACATATACTCGTATATACCAGTGTGTCTGGGATGAGCGAGCGTACAGTGTATGTGTGACGACATGGGTGGGACCCCCGCCATTAATAAATAATTAGTGACATTGTGAATTGAACGATTGATCTTAACGGGAGCAAAAGCCGGAGACAGCGCCAGACAGTGACCAGCGACAGGGACGACCAGCAAACAGCAGACTTCAGACGGTAGACATTAGACATGTCACGCTGACGCCCTGCCAGACCGCTGTTTTAAAGTGTGGAACTGTGGAAGTCGGGAGTATCACAGTGTACACATACGCCCTGAAGATGTGTGCGAAAGATATTCCTATCGTTCCATACAATCATAATCTCGGCCCGTGAATCATCGATATAAATATTTATATTGGATCCATGCGACTTTCAAATAAATATTCGCATATACGTTTTCACGCAACGTAAACTAAAGATATTAACGGCTTGTTGCTGAGTGGAACTTTAATAATACACGCCTCGTTCAAAGCTCGTAAAATCGAATTTTGGTTCGGTTCGCGATCTTCAATATCTTGAATACCATATTTTTTGATTTGATAATTGGTATACGATTATCCAAGATACATATTTCAATTAAATACTTGAGTCGAACCAAAGATATTTAAATACAAATATCTTTGAGAAGAACGCATGGAAAATATTAAAACAAATTCGTCGAGAACTTAACATCACAAAAAATGCTCTTTCAAACACCAAGATGTCATCGGACGGATGGCATCTCCCAAGGACAGGAACTGGTGAAATAATTATCAATTACTCAGATCATTTACGAAAGGTTCTTGGTAAAACAATTTACAACTAAGAGATAATCTATGATCGTTTTTTAAATGACGCCAGTTTAGACGTAGGATTACTCTTAAAATAATCTACCATTATCTTTTTATAAACATCTCAAACCTCAGAAAGAAGTAAGAACAAACACGCACACCACATTACAGTCAATGAACTGGCGCTCGACGCGGCTCTTCTGCGCATAGCAATTGATTAGTGGTGTGACTGTCAGTGCCAGCTAGAGGTCAACTGCGGGTCTGCACCATGTCAAGAATAGGTCAGCAACAGGTCAACAATAGGTCTGCAGCGGGTCTACGAAAGCCCACCAACAGGGTGTTAGAATCTCGACGGTAGGTTAGCAAGAGGTCGCCAGCAGGTCTACATCAGATCGATTGTAGATTTTGGTAACTGGTAGGTATGCAACAGGTCAACACCAGGTCGGCAGCGAAAACCATTGCTCCCACGGAAGCGATGTCAACACGGCTGTTAACACTGATGTGCCGAGCAAACATTGGTCAATGGGGAGATGCCGTAACTAACTATGTGTCAATATCCATATTACGGTGTTGATTCTGAGCACACAGTTTAAGTAGAAATATGTTGTACCGCCTACTTACTGTCAATTTACGGTTGCATTAAGATGAAGTGGATTCGAGCACCTGCGTAACTTGCCGTAATTGATGCCTTTGTCTAATTTCACTCTACAGTTTTTTTTTTTTTTTTTTTATTGTTATCAAGTTTAATTTGTAGAACTCCATTTTAATTTTTTTTATTTCTTTTATATATTTAATAATATTATTATTCAATTTATAAAAACAGTTTATTTATAAACAAGTTCTGCTAGGTAATTATTTTTACACGTGACAGCTGTTTCGCCTTCTGAAGGCATTATCAAACTGTCACTCTACAGTCACGAATATTGGAGTGTTGGAAGTTGGAAGCCATTTTACTGTGATAACCATTTAATAAAGAAGAACTCAAGAAGTGCGATGTGGGAGTCTTTCGTGATCCGAAAGTCTGACTATTTTTTGCTTAAATTTGAAATTCAGAAATTCGATTCAAATTCAAAATCAAATAAAATGGCACATACAATATCAGGCAGTGTACGCAATGTTACGCAGATTTTACGCAATGTTGATTGGCTGTCTCGATCTAATATTCAAAAGGTACTAAGTCTACAAGGAAGGATTTTCTATTTGAAGATGTGTATTATATTTTATTTAGTTGTGATAAAATTAATGGCATTGATGGCTATAGTGTTAGTGATTAATAGATTTTTCCAACAGATGTCATTAGTGCATAGGTTCGCCCTTCCACAATGAGTACCAAGGTAAGGGGAGCTTTCCGGATTTTGAAATAGAGGGATTCTAAGAAAATAATTTAATGGTCATTAACCTCTTGGAAATCTTATACATTCGTCACCATTATAAGTCTAATAAAAGACACGTGCTTGATGTGAAAAATATGTTTGATTTCTAACAAGTATCATTCACAACAGTTTCTACATGTTCAGGATACTTCTATAAAAATCGTTCGAAACACATACATTGGCTTTGCATCCTTTTCGGTTCCAGAAATTTGGAATAGAACTTTACATGGTTGATTGTTTCATCTCACGTATACAAAAGAGATCTCATATTTTCTGCATTCATTCTACTTTCTTCCTTCATATACCAATCCATTGCTCTCGATACCTGTAACGTCCCCAAATAAGGTAACTGCAAATATCACACTTCCGTATAAGTAGCTAGTTGTTATTTTAGGACTGCAGGTGGCGGTGTTGAGTGCAGGTGCCCTAGCGTTGTCGACCGATAAAAACTTACATAAATACGATATTGACAAATCCGTCATCCATGTTTATTAGACGGCGCGCGTTAGGCGGTATATGCGTGCTCGTCAGCAGTTGATATAAAATGTTCCGACAAGCAGTAGACAAAAGCGTGCGGCCACTTAGGTATCACATAAGACAAACACACACATCTATAGGATTTAGCCTGCGAGAGAATAAGATAGCAATAAAATAATGATTTATTTCACGGGTACTCGGTTTCAATATAATACAATAAATCCACGGTCCCGTGCAAGTATATTTTGGTCTAGTGGTAAAAAGAGCCCGATGAACCTTAGCGACCAGATATTCAGCGGACCAAGATCAAATCCTAAGAAATCATTTTTTTTTTTTGTAAAATCATTCTTCGAACCACTCCTAAATGAACAAGCAAAGAAAACACAGAAGAAAACGACATCTAGCAACTCCAAAGAAGAAAACACACAATAAGATGACCAGATGTATAGGAAAAGGTGCACTGGAATTCGACGACAAAAATATATATGCTTGATAAAAAAAGTGCTTCGTAGACTCCCCACTCTTGTATATTTTAGTTTTCGGAAGTTTTCACTTCTACCGCGGGTAGGAGTTTTTTTTTAATGAAATCGTTCGTTATGTAAAATTACTGGCTTATTAATGAACGGAAGTGTACTGCGGAAGCCGTAGAATTGAAAGTCGTTGTACAGATATATTAAATCCATTCGAGCTTGGAGAAATTGAATTCAAAAAGTTATGGCTAAATACCTCATTGACCTATGACCAACTCTCTTTTTGGTATCAAAAAGTACATGCGAACTGACAAATATATTCAAGTGAGCTATTTCAATTCGACTTGGTCAATTTATCCGTAGATAATACCCGCAGGTGCTGTCATCGTGAGGGGATGTCTTATTTATTTCATTGTCAATATCAGCTCATCTATCGACACGCCTAACGAGCGCAACCACGCAAGATAATTCGATATAAAATGGTCGTCAGTTAAACTATCGATCCGATATTGTTAAGTTATTTGACCGTGATAGACCCCTAGGACAGACACATGTATGTGCATACATTGCTTGCAGTTTTGGGTACTCGAAATTCGTCTACTGCTATTCCTGATCTGAGTATAGTTTGCCGATGTTATAATATTAATATGCACGGTGTTTATTTTGATCACTTTATGGGACGTGGTTCGGCCTTCTGCCTTTTGCCTTACGCCTGATGCCTGTGTTTAGTATTGTGGGTTTACAGTTTACACCGACCATATTCTCAGAAATTAAACATACATATTTCAATATTCATCGAAACCAGTCAATAAAGTTTTCAATTTGATATCATAAACAAATACAAAAACACGAACTCGCGGCCCTCTTTCAAGCGAAGAAGAAATGACCCAACTTGCAGTCGCTTGCAGGTTTACTGAGTTTACTCGTAGGCAGCGATTATTGCCGGGTTTGTGTTTGTTATGGACATTTCCACCTTTCTTTGCTAAGAAATATAATCAGCTAATTTGAATTAATTACACACATTTACTACCCACTTAATCCCATCCACACATGGAAGCTTACTCAATTTACACTAAGAGTGACAAACGATGATAGTAACCAACTTAAACATAATACCAACAATTTCGTGGTCTGACCTAAACATCTGGTTTTTTTATCGCAAGCAAACACGACTTTTAAAACTTTTCTTTTCTTGTTGAATTGAAAAATTTCCGAAAAACAGAACCTATTTTAGAGTTAGATCTTAATTTTTTTTAATTTATGTACGTCTATTTTACGTACCAAAAAGATTTTGTATTCTAAAATTCTTAACATTTGGATGGCCTCTGTGTTCGAGGAGCAAGGCTCTCTACTAGCGATCCGGAGGTTGCGGATTCGAATCTCTTGCGTTTTCATAATAAAATCATTTAAAATAATATAAGGTATTTTTGAGGATTGTTCCAGAGGGGAAGATACTTTCACTATCGGCCTGGTGTAAGAGCATTCCGATTTGAAACGTTAGATTTATTTGATATGGCTTTAGTCGGCTGATCTGAGTAGCCAGATACTTTCTCCCACCTTGCTGTTCCCCATCATCTCCTTTGCCTTCCCACTTAGTTACTTTCAGTCTCAATAACTTAAGTCTTCTTACAAAATACTCAAGTGGGGTTACCATAGTATCACTGGCTGCGGTGTACACCTAAAAAGGTACGAGGGTCAGTCAAAAGTTAATGCCACCTATTTTTTTCTCCTTTAATTGTCAAGAAATAAAAAAAGCAATTACATAGGTCGAGAACCAAACTATTGAGGTATAATTGGTCACTTTTCAATATAATCTCCGTCCATTTTCAAAGTTTTGGTCCAAATTTTAACAAGGGCATGAATCCCAGAATGGTACAAAGCACGATCCTGCTTCCTAAGGCCATCTGCCATGGCTTTTGTTGGGCGAAAGACGTGCTTAAGCTTTTTAAGGGTTGTGACGGTTTGGACAGAATTTATTGTGCACTTCTGCTCCAAAAAATCAATCAAAACCTCTGCATCCCCGAACACGGTCGCCATAACTTTCCCGATCGCACACACTGGACACACTAAACCCCAGATTTCTATCCAGCCCTTAAACCCTCTTCCTTCCCAGAATTCTTCTCCACTTCCTTTCCTAAAAAAAACCCTCCACACAGCATCCCCAAAGATGACATAGGCCCTGAGGGAGATTATTTTCCTCGGGGCCTCCTGTGTGGAGCTCATGTAAAAAAAACTCACTTTATTTAATTAGGAAAAATAGAAGGCATACTTTTTGACTGACCCTAGTATAAAAAAAAGTTTTAAGTAAATTTAGAGAGCAATGAAAAAAAAAAGAATATCTGTTGTGCTGAGAGATATCTTGAACAAGTCGTTGCGACGACCAAACACAAGTTTTTAGGCAAGTATAAGCCATGGCATTCCAAGAGGAACATCAATAGGACTGTCAACAGAGTTAGGTGCTATATTTTTTTTTTTTAAGGTGCCGGTAACCCGGGCGTTTATTAATATAAAGAGTTATTTACATTTACATATATGTGCGCTACCCGACTCACTAGACAATATCTGTTCTGAGCCGGGTAGCAGTATCTATAATTACATATATCAGTGAATGAAGATTAAAGCAAAAAAATACATAAGATGATAAATAAAAATACAAAGTACAAAAGAAAAACTTAAATAATAATAATACAAAGTACAAAAGAAAAACATAAATAAAAATACAAAAGATAACCTACATATAATAATCTAAATATAAAAAAAATTAACAAACATATATAGTGTAATTGAACATTTTCAGTATGAAAGTTCTTTTTTTTTTTAAAATTTTAATACATGATTAAATAATAATATTAAAACTAAGTATTGCAAGATTTGAAGAACGTTATACACATTTTTAAAGCTTTGGTGGAAATGACCTTCTGAGCTGAAAACAGTTGATTGGAGTTAATAATATCAGCTATAATATGTTACTACCCTCAGAACAGCTGTGTCGCCAAAGCTCTTTAGTAAGACGGTGAGCAAAAACCATAAACTTCCCCGAGTGAAGATGTGCTTTGAAAGCTACTTTTGTAATCATTTTATACAGCGGCGAAACCCACTGATGTTTAAAGATTCATCTCTCAAATAATGTTAACCTAACAGCGATCTATTTTGGGTAAATTTCAGGGTCACTCGGGAGAATAGAGTATTGGGCGTCATGGAGTATTTTTAGAGAAAACAATTGATGATATTAATAATATGACTCAAGCGCTGGAGAAAGAAGAACCGAGGTCACTCTCAGCTAGAACTAGTGATGTGGAATATTCTCCGACCTAATTTAAATTCCCCAAAATCGGGAATTAATTTATTTTTAATTAAGAAAGGTTGTCTTCTTCAGATGTATTATATTTAAAGTGTTAATAACATCTGTAAAATTAGTTTCTCGATATCTTCAAAAATGTCGAAGTTATGAGCTTTCAAAGAGAACTTGGGCAAAACGTATATAATTGTGTTTCTTGACGTCACACGAGACAAAATTCACAATTCGAATGGCATCTACCTTAACATCAATTAATTTCATGTTTTTTCATTATCTGAAAAATAAGACATTGAAGACATAAGAATAAAATGTGTTTATGACTTATGACTATGACCTTTGTCAACTTTTTAATATCATTACAGTACTAAATACAATAATAAAGAAAATTCCTAATTAAACAACTTCCTTCCAAATAAAAACTTTCAAGCTACTTTATTTAAATGCAAGATTGTGCTGCAATTTATTGCATACTATATGCACAAATTGAAGTCAACTAAAAAATTGTAATTAAACTGCATCACAGTCCATTGCCTCTACCTACTGCTGAAAAAAAAACGTATTTTTGAAAAACAAATTGTTTACCAATTTAATAAGTTCTCATAAATAAATATTTACTGCGAATATTACCACCAACTATGATATTTGACGTGATAGGCTTGGCTTGTTGATAGAGTAATCGATGCAGTTATTTCTATATTTCTTGTAGTAAAGAGGTGACTTTAAAAAAAAATAAACTAACCTTTATTTTCTCTTCAAACTTCGCAAATACACTTTGTGGCGTCATTATTGATTTAAGTAACTTTGTAAACACCACCATATTATTAACATTATCCACAGCTTTCAAAAACAATGTTTTCTTTGTCAGGATAAGAGATTACAATTAATTGAAAATTATTAGTATTAATTAGATTAATATTAATCTCTTATCCTGAATATTAATCTAATTAATACTAATAATTTTCAATTAATTAATAATTAATAATAATTTCTAATTAATACTAATAATTTTCAATTAATTGTAATCTCTTATCCTGACGAAGGAAACATTGTTTTTGAAACATGTCGATAATGTTAATAATATAGAGGTGTTTAAAAATTTATTTGTTTTTATTAAATTAACCTTTATTTATTTGTTTAATGATATCCAGTGATAAATTATTTATTTATTAAGATATCAATAATATTTTCCACGTGTTTTTTAAATGTTACAGTCAAACACGAGGTTTTCATTTATGACTAATTTACAGCGATGGGGAAAGTATTAAATTTCAATATTGTCTTAGCGATAGGTAAATAAATACTTTCGTATCAGTCAGCATTTTCCCCGTAGATGCTTATAAAAAGATAACCTTATCAATTCAATTTTTAATAATTTAATTTCCGGTGAAAACTACACTTCTTAAAAAAATAAAATCAATCAACAAAGTCTGATTCCTAATTTTGTAATATTTACTTTTAATTGAATTTTATTATATACCTACGTAGAATCAACAAATGCCCTGCATTAAATGCAGATGATTTTGCGCGATGTTATATTTCAAAAGTATGAATTTAAAAAAAAATTATTCCTGTTATTTTTGAATTTTTTGATTTTATACCGATCCGTGTGCGAATGAACTTACCATTAACCGAAATAAAACTGTGGTACTCGTATGACGTCACGCGTACCTCGACAGTTTTCGAACGTTTTGGCGGGCTTTGAAAAATAACGTTACCTATCTCAAATTTTGAAAAACATTTTACCTATGAAAACGTCATTTCTTAAAAAAATACTAGTATTCGAAGGTGAATTCATAAAAAAATCACCGCAATTCCTTTTTGCCCAAGGGTACATGGGTCCTAGTAGTTAAAAGGATACAAATATAATTAATAGCGGAAATAAAATGTATGTTTTATTTTTATATTAATTAACCTGTCTAAACATAGAAATCACATTAACTAATGTACTGTAATAAACCGACGGCAAAAAAAAAAATCGATGTTATAAAATAAAAGGAGGTGTCCTTGGTCGAAGATTATTAGCAACTTCGAGCTGCTTGAAGTAACGAACTAGATGCGCGCGCATCCTCTCCAAAATAAATACGAAGATTGATTAATATTTTTTTATTAAATATACTTCGAAACATATACCTACATTGTAATAGTTTTAAAAAGAATTAATCCATTTTTAGCAATCTTTTCCCATGTACGCGTACACACTCGTAATCAATAATATATTTTTGGTAAATGTACAGAAATTTCAGTAATCGGAAATGCAAAATATCGTATTTTAATAGTGTTTATTTCATTAAAAATACGGATAATAATTACAACGACTTTTCTTCGTGCCATTTTTTGACATATAAACCAAAACTTATAATTGGTTCTTTTTTAAATATGAGAAAAAACCTACAATTTTCACAACAATAACAACAGCCGCCAAGTGAACAATCAATTTTAATTATCGAAGAAGATAACACTAATAATCTAAACGAAAATATGAAAGAGAACAAGACAAAAAAAAAATAAAAAGATATCGGTCACAACTGGGATTCGAATCCACAGGCTTTCGGCCACCTCTTATTTAAAAGTAATTTTTGTCAATCTCATAGAATAATTGAAGAATTAACAATATAAAATTAAATAAGAGATGGCAGTAGCCGAATTGGTAAGGCGTTTGTCTCGACAAGACGAGAGGTTCTGGATTGCAGTGGCAGTTACAACCGTAATCTTTTTTGTTTTTCTGTGTTTTGTTGTCATTCAATTGTCGTTTAGATTATTATTGTTATCTTCTTCTTCAATGACATATTACATTGATGGGAATATACTTCAAATGTTATAAAAAGAGAGTTAGTTGTTCTAATAAAAAATGAATCAATTTTAATATTTACAAAATATCTATTACGATACTTTATTTTCCATTTTCGGCTTCAAATAATTTTCTCATTGTTATTAAACTGGTTCTAAGTGGTTTTAACATAATTTGCGCGTTTTAACCGTACCGTGTAAATGTACGTTTACCTTTTTCTAATTTTATTTTTATCTTATGCACCTAAATAAATTAATTTATTAATTCTGGTTTTATACACACTGTTTTTACTTCTTAGGCTGCGTTTACATTTGCTAACCGAGAAGCGAACTGAAACTCCCTCGAATTTCGGAAAAGGAGTGAAGCAACCTCAAACCGGGTACTACCGTCCCGGAAACCATTAATTGGATAACCAATATTAGCCGTATGTCACCCCCAAGTGACCCGGGTACATGGGGTGAGGTTTGTCTAGGTCTACCAACTGTACCGCAGTGGGAGGGATGGATTCATGGCACCCAGACTCCTACCCACCCCTTGTATCCTTTTTCTTCCCAGAACTTCCTCTCCTTTTCATAAAAATACTCTCCACACAGCATCTCCAAAGATAACGTAGGCCCTGAGGGGGAATTATTTTCCTCAGGGCCTAATTTTTTAGGGAGATAATTTTTCTCAGGAGCTAATGTAAAAAAAATAAATTATAACAAAAGGCTAATAGATTACATCCACCTGTTCGACGATCACTATTACAAAACTATATATTGTACAATGCATTTGAGCAATGAACGCGATGCTGTGTTAAATTGTACATATATTTATTTATGCAGAATTTCGAGACTTGTTGTTGTCGAGACGCAAGTCAAAGCATTGAATTTTTTGGTGTTAGCCTAAATGACTTTCGGCAGTCGATACGAAATGCGTAATTTTAAAGTCTTTTAAATCCATCTTCAAGCTTTGACTTGTAATTGTCTTCTATATGTTCTTTTATATTGTAATCTGTCAATACTCTTAATTTATATGTACTTTCCTTTCGTTCTTATCTCCGGTTTTTATTCGTGTTATTGTTATGTTATTAATGGACTATTTATCCATAAATAAATAAATAAATATTGTTTTATTTAAACTCTGTTCAGGCAGGCCAAAGATAACGTAGGTCGAGGGAAATTATCTTCATCAGGGCCTCCTGCATGGAAAGAATGTAAGAAAAAATGTAATTATTTGGTACATGTACAGCATCTCTAACAGGCTGTTGCGCAATACATTACTCTCAGTTTGATCTCTTCCATGACCCAACTGTTTCTATGCCATTCCTTGTATGTGTGTCTGTGTGTATGTTAATCAAATGATTCGGCGAATCAGCCTATTTATCATAAAATAACGATAACATGGGAATGATTCGTGTAATCCGAGCGTAGTTATTAGTTAGGCAGATCCGGTGCTGGTACTGCCGGTGGGCGGCAGCGCGGGCGGGAGGCATTTCGGCTCGATAATTAGTAGTGACAGTCTTACACCAGCCATTCTACACCAGGGCCGGAGGGACCGCCAGCCGCCAGCCGCCCTGTTGTCACACCAGCAGGTGCCAGCAGGTGTCGGCAGGTTTTGGCTTTGCAAAGCCCGTACCCATTTTAAATTCTGCGGGATTGCGGGATGGAATTTAAAATCGAAATAACTTCAACATCGGTATATTAATACGCGAAGCAAAAACTCCCCCTTTTTACGAAAATTGCGCGGACGAAGGAGTATGAAATTTCGCACACTTATAGTTTGTATAGAGAAGGAGTGCAGAATGCTTATATATTTTTTTAAATTATGCATAAAAAATACATCAAGTCAATAAAAAAAAAACATTACAATTATGGCGCCCAATGGTCGAATTTCGACCATTGGGCGACCACTCGTATTCGTTATTATTTGATGTCAATTTATCTTCGATCCTAGCACATTATAAAAAAATTTTTTGAAAAGGTAATACATTTAAATTATGTTAATAATGTAAGAGGGCTTCATAACGATCATCTTTGGTAATCAGAAATTTTGTTCGACTTTTGCTATTTACTCTAGGCAGTTATCAACAATTTTTCTGATTTATCTTCTTTGTATTCGTTTTACTTACGAGAGTTACATTGATTCATTTTTCCCTTCTTATTTTTTTACATTCTCTTGTTTGCTATGCAGTACTAATACGATTAAATTCATTGCTTTCCCATTCACGCAGCTGGGAATGTAACGTAAAACATAACGTGCAAATCACAACATTATATTTTTGGTTGAAATTTCATATATTTTTTCGCAAATCCCGCACATAAAAATCCCGCAAATCTGCGGAATCAAATATTACTGAAATCCCGAGGGATTGCGGGACGTTGGATTGAGGGACGTGGGATTGAAAACCCTAGGCAGGTAGGTATACTTATTATTATCTCACCGAAGTCCGCGAGAGAGTGTCTGTGGTCGGTGGCTGTTGTCTAAGTCTAAGACACCTGATGCAGGCCGTGCGGTGGGAGATCCCAGTTTTGGGGTCATTAGGATGAGGCACGAATTGTTTGCCAATCAAAGAGGTACCTGCTACACGCGAAGTAGGCTTATGATTACCTGAATCGATAAGAAATTCGCGTTATGACAGAGACACCGCAATTTATGCAGATTGCACATAAACGAATTCGATAAATTAAAACGCCTTAAAACAAATTAATATTTACGCAACTCTTAATAAGTGCTTACCCTCTTGAACGTTGTTCATCAAAATTTATTTAATTTATTGAGAAAAACTTTCCAAAATTTAAGCACGCCATATTTATTTATTGATTTGACATGAATTATAAAAGAATAAATTGCTGAAATCTACCGAAGGCTAGGCAGTATTTGCTTGCATCCATTTACATAGAAACTTGAACACCTCGGTTCACTTTCTTCTATTCTAATAGTATTGTAAATGCACATATTCGGTCATACATTCGCAAGCACCTCCCATTCTACAATAATGTACAATAAATATTTGTACTATTTATGTAACCGGTTTCAGCCTCTTAAAGCCATCTTCAGACTGGTATAAATACGTATTCTTAATGTACAGTTTATATACATATCATAGGGGGGAGAGGAAGTCTACAAGGATTTTATTATATGATAAGGATTTTCCATATTTGTTGCCATGTCGTCTTTGATGATTGGATTTTGTTATTTGGCTCTTAACAGTAGATAAATAACTAAAAATTCCACCACGAAATGTCAATACCAAAAACAGAAATATTAAAAAGTAGCGTTCAATTATTTTTTTAGATGTGTTCTTTTTTATTACAGACTAGCGCGGACCCGTGAAAAATCATGGGATAGTATATTAGTAAATCTATTCAGTCAGTAAATAATACGTTCTTGAAAATGTAAAAAGGGCAAAAACTAAAGAAAATCATGAAATTGACTTTACTTGTCAATTTTCGTTATTTGTTTTTGGGGTGTTATGCCGTATTGCGCTACCTCCTTCTTTAGCCAAGGTTTCGGACACTGTAACGCTGTCCGAAACGTTGGCTAAAGAAGGAGGTAGCGCAACACGGCGTAACACCCCAAAACAAATAACGAAAATACTTGAAAATCTAAAAACGTATCTTTACTTGTCAAGATTAACCCCTTATAAATTAAATCAAATACACATTTTGAACATAGAATTAAATTTTCTGGTGAAAAAATATTATATTTATATTATAGGTAACTAGGTATTTCGTCGCTTGTCTGAATGCTTGATATGCAATTGCAATTTTGAAAATGACAATTAAACTATTTTTCTGTTAAAATATACATTACTGATATGTATTATATCGCTTGCCTGAATTTTTGATTCAATCAGTTTCAATTTTGAAAATGAAACGTAAGGAGACTAAACTTATCCGACAGATGTCGGTAGTATACATAGGTTTGCCCCTCCATCTTCAGAAATAAGATGGAATAGCAGTTAAGATTCTTGCAATAGAGATATTTTGAGAGCATAACAGCGAGAACTTTATCATCCAGGCCATCCTACATGTCTTTCCAAATTATAGGAGTTTTTAGTCAAAATAAAAGACACAGTGTTTTATTGTGAAGAACGAGTTATTAGTCTGCTGCAGGCACACAGACACGCCCACAAGACGCTTCTACCGTTGTAATCTCTCTCTAGTATTAAATATAAAGATATATCGATAATTCAGGACGAAACGTGGGATTGAGGTTACACGCAATTAAAACCATTAGTTATAGAAATAAAGCTGTCAAAAACATATTAATTGGTATAAATCAAATTAGTTTTTTTCACGATGGATATAAATATATTAACACCAATAAAACGTTATATAAATGACACGTGCTTACACGTGTGGGAAATTGCAAGTAGGCATTTGAATATTATTGAGAAATATTCAACATTTAATTAATAATGGCCCTGTTTAATTTCTCCTACTGTATTTTTTTCCGCATATTTTTTGTTGTTGTCAAAACCACAAATTTAATAAATGAATGGGTTACAAAAAACCTAATGTTCATTAATACTTTCCACAATAAGGATAGTAATATTGATAATATTTTTATTAGATATGATATCTTTTCTTTGACTAAATGACATTCATTGAAATTCTGCGAACGCAAGTTAGTCAGCAAATTAGGTGATTAATTTTTGTCACAATTACGGTTTTTTTTAACATGAATGTCGCAGAAAACTCACAACTGTTCCCAACCGTTTGGAGCGAGAGATACTATGGCATCCCCAGTTGGGGTAGTTGTGGTGATGAAGGTAGAGTGAGGGGAAGTAGATAGGGGAGAGGAAGGTGGGGAAGTAACTGGATATTCAGATCTGGTCACCAAACACGGTTAAAGCCATTTCAAGCAACGTTTCAAATTTGATTGGTGGTCTTTACGAGGGCGATACTGAGCGTATCTTCCACTCTGGGTAGTGGCCTTTCATGATAAATAACACTTTTTTAAACCAGCAGAAAATCTGTGTCCGAAAGCAGAAAAACTCACGAACGGCGAGCTTTTGCTTTCAGAAATTTGTACTTCTATTTCTATCTGGAATTTATGGGTTCATGGGGTGAGGGTTGTCTATGTCTTGGCGGTGGATGCATTCGCCCACCGATATGGCGGGCTGGATCGGGAAAGACAGATCGAGGGAGACCTTTTGACTTCTCCAGCCGGACTCTCTCGACCCATTGCTTTGTATCGCATTGGAGGTGATGGATACGCGTTCCCGTCACCCCTGGACCCACTGCCCCCAGATTCTTACCCACCCCACCCCTCATACCTTTTTCCTTCGCAGAACTTCCTTTCCCTAAATACGGCTAAAGCCATTTCAAGCAACGTTTCTGTTTTGAATGGAGTTCTATCGCAAGGGCGATACTGAAAATATCTACCTATCTGGAACGTTCCGCAAACGTACCACACATATCATTTTTATTGAATAAATTACAAAATAACACAATTTCATTCAATTATTTTTTTTTGCGCACGCCGGGATTCTAACTAATGATCGAATCTTCCGAACGAAACCGGTTAGTAAAATCAATAACTAATCGTAATAAAGTCGCTTATTATAATCATAGATTACTAACAAAAAATCCAACACAATGTTCTGATACAAGGAAAAGCACTATTAAAAAAATTATCGAGTTGGTAGATTACAGGAAAACAAATAAATAATGTTTTCTGTGCCGTCTGTGACTGGACGGGTACAGAAGACCACATGTTACAAATAAAGATGTACCACCAATCTAGAAATAAATGTCTGCAATTTGTACGTTGTAGGTACTTAGCAATAAACTGAAACCGAATACACCAACACATTCTGAAATAGAATGCCCGCTGACTGACACAGCAAGCATGTGAACAAACATTAAAAAAACTGAAAAAACAAAAAATCATTTTACTAAAAAAATTATTGTCAACAGTCAACATATTAATCTCCAAACGAAAGTAGATCATAAAGTTATAATATAAATAGTACACGTATTTATATTTAAAGCACATGCGAATCTATTTTAGAAATAATTAGTGGCGTTGCCAAAATAATTACTAATCTGGTTAATAGACTTCTTAAAATAAACAGCGATGCGCCGAGCAAGACGGATGGGGCGGCAGAGAGCCAACGAACACTCCTTACTTCCTCTGCCTGCTCTATATCTGCCTCTCTGTCTCATTCCCTTTTCCGCTCTCCATCTTCAATCGTCAGAGATCTGCTAAGAACACTGCATTCAAGAGCGTCTAGAAGGTAGCATGCGTTGACTACCTAAAACACTTTCCATATTTCTTTGCAAAGAACCAACTTAAGACGATAAAGAACCAATAACGACGTAAATGAAGAGACGTGAACATGTAAAGTCTGCGGCGCGCGACCCAACGGTCCTACGGTCGAATTTACCCTAGCAGTTATAGAAAATGGATCTTTCCGAGGGGTATTTGAATTAATTCTGATAAACGTATTTCTAAAATCTTAAATGTTTTAGACTAAATACCTAGGGAAGTTGCTAATTCATCGTCCAGAAAAATAAAATCTGGTGCTTGCAGATACTGTCATTTTAAAAATCTTTTGCCTATTTTTTAAACTGTTTACATAAAATATTTTAATGTTAAGGTACTGATTTTAATAATTTTAAATATAAACTAGCAAACCCGGCCACACGTTGCTGTGGCTAACGAAACATAACGCCATTACCCAACCTTTGTAACCAACGTCATCTATTAATTTGCATACATATCAAGTCCACACCGCCAATCTCTCGGCTTTTTTCTACTAGAATATGAATATATATAAACCTTCCTCTTGAATCACTCTATCTATTGGTGAAAACCGCATGAAAATCCATTGCGTAATTTAAAAGATCTAAGCGTAGACAGCGGGAGCGACTTTATTTTATACTATGTAAACATAACTTACATCCGTGTAAAAAAGTTATTACAGTTAAATTCGTTGGAATGAATTAAAATTTGAGCCTCGGGCAAACCCCCGCTAAAGGCAGTGTTGTCTCTTTTAATTTCTCACAACCTTTGTATGAACGTGTCGACGGACGACTACATACCATCCCTTGTTGTGGCAAGATACCGGACGTAATGCGACAGCCCCCAGAACATTAACAAAATTTTCCGAATCTCTTGAATTTACTTTACACCACTTGACCAAAACTTTATTGTTTCTTGTTTTTCGTTGTTGTTCGTGTATGTGCCATTGGTCGGTTGGTATTCATTCATCTTATTTAAATATATTAACAGTAAGAAATGATACCCACTCCCCGAAGGCGATTTTTGTTGTGGTTTCGTTAACCCTCAATAGAGAAACCACCACCATCAAGTATGTACATTCGAGGATGATCCCATCCAAAAATTCAGGTTCTCAACCAACATTGACATTTTTATCTCCATTGAAATATCTTTAACACGTTTATTTCAAATTTAGTCGAATAAAATCGAAAACAATTGTAGAAACAGGACACGTTTATTTTATGGATTGTTTAGCGAATCACGATGGCACCACTGTTTAGCCACTCACGATGGCACCTTAAATTTGAGTAACAGAAATTCTTGACAACATGTTAATCTTTGGTTTAAAATAATATTTCTGTAAAACTGATAAAAATATAAAAATACGTAACTAGTAATAACAAAAAGATTGATTCTAGATAGGATTGTAAATGAAACTAAATCTATGAATTTCTGTATAAGAATGAAGCATAGAATAAAGAAGAACACAAAAAATGTCATGTGGGCGGGTTTCGTGATCCAAATACTCGCAATACAAAACAGTGTTTACAAAATTCAAATGGGACAGAGATGGTGTAAATGAAATGAGTTGGGTCAATGGGCTAAACGGAATATTTGTTTCTATCCAAATTTATATGGAAGGCACTTATGAATTTCTTCTTTATTCTTGGGAATGTGGTCATAACCAAACATGGTTTTTTTTTAAATATATTCAAGATTCTTTTTTGGAGGTGACCATTTTTGATCGTTGTAATATATAACGTAGAGGAAAAAAGTGTTGAGAAGATCCGTATTGTAATATGATCTACTGAATTAGCGCGATCTCGGGTGATCCGTGATCCGTGATCAGTGATCAGAGCTCTTGAGAGATCAGTATGCGCGCCGCGTCACCTGACAGGAACCCACAGGACGCGGACGTGTCAAGGAATGCGGCGTTCCCAAGACACGGACGAGGTACTGCGGGGTGTGTACCCATCCACGGATGTATTATACAACAATATACATGTTCGTAAAGGCGCCTTATTTTACACCTTGAGAGGTTACTTTGCACCACGTTAAAAAAAATATTTGAAGGAAAATCTCATTTTATTAGAATTTGTGTAGATCAAGATCAATCATTTCGTTTTTAGTAACAATTACAAAAACGGGCCATAAAATTAATGTAATTTGAATTAAAGAATTTTACTTAAGAAAACATTTTTCCACCCCGTTCTTATTTATTTATTTATTTGAAGTGGAAGATGCTCTCAGTATCGCCCTGGTGTAAGACCACCATTCAGAATTGAAACGTTGCTTGAAATGGCTTTAGCCATGTTCGGTGACCAGATCTGAAGAGCCAGGTACTTCCCACCTTCCTTTTCCCCATCTCCTTCCCCCCCCACTACCTTCAGCCTCATTACGTACCCTGATTGGGGATGCCATAGTCTCACTGGCTCCTGATGGGAGCAGTTGGGACTCTTGTGCGGTATTCATATTAAAAAAAAATTATTTTTTATTTTTATTTTGCGCCTTATGTTTAGACATCGGATTACATCAAATACCAAATCCTCCGGTTCTAATTCGAAATATTCACATTTTGAAGAATTTTATAGCTAAAATAGGCATTCATGGTAGAAAAAGCCATACGCACTATCAA
The DNA here is from genome assembly GCA_936435175.1 of Glyphotaelius pellucidus. Taxonomy (NCBI): domain Eukaryota; kingdom Metazoa; phylum Arthropoda; class Insecta; order Trichoptera; family Limnephilidae; genus Glyphotaelius; species Glyphotaelius pellucidus. The sequence continues at coordinate 37,569,112 of OW386546.1, forward strand.
GTAAAAAGGCTCAAGACACATTATGCATGTGTGCAATTTGCACTTACAATGCATACGATCCGATTATGTATAATCAATATTCAATACTACTAACGACTCTAGAAATGATTATGCCATTAACGGAAAGCAAAATATTACCATTCAATAAGTCGTTTGAAAAACGATTAATAAAATAGAATCTAGTCGTGTCCCTTGGGGTACACCACCAGTTGCTGTGAAATTGGTTCAATATATTACAATAAGTGAATTAATTGGTGGTTTAAAAAAATGGATATTACCCAAAAGTTTTGGGTAATTTCGTTTGATGTAAAACCTTTTCATTTGACACAAAGTTTCCCCTTATGAAACGAAGTAAGACACTTTTGCGGTACGCGTAGACACGGCACGGAGATATTTGGTCAAGTTTGTCGGGAGGTGTCAAACAACGCAATGCGTGCTCCGATTGTGGGAGATTGTGATGTCATCAGTTGTCGATTAACCAAAGCAATGGACCACTTAATCGCGAGTGAAATGCAACATGTATTTTTCCATCGTTGGGGTCATCCCTAATATTTATGTTTACATGATATTAAATAAGTATTGAATTAATTTATTAGAATTAGGTTACGTTAGCTATGATACTAAGTAAAACTAGCAGTTAAAAACCCGCTCCGCAGGTTTTTACAGCTAGGCTCTGCGGGCAGCTTTTTTTTCAGCTTCGCCCAGTTAGGGTGTTGGTGACTATTTTAAAAATCCGATAGGAACTGACTTATGTTTAGACATCGGATCCAAAAATACTCCCTTCATCCAAAAATAGTCCCTTCCTCGAATCCACTGTGATCCAGTGATAGCTAGTCACCGGGATAAAGTAACCGGACACAACTAAATATTACCGTCAATCTTACCATGTCGGGAGAGATACTCAAATTTACAAAATCTTAGTACTTATACCTAGGGGGGCACGTTCTCATGCTACCTGCTTACGGAAGTGGCGCCATCCTTCGACGAATTCTTGAATACAAAACTGAATTAAAACGGTAGCTTTGTTTGAAATTTCACGTACACGGACATGAACTCAATTTCAACCATGCAGACGCAAGGCTATTAATACTGTTGATGATCTTGAAGTGGTTTTGTTGATTACTCAAATCGCAGGTTGTTTTCAATTGTGGGGGAAGCGTTACAATGGATGTAGACGAATTGATGGAGGGTAGTTTTTTCTTGTTTCATAATTGCTAGCACAGCCTCTTGATCCATTCTCCACCTGTATCTGACATCTCACCTTTCGCTCGGTCGAGGTCGGGCGGAAATATGTAATCAGATTCGTCACACCCACTCAAAAAGTAAATTCTGAAATTATCTTTGGAGATACAAGTGTAACCAGTCGAAACAAGAACTATAAATCCGGCAGGCAGTTATCTTGTCGACTCCATCATATTGCAGATTGGCTGGTTGATTAAGCTGTTTAAGACATAAGAATGTAAATAAAGTTAATCTATGCATCGGCGCAAAAAATAGCCAGTTTAAATCATTACGTAATAACCGAATTACTCGATGTGAATGAATGAATTTAAATTTGTGGCAGTTTTTTTTACGATGGACCTTGCTCGAAATCTGGATTGGAAATGATTACATAGTTGGCGGGATTGATGTGAGCGGTAAACGGAGAGGCAATATTCACTCTACCTTTGGGCGATCACTGATCACTGCTCACTTGCCATTCGCCAATAAGATGAAATGTGCGAGTAGATGTAGCGTGTAATAGCACAGTGCCCCCTGGTCATCGACCCACGCGAGCACTGACCACTGACAAGTGACCAGTGCACACCTTGTTAGAGTAACAAAAACCTACAACCAAAAATGAGGAACTCCGGTGCAGAGCGGTAGCTAAGATCTTCGGCTCAGGGCCTGTAGGTTGCGGGTTCGAAGCTCAGCGTGGGAAGATAAGAAAAATATATAATAGGTAGGCACTAGCGCAAAAAAACCCGTGAAAAAGTAAATTTAAAAAAGAATTGTCACGGAGAATCGAACCCCTATCGCAAAGCAAATATAATTACCACAAACTATTTTAAATTATAACTAAATTAAATTATGTATTTTTGAACTTTAAAATGTTACGAATACATAACCGAAATTATATTGTTTAACAATTTTATAAAATTTTATTGCCTGCTGATCGCACTCAGTAGTAAAATTGAATAAAATTACTTAAGTTGGGTAATGACAAAAAATTATGCCATTATAAAACAATGGGTGAATAAGTGTTGAGGTGGGGGTAGGAGCGCAACTAGGGATAATAATAATGGGTTCAGTATCAATAAATAAATAATTTTACATCACTGTCCCATCTTAGACATGTTCCCTTTCACCGTACGTTCAATCTCCTCCCCCACTCTTCGTTAATACCTATAGAGGGAAGAAATATTGTGTCATTTAGATATAATTAAATTTATTAAAGTAAAGTTTAACAAGTTTACATTATTATTAAGAGATATACCTATTAAAAGAGGTTAGTTAGGTTGTATGTAAAATATTTAAATCTATGTACCTAAATAATATTATATTTTACAATGGTGTGCGATTTTGGGATGCGAATGCAACTAAGTGTCCCCAAAGGTTAGAATAGAAGGCAGTTTAATTAAAACTTTGCGTACTTATATGTGCAGTCGGCTTAGGGAAAATATTCTATACTTACTCGTACGTACGAACCTACGCAAGTATCTACGTAGCGGATGCGGTACCCACGTAAAAGAATTCTAACCTAGAATGAGATTATTCCGAGACCAAACACTTTGCATCAATCGCTAGAACATTAAGCATTAGCAAAGTAAGTTTTTTTCGATTTTTATAAGCAATTTATGTCACCGTGGATTCATTTGAGAATGTCGCCTCGTAAAAATAAACAGTGAGACAGTAAAAATAAGCTCTGTCTGCCATAGGCTAAACTTTACAGCGATACCTAGCTGTTGTAAGTGTTATGTTGTATGTCTGAGAGGAGAAACACTGACTCACGCGAGCCGGAGTCCTCCACTTCTGCGGTTTGTGTTAAATTGAAATAGTTGATTGGGTCCAGCGATCGCGATGCTGCGATGAACGAGAAGATGAACTGCCGTTGCTCGCAGTGCCGGGGACGGGCGGACTTTATTTTCCCCGAGATATCAAATGAAAATAAACCAATAAAATAAGCCAGACAGTACCTATGTAGTCTACCTACAGAGTCGTATATCTGTCACAACCGCTTAAACGGCGCTGATACTTGCTTGGCATTATTATATTATGTCTAGCGTATTATATCTATGAGTTCGCAGCATTGCGGATATTAAACGATTCCTCTCAGAGTCTCGGGACTTTGCGTTTTCAAAATATTCAAAATACAGGATATTTAAAAAATAAATTGTGAAGTTTTGCTAGTTTTCCTGATAGCTTTTGAAGACTTCAACAAACTATGGTCAGGTAAAAGGTACAGTTTTATATTTATTTTTATATGAATACCGCACAAGAGTCCCAACTGCTCCCGTCTGGAGCCAGTGAGACTATGGCATCCCCGATTGGGATATGTTGTGAGGCTGAAAGGGAAGGGCTGTGTTGGTAGGGGGAAAGGGATGGAAATGAGGAAGAGGAAGGTGGGAAGTACCTGGCTATTCAGATCTGGTCACCAAACACGGCTAAAGCCATTTCAAACAACGTTTCAATACTGAATGGTGGTGGTCTTACACCAGGGCGATCCTGAGAGTATCTTCCACTCTGGAACGTGCCGCAAATAAACTATATATTATTTTAAATGAATAAATTGTGAAATAACACAAATTAATAAAATAAAATTTATATGCCACGCCGGGATTTGATCCCGCGACCTTCGGAATGCGAGTCAAGAGCCTTACCGCTGGACTACGCCGGCCGTCAGTGGTTTTATTTATGGGAATTCATATTAATAAATCGATTATACTTACCCATCTACACGACATATTAGTTGCTCTGTGAACAGTACATCTTTTGTATTACAATTTGGGAGACGGGTATGGGTACCGCCGCTCCGGAAACCGTTTATTAGATAACCAACACCCATGGGTCACCGCAAGTGGTTTGCTTCGTTTGGTGACTTAGCAGGGGTGCCCGTGCTCAGGGGGTGAGGTTTTTCTAGGTCTTGGTGGCGAATGCTTTTTCTCACCTGTTGATTGGCGGGAGAGACTGGTTGAGAGAGACCTTTTGCCCTCTCTAGCCATACTCTCTCCACCCATCGCCTTGCACCGCAGTGGGAGGAATGGATTCATACGTCCGTCGCTCCTGGATACACTGATCCCCAGATTCCTACCCACCGCTTATACATTTTTCCTTAAGTTCTTCGTCCTTTCCCTAAAAATACCCTTAAGGCAGCATCCCCAAAACGATACAGGCTCTGAGAAAAATTGTTTTCCTTATTAGGAATTATACAATTTGTCCAAAAAATGGTCACCACGTCAGTGAAAAATCTTTTTTTAAACTTTTTTTACGCATGTGTAGGTACCATAGTATTTAAAAAATGCAAATAAGAAAGTACAAATAAAGACGATATCAATTTTGAAAAAGGATCTGATCCATTAAAACGGCCACCGTAATATTGAAACAGAAACGGAACGTACAAACAAATTTACAGACATATCAAATGCAAAACGGTGGAGCCATAATAAGACTTGGCTACGCTCACGCTCAGTCAAAAAATGCTATTTAACAAATTATTATTTTTCAAAAATTGAAGTAGGTATTTTAGAAACACCCTGTTTAAGCTTCCTGCATGTGACATATTAATAGTACACCGAAATTGCTAGTTGAGAGCGCTTCTGGCGCCTAATTGACATAAATATTGAAAGTTAAAAGCATATTTTATGTTTCATCTGCGGGAAAACTTGGAGGCGTTAACGGAAGAGGAAATCTTTGCAATTCCCGAGCGGTTTCAAATTAATATTCGTATTAGTGTAGTTAACTTATTTGGTTCGGTGCCCGCTTTCCCAGGAAAACTGACATGTTTTGTCTAATAATAAAATTGACAACGTCTTGCAACTGCATGACAAAATACGTAGAATGGTAAAAAGTGCATTATTTGATCACAATTGCCGTAAAAATCGATTGGTTGTGTTTTGCATTTTGTATGCATGCTTGTAACAATATTGTATAAATGCTGTGCAAAATGTGTTGAATGTGGGTCAAAATAATCTAGAAATTTAATGAAATGGAAAAAAAAATTTTTTCGTTGCCAGTAACTTAAAATTAACTTTTATTCAAATTTGAGGTTATATTTGACTTTCGAAACTGGCATGTTGACTGGACTGCGAAAAAAGGCCTAATTTTTCTTAAAGTTGTTCGCTTTTTCCTCATATCTTTAAAATTTATTAATCTTCTTCAACTTCATGTGCCGTATCAGGTCCCCCCGACGTTGGCAATCACACTGGTAAATGAATCTCTATCTTGCGCTGCCCGGGATAGCTTCTCCATACTTCTAATAACGGTCCACTCTCGTACATTTTGCAGCCAAGACATTTGTCTCCTACCAGACCCTCGGCGAGCCTCTATCTTGCCTTTTAATATTAATTATTGTTCTTCTAATAAATGGCTTATTTTCTGGGTACCTACTACCAAGTACAAGCCTATATAAAAAAAAACAACTTATATGTGTATATAATATATGCAATTATATAGACCGATCAGTGGCTGAGTTGGCATCGCGTTTGGGTCCGGGCGTTGCGTGTTCGATTCCTCGGCTGACTAAGTCCTCCATCACGACTCAAGCAACATTTTCATCTTACTGTGGTGGTGGTAAGAGATTTTCAAACATGGTTGGGTTATTTGTAACACGGGAATGTTTGTCTTTCTTTTTAAAAATAAAAAAAATTGAAATTGAAAAAATTATCGCGCAAAAAATAACAAAGTTAAGAAAACTAAATTTCATAAAATATGATGTAGAATTATCTCCTTTCGATGAACACTAATTTGTGAAGTGAAAAACATACGTGTCTCACTTATAAATCAACAAATAAACTTATTAGGCAACGGCCTACATTTTTATCTACTTTATTTTGATATGCCTATACTAATTTAAAGTAAAAAAGTTAGATTTTGTTTAATGCCTTCTTGTAGCCCTGTCCTTTTCTCTGTGTGCTTTCTGTTGACTAAGAGAGCACCACCGCCCCCTGCACCTATTTAGCGTCCCCAGTGGGGCCATGTTACCATCGACCTTGGGAATCCCTGTTTTATATAAATTTAATAGATAGCTTATTGAGCAGATTACGTACATAAGATAAAATTAATTAATGTTTAGATTGAAAAAAAATGTGAACATAAAAATATCCTAACGTCGTGATTTGTGTTGTAGTTTTCTGACAGAGGTAATTATTCTGGTGTTCTATTTTGCTTCCTAGTCTATTAATCGCTGACCTAAATTCAAGGAAACAGTAAAGGCGCATTCATTTATTATTATGTTCCATTTCTCAGAAATACAGGATTTAATAAAATGATAGCATAACGTACAAAACAACAATGCATTCTTTAAAAATATATTTTCCTTATTATTTTTATGCCTGGAGCCAGTTGAACAATGTGTATCTCATTCAGGTTGTTAAGCGTCGCTGTTGTTTCCTCTTAGGTAGACCTATATATTATTTTTAAATTATGTCAGCTGTTTAATAATCAAATCATTCCCAAACCGGGAATCTATAACCTTAATAAATTTAATGACTGATTTACTTTGGAAAATTTTAAAAATTGCCGTACATAAGTATAAATTTCTACCCAAGAAAACACTTTTTTATAAGATGTTTAATTTTTAATTTTATTTTTCATTAAAGAGAAGATTGGGCAAGATTATTTTTAATAAGTTCACTGATCTCGCAAAAATTGCCAAAGCCGCCTCCAAAATCAAGCAAAGTTGAATTTTTTATTTTAAAAATATAATTCATAATTTTAAACTTAAATAAATAAAATAGTACATATTTGCACCAGATATTTGCGGTAAATTTCGATTACAAAAAAAATCATCCATTTTGGTTGGCTATTTTGGCCGCAAATCCAAATTTAAGTTTTGTATGTAAACGATCACGCAGCCACAACAGTTCCAATTTTGATAATGATAATTAAAATTTTGTAATATACAATTTTGAAAATGATACTTAAGTTCAAAACTTATCCAATTTCATTAGACCCGAAGGTTCCTTTAGGAATGATGGATTAAACATGGGTCTAGAAGAGGCTCGTGCTATACGAGGGAGGAAGCCAGCAATATATTCGAGTCATAAAAACAATCCATTCTCATACAATAAATGACAACGGCTCATAAGTCTTGAAACGCGTTTGGCATAGACGATTTCGCAGCAGTGCAGAAGGGATCAATGATGTTAGTTAGATTTCAAATATCAGTAGAAAGAAGACATACCAAAATATTCCCACCGGTTTGTATAAAGGCCCATTTATAATAGGAATAAGCGATAAGAATAGGCCGGGGCCGTAATCCGTAATATTTCAGATGGCCGTTTATAATTGGAATAGGAATAGAATAGAATACGCCCATAGAAGTGACTATGCCGCTGTCACTTGTCTACGTCAACTGTCAACCGGGAGAGTATATTATATTATAGGAGATGTTCATTACTATATATTAGATCACTTTCGTCTTCAGCGAATATAAATAAAATTCGGTAAAGTATCTATTAACTCCGCGTAAATATTTGTTCACAAAATTATTATTCAACTAAATTGAATTGTAGATACCATAGAGTATTGATCGAAATTACGTAAATCTCAGCATATATCTAAGCTTTCTGTAATCCATAACCGTAAAAGATAAAGTTGAACCATCTTTTCGGTTATGGAAAAAATTAACAGATTATTGCCATCTATTATAAACGGTTACACAGGTTTCCTATCTTCCAACTTCTACGGCCTAGGGCTTATCGAATACGGATTACAGACTATTCCTATTATAAACTGTGCTTAAATATATCGTCTAAAGATTGTTTCCGTCCTGAATTACGATAAAGCAATTGTTTTTCCACTGACTCGAAAGTTTTTCATGTATCTAACTCCAGAATAGAGCAGTTGCCAAAATCAACGGCAGGACTCATTTGCAATTTATACGACCAGTAGTTGCTAAGTGACTAACTTAACTCTAGACGTAATAAGAGTTGAGATGGAAGAAACGTGACTATTATCGTATCTGTGAGCGCCGTACAGCACGAGACCAACTAAATTCTGGGCATTCCAGGAGTACAGACGAGTGTGGAGATGGGAGAAGCGCGAGGAAAGGTTAGCTTAGGGCCAAGGACAGCGGCGCGAGAGTCTGCAATTAGTTCCTGTCTCTGGGCGGAGCTCGGGCTGTCCACTGTATGACTAATGAAACCGCATTCCTCGATTATAGGGCGAATTCCTCAGCAGCCATTCCCCGCCTTGCCCAGTGGGTAGTGACCAGACTACTGACCCATACAACCACTACACGTTGCACACTGCATACTAACGGTCAGCCTTTTTCGAAATTCCCACGTTCATCAAGTTCGGCAAGTCAAGCAGTCTACCATAGTTTGAAATATTGCTTGGTAATACCTTCTGACCAGCACATTTTAGGTAATTTGTGGGTTTGTTGAATACAGTCGGGAAGCTATTACAAGTATTAGAAGTTTTCCCTCATGTTAGAGAGTTCAGAAAAAAATTATGAGAATTCTCCATCTGAGGAAGTACGGCTACTTTCTTTTGGGTGTGCTCGGAATGAACCATCTACGTGTCAGATGGGATGTGTAATGTGCACATCGTTACAATTTTTTTTAGACTGATTCGTGGATGGTTTGAAAACTTGCTGTATTGTGTAGGTTAGTCATGTAGTTTAACATTCTTCAATAGATGTGTTAGCATGGTTAGTTATACGAAGTTTTGTGGTATCTCGACAGTCAGTTAAGTATTATTTTAGAAGGGTATCTTCTATCGTCGTTCGTGCTAATGTAGGAACAGTCAGGATGATAGCCGAAAGCAACTGGAAATCGGGCAGACGCCATCAATCTAATAGCTTATAATAACTTAGAACCTCCTAGAGTAAAAACGTCTGGTCCAGTTATTATTAAAAAGTATTATTCTTTGTAAGTTTCACGATAACGTAAGTAAAGCAACTTGAAATCTCAACGAACCTCGATCTTATTTGGAAGTTTCACAACACATTTCAAGTAGTCTTTATAATGGGAATTAACAGGCCCTACGCTTTCCTAACATGGATAGCATTAATTTCTATGTCCCCGATGGTTATCTCCGTCACCAACAGCATAGACTTGTTTTGTCTCCCGGCCTGCAGGACTAACTTGCAATGGTCATACCGGTGCAATTGCGGGGAGTTGTAGTACAGAATCAATTCGGATATTGAAGCAAGACACGCTTTATTGCTGCTGATAGTATTGGGCTGCATGTGATACTGAAAAAAATGACGTCTTAACAAATTAGAACGCAATGTCTTCAAATAATAAACTGAATTGAATAATATCGTTTTATTGCGAATACGAGTGTTATTACACGCGCGCACTTTTAATACCCCAATAGATTTGGCGCCTGTGCGTGATGTTAATTTTGAGAAGTGGAAATACATATTAATTATAGTTTAGTGAAATAATATCTCGATGTGAAGATAAATGTTAGAGTTCGCGGAATGCAAAAATGTCTCGGCAATTTAATGAAGACAGACACGAGACTGCGACCGAGCGATAATGCGGCAGACTACCTATTAATAGTGCTCAAGCTTTGTTGCTCTTCGTCTGGAATCCCGCGACACAATCAGATGTCATCCATTCGTTTTGGACGGGAGCCATGCGGCGGCGAGTGGACAAGCAAAGAGGTGTGTCGGTTTGATGATGTGATGCTGTAAGGGTGTGAAGGGAGAGATTACTCACCAGGCCGCGGCAAGCAGAGAGGGCCACGTGGGATCCGGGCTGGCCAGCCACCTGCCCCCGGTAGTGGCAGGCCTCTGTGTCTCCCGGGGTCCCTCGATACTGCTGTGTGCGTCCATGGCGTTCCACCACCAGATGGGGGGAGATGAAACCCGTCTCTGGCCTGCAACAAACAAACACAATAGCTCATTAAAATACAAAAAATTGAGGTGGGTAGGTGGGAAAACGTTTTTTGTTTGTTACTAGGAATAATTAGAAATAAAAAATATAGATTTTGGAATTACACAAGGGACTGTTTTAGGACCTTTACTATTTAATCAATTTTTTGAACTCCCAATCACAGATTGAAATATTCATGTTATATTGTGTTGTAAAATTGTAACCATAATAAATGTTTCGATTGATAAAAAAATAATGTTTTTTGATCAGCTCAATTTTTAGAAATCTACACCAATTTTGAAATCTACTCCACAACCAACAAAAAACTCATACAACCCTTTTCTTTGCGGAGATACCTGATTATTTGGTCGCGTAGAAAAAGGCGGTTATCTATAACGGATAATGGTCTATTTTTACAAAATAAATGAAATTTTTAAGTAGTTAATAACTCCAAGTAATTGGCTGTAATAATTCTTGCGCTGTAATAACTCACTGCCACTGAGAGCTCCGTTGTTACTTCGGCTTCTGTAACTTGCATACTTGCGGTATGAGAAAGGCGGAGAGGTTACAACGGAATCAGCGGCATGCCTTTAGCTACCAGTCGGTAGTCGGTAGTGGTAGCAGTCAGTAGCCGGTAGCAGATAACCAGTGCACATCCATACACGTCACATCGGCCAGTCACAGCCGCAGCCGGTTCAGTTACTTAACGTTCAATTGTTACCAAAAGCGGTTTATGTGTCGAACGATTATGGCTGATGTCGGAGAGAAAATAATATATTTCCTTCAGTTCGCCATTCTTGTCTCCAGCAGTCACACCGTGTCATAAAAACTGGTACTCCATAACTTGTGCAAACAGAGCTTCTGTCCAAAGCGAGTCATCTGCGACAAGAAGGTCCCAGTGGCGTTCAAAGCCGCACATTCAAAGATTATAATTCTTGAATTATGTAAGTTAAACTGCAGCTTCAAACAGAAATGCAGCTGGCTTTCTTATTTAAGAAAACTACAGCAAACTTCACTCATTTAGGATAAAGATATTACGTTAATACGCAAAAAAAAATGAAATCCACATACCGTCAATACTGGATAAAATGTCCCTATTAAAACTTTCAGAAATAAGAATTTACACAGATTTAATATTATTACATAAAATTTAATATTATTACAAATTGACTGTCCTGAATTACTTCAATTAATCAACGTCCACATTTCTAAAAGATCTTGGCGACATTTACTACCCTTTTACTTCAACACCAGGATACTCTCTAACCCGAATCCGAGATTTCACAATCTCGGAAATAAATATTCTGATCTAGGAGATATAATAACCAGTATAAACATTGTTTATTCCAATTCTTTTAAAAATCTAAACACATTTTTGTTTATATTGAATATCTTTATGTGTGACTTCTTATCTATTATTTATACCAATGTATTTTATTTTGTATTGTTGTTACATTTTTTTCATTATATAATATATTCTTTTTGTTTAAGTTTTAAAGTATTTAAAAGTACTGTGACATTCAACTTATAAACAAAGAATGTAAAAGCCCATTAGGGCGTGTAATAAATAAATAATAAAAAAATGTAATTACAAGAAAAAAAAATACCTACCCTACAAATCAATTTTTTAAAATTTGTACGAATGCCTTAGAAATATTCCGCGATTTCCATTTATTTAGGAGCAGGGTGTTATGGGGCGTATTTAAGATACTTCGACCACCTAAAACTCACCTTTTTAGATAGTCGAAATCGTATCTATAAAGTCGGAAACCCTCCACCTTTACAGCCCGCGACATTGTAAATAACTATATGTCTAATAAATGTAAGCAACTAACAACTTGTAGGCTTTATCAGGTTTTTAAAAAAAATCTCCAATCCTAAAGAGTCCTAAATTCTCCAGCATTTAAAAATAAATATCATCTCAAACAAAAACAAAAAGTGTGTTTATCGGAAGTGACCTGCCGGGTAAGTATGTTGTCAGTAACTGTTTGTAAATAATTACATTATACAGCGCCCTTGAGGTGATTTTTCACAAAAAACGGCGCTCTACAAATTAACTAATTAGTGTAACAAAAATAACCATAATTAATTTTATGATTGTTAAATGCAGGCCTTGGCATGGGTAGAGCATTACATAAAACATATAAAAAATATGCAAAAAATCAATTAAATTACAAATCTGACCTTCTGTAAAACTCTTTAGTCATGCTGGTGCTCTAGAAACATTTGCGATTAGAACCCCATTGAATATTGATTATAATGGGACAAAGGGCTCCTTGTAGGGATGGTGGCGTTATAATTAGACATTAATAATATAGGTCACGTTAAGTACTCCCAATAGAAAGTTTATTGGTCAAATGGAGACAATTATACGATGCAGTAATCACAGGTATATAATAAAAACGCGAGCGATCAGTCACGACACTAAGTACTCGTGCTTCATGAGTCAAAGAAAACACTCGAGGATTTCGGTAAAATATGTAGCTTTATTCAAGTAAAGACTTTTACAAACGTCACTTGTCCACGCACGCACCGGATTGTCACCCGTCCCTCCCTCACACATCGCCATGAGATTTACCGAAATAGGTACAATTGCTTGGGCTTGTGAATATTATTACTTTGTCCATCATCATTGACCAGTTTTGGAGACCAACAGATTCGATCAGACACCTACACGAGAGGTGACTTAAAATAACTCGATCTTACTTCGATCAATTTGTAAAACGATTTCATGCTTGAATCATTATTTTCAAAGATGTATTATATAATAGAATTAATCCGAAGTTCAAAATGTCGTTTAGTGAGCGCGCCGCTGTGTTCGCCTGCGAGCTCGCCCCGCGCACTGAGCGGAATCAGAAAGTTCCTTTACCATTTTTACTGATTGAAATAATTGACAATAAATTGTCCAGTGGGAGCCAAGGCAATTATACAACTACAATAAATATAGCCTGTATTCCTCAGTAGCCAGGCACGCACATTGCACATTGCAACTGCCAATGCTACTGCCTGGTGACCGCTGCACTGTGTTCAGTGTCCACTGCATTCTACCTACCAACAATATGCGCTTATAAGCGGGAAACTCTCCCGCATTAAACAATACGCGTACATCGTACATCCATCCATTCATTAAGTCAGTTTTACGAGCACGCATTACTGAATAGACTAATAACATTTTAATTAATTGTGGTGCTAAGTAGTTTACAGGGCGGATATGCCAATACATCCATGCGTTGTTGACTTTTAGGTCAAAGCAAGACGAGGTTTCTCAGGAGAACAGTTTGCATCTTTCGATTGCACCTGTAAATCGAAATATAATGTTTTTTTCGAATTTTGTTAATCGTTTGTGGTAGAAGATCGTCATGGTTATATTAAACGAAAGAAAACATGGCGTTTAAACGACTAATAAAAATAACATGGTGTACCACAAGGGTCACAACTAGACCCCATCTTTTTAGAATTTTTTAAAATTACGATGTGGCTTTAATTAAAAATTGACGTTTTGTTTTTGGATAACGACGTAAATATTTTTGGAGTAACTTATGTCGATGATAATTGTCTGTACGTATGTAAAAAGTAATTTAAATAAAGTGGGTAGGAGAAAAATTACCAAAACCTTTTTATAAACTTCAAATAATGAATTCCATTCAACCATCATCAACTTGAACACGCTAATAATCTAAAAATTATGCAATCTCTGCAAGAGTAAGCAAAGATGATAGAATCACCGTGCCACGCACTGTCCTCAAAATAATTTTCATTTTACTTGGTGGTATGTTATCTATTAAACAACAACAAAACAACCTTAAATTTTGACAAAACCCAAATTATTAAGTAATTTTGAAATTTAGATCATGAATAATATGAAAATTTCACTCGGAACAGACCACACAATTGAACTTCTCGCCGAAATGTAATTTCATTAAAAATCGAAAAAGATTACATAAACGATATTTTTGGTATCATTACTAATGATACTTAAATCAGCAGTTTTATTGTCGACTGAATACTTTTTAATACTTACAATTTGTGTTTCATGCTGACAAGGTGTAACCCAAATAATAATAAATATGTAACTTATTATAATATCACTTTCTACAAATCGTATCTGCTTTAAAAATATTGAATTGGGTTCTAGCTCAATATCATATTCACATTTTTCCTTATCGATCTTTAAACGATTATATTACAATGTACATTCAAACAGCATTGTATTTACTCGTACTTATAAAATTATTTACATGTTTTAGGTAAATATATGTTTGCGTAAAATTGTGTTTATAATTTGCGATTTCTCCCCACTAATCACACAATGGAATTGAATCAGATTAAAGCATGTCCTGGCCGTAATCTGAGAATATTTCTCATATCCGATCTCTTCATGATTATTTCAACGAATCGAAGTATTTTATAAAGCTCGCCTTGAATTTTTTTTTACCAAGTACGGATTGGTGGATACAAGTTTCAGTATAATCATTCTAAGATTAAAAATAAATTATTTTAATTCTTTCAGAACCCGTGGACAGCATTTGGTTCACATTTGTTTCTGCTTTAATACCAACATAGACGTACCGTATAACTTGTACCGTGTGAAATCACATAATAAAAATGCTACATAATAAATAATTGGCTAGGCGTGTTAGTTATTTCTGTTGATAACGCGATACAGATGACGCGTGTAATGATACTCCAGGCCAGTCGCAAAGATGTGGATTTGTATTTTATGCGATAATTTTGTTAACCTATAGTTTGACGTGAGCTAATTCAGTGCAGGTAAAGAAGCAATGCGAGACAAGCAGAGGCACAGCGAAGGCCGTGGCGGGGGGCGTAGCGAGCACAGACATGCGACAGCTTGGGAAAAAGTGGCATTGGGTCGATTTTAAGTAAAACCCCATTTTAAGTCCCATTTGTAATCATTTAACCCACTTAAAGTCGCCCGGCCTATTGTCGCAATCACAAAACAGAGCCAGTTCATGCATTATTTATTCAGCGGCCGTCAAGCGTCAGTCCCCTGTTTCACGGTGATAGACTCGCTTGTGTTGACTTTTGACTAAACACCAACGACTCTACCAATACCACCAACTCTCCCAACTTATATTCAGAAGTCTACTTTCATATTTATGAGTTTGTGAACAGTTTTTAAAGGTTCCTCTTAAATTCAGCACGTCTTCGCATCAATTACAACCTACTAGCCACCGGGTGTTCAGTGTTCAATGTTCACTGTTCTTGCGTTCTGTATCTTTAAAGGGTGTGTTGCTATTTGCTTGGATACATCTTTTCAATTCTTGGAATCTTTATCCGAGATCAGGAATTCACATTAGATTAGGAGAACACCTCTCGCATTCTTTGAGAGTGAATTATTAGGTGACCTTAAGCTAACGCTAAAGTCACATTGCCATTGCTTCTCAAGGATTCGGCCCCTACCTGGGAAGCGTCGCGCGCTGCGGGATCCAGGTTAATCATTCCACATTCCGCGGATCAGCCTATCACTACCAGTGCTGTCACGCGGAGTGCAAGTGCGTACTATCCTCCCGGCAGGGCGCAGTACTGTCAGGATAGTATTGTGGAGTCCTGGAGCTGTGAATTCTGCTATGATAGCCATGGTCGTTAAGAGAAGTAAGCTGGTATATTGACTCCGCATCAAACGAAATGTATGTATAAATCTAATGGAACAAACACACAAAAAAATTCTCTGTTTAATCTATATGTGAATGCATGGAGCTTGTCTGAGGTTCACGCAATATATGGACTTACTTGAGGCAACGCCAACGCATAGATTTAACCTAACCAAGAAACCAGACTTTCTGTTAATCTTGGTATGCTTAGTTCTAATATAATGCATTACTCTACTGACAGTTCATTCTTCTTGGAATGCCATGGTTTTTACGTGACTTAAAACTTTCCATACAAAGAGCCGTACTCGTTGCCACGACTTGTTCAAGATACACAGGCAGAGCAGATTTTCTAACACAGTTTAGGATGACAAGAAGAACTTGCTATTTACTGAAATGTCTAAAACGGCAGATATATTTGTTTTGAGAAAAGGGTTATCTATCATCGGTGTGCCTTTGTTAGTGCAATGAAATATTATCAAAAGTTAGGTCAAACCCAAATGAATGCACTGAACAGTAAGTCATAATTATGAAATTGTTTATGACGACAGTTTGACCAATTGTGGTGATTTTTATGCTCAGTGCCAAATTGAAACGGAAATCGAAAATCGGTTTTACGCAGAGTGTGCGGTTAGGCAAACTGCCCGGACCTACAGGTTAACCTCGAATGGTCGAATAAAAAAGAGAGATTTTATTATTAATGATATATTTTTTAATAAAATTTAAGTTAAATATCTTAAAATGAACACATTGGTCGCCGAGAGCCAGTTGCGTTGACCACACCAACTGTGTCTCTGTTATTATTGATTTTGATGGTGATTGATGGTCTGCATAGGTCTCGTCTCGATCACATGTTCATTGCGTCCCATATGTTATCTTATTCCTTTAATAGTAACCAGCAGCGGGTCGTGGCCTCATTGGGAGTTTAATCGGGAACGAAGAAAGGAGAAAAAACCTCCTTAGATTTATGAAAAATCTCACGTAGGTCTTTTGCATATATTTTTCCTAGATTTAATGATTTTCATCTTGGAAAAACATGCACTTTATTTTATTTTATTAGGAAAACCAACAGTTTTACAATTGTTTATAATTGTATGACAAAATAAGTGTTAATTTTTAACCGATAATAGGTTTTCACAGACGTTTAATAAATTATTAAACAAAATGGTCTGATTTCCTTATATTTGTTATGCGAGTTTAATGCACTAATATACTTTAGAGAAAACCGCCACTGACAGAAACTCACTCACTTTAACGAAGTTCACAAGGGTGGTAAATTGAGTATTTGGTAAGGTTGTACGGTTGATTTTTGAGTTTCTGGCTAGTACCTGTGTATCTACCAAAACCTCAATATTTCGACTAATCTCCACATCTCCCCATTTCATGGAATGGATGGAGGCCCCGGCTTAACCACTGAAACACAACCCATCTTCTTATCACCACGATTAGTTCGAAATGTCGAAACGTCAAAATGTCAAAATGACAAGACAATCAGAACAGCCTGGAATGTTGGAAAGGTTAGAACGAGACCAGATAAGGCAAATAGCTTTGGTATAAATTAATGAGCCGTAATAATTGGATAGAGTTCGCAACCTTTAAATGCTAACTGCGCTGGTAAAGGTAGATTGATTTTGAGAACACACGTAATAGAGTAGTAACCGGAGGTATAAAAACCACTCTCCAGAAAACTTGTTAGCAGAAATAAATCAAGAATTTCTGTACACAATATTTCAAACTAATATCTTAAATAACTTTGTTTGGATACAACTTTATTTTATACATTTAACCAACCGGTTTCGGTTCGATCTGAACCTTCATCAGGGGTGTACATATTGTTTGAAATTTTTTTGTATTGTTTTACAACATTTACAAAACAGATGTTTTGTACAATCCTGATGATTATTCAAGTCATACCAAAAGAACGTTTGCGCGGCCCTTTTCAGCCCGTTTTGTACAAATCTTAAATTTGGATTTGAGATCAAAATACCCCACCAAACCGAAAAATTATTTTTGTAATCAAAAGATATAATATCAAATATCTTGTACGGATGAGAGCTACTTTATTTATTTTTGCTTTAAAGCTTTTAGTGTTTCATGATTTTAGAGGCAACTTGGGCAATTATTTGTGAGTAAATGAAAATATTAAAAAATATTTTTACTATTTTTATTTTACATGTATTATGATAATAATGTATACCCACAAAGTGTTTCCTACATGTAAATTTTTTTTTCATATCTTAAATCTTCAGGGGGTGATTATTCATGATTCATTATCATTTAAAGAATATACTAGTCCCGGGGAGAGATCGTATCCACATCATCGACGATCATACTAAAAAAAGCTGTTCTCACACGTTTTGTAAGAAAACAAAAAAGATGTTAAAATTTCGAATATATTCATTAGGACATTTCGCAAATATATTTTTCTTTCGTGTTGTGGAACTATTATGTTATTACCAGTTATAAAAACAAGCAAACATATTAAAGGCTTTATTTCATATAGAGATATGATATAGATTTAAAAAAAACCCAGTTAATACTTTTTAGATTTGTAACACGTTAAATTCAAGTGTCGATTTTAACACTTTGAATTCAAAATAACGTAATGAAATAATAAGGTGTTTGGTTCTGAAACAGTTTTAAAAAAAAACTTATCCATATTCCCCAAGTCCTTCATGTATTCCTTTCTCTTCCTCCTTTCCTCAAAGTCTCTATCAGGAAAAGAAGAAGATGTTCTTACCTACGTGGGGAAAATTTGAACAATATTGCCACCCAAGTTTGCATTACCTACTTGTAACAATTGCAATTTGATAGTGACATGGCTCACAACTCGCGCTTTCGAAATATCGCAAATAATAGAAAATTTCGTTTTTATTAAATAAAAAGTGTCGTTGCTGGAAACCTGGTGTTGTGCAAATATATTGGGAAACCAGGATCGATCCTGAATCGCCAGAAGAAGCCGTTAAAAGGTAAGAGACTTCCTTTCAAAACCTATTTTCCTTCGATCATACTTCAGAACACAATCTATGGTCTATTCGTCACAAAAAGGATTTACAGTACACATTCTCGTGTCGTGGCATCGGCCGCGACATAAGGTGACCGGCAAATTTAGAATATTGGAATTTTTAGGACGTCTCAGCACGTGATAAGCACCCAGTGAGGCCCACATTACCAAAAATTAAATGGAAAAAAACCTTTTCTCTTTTAAAATGTTTTTGAATTTTTTTCCTGAATTATCATGAATGATCACTTCTTGATGTCTAGCGTTATGAGTATGATGAGATTAGTTGGTTGGATGGTTGGGTTAGGTTAGGTTAGGAGCCTACCTGAGATCCAAGCGCAGCGCGCGCCCTCCAACAGTGAGGTTGTAGTGCAGTTGCGGGGGGTCCGCGGGCCCCAACTGGTCCCCGGGCCGCAGCGAGCGTCGCGCGCGCCCCCCGCGCTCGGGCTCGTGTGGCGCGCTCAGCTGGTGCGACACGAAGGCGCCATCAGCCGCCACGCGCAGCGGCACTGTTACTTCGCACGCCGCGCCCGACACGTGCCCGCGTGCGTACATACCTAAACAAACAAACACACACACGTTAGAATGAATAAATTCACTTTTGCTTGCTAAATCAGAAGAAGATACTTCAAACTTCTAAAATGTTTAAATTTAAAGAAGAGTGTCCCGGTATGGATTTGTTTTTTAAACAAATCTACAGTTTTATTCCGAGTTGATGAAATTTTGCACACTTGACCTTCAAAACAGGAAGGTCACTGTCTATATGAGATTTTTAAAAACCACCCTTACCAACTTTTACATCCCTCAAAGAAGGATTTTGAAACTTTGTGGTGAAATTTTGCTCAATCGACGTTTAAAGTAAGGGTAAAGTAACGACTGTTCACAACTTCTGGTTTCCAAAACCACCAAATTCTGGGCAACGCCGCGGATTTCAGTCAAATTTAATAAAATGCCCACGAAAAGTTAGCACAATAATAAATACGAAATCGATCAAACGATGGTTAAAATAAATGAGATAAATTTTAGAAAAGTTTGAAAAAATTCCCAAATGTCGCGTACACAACACTTAAGTTTTTTTCAGTTGAAATTTACATTTTTGATGTTTTTATAAATTATTAATAGAATAAAAATTGTACTATGTATAGAATCTGCAGGTGTGTAATGGTCACAGCGATTATTAATAATTTAATTAAATGAAGACATTATGAGCGAAACTCAATCGAAAATCTGGAAACAGAAAAATCAGAAAAAGATATTGGCACTTCTGGGACTCGAACCCAGGACCTCCCTACATTCCGGGTTGGGAGATTGAGATTTTCGATTAAGTTTCGCTCATAATGTCTTCATTTAATTAAATATTACAGTTTGAGGTTTTACTCATAAAGTTAAAATAATAAATAATAATGATTATTAATAAATTTAAGAAAGTTTATGAGCGTGTAGAAATTCGTCTAACTCAAGTGTGTTTTGTTGATTGGTCTGTGGTTACTAAAGAATGAAATTCTGCCATGAATGGTAAGAAAAGGAGTCGATATAGTCTATTAGATGAGTATATGAGAGATAACGGTGGAATTAAATAAACTTATTTTAACAAAAAAGCAAATAGGCATGCAAAATATACCTAAGCGAAACATCACCTTTGGAAAAAGAAGCTCTGCTTTTTTGCTATAAAGTTGTACAACAAACTTCCACTTAGTATCAAACAAATTTAATTAACAAATAACTAAATTCAGTCCAGCAAATCTTATCTAAGGAAAAAAACAACTGGGTAATAGAGAATCGTAGTAATCGTAATAATCGAAGTAATCGAAGATACCCTACCCAGGCTAACATAAGTTGAACTATAGAAGTCGCAGAAAACCCTCTAGCCAAAACCGAGTTCGCCTCAGTACAGGATCTCCTATTGAGAATTACTAAGAAAATATTTTAAATCTATTTTTATATTTATAATATCTTACGTATCCTCTTTCTTTTAAAGTCATTTAAGTAGGCTCAGAAGATATTCGATTTCGGGACATTTTTTCTGCAAAAAGCATAAACGACTTTTTCTTCACTTATTCGAATGAGAATTGTACATTGTTACGTTCCTTTTCACATTTTTAAAATTTACCTTTTTGATTGCCAGATTATATACATCTAGAAGTGGGAACTTCAGATTACATATTTTTGGTTGTCCCTCTCTAAACAAATATCTAAAATTGCCATCCCCCCTTTCAACATCTCATCACTGAGCTTGACTTTAATCTTCCGTGTAAATTTGAATTTTGCCCAATTGATTAAAATTAAATCTAAATTCACCATTCCTCTCTCCTACCCAATTTGAAATGATGACCTGAAACATCCTTGAAGAGTGAAAGCCAGAAAATTTCCAAAAGCACTCGATTGGGAATACAACGAGTAATCCTTTGTAGATATTTTTTTAAAAATAATTTTGTAAAAACAATTTTTTTTAATATAGTCATGTAGCAAGCATAATTTTATTATGTAAACATATCTGTCAACGGAGGACAATCTGTCGTTGGGTGGCTGCGGGGCTGGCCAGTAATCAATGCGAGAAAAAAACGTGTTTATTTAATTTATTGCAAAAAATGTGACCTGATTTTAGACCACGTAATGTATCATAAATATTAATACACATACACTAGGCCGACTACCACCAGCCAGCCAGCCTCTAGCCAGCCAGCAGCCAGCAGCCAACAGCCAGCCTCCAGCAACCACCAGCCGGGCTGATGAATAATGCATGGAGCTACCACCGCGGGGCACTGGACACCAACACTCATACAACACACACCACATACCTGCTTATTACCTACGCAAGGTAGGTGTAGTGCATTTCGTACCATTTCGCCAACTTTGCAAAAAAAATGAGTGATGCAACCATTCTTACTTGGACGATTATTAAATCAATAAAAATTCATTATCGCACTATTACACCGTTGCGTAAAATTTTCAGGGAATTTATAATGATGTCGTTTCAAAAGTAATGTCACCCTTGAGAGGTTCCACTGTTCAGAATTAGATCGTATTAAACCATCATTAGAGCTTGAAATGAGGGCTCCAAATCATAATCTAGCTTTGACAGAGAAGAACCATGTTGCTCGATCAATCGTAGAGAGTTTAAGCACCGTGAACTAATCAGAGACAAGCATTTTTAAATTAGTTCTCCAACCACTCAGCATCCAACATCAGTATCAAACTTTTTTCGATATTTTTTAATTGGTCTGCGAAATGTGTTGAAATATTGAATATGTGTTCAAAGTTCAACATAAACCTTTATCTTAAATGTTCGTCACAATTCAGTTCCATACAAATGACGGTATTTACACAATAAAACCATAGGCAAAATTATTGTTTTCACAAATGTAAGATTTTTTAATCAGTTCTATACGGCTTGAGTCGATCCAATTGATATAGGCACTGCTGAAAACTAGCTGAATTCAAAAACTTCAGCTAAGCTAAGCTAAGTAACCTTTTTGATATTTTTTTCAATCAAAATTGTGGATTTAATCCACTAGGCTACGCCATTGCTATGCTCATATTAATGGATGCAGAAGAAATGATGTGCGACTCTTTAAAGATTAAATTTATTGTTTTAATCTAGTTACGGATACGCATTGTCTAGCTGAGAGCTACGAGTAAGATGTGAGAGAACGAGACTATCTAATACAATGGTTTATATACCTTATAATCTACCTGTGTCTTTCAGTACTCTGGTAGACGTATTAAGAATTTTAAAGCCCCACATGTAAAAAATAGTATTTTTGAGTAGATAATGCAGAAACATTATTACATACCTGCTCAAAAACTATCACGTATATAGATGAACTGTACAAAATTTGAATGCAGATAATACCACATACATTCTTTGATTGATTTCCCAGAATTGAAATTTTAAATGTAAATATCTCAAAAAGTCGAAATGGGATTTTTGAGTAAGCACTGCAGAAATATTGAAATACGTTTTACGAAATGCCTGCTCAAAATTTATCGAATCCCTCAAAAAATGTACAAAATTTGAAGACAAAAAATTGAACGCACATTCTTTCCCAGAATTGAAAACTTTAATCCTTTTATCGCAAAATGTTATTTTTTGACATGTAATTCCAAGACCAGGAGTGCTTAATCTTAGTATAATAGGGTAACGTCTGCGAGGTTGAATTTCAGAACCCGGTTTCGAGTGCAAGTCTGACGCCACCAAAACATCTATGTACGTGAAATTTCGAACAAAGCTACCGTTGTAATTCGATTTTGAATTGAAGAATTCGTCAAAAGATGTCGCCACTTCTTTATAAGTGCTACGAATTGAAAGTGATATATGGAAAGATTGACGGTTATACTCAGATGTGAATAAAGTATCAAGCGACTATATATTAAATATGACGTCATTGCCGTCCCGGTTACTTTGTCCCGGTGACTAGCTATCACTGGATGACAGTGGATCCGAAGAACGGGCTATTTTTGAAACCAGTTCCTATTGGATAAATTAAATTGTCACCAATACTAACTGTGCAAAGCCGATCCAATAGCCGCCTGCAGGGCCTAGCAGCAAAAACCTGCGGAGTGGGTTTTTAACTGCTAGTGTTTTATTATTATGATACACACGGTGTCCTAAATCTCTTCGTACCAGCGGGGAACTAGTGAATCTACATCAAATTTGGAGTCGATTATGCAGCACACTTTTTTTTTGATTTAAGCTTTCGTTTTCGAGTAAATCGAGTTGGAAGTTGGAACTTTTAGGTCGAATAAATTAGAAAATAAATGGGGGTTAATATCAGCTATTTAATGTCTTTTAAAATGCGTCGAAGCGTCGATCCGGCTTCAAAAATGTTCTCTTCTTGCCGAAAATAACGGAAAAAAAATTAAAAAAACGAAATATATAACGAAAGAACAGAAATATTTTTTATTTTTTTTTTATTAATATTGGTTTCATTTACATTTTCATAATATAACATATTATAGCTTACATATTTTATACACTCTCCTAAGAAAGCAGATGCTTGTGTTTAGGAGAGGACAACTTGTTAATAACTTAAGAATTATAAAAAAAAAAATCCTTATCACAAACTAAAGAGTTTAACTTGTGAATATTTTGGGTTATGTAGATTTAAAAGTTTGCCGATTATACTACAAGTTTCCAGACGCCGTGTACACCTGTTTAGAGATGTTTCGGGGCGAAAAGGGTTACAGCACTTGACTAACTGTCAAGAAAGCAAAAAATTAAAACGCGTCAAATTTTTTTGCTAAATTTGCATCCTTAATTTCGCTGATAAAATGCTTACAATTAACACTTAGTTGGCACATTAATTGGTACACGTGCAGGTGAATTATTGACATTGCAAAATACAATGCAAGCTGAAATATGTAATTAGCCAGCGTTTCCTTGACGGCATCAGACACTTTGACTTAAACTAATTACTGTTAGCGAGGATTATGATATACATTACAGAAGATAATCGCTTAGAAAATTAGCAAGAAAAAAACAAGATAACCTTGTAAGATGCTTGAAATATTTTATCTGAAAATTGCAATGCAAAAATAATCTCTCGTGATATTACATCTCTTACCGTAACCCGATTTGAGTGTTTGGTCCAACTGACCGCACAATGTCTTTCTGGGATGTTTACGATTTCTTCTACCATCCACTTTGCTTGAGTTTCTCTTTCTAGCACTACTGACTGTTTTTGATAAATTTAGTTTTTTCATGTAGTAGAAATTGAAGAGAAAAATGTGCCAAGGTAATAAAAATAACGCCCTTTCCAACAGAGGATTGAAAATTATATGTATATAATTTTGAATTATTATAATATTATTTTAATATTTCGAAGAATAGTTCTGCTGAAGTTTTTTTTACTTTGTGGTAACATAATTAATTATCCCCGTTCTAACGAACATATAATTCCCTAATTAATTCCCCCAAGTATTTATTCCACACCTCCATCAATTCTTCTGCCGATTTGGGTTTGCCCCTAACCCCGCCTTCTCAAATCAACCAATTCTTAATTCAACCAATATTGACCTTTGTTTAACTTTAATAAATGACTCATCTTGATAAGGAGAACATTATTCTCGAAGCATCAAGATTGTGTGAATTGTTCTTTTTTTAACCTACATAAAGTTGTCTCCACCAGTTGTTAGTGGAGAAAAATTCAATAAAATAACCAATTTTATTATTTTATAATTACTTTAAAATCTACTGCACTAAAGACGTAACGACTGTGTGCGTTTAAAAAAAATGTTTATATTTTTGCAATAAAAATTACGTTACAGAGTTGTAAATCGTCGTGGTAGATGTGTATTTCATACAAATCACAATTGTCTCCCGCCACCTCGACTTGCCTATATTCTATAGTGTTTCAGAAAAATGATATGACGATATAAAATATGAAACTATTTTTTAATTCCGAAAGGTATAAATAACCTATCAAGTAATAGCGATTTTTATTTTTTATGATTTTTAATAAAATATTTTTAAAAATCTCAAAAACTTGTTTCCTACAACTGATGATATGTTAATTCTGTCATGTGGATTATCATTGGAAATAGGTAAACACGCAGCTCGTGTTTGACACGCCAATAGGCGTTTTAGGCCTCCTTCCCCCTTGCTGCAATTTCCCTCTGAGATCCAGAAAGAATTCACTTATAGCAACAAAAAAATTCTCAGGTGAAAATATCAAAGAATGGTAAAAGGTATGCAGGTTAAAAAGAAGAACAACCCTTGCATCAAATAAAGTGGCGTAAATCAATCCTTTATTTCATAAATAAACCTTTGATTTGGGAGACGGGTATGGGTGCTGCCGCCCCGGAAACTATTTATTGGATATCCAACACCTCTGCCATAGGTCATTCTGCGGTGGTTCGCTACGTTTGATGACTTAGCAAGGGTACCCATGGTTCCAGGGTTAAGGTTCGTAAGAATGCGCCTGCTCACCTACTGCGTGGCAGGCCGGATAGGGAGAGACCGGTTAAGGGAGACCTTTTGACCTCTCCAGCAGGACTCTCTTGGTTCTTTGTCTTGCATTACAGTTCACGCATTTTTATTGCTGTCACTCCTGAACACACTGACCTCCAGATTCCCAGAACTTTCTCTCCTTCCTTTCCTAAAAAAATCCTCCACACTGCATCTCTTAACGTGACATAGGCCCCGAGGGGAATTATTTTACTCTGGGCCTCCTGTGTTGAACTCATGTAAAAAATGTCGAAAAGAAAAAATAATTTTTTCCAAAAATCACTTTTCAATATTTTGTTTATAATGATAATGCAACATTATTTTTCAATAAAGAATTTGCATAATTTGCCTCTCAAATTGTGCAATATTGAAATCTTTGATGGCCTATATTTTATTATAAGAGATATAAATAAATAAAATAGCACGCATTAGTATTAGATATTTGATAAAATTTTTGATAAAAAAAAGTTTTGGTTTGGTAAAGTATTTTGGCCTCAAATCCAAATTTAAGGTTTGTATGTAAAAGGCCGCGCAGCCGTTCCTCCGAACACGCGCCAGGTTTTAAACCCATCACCACCGGGTTCATTGTCAAGGAGCTCGCCTCGGAGGTCGTCATATCCTGTTTGTCAGTGTTTCTCAAACTTATATCTCAACATAAAACATTGTTAGTGATGCGGGGGGAGTTAACACTCGAGGTTTTGAATCCTCCCCATCCAAAGTCATCAGGACTCAGGACTATAAACACTAAACCCCCGATACGCACTGAAGAAATAAAACGGTGGAAGTTAAATATTAGGTGGAAATATTTTCAGTCTACCTTGGGACACACATGTCAAAGACATCTACAGAAACACCCAAATACTTCCTTTTAATACCATTCCCACTTTTGAAATAACTAAAACTATATTACAAGTAATTCAACACTCGGCACATTCCAACACTACACTCTATTACAATTGCGACGTACACCAACACAATACAAGAAATCACAACAAACTTCATATACCAAAAATTAAATCAACAAAATATGGACTAAGATCCCTAGAATACATAGCTCACACAAAATATAATCAACTACCCAACGAGATCAAACGTGCAAGTCAATGTAAAAAGACCCAAACTAACATGCTCAAACTTCATCTTATTAATGACTATCTGAAATAATAATGTTGTGTATGTCCCCATCATATGTCCATTTAATACATACAGCTATATGTTTCATGTAATGCGTATCATTCCCGCAATGAGTTTATTAACTCCTGGGAGTACAATGCTTTATATAATATACTATATTCTGTATTGTATACTTTTGATAAATAAAAAAATAAAATAAATAAATAAAAGTTTTTGAATGCTCAAAGTAAGTTCAATTTTTGCGCTCCTAGTGAAATTCTGTAGTTGAAAGGAACAACGGTATGAATCAATATTTAGTGTATTTGGTCCGTTTGCAACTTTCAAAACAGGCATGAACATTTTGTAGGAACTATTCGTAATTCGACTTTAAATGCTGGAATTTTTCAGTTAGACGCATGCGCGTCGGACCGCGCTTCTGAAGGACAGAGCGGACATCTGACATCGGCCTAGGAATCGAAAGGTCTTATGGATTATCTAATTTGTGATATCAATTTTTTTTTAAATCGGTGTAGATCACCCTTCCAACATTATTAATTTTACTTTAAGGAAATCTAATAGTAAAGATAATCTTTCGCTCAAAATTTAATTTCGTGAGAGATCAGATTTCTTAAAACAGGAAATTTCCGAGTCCTGGTGATTTCCTCCGAGACAACCAAACACGGTCCCTTAAAACAGGACGGTCACGATAGCCATGCCCCACTTCAACGGTAAAAAATTTTTCATGCACTCCAAACGAAATAAAAATATAGTATCAACGGGAAAATTCGCCGCTTGCGAAATTTTTTGTTGATTCAGAGTAAAACAAAAAAGTTTGATATTCAAAGTGAAAGTTGCTTGTTTGTCAAGCTTAATTAATTATAAATAATAATAGAAACATATGAACACAAGAAATCTTAAGGCAATACTGGTCGTGTTGATATTTATTTATTTTTTTAAATTTATTTATTTAAAACACGCCCTAATTGGCTTTTACATTCTAGTTTACAAGTTAAGCATCACAGTTATTTTAAATACTTTAAAACTAAAACAATAAAGAAATTTTAATACAATGAAAAAAAGTGTAACAACAAAAGTATATAATAAAATCATTGTTAAAAACGTCTCACAAAAAATTTGTATATTCCATTTGTCTATTTGTATGTTTGTTTAATTGTACACATCTATTTGAAGATGAATAGAAGAATTGGAATAAACAATGTTAATACTGTTTATTTTTAAGGTGTAATATATCTTCCAGATCACAATATTTATGAACAATTTAATACGGGAATTTTGACACTTGACACTTTTGGTGTTGTTAGTAATAGGGTAGTAAATTTAGGCAAGATCTTTTGGGAATATGGATGTTGATTAATTGAAGTAATTCAGGACAGTCAAATTTGTAATGCAGTATTTTATGTAATAATATTAAATCTGTGTTGTTTTTCTTTCTTTCATTTGCTACTTTTAAGTATCTTTTATAATGTAACCTTACCTATGAAAAATGCTTTTTCACCGTTAAACGGTATTTTTGTTACGCATTGAATAAAGTCAAATCGATTGTTTGTTTGGTTTGCGATGTTTGATTCAAATCACGTTTTGTTCATAATTTACGTTCTAACGACCAATTCACTACTACCATTACCATTATTTGTGTTATTTTTCGTCAAAATTTATTTACAACATCATGTTGTGAATTAAGTTTTTTGTCATAAAATCTATGAATTTTACATTGCCCTAAAGCATTGAAATTGCCCCACTTTGAGAAACACTCCAATATGTGGATTTAAGGCAGCACGCACGGGTACGATTGTTTGTCGAATAGAGCCCGCTCGAGCGGTTAGTACTTCAAGGCACGCGGTGAGTGGGAAAGGGAGGAAGGAAGGGGAGTGTTGTTGTGTAGGGGTTAGTGACTAAATAACAGATTACACGGTACGCGTGATCAGGCATCACCTTCCACTGCGCATTCCAGGACTGGCGGGATTGTCGGCTCCTGCGCATACTACCACTCTCTACCACTCTCCTGCTCGGGTTACTGCTTTTAACCCGATAGCCGCGCTGTGTATCAAATTTGAGATTACAATATTTACGGTGTGGCTGTCGCTAATATGATGCTTAAGGTTTCATAGTCGCAAGAGTCGGCATTCTTTGTCAATATCTATACCCATGAGAAAAGGGTCTGAGATGGAAGGTTCTATTTTTGAAAAATAATGCTAATAATATGTATTATCTCCCGAAGGTATAAAATCCGTGGTCGAGGGGTAAGGCTCTCAACCAGCAATCCGGAAGTCGTAGGTTCAAATTCCCGCGTTATTTCACAATTTACTAATTAAAAATAATAGATATTGCGGTAAGTTTCAGCTGGAATCATATTCTCAGTACAGCCCTGTCGTAAGACCACCATTCAGAATTGAAACGTTGCTTGAAATAGCGTTAACCGTCTTTGGTGACTAGATCTGAAGAGCCAGGTACTTTCACAGCTTCCTCTCTCCCTATCTTTCCCATCCCAATTGGGCAAGCCATAATCTCACCGGCTCCAGAAGGAAGCATTTAGAACTCTTGTGTTCTGCCGAGTAAACGATCACTAAACAAAATTTCATTTACATTTTTTACTCCAAATAACGTCAGAAATCATTGGTTAAAGTAAGTCAAGTGCGCCCCTTAACATTCGTACGTATAAATGAGAGCGTCCGAGGTATAGGTATGAAATATTTTTCCACTTCAAATCACGAGAAAGGTCGCAATTAAAAGAAACACCCCACAAACTTATTCCGCCCCTTAAAGCAGAATTTTGATATGAATTTGATGAACTTTTGTACACTTATCGTTCAAAATAAGAGAAAAATTACTGTCCACATCTGATTTGGACCAGTTGGAGTAAAGTACGAACAACGTGGAGGACTTCGGCTTCTCTGAATTAATATCATTACAAATTTACAAATTTACAAATTTACTGCTTCCATTGAAAAGTTCCGAAAATAGTTAAAAGTTTATTGCTGCCAATTAACTAAAAATCCAATCGTCAAAGACGACATGGCAACGAACACGGTAAAACTTTATAAATTGAAAAAAATCCTTGTAGACACCCCCCTCTCTCTACCCCATATGTTATGTATATAAACTCTAGATTAAGCATAATTTGTATCAGTCCGAATATGGCTTTAACAAGCTGAATTTTAAATTAATTGGAAATAGGTTTTATTATATATTATTAAGAGTTAAAGGGTTAAGAAGGGTGGAATGTGCCCGTAATAATATCTCCCGGTTGCAGACAAATCGACTAATTTGTTCAATACGTCGATATTTTTGCTTGCAGGCATGAAATAATAATACATTAATCAAATATTATTTTCGGGTAATCTTTATACGTAGGTAATGCTTGCCGGCCCGGGATTCATTGTTGCCATCCGCGGTTTCACCTGAACTAATATCCCATCAATTAGACTCTGTTTGTGCAGTCAAGTCCCTGTTATTTAGACAAACACGGTACACAGACTACCCAAGTACACAGAACACAGTTGGTACAAATCTACGTGTAAGTCAAGTGTACAGCTTGTCGCGTACTCGTGTTCATTGTCAATTGTCACGGCTGGCGCCATATAACATCACACAGGTTTTTTATTACATTAACTCCACACAATCTGAGGAAAATATTTTCTCTTAGGGAATGTCTTTGAAGATGCTACGTAGGGCCTTTTTGAGGAGAGGAAGTAGTTAACATGATGCTTGAAGACATCCACGTTGTGGGAGTGAGCTATTGAACTCAACAACGATCGTAGAAGCAACCCGTTTACGAAAAATGCGGGGCGCGCTTTTGACGTGTTCCTCGACAAGTACACGGGTACTAAAGGGACAACGACGCTGGTTATTCGAATATCTCCTATTGAAATAACGGGAGAACAAGCACAGCATTCCCACCTGACTGTGGCTACTAAATACAACACTAGGGCGTATATGCAATTTGTACACCGTCAGCAGTTGTCTAACTAGTATCATGAGGGTATTTTAGTCTAGAAACAAAAAAAAAATTCTTCATATTTCGATGGTTTAAATATTCAAATCCTAAGGACGGGTTGTTTCAAAAAATTTGATGAGTTCATCAAATATTTGAAGTTAATTTTCACGTTCTGTGTAAGTTCTATTCGAGTTCAGTTATTTTATCATCATAGGCCAGCTGCTTCATAAAACTGAAATCGTCACAGAACTTGAATAGAACTTACACAGAACGTGAAAATTAACGTCAAATATTTGACGAATTCGTCAAATTTTTTGAAACAACCCAACCTTAGGATTCTTTAAAATTAGAATTATTTTAAAAGTAAGAGCCATTTTAGTTCGAAAAATTATTGTTTTTTTTTATTGCACCTGAAAAATATACCCACAATTCATGTTTCTAGATTAGAGTACCCTCTTAAATCTTCTTTTTTTTTAAATCTTAAACCCTCTTTTTCCTCTTAAATCCCTTTTTTTTTTTTTTTTTTTTTTTTTTTTTTTTTTTTTTTTTTTTTTTTTTTTTCGAATTGAACTCAATTGAAAGAAACGCCAGTCCTGTTAAGAGAGGATCTAGATTATGACCGTTATCTTTTTGTTTTATGTGTTTTGTCTGTTTCATATTTTCATTGAGAGTTGTTCAATGTTTAAAAATTATATTTATACTTCAAAATAATTTTCAAATCAACAAGCTAGGGCGCAATGAGGGGAAGGAGGGAAAGGAGAGAAGGGATTCGAAGGGAATGCATACATTGGTAGTAAATTAGGAATTTATGGAGAATAACGTCTTGAATAAGCCATTTAATTTTCCCATTAGATTTTATGGATTTTAGGGTGGCAGGTGTTCGGCTAAAGAGGTCAAACTGACAGTAAAGTATTAAGAAATTATGATTGCTATTAATAAAAATGTCTTGTTTAGAAATCTTATTGCTTCATAAGAAAAATAACATTTTATGTTATTTACATTAGCCAAATGTTAAAACTGAGAACTTTGGTTGAGATAGAAAAGTTAATGTTTTAGTACGTTAAATCCATTTTCTGCTATTAGTAGCTAGTAGCTTTAAAATGCTAAATAATAATAAATCTGTAATTTAGGAGGACAAACCCACCTGGTAACCATTTCTTGGATAACCGCACCTCTGACCTAGGTCACCCCTAAAGGTTCGCTAGGTTTGGTGACCTAGTAGGAGAGCCTGGGTTCAAGAGATGAGATTAGTTCGGGTCTCGGCGGCAGACGGGTCTGCCCACCAACTGCGTATTAGGCTGATTCGGGAGAGACTGATTGAGGAAGGTCTTTTGACCTTTCCAGAAGGACTTCCTCGGAAAGTTGCACCGCAGTGTCAGGGATGGATTCATATGTTCATCACTCCTGGACAAACTGACCACCAGATTCCTACCCGTCCCTCATACTTTTTTCCTTCTCTGAACTTCCTCTCCTTCCTTTCCTAAAAAAACCCTCCACATAGCATCCCCAAAGATAACCTAGGCCCCGAGGGGAATCATTTCCACAAGTGTGGAGTTAATATTAAATATATTAATTTAATTAATTTTGGTGGTGGATCTATCTGTGAGCGATTGTAATTATGGTTCAATGAACTCGGATTTGTTTGGAATTTGTGTCATTTTCAAAATTGAAATTGATTGTGTTATGAATTCAGACAAGCGATAAATTACCTACGTAAAATAATATATTTCGACAGATAATTATGTCATGATTGTGTCAAGAATTCCGGCCAACGATGAAGTAATAAATTACATAATTTTTTTAAATAATTTAAATTATTGGAATTTGTATTTCCTGTATTTAAATTTCTTTGGGTTAATTTTGAAGAGTGGGTTGTTATTCTTTTTAACCTACATAACTTTTACCACTCTGTCACATTTCCACCTAAGGTGAGGCATTTGTTTTTACTATGAATGAATTCTTTCTGGATCTCACAGGGGAATTGTAGCCAGGAGGGAAATAGGCCTAAAAGGCCTATCGGGTCCGGGGTGACAAACACGAGCTGCATGTATACCTATTTCGAATGACAACCCATATGACAGAATTAACGTATGACATAAAAGTTGTAGGAGACAAGTTTTTGAGATTTTTAAAAATATTTTATTAAACATCATAAAAAATAATAATCGCTGTTACTTGATAGGTTATACCGTTTGGAGTTTAAAAATATTTTTATATTTTAGTCGTCAAATCATTTTTTGTAACATTATAGAATACAGGCAAGTCGAGGTGGCAGAAGACAACTGTGATTTGTATGAGTTACAACTCTGTAACGTAATTTTTACTACACAGTCCCACAGTCATTACATTTTTAATTTTAAAGTAATTATAAAATAATAATATTGGTAATTCTGTTGAATTTTTCTCCACTAACTGGTGGAGACAACTTTATGTAGGTAAAAAGAAGAACGACCCAAGTAAAGTCAGATTTCGTGATTTTTCAAGATTCTGTGCTTTTTCCATTAAAGAAACGCGTTTTTTACTAAATAAATATATTTACTAACAAAGTAAAATATTAAAAAAATAAATAGCCAGCAAAACTTTATAATGATTACGGAAATAGCGCCGGCTGTAGTGAAAAAATCCTAATTGTTATTTCGTTTTTTAATGCTTATCTTCGTACTATCATTAACTGTTATAACGAGTGACCTTTACCGATATAAATGTGCAAAAAATATTTAATTGAAAAATTAACTTATCATATGAAAAATATTGCGGCGTTTAAATATTAAACAAAAACACGGTTTTTCCATCCGACGCGCGACGAGGTCAGCCGAAGAAAACTTTGAGTCTGATACGGCGGGAATATTGTACATTTTTTTCAAGACGAGATTTTGGTTGAGCAGGGTTCTAACTTCACGTTACGCTGTTCTGAGATTTGTAGTGTCAAAGTTTGCAAATATTATTTATCATAATCTGTTAAATGATTTTTTATTTTGAAGTTGAATCATGGGTAAGGTGTCTTAGTTTAACATATTTTAAAGGGAAAAATTTAAATTACCATTTTAGAACGCATCTAAACGTGCAGATAGAACCATGTGCAACCAGCTAGGGCTTAAAAATTAATTGCTTAAGGTTCTAACTACATTTACCTAGTATCATTCCAAGATAGGGCCCACAAAATATTTTCCCTCAAAAATTTTTAGACTAAAATATTTTATTTCTTCAAAATTCGCAAATTCACTTTGTGGCGTCATTATTAATTTAATGAAAAAAAATAACTTTGAAATTAATTAAATAGTGGTCTACACAAAGATATTTGTTTTCATTAAATTTCATTAAAATACTTTAATTTAATGACGCCACAAAGAGAATTTGCGAAGTTTGAAGAAATAACATACTTAATTTATTTTTATTTTTAACATTATGAGTAAAACCTTAAATTGTAATATTTAAGATCCGGAGGTCCTGGGTTCGAGTCCTAGAGTTGTCAATATCTTTTTCTGATTTTTCTGTGTCCAGATTTTGAATATTTTCCGCCTAAATTAAAAAAAAATCATACCTCCGAATTTCGGTATGAAGACATACAAACTGATAGTGCTATATAGCCAACGAATTGTCCTATCTTTTTTCGATTATCACAGTCGTTTTTAACAAAATATTATAAAATCGTTAACTTCTACTAAATTACTTACTTACAAATAAGGGAAAAATTTGCCAAAATTGGCAGCGAAGCAATCCGAGGTTTTTTAAATAGTGCCATATTGTGACAAAAAGCACTCCACTGGATAAAGTTTAAAAAAAATATTCATCCTAAACTTGCAGAAAAGTTAATAGATGTCGCATAATAAAATAAAATGGATAAAAATTTATCCAGGCACTATCTAGATAGCATTTAGTTCGGGTTTGAATCTTGCAATCACACATAAAAGATAGAAGCCAATAAAATATGAGTTAACTAACTAACCAACTAACTAACCATCACGCCGTTTCCCCGCAGGGGTAGGCAGAGAGGATAGACCGCCAAACAACTCGATCTTTGCACACACTCCTTGCTTCGTTCACATTCATACATCGTCCCAAACAAGCTCTTCTATTATTCTGGAATATATTGTTGATAGTTCTTAGTCGAAGTATGATACAATTAAAAATGACCAAATTGGATAGAGACACCTTGTGTCTCCTCCCAGTGGTAGAGCTGTGGCCCGGAAAGCTGAAGATCCTGGGTTCGAGTCCCAAAGGTGCCATATCTCTTTCTGTCTCCAGATTTGCGATTGAGTTTCGCTAAATTGTCTTCATTTAATAAAATACTTTACACAAAATTGAACCTCGAAATTAGAAATTAAATAAATATTTATGAGAGTTGGTCTGTGCAAATTTTTACACCTTAGAATATGGTAGGATGAAGTTGTAATTCTACCTAACTTATCAGTGATGAACTAAACTGCGCCTCGAACCTCGAAATTAGAAATTAAATAAATATTTATGAGAGTTGGTCTGTGCAAATTTTTACACCTTAGAATATGGTAGGATGAAGTTGTAATTCTACCTAACTTATCAGTGATGAACTAAACTGCGCCTCGTTAAAACAATCAGCTATCAGATACTACAAACAAAATGTCAATTGTAAAAGATTCAAAGCGGCTTTATAACCGTATAAAATAAATGGAAGCTTAAAAACTCAATGATAGAATTTTTTACGAGAAAAACTCTCTTTTTATAACTTTTGAAGGTTATTCCCATCAACGTAATATATCATTGAAGAAGAAGATAACACTTTTAAATCTAAATGAAAATATGAAAGAAAACAAGACACAGAAAAACAAACCCGTCCCGGTTAGACGAGAGGTCTGGGTTCGAGTCCCAGTTGCGACCATTGTCTTTTTCTGTTTTTCTGTGTCTTGTTTTCTTTCATATTTTCAATGATAGAACTTTGCCACACAAGTATTCAAGGAAATACAACACAGGTGAAAATTATTTTGGTTATAGGAATGACCAAAAGAAATGGTTTTGCATTCAAATGTCAATTTTGAAAAAAAACGTCATATAGAACCTTGTCCAACTGAAGTGAAGAAGTGACAAACATAACATTATTTTTGTACTCGATTTCACGTATGCACTTTAGTCCTTAAAAACATTATTTGTTTAGTTAATAAACCGCCATTAACAGTCATTAAACAATTGTGTATTCTGACAGCTTGTAATAATATTTTTAATGTATGTATTTAAAGACTGCGACAAAACAATGTATTTTTATAAAATAAGAATTTCTACATAACATTATTACTTTGTACCTATATTTATTTGAACATTTGAAGCTTCTGTGAAAGTAACATAGTATTATACTTATCGTGATTTATTTTGGAGTTATTATGCCTTATTGTGCTTCATCCTTCGTTAGTCAACGTTTCGGACAGCGTTACAGTATCCACCATGAGGGCAGATGTGTAAAATGATAAATAATGTGGGGATTACACATCTGCCCTGATGATGGACACTGTAATGGTGTCCGAAACGTTGTCTAAAGAAGGAAGTACGTAACATGGCATAATACCCCAAAAATAAATCACGACAATAATTAAACAGATTTTATCGGAAGATCTTAGCGAAGATCCGTGGAAAATCACGTAATCCGACTTTACTTGTCAAGATTATTCCATTAAAACATTTAAACAAAAGAAATTCACATTTCAAGTAAAGATTTACAATTAAAATATTTTCTGTTAAAAACAAAGATTAATTATAGGTTCGTATTTATTAATTTTCCGAATTCTTGACGCAATCAGGTCCAATTTTGAAAATGACCCTTTAATTCAAAACAAACCCGAGTTAATTGAACCAGAGTTACAATCACAGATATACCCACAACCGAAATGAAAATTTGTCAAATCTAAGTAAACCAAGACTCACTTCTTTAAAAAAAATATTTCTAATACAGCGGAACCTGGTTGTAACGACCCCGCGTTTAACGAGATCACGGCTGTGACGACCAACAAGGTGAAACTGTTCAAATTAACATCTATCTTTATAGAATTTCTCACGGCTATTACACGTGTGCTTCACGGGTAAATCGAAAAAGTATTGATGCGCAGTCGGTTACAGCAACACTGTACTCATGTAAATACTGCAAAGAAACTAAGTAAATTTGCAAAATGTACTAATTATGGACGAAATTACATACAGATAACTATGACGGTGAATACGAATCATAAATTTGAAGCTAAGCCGAAGTCAAAAGTGCGCTGTTCGCAGTTTTGTCAGATATTTGCATTTATTTTTTGCAATAACGCGTCTGCCTGTCTGTTCTGTTTTGTTTGAAATATGATTTTTGAATTCTAATGAATTCCTCGTATTTGAAGCCAGCGTGCGTTGTGCTGTGTTTACCAATTCGACGAATTACAATAAAAATAGCAAGATGTGCCGTTCGTTTTTATTTTATTTTATTAGGAACATTTACAGGTTAATAACATAACGTCCCAAAAAAAACAAAAAGTAGTGATTAGGTTATAACCCAATAACCAATGAATATTCACATGATACAAAAGTTGTAATAAATTTTTTTTTTTTACAGTTAATACCGCACGAGAGTCCCAACTGCTCCCGTCTGGAGCCAGTGAGACTATGGCATCCCCAATCGAGGTATGCTGTGAGGCTGGAGGTAGTGGGGAGGGGAAGGAGATAGGGAAGAGGAAGGTGGGGAAGTACCTGGCTATTCAGATCTGGTCACTAAACACGGCTAAAGCCATTTCAAGCAACGTTTCAATTCTGAATGTTGGTCTCACATCAGGGCGATACTGATAGTATCTTCCACTCTGGAACGTGCCGCAAATATACTATATATTATTTTAAATGGATAAATTGTGCAATAACACAAATTAACCGGCGTGCGCAAATAAAATTTATTTGCGCACGCCGGGTTCGAACCCGCGACCTTCGGATTGTGAGTCGAGAGTCTTGCCTCGGGAGGCCGTCAAATATTAATAATTATATAATAATAATAAATTATTTAATATAATAATAATAATATTAATAATAATATATATGCCAACATTCTTTTAAATACCAACCAGGAATTATTAGATTCCTGGTCAAATAAAATTATTCACGCCAAATACTTCAATTATCTCAACCAAACGTATGTTGACAAACTTTCGTCAAACAAATGGTTGAGTATTGGAGAATTGAGCGCAGAAATAGAAGGATTTATGCTTGCCATTCGGGATAGAGTCATTAATACTAAAAATTATAGGAAGTGCATAATCAAAGATAGAAATCAAATTGATGATTTATGTAGAAAATGTTTGGTTTTTCCGGAAACTATAGAACATATTATATCGGGATGTTCTATATTAGCGCCTTCCGAATATACTTTTAGACACAATCAGGTTTTAAAAATAATTTATCAAAGTTTGGTAATTAAACATAAATTGATTGATTGCCGTAATGTAGTACCATATTATGAATACGAACCAAATTCGTTTTTAGAAAATGAATTTTATAAAATATATTATGATAAAACTATACTAACAGACAGAACGATTTTTCATAATCGACCCGATATAGTTTTACATGACAAAATTAAAAAAATAACTTATATCATTGATGTCGCTATTTCAAATTCCTGTAATATTCAAAAATCTGTTTCTGAAAAAATTAGAAAATATACAGATTTAGGAAATGAGATAAAAAGAATTTGGCATTCTCGGACTATAAAAATATTACCATTTGTTATTTCGGCTACTGGCATTATACCTAGCTCTCTAATTCAAAATTCAGGTTTATTAGATTTGTCAAAGAATCTTTATATAAAAATGCAAAAATCAGTCATATTAAATATATGTAGGATTACGAAAGATTTTTTAAATATTTATATTGAGGGATCGGTAGGATTTATCGGTTCAGTTAGGAGTTCTATCGAGCCGAACCCTCTGATATGAAAATATCTGGAGTCGGTGAAGTATTTTCCCATATGGTCTCTGGTAGGTTGACGTGTTGTTCTTGTATAGTTTTGTATTTAGTATACTTATACAATGCAATTACATCGCGTGAATTGACTAGATTAGCATTTGTGGAAAAGTGTGTGGAAGGATTAAGTTTTTCCTGTGAGGAAGATTTAACCCGGACATAAAATCTAGAGAACAATTAAAATTATAATATTAATATCTGTATAATTATACGTAGCACGAACCCAAAGGATTTTAACAAGCGATTCCTGAGATTATTTGTACTTCACTACCTTTCAAAAACAGTTTTTCCATTTTCGTTCTTGCGTTTTTTATAAAAAGAGGAGTTATATTATCTAAAAAAGAGCTAAGAAGCCAGGTATGTTTTTAGGTTTTCACGGCCAAAAAGTATTTTTGTTATTGTTTTTGGGGTGTTATGCCGTGTTTCGCTACCTCCTTCTTTAGCCAACGTTTCGGACAGCGTTACAGTGTCCATCATCAGGGCAGATGAGACCTGCCCTGATGATGGACACTGTAACGCTGTCCGAAACGTTGGCTAAAGAAGGAGGTAGCGAAACACGGCATAACACCCCAAAAACAATAACAAAAAAAAAAAAAAAAGCTAAGAAGCCAATCCACTTTTTTTGGAGCTGACGACCTCGTTTTGGAGCTAAATCTAGCTCCAAAGGAGATGAGTTGGCAACACTGCAGCTAGGGCTGTAGGAAGGTAATTATTAATGCGTGTGTTGAAGAGGCTCCGATTATTGTGAAGTTATTATGAAGGAGGAAAAACAGATGTCAGCAGCTCGTTCTACTACTTAATTCTACTACTTAACACAAAACCTGTCAAAGACACGTGTGCAAGTGTTCAACTCCTATCCGTCGAGTACCACGCACGTGCGTGTTGACTCATTTAAAACTAGGTAAATTAGATTTAAAAATTTAAATTTTTTATGAGAAAAACTCTCTTTTTATAACTTTTGAAGGTTATTCCCATCAACGTAATACATCATTGAAGAAGAAGATAACACTTATAATCTAAATGAAAATATGAAAGAAAACAAGACACAGAAAAATAGAAAAAGACAATCGTCGCAACTGGGACTCGAACCCAGACCTCTCGTCTAACCGGGACGTGCGCGTTTTCCGATTTCGCTATTGCCACCTTCTGTCAAACCGTCATATTTGTCAATCTCATATTTCAAATATTTAGAATCATTAATATTATCTTCAACTAGTTCTTTTTCCGGTTAGACGAGAGGTCTGGGTTCGAGTCCCAGTTGCGACCATTGTCTTTTTCTATTTTTCTGTGTCTTGTTTTCTTTCATATTTTCATTTAGATTATAAGTGTTATCTTCTTCTTCAATGATATATTAAAAATTTCAGATCACACGATGAAAAACGTTTATTTTAAATTTTACACAGAAAGATCTGTGAAAATTATGACTCCTGAATGCCCCCTTAGACATAAATAGATTTCTGTTGAATAGTTAAGATTCAGTTAACGATATGGTTTTTGCCGTATTTTTCTATTCATCTCATTGACAGCATTTTGATTTTGGTTGGTGTTTTGCCAAAAAGTATTTTCCACAATTTATTTCTCGGCGTGTGAAAGTTTACGACAATATTTTGACCACAGCGGAAGTTCCATAGAATGTGCCAAAAAAGCAAACGACTCCATTCCCAGTTCCTCAATTTATGGTTTAAATACACTGTTACTTTCGGAAAACTTTAGAAATGGTTTAAAAATAAACTTATTTTGGAGATACTAATAACTCGCGTAAAGGCGGCCTTCATGAGGTTACATCACTAAATGGCGTTTTTCTCCAGCTATTTCAATGAAAGACGCTCCGAGGGACTAGCATCATCGATCTCCTCGGCACCAGTGCATAGTCGTGAAATACGCCAAACGCGCGCCAACATTTCTACGACTTGTTCAACATGAGTTGAACATCTTGATTGTGAAATGATTTTCAAGCCTCTGTGTTTCCTCCCTCCTACAACTAGATTAACTCTTTTCTTCCCTCAAAAAAATCCCTCGCACAGCATCCATAAAGATGACATAATATGGACTCCCGTGTAGAGTTAAAATAAAAAAAAAAAAAAATGTCATCACACGTACTAATTTCGTTCTGTGTAATTTCGTAATGTGCTGTGTGTTAGCCAGTCTAGAAGTTTCAATTTCAAAATGGTACCTGTCAGATTGTGTAAAGAATAATTCAGACAAGCGATAAAGTAGGTACAATATTTTAACATATACAAGGAACGTACCTTACTTACTTTACCCACTGATTCCTGACATTAAAACTTTTTATCTTCACCTTCAATGCCCGT
The DNA here is from genome assembly GCA_936435175.1 of Glyphotaelius pellucidus. Classification (NCBI taxonomy): domain Eukaryota; kingdom Metazoa; phylum Arthropoda; class Insecta; order Trichoptera; family Limnephilidae; genus Glyphotaelius; species Glyphotaelius pellucidus. The sequence goes on from OW386546.1 coordinate 37,610,017, forward strand.
GACATTGTAAATAACTCATTTGTAAAAAAATAATAGTAATAAAAAAAAAATAAATATAAAAAAAATATAAATAAAAAAACTCAGATGTTAGCATTAAGCAAAGGTCATTTCATGAAGATTCTCCATTCTCTCAAAATAAATTATCAAATAAAATATCAAAACAAAATAAAATATCAACTCTACTTTTGCCACTAATCTTTTAATGTAAAATCATGCAATGTCCAGTGTTTTAAATATAATGCCCTCTGCGTGCAAGACTGTATTTTCTGCATTAGCATTAACTTTCTAATTAAAGTGTGTTTTTCGGAAGTGACCTGTCAGGTAAGTATGTTTCTGTATCTGTCGTAAATAGTTAAATTAGATAGAACTTAGGAATTCTTAATAAGTTGTACACCGCCCTTGAGGTGATTTTTCACAAAACGGCGCTCTACAAATCATCCGATTATTATTATGTGCAGTAAAAAAACATTAATGAAATTTTGATCTCCGGCGATTTTTTTATTGTATTTTTATTTTCATTTTCTTTTCTTCAAAATAAAACCTTTTTTTCTTCCATATTTCGCCACTTGTCACTTAGCTGAACAACCGACTAACCCCTCACCCGCTTTTTTAATGTTTTTAGTTGAAAAAAACTTCAAAAATGTCACCGGAGACCAAAATTTCATTTACATTTCTTACTACCAATAATGTAGGGAATCGCTGGTTAAAGTAAGTCAAGTACCTCCCTTAACACCCTGTATAATAATATATTAAATAAAACTTATCATTCATTACCACACGTGAGAAAAGAACCAATTAATAAACATGAGCAATGGGCAAATTAAATACTAGTTATCCCTAGGAATTAACCATGAACTAATTAACTAAGTAACGAAAGTTAAATATATCTATAACTACTAGTTCATCTCCCGTCGCCGTGCGATTACGTTAAACACAGGCGACCCCATCTCTTATCACGTAATATTATATTTACTCACTCGTACGACCGAGACTGTACTACGTTAACTGCCCAGTCACCCACAATGTACGAGTTGCTTTACAAATTAACATTTTTAAAATTCGGAGACGAGAAGATGCTGCTCGCACATAGGTAAGTTAGTCACCCCACCTCGTTTGCCAAGAAGATCCGAGTAAATAAAGCTATCTCCGCAACTGATAATGCGTTATGTCATCCAGCCTCACGCAATACGATAACACCTGTTCCCCGCAGTCCGCCCCCCCCGCCCGCCCGCTCAGGTTCAATGCCGCATTGACCCCCGCCCACCCGCTACTTCCCGCGCTATCTGCCACTGATCCCGAAGGTAAACAATCTAACCCGTCCAATGGACAACAACAACAGAGTATATAACATATAGTTATCCCGGGCGGTCCGAACCCTGTCAATCGCTTCACTTTCCGCGTCATCAAACGGCGGTCAGGCAGCCAGGATCGGGGCCCACTCACTTTTCTAAGTTGGGGCTATAAAATCCAAGACAGTAAGTTTTGTGGCGTTGTCAACTTAAATTTATTTATTTTTATGTATCGCCGCCCTGGGACAAAATATAACAGGCATAAACTGATATTGTAAATAATGTTACACTCCCATTAGTTTCACTTACCCTCCTATTAAAATCAGGTCAGTTGCATTAGATCTTCCGAGAAATGTGCGGAAAAAACGTACTTTGGAATTGATTGCGAAAATAAATACCTAATGCGGCTACGCGCCTGGCAATTTTCAAGCCACAAATCAACCCCCCCGTCGAGAGTCTGAGTTCTAATAACAAGAAAGTTCTAAATTCAAAAAATATAATATAAATGTGAACTATTTTTTGTTTCTTGAATGAATACCCAAAAAATACCTAAAATAAATTCAAAATATAGAAAGCTGAAAATTTCATTTTGTGCCGCAGGTTGGCCATGCCTGATCTAAGATCTTTGACATCAAAATTATTCAACTGAGAACGATTGGAAACAATGTTGTCTACTTTTGAAACAAATTCATGAAAACAAAATGAATAAAACATTTTTCATGTTTACAAATGTGACAATTGAATTTGGTGGAGATTTTCCATCTTTCCATCACTTTAAGTCGTAAAATTAGTCCAAAATTAAGAATCGTTTTAAAAAAAAACAACAAAAAATACATACGGAAAATGGCAATAATTTTTGGGATTACGTATCAAAAATTGAAGACCCAAATTCAGTTTATTTAGAACAGGAATTAAAAAAAAAACTGTTCGAGTATGAAGTATTTCTTGGTTCTGCAGTGGCAACAGATCGTATCTGCTTATGGGACAATTTTTGAACTGGTTTTCGATTGGCATTATTAAATGTAACGTCAAGTGTTTCATATCAACAACAGCATATTTGAAATCCCTCCGTAATCATTTTTTGTTTGCAAAGTATTGATGTTTAGATGTCAGATAGCTTTGATAAGACGCATCCTTTTGCCATACAATTTTAAAGATGTTATCAACATTCAAACTCAGATTGATATCTTTCTTAACTTTGCAGATGTAACAGCAGTTGCGGCTACGAATTTTTGCCCTATCGAAGAAGAAAGAATTTGGATCATTTGTTTGTAGATGCATCAAGGTATTGCCATCGCAGTACCGTAAACGTAAAGTTCACCATACATGGAACTAGAAATACATTATCTGCTAGTTAATGAGGCCACCTGGTGAACTGAGTCATGATAGTCTCAATCATAAAAATCTAGATCGTGATCTTGGGATGTGACTTGTCGCCAAGTGTTGTTGTTGGCACGATTGCCTTATAAGCAGATTCGGAGCTTGTGGCAGATGCTATGATGGTGACGGCAGCCAGCCAGAGTTCTGCACTCCTGTTTGTGCTGTATGCCCTGAACCTATGCCCTACAACAAAGCCTTGTGTATCACCCTGGCTTTGCAGTGACTTTGTCTGGGTCAAGTAATTATGGACGTCACTTTAGGTTCTAGAAGTCACTTCTCCACTGGCCTTCATAGGAGTCACGTCTGACCACTACGATGCCGGGGATAGTGTGAAGGGTTTGAAGGACCACCTCCCCGCCCCACTGTTCAATGTCTCTCGTCGTTCCTGGCTTTTGGCTTGCTAGGCGCTTTAGATGATGTTTTTGTGTTGCAAGCTGCCCTTGGAACGTATTTGAATTTGTTCTTCAATATATTTTGCTTTTCTAATAGATATACATTTTTATAAATGTTGTCTACTACCCTACCTACACTCTGCTATGTTCTGATTACCGAGCCAGTAGCTCCCTGGCCGTGCAGCGTGCCGTGATGAGGACGAGAAAAAGAGCCCGTACGCCTCCGATGCCTTTGTCTGGGTCAAGTCAACACGGACGTCACTGTAGGCTTTCGGTGATACGAGATACGAGCTTTATCAGCTGTGTGTTCAGCGGCCCATAAAAACTATGTAATAATAGAACGCCTTTTATGTAATATTTACACGGAATTACATCACGGACAGAGATAATTGCCGGCGCCCACGTCTTTTCTTCTTTTCACTTAGGAAACATCGGAGAAATTACGTATGACAGCCTTTTATATTACCAATTATCATTTAGGTTAATTTTAGTAAATCAACTGCTGTGAACATTATTTTTGTTGATGAAATGCAACGAGGTACTCCTTTGCATTAATCCACCGTCGTAATATCCACTGTCGACCAGTTTTGGTGAAATCTTTCTTTATCAAGACGATACACTGATAAGATTCGAGATTTTCACGAAGTATTATCGGGTTTAATTTTTGGGTTATTGTACCTTCTCCTTCTTTAGTCAATACCACGGGCAGAGTTAAAGTGTCCATCATCAGAGCAGACGTGCAGATTGTGATGTGGTGTGGGTTTGGGTCCTTCCTTCCTCTTCCTCCTCCCCTCTCAGCCCCTTACAACATACCACAATTGGTGATCCTATAGTCTCATTGGCTTTAGACGGTTGGGAGCAATTGGGACCCTACATATACGGCGGTATTTTACATTTGAAAAAATGTATAAAAGTTAAAACAATGACATTTCGATCGTCATTAGTCGAGTAATCGTACATATTTTACAAAATTTTGATTTATAAGACATAATATTATGGGTAATGTGCTTGTCGAAATGTAGAAGCCGCAGGTGGTGAATTGTTGTGTTCAATTTATTTGTATTTTTATTTCATTAGCATTATTTTTTTAGGGAAAATAATTTCCCTCAGGGTCTATGACATCTTTGGGGATGCTGTGTGCAGGGTTTTTTGTGGAAAGAAAGGAGTAAGCCTGGGTCTTGAAGAGGCCCTTGCGAAGAAAACACAGAAGTCGGCAATCCGTTCCACAGCTGAGCTGTTGAACTCAAGAACGAGTCGTAGAAACGACCCGTTCTCATGTGACAAATATTAGCAGTATACAAATGTTGGGCAATTAAAAATAAATTGAATAGTCACCAAGAAGGCTCCACAAGAACTTTGTAGATATGGATATCGGAAGTAAGTTTTTTTTTTTTTTTTTTTCAAGAGCGGAGACGGTTTACATAAATAAAGTTCCCGTGAGCACTTAGGCCGTAGGCCCATTGTGCTATCTCCCATTTTACCTCATTCCTTTGACAGTAATCCAGTCCCTTTTACAAAGTTCACAAAGGATTGTCATTGGAAATGAAGCTATGTCTTCTGGTTCGACAATGTGTCTTCCCAGGTCTCATTTCTCCTCTTCACTCCTCCGCGGTTCCCTGAAGGCCCCACGAGGGAAGAGAGCTTCATCTCTCCTCTCCACTCCTTAGTTCCCTGAAGGCTCCACGACGGAGAGCTCACCTCCCTTTGGTTCCCTAAAGACCCCACAAGAGAAGAGCCCACTCCACCTTGGCTCCTCGAGGGCCCCAGGAGGGAAGAGGACTTATCTCTCCTCTTCACTCCTCCTTGGTTCCCTAAAGGCCCCATAAGAAAGAGTTCATGGAGGTGGCCTCAGCTCTCCTCTCCACGGCTTCTCCTCTTGGTTCCTCCTAAGGGCCCCAGGAAGGAAGTCCACGGAGGTGGCCTCAGCACTCCTAGGTTCCCAAAAGGCCCCTAGTTTTCGAATGGTCCAATTTTTTTTGTCCCACGAGTGACCAGGGAAATAGAAGGTCCACTCCAGCAGAGCCCCGAATGTTGGAGTAAGGTCTAAATACTCCAAGATGCGACCTTGTTTCTTGGAGGCACCGTTCTTGACACTGTTCCCCAGGACATTCAGCCTGAGCACGGTAGCTCACACCTTGGCTTGGGATGGCTATTGCAGGTTTGTGTTTCCACTCCCTGAGCGATGGGTTCGCCACACTCCCTACGCTAGGAAGTAAGTTAGTAATGAACCAGAACGTGTGGTGGGTCGAGTGTTGATTATTATGTTTATTTGAACTTTAGCAACCTTGTCCAGCGGTCAGCGCTAGTTAATGAGAGCTTGTAATGGGCGTTTTACACGATGTTGTTATCATGCCGATCCCCATTTGGAAACTACATCCGGACTCGTATCAAAATCTTTGCTTTAAATTTGCACGATCATTATTATCATCCTTAACTATTTAACACTTATGGTTTCCATTGAAATAATAATATGGAACAGAAGAAATAAAAAGGCCTCCCTCAAACAGTCTATCCCGTTCCGGCCCGCCATGCAGTAGATGGACAAACTCATCCAATAAACACCGGTACTCTTGCTTAAATGTGGCGAACCACTTGGAGTGACCTACGGCAGAATACTCCCTCGTATGCTGGTCCCCGGCATGCGTTGCAATGCCATTCAAAGAAATAAATTGATTCTCCCTGCATCTGCTTTCCCGTGCGTACCGTTCCCTCCCACCTTCCCTCTCCTTTGTCTCTTCCCTCTCCGCAAACTCCACCTTCCCCGTTCCCCTTCCCCCTGCCTTTCCTCTCTGCCGCTAAAATATATGAAATACACACATTTTCATTTATCTAAATTTCATAACGCAAGAGCGTACCAATATACGTAGCCTATATGTTATTCTGATGTATGAGCTACATTATTGTAAAGTTTAATTAAAATCTAGTCAGTAGTTTTGGCGTGAAAGAGTAACAAACTTACATAAATCCATACAAACTTTCGCGTTTATAAAATTAAGTAAGATTATTTAGTGAGTTAAACAATGACAGACGTTAGATGTCATATCAAATAATGTTTGCAATCTTAAACTGTACGGAAAAGCATTAAATACAAAATGTCATGAAAAACTAACTGTTCTGTTTAGAATGTATTGTTTAGTTTCAATCAAGAGTAATTTTATTATTTGTTTCGGTTTGGTTTTATGGGGTGACGATAGATTAACTTAGAATTCCGTATAAACTTTCATGGAAAACTGATTAACAAAATTCTGAATCCGTATGAAAAGACGATACTCATATGGATATTGGACAAAAAGCTTCGTGTAAATCACTCATAAGACCAGACTGCAATAATGGATCGATTTGTCTTAGAACAAGCGCCTTAATTAGGTTTCACTCTTCATTTATATCTGTTCAAGATTCATAGTTTTTTTGTGCTTTGAATGCGCCCTGTGTCTGTTAGAATGACATAATATTTTCTATTTGGTACAGGTCAGGTTATTTGTTCAATATTTTTAACGATCAATCATATTTAATCATCTGTTTGATTCGTCAGATGGTACCCAAATAAATCAAACAGATTTTTTTAATATTTGGAATGAGATTCACAAGAGGTTCGAGGTTTTGGTTCGTTCGTTTTCAAATGAGATGAATTGTTTTAGCGAGGTTCAAATATACGAGTGATCTGCCTATCAATCAAAGTGTAAAACAAAGAAGTTATTATCACCACCGATTTTTTTTTCTTTTTTTTTACATTAACTGCACAGGAGGCCTCGGGGAAAATAATTTACCTCAGGTCGTACGTCATCTTTGGGGATGTTGTGTGGAGGGTCTTTTTGTGGAGGAAAGGGATGAATTTGGATCTTGAAGAGACCGATGTTGCGGGAGGGATGAAACAAAGCCACAGCCGTTGTGTTGAACTTACAAACGAGTCGAAGCAACGACCCGTTCTCACGTGATAAAGGTCAACTGTACACAAATGTTGGGCGCGTTTTACTAGTTTCTCGGAGCGTCTTCCATTGAAATAGCGGTAGAAAAAGGACAGCAATCCCACCCGATACCTGTGCTCTAAAGATTGCAATCCGTTTGTTAAGATCGGATAATCTATCAAATTAACCGAGTCGAGGGATTTTTTCAGGTATTTTGGCGATCCAGATCAGAGGTGGCTGCCAAATTCAAATGCGGGACGCGCTTGCGATTTGTACTGGGTTAGCAGTTGTGTACTATTCCCACATTTGCCCACATTTTTCATTAAATTATATTGATTAATTTTTGGGTTATTATGCCGTGTTGCACTACCTCCTTCTTTAGCCAACGTTTTGACAGCATTATAGTGTTCATCATCAGAGCAGATGTGTAATCAATATTACACATCTGATTATAAATCTGCCCTGATGATGGACACCGTGATGCTGTCCGAAAGGATGGCTAAAGAGGGAGATGTCGCAACGCGGTGTAATTTTTTATTTTTTACATGAGCTTCACACAGGAGGCCCTGAGGGAAATTATTTCCCTCCGGGCCTATGTCATCTTTGGGGATGCTGTGTGGAGTTTTTTTTAAGGAAAAAGAGGAGAGGAGAGTTCTGGGAAGGAAAAGGGTTTAAGGGGTGGGTAGGAATCTGGGGTTCAGTGTGTCCTGATCACCCGCCTCCAAGACCTAGACAAACCTCACCCCATGAACCCGAGCACCCCTACTAAATCACCAAACGTAGCGAACCACTTGGGGTGACCTATGGCAGAGGTGTTGGTTATCCAATGAAGGTTCCCGGGGCGGCGGTACCCATACCCGCCTCCCAAATTGAAAATTCCCAAATTCCCCAAAAATATTGGTAATACTTTTGGCCGTGAAATCCTAGAAATTTCTTCTTATATATAAGTATATAAAAATCATTTTTTGTTTGTTTGTTCGTATGATATGCGCTGCCATACCATTCAACCGATTGCGATGAAACTTTGGTGATTTGTTGTGCGCACGCCCGCAAAGGTTACAGGCTATATACAATGGTAAGCTCGAGCGTTAAGAAATTTGTATAAACGAAAATGAGTTAAAAATATATTCTAGCGGTAGGGAGGGAAGGCGTGTGGGGAAGGGTAATGAAGGAGGTGGGGGTAGCGGGAAGGATGACGAGAGAAGGGAAGGCGTGGAAGGTGGAAGGGGAAGGCGGGGGGAAGGGGACGCCGGAGGGTAACGGGGGCGCAGCATGGGAAAGGAAACAATTTATTTCTTTGCCGGGTACCAGCTAGTACGAGTATATCATAAAATGTTACTTGTCATAATTTGTCAACAGTGCGAATTATATAGATTTCATCATTTCACCATTCGAGTTAACCTCGTCAGCTGCGTTGAATACTAGTTTTTGGATGCAGAATAAAATTTTTCGAGAGAATACATTACAAGTTTTTCGAAGGTAATTTTTTTTCAATCTGTTTTCGTAGAATATTTATGTCGTTGTTATGTTTAAGTTGAATAATATATTATACAATTTTTTGATGTGAATATTTCACAAGAGTCACAATTGCTTTCGTCTGGATCCAGTGAGCCTATGAGATGAGCCTGTGATGGGGATACTGTGAAGCTAAAGGTAAGTTGGAAGAGGAAGGATTTAGGGAAGAGGAAGGTGGGAAAGTATCTGGCTATTCACATCTAGTCACCAATTACGGCTACAGCCGTTTCAAGCAAATTTTCAATTCTGAATGGTGGAAGTATTTTCCACTCTAAAACACTCTAAAATATACAATTTATTATTTTTAATGATATAATTATGAAATAACTTTGTGCACAGATTTGTACCCGCGACTTTCGGATTGCTAGTCGAGAGCCCCTCCACGACCACGGATACCGTAAAAATGGAATTTAAACGTTATTTTCATAATTCGAATGAAACTTTTGTGATCAGAAAATTATTAAAAAATTATTTAAAATCTATAATTAAATAATTGAAATATGTATTTCTTTTGTTTAAATTTTTTATTGATTCGTGATTTTTTAGGTTTAGTACCGGTATTCATTCGAAAGGTAATTATCTGACCATCACCTTAATTCGTCCACAAAAAAAAAACATACACGCGTATATATTATAAATGAAAAAAACAATATTTGATTTGGTAGGCCAATTAGTTGGTTGACCAATGACTTTTAGGCTCATGAATTTAATAAATACTTTCAGCTTCACAAATCCTATAGTTATTTAATATAATTTGAATACCGCACAAGAGTCCTAACGTCTCCCAACCACCTAGAGCCAGTGAGACTATGGCATCCCCAATTGGGGTACGTTGTGAGACTAAATGAAGTGGGGTAGGGAAGGAGGTAGGCAAAAAGAATGTTGGGAAGTACCTGGCTATTCAGATCTAGTCACCAAACACGGCTGAAGGCATTTCAAGCAAAGTTTCAATTCTTAATGGTGTTCTTAAACCACGGCGATACTGAGAGAATCTTCAACCATGGAACTTGCCAGAAATAGACCTACAATTGTGAAATAACATTAATTAACCACTCCGACCCCTAAGCTTGTTTTCAAGACAATATATCAATAGCAGTCAAGAACAATAAGCTTGTTTTCAAGCTAACGCGTGTGTTCCCACAGAAACGGTTATAACTCCGTTTTCGTTCTTGTGACAACCTTAAAACAAAAAGAAGAATATCTATAATAAACAACGCTTCATATCTCTATTCAAAGTTATCTATAGAAAAAGATAAGAAATACTTCTTTTGTAGAAACAGTTTTCACCCGCCAAAATGCATACGCGCTGTTAGACTTAAGTAATTTTTTATAAAATATTTTTGAACGAAATGGTAAAAAAATGAGACGATAAAATTGTTTATTAGGTATATGCTTGTCTAATAAAAAAAGTGTTTTTTTTTTACGTTAACAGTGATTTTAGTACTGTTTTCACATAAAAACATCACGTGAGTCATTTTTACAATTTTCTATTGCATCCTAAATTTTAATATTTACAAATTTTATTATTTATTTGTAATAATACAATTTAAAAGCGTATTTTATAAAATTTCAAAAACAGTTTTTAATATTTCGCTACATTCAGAAATATTTAATTTATTGAGCTTTAATTGCGAAGCGGAAATAACACATTTTTTTTATTAATCTGACAGTTCGTTTAAGACAAAAAACTTGCACAAAGGCGATAGACCGGAGTGGTTAATCAAATGAAATTTGCAATTTATAATATCTCATTATTTTTCACTTGTCTGCGCGAATAAAAATTATAATAAAATCGATGAATAAGAAACTGGAATCATCGTGTTTAACACTCATATGTTTACGTCTGGTAAAGTTTAATTCTACCATAAAACATAAAGCTCTCGGTGCAAAGATAAGCAGTTCGCAGTTCACGTGTTAAGATACGTTATTAGCCGCGTGTATCTCCGCTAATACATTACATTAAATTTATTATTAAAAGCAATCAGCTCTGAGACCCGGTAACTGCTATCTGTGTAAATGTACAAACAAAATATTAAAATAACGTGAATGAAATAAAACGATTTATAAAAAACCTCTGATTGATTGAAGTGGTATTGATCGCCAACTGGTTTTTCCGGTGATCGGACAACTCAGCATGAAACCAACTCAGAACAACCTCAGAAAATTTTCAGTCATTAAGAGTTATGAAAAAAAAAAAAGTTTAATAGTTCACGCTAGGTTAGGCTTATGGGCAATTTTAAAATATTTTTTTTCATAGCTTTTAATGACTTTTCAAAGAGGTGTAGAGTTGATTTTATTCTTAGTTGGCATGGAACCGGTTTTTCTAACACCTAAGCTTTTGATAGCCTATCCAGTGTCCAAATTATTTTAAGTGATACGTATTTTTATAATTTGTCATTTTGACAATATTTCTTCGTCTATAATTCATATGTTGAGGATGAACTTGACTTAATTTTTATAAAAAATGGAAGAATTATTTTTTTTTACATTATATCCATGCAGTAGGCCCTGAGGAAAAAAAATCCCTCATTGCCTATGTCATCTTTGGGGATGATGATGTGTGGAGGATTTTTTTAGGGAAAGAAAGGAGAGGAGGTTCTGAGGGGAAAAATGCATAAGTGGTGGGTAGGAATTTGGGAGTCAATGTGTTCAAAACTGACGAACGTATGAATCCATCCATCCCACTGTGGTGCAAGGCGATGGGTTGAGAGGTCTCCCTCAACCAGTCTCTCCCGATTCCGACCGCCACGCAGTAGGTGGGTAAACGCAGCCGCGCCAAGACCTAGACAAACCTCGCCCTATAATCCCGGGCATCCCTGTATCCTGGACATCCCTATATGGGTGGTACATGGCAAGGGTGTTGGTTATCCAACAAATGATTCCCAGGTGGTGGTACCTATACCCGCCTCCCATACTAAAAACGTAGACGTTTTACTTCAAACAATGTCAGGAATCACCGGTTAAAGTAAGTCAAGTACAACCCTCAACACCTTGTATATCTATATATATATATAAATCAAAATATGTTTGTTTCTGGGTTTGTATATATATGTGTATATGCTATGCGTTGCTAAACCATTCATCCGATTGCGATGAAACTTTGGGGATTAGATGTGTGCATGCCCGCGATGGTTTCCATGTACAATAGTGAGTTCTGACATAATGAAATTATGCATTGCTAACCGTTCATCCGATTGCATTGAAACTAAATGCCTTTATCAGAATTTGGTAAATTGAATTATAAAATCAATATATGATAATTGGAGGACTGGGAAAGACACAGGCCACTTTTTATCCCGGAAAAAACATTTCATTCCCGTGGGAAAAATTGAAAAATTCTTTCCCCTAATACCATGTAGTTTTAATTTCCCCTAGTACCAAAATTTGCAAAAAAAAGTATCCCGGTGTGGATTCACGTTTTAAACAAATCCACAGTTTTATTTCGTAATTATTTTTTTACCCTTGACCGTCAAAACAGGAGGAAGGTCTATGTATACATGAGATTTAGACAACCACCCTCTTTTCCCACCCCTTAAATCATAATTTTGAGACTACTAGACGTTAAAAAAAAAAGAGAAAAAATATTACTATATAAAGCTGATTATATAAAACCCTGAGTAAAGACCAGACAACGCCGGCCCTTCAGCAGGTGTGCATTTTAGAACTCACCCAGGATTTCATCTTCGATGGACCTCTGTTCGCGGTGAAGTATCTCGCCCTGCAGGTAGTTGTAAGACCCCTCATTGGAGTCGCCGCCCCCCGGGCTCTCACCCGCAGCCGGCTGCGGAGTCTCGGTGGCCCCCTCTCCAGGGCTCTCTCCCGAGCCATCCTCGCTCAACTGGGCCCCCTGCTCAGGCAGCCCCCGGCCTGCGGTCAGCTGGGACTGGCTTGCCAGGATGTCAGCGAGGATAAAAGATCGCACGTCGTTCGTAAGAAGAGGGTCGCTGAGGATCTTCTTACCGTTGTAGTTATCTGAGAAGTCTCCCCCATTGTAAAAGTTATTGTTATTGATAGAGATGAGTCTCGCGTTGCACCACCCCAGCAGGGTTTGGAAGAGCAACAGCTTGAAGAATAGAAACCACACAGTCCTCTTAAGGCACATGTTGCTAGCGCGCGCGTCACTACTTTGTCCCATGCACTGTCCACTTACCACTGTCCCGCACTGATCACATCACTCTGCACTTGTGTATTCAACGAGCCAAATTATGAATTATTTACGTTTTCGAAACAGTCTACCGGATTTTCCTGGTCGTGCGGTCACTCTTTACGTGAATCCACATGTCTCGTTCCCACCTGAAGCAAAGAAACATAAAATTTATTTATTAATGGCACAACTACGTCCCTTACAATGTAATATTAATATTATAAATGCGAAAGTGAGTGTGTTTGTTTGTTACGATTAACGCCTAAACCACTAAACCGATTTTAAAAATTCTTTCATCAATAGAAAGCTATATTTTTTTTACATGAAATACCACACAAGAGTCCCAACTGCTCCCGTCTGGAGCCAGTGAGACTATGGCATCCACAATTGGGGTATGTTGTGAGGCTGAGGGTAGTGGGGAGGGAAAGGAGATAGGGAAGAGGAAGGTGAAAATATTTTCCCTCAGGGCCTGTATATCTTTGAAGATGCTGTGTGGAGGGCCTTTTAAAGGAAAGGAAGGAGAGGAAGTTCTGGGAAGGATAAAGTTTGAGGTATAGGTAGAAATCTGCGGCTCAGTGGGTCCAGGAGTGACGGACGTACGAATTCATCCCTCCCACTGCGGTGCAAGGCGATGTTCCCAAGACCTCAGCCAGTTCTCACGATCCAGCCTTTTTTTATATGAATGCCGCACAAGAGTCCCAACGGCTCCCGTCTGGAGCAAGTGAGACTATGGCATCCCCAATTGGGGTATGTTTTGAGGCTGAAGGTAGTAGGGAGGGGAAGGAGATAGGGAAGAGGAAGGTGGAAAAGTACCTGGCTATTCAGATCTGGTCACCAAACACAGCTAAAGCCATTTCAAGCAACGTTTCATTTCTGAATGGTGGTCTTACACCAGGGCGATACTGATAGTATCTCCCAATCTGGAACGTGCCGCAAATATACTAAGTATATATTATTTTAAATTAATAAATTTTGAAATAACACAAATTAATCAAATAAAATTTATTTGCGCACGCTGGGTTCGAACCCGCGACCTTCGGATTGTGAGTCGAGAGTCTTACCTCGGGACCACGGAGGCCGTCAAAATCAAATTATCAGCGAGTAACCTAGACTGAATATAATGGTAAGCTCTGGCGTTATGAAATTTGTTTAAGTGAAAACATGTGTATTTCATATATTTTAGCGGCAGGGAGGAAAGGCAGGGAGAAGTTTGGGTTCGCGGAGAGGGAAGAGACCAGAGAGGCGGAAGACGCGGAAGTTGGAAGGGAACGGGACGCACGGGTAAGGACATTATGTATTGCTAATTGCTACAGTAATTTCCCCCAAATACCATGCGAACGAAGCCGCAGGTAAAAGCTAGTAATAAATAGTTTAAAAATAGATTGCAAAACAGTGAACCCATTCTGTTGTATGATTGAAATTTACTAAAATTCAAAACAAGACAAAAAAATGTTTTCTTTTTTTTTGTAAAATATGTTTTTTCGATGTTATTAAGAATTTTTGTTATTTCTGCACATTGCAGGTATGCATTGTATAATAAGAGAGTTTATAAAGGAATTATTGGTATTAACAGTATTGTTGCAGTGAAAGGTATTTTTAGGTCGCGTGACCGTAATAGGAACATGAAACGAAAACAGTTGCAATAATGCAGGGCTGGCGATGAGTGAATTAATGATTTAAAAAATAAAGGTGAAATCAGATACTAATCTTTGGTTGGGACAACTTCATTATATTTTTTAAAACCCACCGGTTTCGGTTCGACCGGGGTAGCTATTCTCCAAGCCCCCGTCGCTCGCAATCGCCGTCGAAAGTACGTACATTGGTCGACGTGGTTATTCTTGAGCCAGTCGACGGAACATTTTTAGACGCCAAACGCCAAAAGTCAATCGCCACAACAACGAGTGGGGTAGACCTGTAGAAACGGAGAAGCGAGTGGTTGTTTATTTGCGTGTCTATGCAATTGGCTGTCAACATCTAGTTTTATCGTTTTCCCGCGCGAACTTTCGCACCCGCAAGACGTCGAATATTGTTATAAAGTCGTTTTAAGGTTACATATTACAATGGCTAATTTTCCGCTCATTATTGTTGATCAGAACTAACTAGTTCTATGAGCAATTGCTTTTGATTATTAGTTATATGGCCATTTCGAAAATTATCACCGACCCAACAAACTTACCGTTTCACTGTTTGACGTTTGACATTTCAAAGTTACACCATAGAAATCTCAAAAACATCAGGAACATAGACACCATTTACAGGGCTACCAATATAATCATCCTTGCGACCGCTCGCCGTTCAAGAATACGTAAATATGAAACATTCGAAAAAGTTGGTCGCGACGACGAGGAATTTTTCGCTCGCAGCTGGCGCATGGCGATTAACGATTGATCGTTGCTCGGGAATAGCTACCCTGAACCTTCCTAAGGGTAAATAAAATATATTAAATAAAATACAGGTTACAGAGTATTTAAATGAAAAGTAGAAGAGAGAGAGAGAGAACATCAACTTTGGTGGCGGGCGAGGGGAAGGCACCTAAGAGGAAGGGGGTAAAAGTAGATACGGATAAGGGAAATATGTTAAACATTGGGCTGTTTGACAAAGTAGTAAATTGGTTGTATTTATTGACGTCATAACGTCTTATAAATCGATGAACGCCGGCCGCATTCACGAAAAAGCATGACTCATTGTCATGCTATCACGATGTCACGTTCCGCTTGAGCCGGGCGTACAAGCGAGGGCGCGGAACAAGCGATAGAGAGGCACGATCGGCCTAAGCGTTCGGCTTAAGCGTTCGGCTCGTGACGTTATCGCGTAAAATTATCGTCCGTAAACCGACTTTACAGACAACCAAATTATTTTTTAATAATTTCAAGATCTTCCAAATTATTAAGACGTAGATCTATCCCATTTTTACGTAGTACATCTATCCCCGAAAATTTGTTAAACAAGTGATCTTTGACTAAAAACCACCCATATTGTCTTCATTTTTCTTAACGCATATTTTTATTGGCTGCCATCTTTATGAATGATTGCCATCGTTAAGAAAAATGAAGACAATAAGGGTGGTTCTTAGTCGAAGTATGGTACAGTTAAAGGTGACCGAATTGGATATCGACACCTTAGCTCAGTGGATAAGAGCACCCAACCCGGAAAGTAGGGAGGTCCTGGGTTCGAGTCCCAGAGGTGTAAATATCTTTTTCTGATTTTTCTGTTTCAAGTGATATTTATATATCTATTATTATTATTATATAAACTATTATTATAAATTATAACATATTTAAAAAATATATTAAAGCGAAATTAAATAAAATAATTTTATTGTCATTATTATAATTATGTATACCCACAAAATGTTTGCTACTGATGAAAATTCATAATTTAAGTTTTTAAATAATTGGGTTCCTCGTAAGGGTTTGCAATGCTTATTGAATGTTCCTGTTCTACGTAATGTACTATGTAGTCCCACGTGCCTGCCGGTTAACGTGAATGAACCTCAAGAGCAGGCGATACGACAGCGTTACATACGTTCAGCGATTACCGGGTCGGGACCTGTGATAGCCGATTCGTACGCCCATCCTCATTGACCGATGCTGGCCGCCAATTCTTCACTATCTACAATAAACATCACGCAATATGCATAGCTACATTTAATATACACCTCCATTCATTCATAACCAAACTACGTTCTAAACATCAGGTACGGGATATGCACTCAGCACGGTCATCACCGTTCATTCTATACACTATGACACGACTCCTACAGAATGCACAATTCTCACTCCCTACGTCATGCGTACCTCGTACGGGATGCACATTTCCCACGTTTCTTTTTTCATATTCATACTATATTCAAAACAGCAGGCACCACTTTGCACAGGCATCACTCGGTATTGGATAACCACTCCTTACGATAATCTCAATTCTGATGTCCGACGCCAAAATTCCACTACAAGCATAACATAACGTGACCACTGACCTGCGACCAGACACAAATTTATACAAAAATACATTCAAGTTTTACGGCTGCTATGATATGAGCATGAGCCTAGTTCGATGGCCGTGAAAACTCAAATAAAATTGAACATATAAACAATTTCAATAAACAAAATACAATTTTTTTAAAAGTGTGTCTGGACAGTCCATCCATCTTCAATCACTCATTTTGACGACCTTCGTGGCTAAGTCGTAGTAAGCTACTCAACTTTGAATTCAGAGGCATTGTTTTCGAAACCCTGCTTCGGGAAATAATCAAAAACACTAATTTCGGTTACATTCAGATTTGTTTTGAATTTAAGTGTGATTTTAAAAATTGGAACTGATGTGTCAAGAATTCATAGAAACTATATAGTTTACCAGCCTGTAAAATATTATTTTAGCATTAAATTATTTTAATTGTCATTTTCAAAATTGGAACTGATATGTCGAGAATTTAGACTAACCCGTAATTTTTCACTGGTCTACGGTAGTTAAAAACTATTTATTTAACATACATTATATCACAATTAGAATTTTAAATTAATGTTTTTTAGATTGGAATCTCTTTTCCGTTGTGAAGATGTAAATGTTATAATTACTAATCATAAATATGCATAAGTCTTAGGTCATTAGTTATAAACCTTAAGTGTAAGTCAGTAGTTATAAGTCTCTAGTTAGATTCTAGTTATAACTCTTAGTTGTATATCACAAGCTATAAATCTTTGGTGTAAGTCACTAGTTATAAGTCTGAGGGGTTATTTCACCATCCTCCTGATCGATATTAATTATCGATGTTACAATCGATATTAAACGAGAATTAATAAATTAACAAATAAAAACTCGCAACAGGTAAAAAAACTCGGCTAACTTAATCTGTATACAGCAACTATTACTAGGTTCAAGTACCAAATAGTAATTTCGGACTTTTTAAATAAATAAATCTGTATTTAATTAATCTATGTGGAAAATGGTGACATTTAGTTGTATGTCATTAGTTATAAGTTTTAGTTTTACGTCACTAGTTATAAGTCTTAGTTGCAAGTCACCAGTTATAAGTTCTAGTCGTATATCACTAGTTATAAATCTTAGTTGTAGTCATTAGTAACAAATCTTATTTGTAAGC
This sequence comes from Glyphotaelius pellucidus, assembly GCA_936435175.1. Taxonomy (NCBI): domain Eukaryota; kingdom Metazoa; phylum Arthropoda; class Insecta; order Trichoptera; family Limnephilidae; genus Glyphotaelius; species Glyphotaelius pellucidus. Next base: position 37,627,740 of record OW386546.1, read on the forward strand.
TGTTAGTTTTAAGTTACAAGTCTAAGTGATAAGAAATAGGTTAAATAAATTAAGTTGTGAAGCGACCTTGAGATGATTTTCCCGCGAAATAATGATACTCTCGGTAATGCCGAATAGCTTAATTTCCCAAATCTGATTCTAAACTAATTTTAAATCATGTTAGCTATGTTACGTGAATAGGTCTGTAAAGCGAGAGAATTTCAAACATTTCTTTTCCACTTATTTTTTCCTGTTTTTCACACTTTTAAACTTACAACATTATGTAGAATAAATAATAGGGAAGCATTAGTCACTAATTGTAAAATGTGGAACTTTTGTTCAGTGTAACAAATAAATGTAAAAAATAAATAATCATTTTATGATTTCACCTACTACATTGCTCATTTATTAAGGAAACATAATGTAACTTATGAACAAAAATATGGTCATGTTATAAAACGTAGTGATTTGAAATAAAGAAAACTAAATTTACGTACTGGAAAATATTCTACAGCTTTCCAATGTCTGCTTGATTTGGGACATTGCTTATCGTGAACAAAATCTATGTATACTTTAGTACGAATATACTTAAGTACATATGTAGATAGTATTATAGCGAGAACTGCGGAAGAAATTGTGTAAATATATCTGCCTTGGTCCTATTTTAACTTCCAATTTCTTTGTTTATTTAAGTACGTATAAGAAGCATTCAAGGGTATGCAGATATTGGATTCAATCCCCGTCCAAGTAACAAAATAATATTTAACTAGCAAAATTTATACATAATCCATTTTACTACAATTTTATAAAAATAATTAAGTAATTTATAAGTCTGTACTAAGGTTAGTTTATAATAATAATACTGTCCTGAAGAAGGTTAGGATATAACCGAAACTAGTTGCTATAATGTGTAAATTATAAAAAATTGATTAAAAATAAAGTTATTTTTAATTTAATAAAAAAAACTATTATAAACTTTTTTGTACTTGTGCAAATTTTTGTCGAATTGACAAAAATAAAGATATTTTATGTTAGCACTAGTAATCAGACATAAATTTAATTTATGAAAAGAGTATTTAAAAAATACAGAGAAATAATTGTTTAAAGCTAAGGGAAAATATCAAATTTAATGAGAGAATCGCACGTGTTAAATGATCGTATAATAAATTTACCTGCTTTGAAGTGTGGGTTGTGTTTGATAGTTGTCGGTTGGTTGGTTGTGATACACTGACAGGAGGGATGCTGAGGGTACAGTGAGAACTGACACTGACTGAGTGCAGATGGACTGCAGAGTGCAGTGAGAGCGGACAGAGTACCCGACAGAGCGGTGCGCGGCGCAGCGGACAGAGCAAGACTGGCTAAAAGCGGTGCGTGGTGTAGCGGCCAGTGACTAGCGATGAGGCGGGCGGTACAGGCGGTATAGGCGGTAAGAGCGCCGCGGTAGTCGCTGGGCGCTGAGCGGAGTCGCTGGCCGCGGTGCCGGCGCTGTTAGAGGTTAGAGCGCTGTCGCTGTGATGCGCGGGAGGCCGCCCTAAGGGGGCGCTCTGCTCTCACCACTAGGCCACTCGGCTCATCTTCTCATTGATCTCTTCGCATTTCTATTTAATTGACTGAATTTTGGAATAAAATTGAAATTTCGAACTTGATTAGCGATCTTCTCAAAAATTTTTTTTTTTTTTTTATCACCATAACACACAGTAATTTTGATTTTGGGTCTGTTTGTGAGTAGTCGTAACTCTGGTTCAAAGAATTAAAATTTTGTCATTTTCAGAATGCAACTGGTTGTGTCAAGAATTCAAACAACCGATAAAATTATTTAAACTCTTTTTAAAGTTTTCTTTATTCAATGAATTGTTTGTTACATGAATTGGGGAGTTAAGTTCTAAGATTAGTTTGTAGAACAACATTTAATTTAAAATTATTTTATACTTAACAATTGACCACTTAGGACGGGTTGTTTCAAAAAATTTGATGGATTCATCAAATATTTGATGTTAATTTTCGCGTTCTGTGTAAGTTCTATTCAAGTTCTGTGATTATTTCAGTTTTGTGAAGCAGCTGTCCTATAAAGATATAATAACAGAATTTGAATAGAACCTACACAGAACGTGAAAATCAACTCCAAATATTTGATGAATCCATCAATTTTTTTGAAACAACCCATCCTTAATCTATGAAAACAGTGTACTTATATTAAGTTCTGCTACTTTACAGTGTACTTATATAAAGTTCTGCTACTGCTAATTATTGTCACGCGTGACAACTATGTTGCCTTCTGATAATTTCATAATGCCTTCAGAAGGCGAAACAGATGTCACCTAATAATAATAACATGGAAAATTGTTGTTGCAACTTGTTTGAAAATAATTTTTTTTAATTAAAAAACAATATTATTGAATAAACGAGTAAAAAAAATTTGCAAGCAATTGTCTTTTTCAAAATTGGAAACAATGAGTAAAGTATTCAGTCATAATTTTATACACGGTGCCCGGAAAGTCGTAGTACAAGCGTGAAACTGGTGAAACCACGTCACACTTGCAATGGATTTTGTGGTAAAACTTTTTTGAATTTAGCTTTCGTTTTAGAGAGAAAACTTGAAACAATTTGAAAAAATATCGGTACAAGGGGGATAATATCAGCTGTTTAATGTCTTTCAAAATACGTAAACCTAAATCGAAATGGTCAAATCGATTTTTTTGTTTGTTTTTTTTTGGTACTACGGTTTTCCAAACACTGCGTATAACGTACATAACTGATCAATATTTTTGATCATTCATCCCTACCACCGTCCTCGCTATCCCGCTTCCCACTGCTTTCGGCAACACTGCTTCCCACTACTATGGCATCCCAATTGGGGATGCCATAGTCTCACCGGCTCCAGGTGGTTGAGTGCAGTTGAGACTCTTGTGCGGTATTCAGAAAAAAAGCTATCAATGTAATTACCTATCAATGTCACTGCCACTTTCACATCCACGGCCAAATTAATACTGAGGGAAAATAATGTCGATTTGTCCCCTTATATAGCGGATATCTTAGCGAAGGAACACTCATTTACAATTATTCACCCAATTTTTTAATTAAGCATTCGCAGAATTTCAACAAACGTCAATGGTTTAGTCAAAGAAAAACTATCATTTCTAATTATTAAAATATTTTCAATACTATCCTCATTGTGGAAAGCATTCAACATTGGGTTTTTTTATAACCCATTCATTTATTAAAGTTGTGGTTTTGACAACAAAAAATATGCGGTAAAAAATTACAGTAAGAGAAATTAAACAAAGCTATTATTAAAATTTATTTTTTTATTTTTATTTTTATTATGAATCATAAATAGATACGTGTTTTTCAAATAGATTTTATACAATAATTATTTAATATATATATATTTGATGTACCCCCATAAATAAGCAGGGCTTGTGTGTAAGGGGGGGGGGGGGGTGTTATCATAATAGTTTTATTTGGTATAAATCATTTCATATTTTCACTATAATTTTTAAGGTGTGCTTTAAATTCTTTTATGTTAGTGTTCATGTTTCTAATTCTTTCTGGTAAGGAATTAAAAAAAATTGACACCGAGATATTTATGATTTTGCTGTCCTATTGTTTTTTACATTTTAGAGTTGGAAGTATTGACGTTTGTCTAAAATTTCTGTTATTTTTAAAGGGTATGTTAAATGTTAAAATATGTTTCTAAATAATATATAAATTCAAATGGTATTAAATTATAATTTTAAAGGTGCTCATTTGGACAAATTGGAAATTTTAGAAATCAGAAAGAGCAAATACGATTTTGAATATCATTAATAAACAAAAAATGTTTATAAATGACAAATAATTATTAAACTTGTTCCCTTTGTAAATTGTGCCCTATTGCCTCTCATCCGATTCTCACTTTTCCATCGACACCGTTGTCTATTATTTATAAATAGGTATAAGTAAACCCTGAGGAAGTGAGCATTGGCCATGAAATCTGTCGGTTTTTTATAAACCACTAGCTGGTTCCCGGCATGCGTTGCAATGCCAAATTCATGTCTTTTCTAGTGCGTCCCCGTTCCCCTCGTGCGTCCCTTTCCTCCCACAATCCCCTTCCATCTTCCCCGCCTTCCCTCACCCCTCTACCGCTTCCCGGTCCCGACAATCCCCCTCCTGCGTTCAACATATTCAGTCCCAGTTCATTCAGTTTTCAAACAGCTCGCCCGCCTATTACAATTTTTGTATGAAAATTTTCATTCTTCATATATTAAATGTTTTAATTTTTGTATATAATGCTTAATATATCAATACATAGACATCTCATTTATACATCCCCGAGCAAGCATATTTTGATAAAACTAAGTATTCTTTTAATTTTGTATATTCATATACCTACCTGCAATTTCCCACACGTGTAGGCACGTGTCATATATATATATTTATTTACTTTATTGGTGTTTATTTATACACAAACGTGGAAAAACTATTTGTTACTAAGTAGTTACAAATATATTTATATTATGTAGAGTAGTTTCGGGTATTATGGCCTACTCGGCCAATATGGCCTGGCTTAATTTCTCCGAAACCAAACAACACAAGTCATGAAGGTATCCGCCACAACGTCGCGCCCCTTTCCTTGACTACCTCAGCCGATTTCTGAGTTGCGGCGAGTGAACGTGTGTCCTGTGCGTGCGACGATCGAAAATTAGCTTATTTGATGTAATTTTTTGGTAAGTTTCACTCATTCTTGTTCTTTAAATAATAATTGTGATCATATAATCGATAACCATTCAATGGTAACCAACATCTCTGCCAAAAGACACCCCAAATGGTTCGCTATGTTTGGTAACTTAGCAGGGATGCCCGGGTTCATAAAGGTGAGGTTTGTTCAGGTCTTGGCAGCGGGTGCTTCTGCTCGCGAGAGAGGACGGTTTTAGGAGAACCTTTCACCTTTCCAACCGGCTTTTCTCGACCCAACGCTTTGTATTGCGGTGGGAGGGATGAACTCATAAGTCTGTTATTTCTGAACACTGACCCCAGATCCCCACCCACCTCTCAAACCCTTTTAATTCACAGAACTTCCTCTCATCCCTATCTTTAAAAATACCCTCCACACAACATCCTCAAATATGACGGGCCACGAGGAAAATTATGGTGCGTTCTAAGTGGAGACGTAAAAAAAGTTTTTTTAGGTGTCATTTTTCAAAAATCTTTTATTGGGGTTAATTTGGGGGTGCAAAATGACCAGCCTTTTGCCACAGCTATTGAACGCTATTATTGTATACAACATTTTCATTTGGCAGGGGTCATTTGAAAATTGTGGGTTTTGTTAATCAAATAAATCCTAATACTGGACAAACTATTTACACAAATGTAATATCACATTACCAGTTTGGATTTGTCAGGCAGAAGTAATCTCCCTTACTTAATTATCTACGAAAATTTAATAACAAATGCTTTTAATTTTTTTTTTACATGAGCTCCCCACAGGAGGCCCTGAGAAAAATTTCCCTCAGGGCCTATGTCATCGTTGGGGATGCTGTGTGGAGTGTTTTTTTTTAGGAAAGGAAGGGAAGGAGAGTTCTGGGAAGGAAAGGGGTTTAAGGGGTGGGTAGGAATATGGGGTTCAGTGTCTTGGTCGTCCGCCTAGAAAAACCTCCCCCCATGAACCCGGGCACCCCTGCTAAATCACCAAACGTAGCGAACCACTTGGGGTGACCTATGGCATGTGTTGGTTATCCAATAAAGGTTCCCGGGGCGGCGGTACCCATTCCCGCCTCCCAAATTGATTAATAAAAAAAAAAACAAAAATAATCTGTTTTCACTGATTTTAGAAAAGCTTTTGATACAGTTGCCCATGCAAAAATTAGGAAAGCTTTAAACATTAGGTTATGTTCCTGGTTTAAGAGCTATGTAACTGATAGACAACAAATTGTTTAGAAAAATCCTCACCGTTGCAAATAAATTATGCAGCAAGTGGAGTTCCACAGGGTTCACACCTTGGTCCAATTGTGTTTATCTTGTTCATAAGTGATTTTAATTTTTTTTTTCATGATGTGTCTATCTAACTTTTTCCTGATGATTTTAAAATTTTTAGAATTATTCAAAATATTTACCATTGTAACTTTCTCCGAGATAATATCAACAAATTGTTAATTTGGTGCAATGAAAATAGCCTCTACTTAAATATCTCAAAATGTCAAATAACCAGATTTTCTAGAACATAAAATCCAGTCATCTATAATTACAATCCTGTTAACAAGGCTCTTGAGACATTAACCCAAATTAAAGATTTAGTTATCACTTTACAATCAAATCTATCGTCTGTTAAGCACATAATGGAAATCTCTACACGTATTGGGATTTATAACTAGGCTAACTAGGATTTTCTACAAAATTAAGTGCATTAAACAATTAAATTTTTCCTTTGTTAGAAGTCAACTTGAATGCGATTCTCCCATCTGGAACCCAAATTATAATATTCATGTACAAGGTACTGAAAAAATTAAAAATAAATTTCTACGTTTTCTAAATTTTAAAATGGGTGTTCCAGCAATTATGTTGAACTACAATACTCTTTTAAACGATAAAAATATACATAAACTTAAAGGCAGAAGGAGTTTTCACTGACTTGATATTTATTTATAAAATATTAAATGATGTTGTAGGCAGTCCAGAATTGCTTGCATTGATAAGCTTTCGGATTCCACTACGTAAAACCAGAAGTTAGGATTTATTTGAGAGCAGAAATTCTGGGACTAATTACCTTACGTATTCCTCTTTGTCTAGACTACTATTGGAGGGAAATAATTATAACAATTCAGTGGGCAACTTCAATAGTAACTAAACAAATACAAAATGTTGTTACTGAAGCAGTTCAGTTATGTACAAAAAATACTGTATAATTTTTACTATCCATATGTAAAGGCCCCTAAGGATGGAGTTAATTAATAAATAAATAACTCCCTAGGTGCGCTCACAATGATAATTATATAAATAAAAGTCTTCTTCAAAAATAGCATAATTACTTTTTTTGTATAAATGTAATCATTAAATTTTCTAAAAAAAAAAATTACATTTAATTTTATAAAATTGTTTATTTTATGATACCTTTAAGTAATTAACAACCAATCTTTTTTTTCTTTCTAAATGTGTATAAAGGTTTTTCTTTCTGTAGGTAGTTATTTATCTACACTTGCTTGTCTTTTGTTAATTCTGATTTTATCCTGACGAAGACATTTTCATAGTTTTAATTAAATAAATGATGTTTTACAAAGTGGTTTGTTTTTCATTTAAATAAAAATCTGTTGCAAATACGAATATATCATAACAACGAATAACATTTCGCTTAATTACAAAGATACACCTCCTTTAACCCTAAATAGTTAAAGTTTGTCAAAATGACGAACACCAAATGCAACGACCTGTACTCTTTTGAATGCTTTTACTGGGGGCATAGCAGCCGTCACGTGCCAAATTAGTGTCCGCTTGAAGATCGAGCTTGGTCGGAAAGTTCTTTTGTTTTAGGGATACCTACCGACTACTCGTCATTTTGACGAATGGTTAGTTCAATGGTTTTATTCAACTTGCGTTAAAACATACAAATATTTCGAATATCTTCGTTAATTCACAACCTTTCACTTCACGATTTCAAAGAAAAATGAATTTTTTCCAATTATAGTTCTGCATTTAATGATGAAAATTGAAATTTACCTACAAAATAGCGCCATATTATATAAGTGTTTTAATACATACTTTTTTTGCATTAACTCCACCAATATAATTTCCCCCAGCGCCAACTTCATCTTAGGGAATGCTGTTTGGAGGGTATTTTTGAGGAAAGGAAGGAATGAATGATCATGAGTTTTGAAAAGACCCTTGTTGTAGAAGGGAGGAAACACAAAAGCCGGCAAATAGTTCCACAGCCGAGCTCATAAACTCAAGAACATGACTAACATATCACGGGCAATAGTCTAGTATAGGTAGTCGAAAAAATACAATAAACTGTAAGGTATATATAAAAGATTAATAAATAATTAAAAACATAAAATAAAAAAAGTTCTAGTGTGACAAATTTAATGTCAACCGTGTACAAATGTTGAGAATGAAAAAATATACGTTTTTGTTATTGTGTTGTTTAATTTAAAACCTCGCCATTCTAAATGTAATTTTTTTTAGTTTTTCAATTATTTATTTTATGTGAATATCTCACAAAAGTCACAGTTGCTCCCGTCTAGAGCCATGGCATTCTCAATTGGGGTATGTTGTGAGGCTGAAGGTAGTGGGGACGGGAAATAGATGGGGAAGAGGAAAGTGGGGAAGTACCTGGCTATTCAGATCTGGTCACCAAATATGGCTAAAGTCATTTCAAGCTATCTTTCAATTTGAGTGGTGGTCTTAAACAAGGGTGTGCTTAGGTGCAAGACCACTTTGGGTGGTCTTAAACAACGTGCCGCAAATACTCGCTATGTATAATATATAAATAAATTACTTGTGAAACAACACATTTTTTTGCGCACGCCGGGATTCGATCCCGCGACCTTCGAATTGCGAGGCAAGAGCCTTAACCCTTGACCACGGAGGCCATATTACACAAATAAAAAAATCTACTTAACAAATAGGACTTTAAAACTGTTTGCCAAAAAGTCTAATAGTTTATTGAGGTACAATAACAACGTTTGCTATTCAGGGTTTATCTTTACTGCGGTGACCACTCATTACACCCAGCGGATGTGCCGACGCTCGGGAGTCCAACTTGGACACATCCGATAAGTCATGCACGTGTACCTGCCCACGGATATCCCGCTTCGGGCATATCCAATATATCAAACTGATATAACAACACGTAGAGATTCTCAAGCAAGCAACCCATAAGTCACACTCATCACTTAGTTTCAATAAACCTTAATATACTATTTCAAAAAGTGCATCACAAATATTAGTATTAAGGGAGTATTCTAGTCTAGAAGCATAAATTGTAGGTATTTTTTTCAGGTGTAATAAAAAAACCAATATTATTTTACAGGCCATTATTTCACCAAATATTGATTAAACAATACAAGAATACATGAAAAAACAAGCAAACGAAAAAATTCAAAAAGTTACAGGGTGTTGAAGTAGGGTCTCAAAAAATGGTGCGCCCTGGTTGACACGATTGCAACCCTCCTAGTGATTAAAAAAAAACAAAATAATTCTTAATCTAAACAAATGCGGTTGTGGCCGGAAAGGAAATGATTATTTTTTTCGCAAAATGGCGGCTATCTGAAATAAAAAAGACCTTTTTATACCAGTTTTTTTGATTTTCCAAATTTTTTTTAAAAATAGTAATAATAAGTAAAATTTACAAAATTTTAAGAAACCCCCGACACAAAAAAGTCTGATAACCTTAAAACGCCTAAATAGATTTTCATGAATTGTAGCTAAGAACCATCTCTATTACGTCAGCTTTTAAACAAAAAAAAACTGCATCACAATCGGTCCATTCGGAGCTACGATGCCACAGACAGACAGACAGACAGACACACAGACACGTCAAACTTATAACACCGCTTCTTGCGTCAGGGGTTAATAAGTAAAATTTACAAAGTTTTAAGAAACCCCCGACACAAAAAGGTTGATAACCTTGAAACGCCTGAACAGATTTTCATGAATTTTAGCTAAGAACCATCTCTATTACATCAGCTTTCAAACAAAAAAAACTGCGTCACAATCGGTCTATTCGTTTAGGAGCTACGATGCCACAGACAGACAGACAGACACGTCAAACTTATAACACCGCTCCTTGCGTCGGGGGTTAAAAATAGAAAAATTTGTTGTAGTTTTAGTTGATGGTTCCATGCCAACTGAGAATAAAGTCAACTCAACACCTCCTGAAGTCATTAAAAGCTATGAAAAAAATAATTTTCAATTAACCGATAGCCCTAACCTAACGTAACCTATTTAACCAATTTTTATATATATTTTTTTATCACTCTAAATGATTTATCTGAGATTGTTCTGAGTTGACTTCTTTCCGAGTTATCCGGTCACCAGCGCGATAGGATAATGTGTAGAGAAGGATCACACCAAATTTCAAGTAAATTGGTTCAGTAGAACTTGAGATATCGTGCCAACCGTCACGAAAAAAGTAGTTTTGAGAAAAAGGCGTTTAAAGTTTTGGTCTATTTAGATTTTAGTTAGATTCCGTCTAAACCGGACGAAATAAAATGGCTCTAACTCTTAAAATAATTCGAATTTTGAAAAATCCTTAAAGGAGATATTCTTGAACATTGAAACCATCGAAAATGAAGAATGTTTATTTTATTTTTTTTAATTGGACCCCCTTAATGTTAAGAATCACAAATTGTTTAAACCCTCAGGCTTCGGACCTATTTTGTCAGAAGGTCAACATATTACAATAAAATCCAAATAAAAGGAATATTTCTGAACCCATCCAAAAAATGAAAACTATTTTTAAAAGATGATAATATACACTTTCAAAAAAAAAAAACCTCCACACAGCATCCCCAAAGATGACATAAGCCTTGAGGGAAATTATTTTCCTCAGGGCCTCCTGTGTGGAGCTCTTGTAAAAAAAACTGGTAACTAACGTTTTCTGTAGTTTCATGTAAAAATAGTTAATAAAATTTTCGTTTCACTTCTTTTTTCAAATTTCGGTCGGAGACTTTGGTTTTAAAAATTGTAAATTTTTCCCATAAGCGAGCAATTTAGCATGAGGGGTTAAAAGTGTAGATAATTCAGTTGTGCAAAATATAATCGAATACACATCCACCATTTGGTCTCCCAATTATTACGAGATTCATAATTATAGGATCGAATCCATACAATGAAAATTAACCCGTGTAATTGCTTAGCGTGAAGGTGTTGTTTATCTGATTAATTTGGAACGTAAAATGACCGACTTTTCACACAGCAAACTTATTTTGTGGCACCATTTCAATTCAAACTTCATAATATACTTAGTTTTTACCACTTTTATTGTTTACAAAACCAACATGTTTCATGAGCTAAGCTCATTTCTTCAAGGTTTACTAAGTTTGGTGATTTTTGTACGTACGATGATATGTGAGAGATCGTATGCATGAAAGAGACAGCATGTATGACTATATAAGGGATGTACTTTGTCCATTGTCTCTCTTTACGTGAAATCTCCTCTTTATACAATATTGTATATTAGGCTTGCTTGTACATTAAACCGAGTAAGAAGAACCAAACTCTATTATTGATCACCACCCATATAAAATCTGTGAAAGCCCTCGACAACGGGAACCCTGCACCACCCCCCGTGCAATCCATCATAGTTGGTGCAGTCGAAACCATCACACTAAGTTAGTAAACCTCGAAGAAGTGAGCTTAGCTCACGAAACATGTTGGTTTTGTAAACAATAAAAGTGACCATTTCGAAAATCCTGGAAAAAACTATTAAAAAACAGCTCCAACACTATTTAGAAGCAAAACAAATACTCTCGGTAAACCAACATGGCTTCAGGAAAAACAGGAGCACAGAACATGCAATAGCTACCGTAACGGACTTCATTACACATAATCTAGACGCTAAAAAAAAAGTTATCTCTATTTATTTAGATCTATGTAAAGCTTTTGACACAATTTCACATAAAAAACTTTTCAAGAAGTTAAAAAACATTGGCATTAATGGAGTAGAATTCAATTTAATTAAAAGCTTCATGTCTGACAGAATGCAACAAGTTAAAATTGACAACAAGACAAGTGACCCACTTTCAATTACGTACGGAGTCCCACAGGGGAGTGTACTTGGCCCTTTATTATTCCTCATTTATATAAATGAACTGTGCGACATTAAAATTGAAGGTAAAATCGTGACCTTCGCTGACGATACAGTTCTTCTCTGTCAAGCAGCTACATGGAAAGATGTATTTATAATAGCCGAAAAAAGTTTATCAATCGTCAAAAAATGGCTAAACAGTAATACTCTTACAGTTAATACAATCAAAACAAAATATATAACTCATAGTATTACACAAAGAGGTCAACCTCCATCAAACATAGGCTTGATTCTACATGACTGTACTTTATCCAACTGCCAGTGCAAACATATAGAAAGGGTAAAACATACAAAATACCTGGGGGTTATTATTGATTCACACTTACGCTGGACTGACCACATTAATTTCATCACAAATAAACTGAAACGAGTAATGCACCTAATAAAGTACGTTAAAAACATCTTCCCACTAATAATACTAAGATCGATCTATTTTGCACTTTGTCAATCCATTGCCACATATGGAATACTAGCTTGGGGAAGTGCTACAAACATAGCAATTGACCCAATTCAAAAAATACAAAAAGCAATAATTAAACTCATCCTGCAAGTACCATTTCACACAGATTCTAGCGAAATCTACAAAGCATTAGAAGTCATGTCAATAAGACAACTTTATGCCAAATCTGCTATAATATACCTTGTCCAAAACAAACAACACATTCCAATTCAACCAAAAACCATAACAAAAACCAGGTCCTCAACAAATAAAACACTGAACATACCGATAACCCACACCACACATGGACAAAGACACTTTCAGTATTATGAAACCAAACTTTTTAATTGCATGCCCATTACTTTGAAACAAATACTATCTGCAAATACATCTACAAACATTCATAAAAAACATATCACTGACTGGATTAAAAATCAAGATATTAACTTTATACAAAACATTATTATTCCCAACCAAACATAACAAAACTATAAAAAGTATAAAATTAAATAAACCTAAAAATTAAGTAGTTTTTCAAGTATCCAATAACTATACATACACTTACAATTTATATATGTGTGTACATATATATATGTGTATGTGAATGTGTATGCGGATGTATATGTATGTATATATATATTTATATGCATGTGTGCAGGTACATGTATTTATATGGATGTGTATGTTTAAATATATATATTTTTTTATATTCCTCTAATATATTTAAATACTTTTTTTCTCTTCTAAATAACCAATATACAATAACTGTTAAAATTTGAAAAAAAAAAATACATATAAAACTTTATATTACAACAAATAAATACTTGTCACACATAAACATAAATAAACACGTAAACACCTCAGCACAGGTTCTCCTAGTGAGGTGTTCACGAAACATACAACAATACCTATCCACAGTTTCACTTTCACAAACCTACCTTACACCCAACATAATAAAATTATAAAATATATTATGTAAAAATGTTTTCGAAATTGATCTATAGGTAAATACTGTAATGTATAGAAATAAATAAATAATAAATAAAGATAATAACTAAGTACATTATTAATTTTGACCGAATTTTGCCATAAAACTACACTCTTACACCCACACGTAAACTTTCTGATTTATTGCTTCTAGACAAAATTTAAAATACTCATGCAGCAGTTACATCAGATACACCAACATTATATCCCAAATTAACATCATCACACCATAAAGATTATCAACGAGGAGATTGAAAGATATTGTATTTGAAATCCTACCAAACAAATACAGGATATTTGTCCCCTGTAGCGCGAATATTAAGAAATTATAACACTAATGGTCAAATACACATTTAGGTAAATTTTCAAAATTATTAGACATGCTTAGTATGAATATTTTTTAGAAAAATCTTTAGATACGTTTATTACTATAAAGACAACTTTTTGCATTTGAGGCGATGGAAAATACTGCATTCAAAATTTCAATTATGTAAAATGAAAACTTACCTTCGCACATCTCGTCCGCGTTAATTCGCGGCCATTTACAATAATTTCTCTCATTTTGTTACGTTGATATCCCTGATACTCCATGAATTCATGCGGATACACGAAATGACGCGTAATTATAAGAACACAACATCTTTTAAGGAGCTCTTTAGATATGAATCCCACGTTTTGAATGGTTTACATGGCAAACAGGGTTTGTCTAACAACTATGTGTAATAGATAGAAAACCCTTTTTTCGTTTTATTTTATGTCCAGAATTTCGCCAAACTAGTGCTAATCAATACGTGGTAGTATTAAAAAAATGTCTGTTATAGTAATTAAGGTGAATCTAAAGATTTTTTCTAAAAAATATGCGTATTGAGCGCATAGAGTGATTCCGGTAAATGAACCATTTTAATTTTTTTTTTAATGTGAATAATTTTTTTTTTAAATTGAAAATCTCACTTTTATTTTTTATTTTTGTTTGTCCGAGATGCTTCCGTCTGGAGCCAGTGAGACTACGGCATCCCCAATCGGGGTATGCTGTGAGACTGAAGGTAGTGGGTAGGGTAAGGAGATGGGGAAGAGGAAGTTGGAGAAGTACCTGCATATTCAAATCTGGTCACCAAACACGGCTAAAGCCATTTCAAGCAACGCTTCAATTCTGAATGGTGGTCTTGTTCTCTTTCATATTTTCGTTTAAATTATTAGTGTTATCTACTTCTTCTTCAATGAAAAAATAATACCACCTCAAAAGTCACCTTTTTTATCATGTTTTCTTGTTTTTTAACTCCTGCCACCGTTTTCTCTACATCCCCTCAAATTAAGTAACAAAAGAACCTGTAATAAAACTTCATAGCAAAATGTTTCAAAATTATATGCCCAAAAAATCTTTTATTAGTCAGATAAATCACAACAATACACTTCGTCACTTTCGGAAATCCTATATACAGTACATTGGCGATGGGTGAAATTTTTTGTGATATTTCCTGGAGATGCCAACATTTCACTGAAGTTGGAATTTTGAATGATAGTGCGGTTTCGTCAGTATATTTCATAAGTACAATGCATACTTTTAGAACCGGCCTGGCTCTTTTCAATTAGCGAGATTGAGGGAATTACTTTTAAATGTAATTATTAATTCACAAAAATTTCGTTGCAGTTCTTGAAAATATAAATTTTAATTAAATGAATTCATCCATGATTCATAAAGAAGAAGCGCCTCAAAAAATTGCATCGTTCAACCAGTCATCGCCACCACAAAACTTATATAAAGTTAACTTAATTAGAGTAAACTTAATTATAAATAATAGTGATCAAAATTCAACAACCGCAAAAATTGGGTATTTTTTGCATGAGTTTGTCCCGAATGAATTCACGCACGTCAGTAAAGGTGAATCAACTGATATCCGCCGACTAAAGTTAGGTATTTTTTTTTTTTGAAAATATCTGCTGTATTTGAATAGTTACTGTATTTTATTATTTATTATTATTTCAGTATATAGGAGATGCATGATTCCCAAACATTTAATTTTTTTTAAACTTTTTATTTTTTATTTGTCCGAGATGCTCCCATCTGGAGCCAGTGAGACTACGGCATCCCCGATTGGGGTATGTTGTGAGGTTGAAAGTAGTGGGGAGGGGAAGGGGATGGGGTAGAGATAGTTGGGGAAGTACCTAGCTATTCAGATCTGGTCACCAAACACGGCTAAAGAAATTTCAAGCAACGTTTCAATTCTGAATGGTGGTCTTACATCAGGGAGATACTGAGAGTATCTTCCACTCTGGAACGAGCCGCAAACATATTACGTATATATTAACGACCGATCAGTGGCTGAGTGGGCGTCGGGTTTGGGTCCCACCCATGCGTCGCGTGTTTGATTCCTCGCCTGGCTTGATCACGATACAAGCAACATTTTACGCTTAGTGTGGTGTAGTAGGAAATTTTAATACACTGTTGGGATATTTGTAACCCGGAAATTTTTGTCCTTCTTTTAAAAAAAATAAAATATTTTGAATGAATGGTATAACACAAATTAATCAAATAAAATTTATTTGCACACGACGGGATTCGATCCCGCGACTTTCGGATTGCCAGTCAAAAGCCTTAGCCCTCGACCATAGAGGCCGTTAAACAGATTTTGAAAAAAAAAGTTTTACTTAATAACCTTTATTTAAAGACAGGCAATATTATACCTACCTAGTCAATGTGCCATCAGTGCAGGTGCCAATAATACATTCTTTGTGAACCTAATCTACTTTTATTTATGTACTTAAATACTTTATTTATGTTATTATTTTTGTCATTACGATGTATAACATCCAAGTGTGTAAATTTTTGGACATCATGCCTGTGTTATGTATTGAAATAAACAAATAAAATAAAATAATGGTTCACAATATACTTATCCAGTATCCAACCGTCAGACGATGTAGCGATATTATGTTCTCCACAGTTTCTGAAGTTATTGTTTATTGCTTATGATTAAGGATTGGATTAATGTAAATCCGATAATTATTGCATTGATCGCTCAAGAATTAACCAAGCAATAACTCAATTAATTAAGGCCGCACTCTTTAATCGCACGGCGCTGAAAAAGAAGAAGATGGAGAGATATGTAATTATGAATGTTGGACAGAGCGCGCTAATATTTTTAGTGACGAATTCGCAGCGAAAATGGCGAAAAAGCTTATTAAAACATGACCCGTTTAAAATAGAGCAAAAATCTCGTGGAACGTATCTTAAGTATCATTTAAAGAAACACTGTGATTTTTTTCATAAATATAACGTGTAAAATAAAAGAAATAGACTTGTTTAAAATAATTTTCGGAGCAAACTTGGCGATTTTTTTCTATCGAGGGAATTTTATATAAGTTGCGTTTCGGCGTGGAACGTATCTGGATATTATCTTCAAAAATAACATTTATTTTTTTAAGAGCTTAAAAACTTCAAATGTTTAAGGGAGATATGTAAGAAATCGGTCGAAATACGAATAGTAGACCCTTAAGTAAGGATTGGATTTTTGTAATATTATTATTCAAGAGGGGTGGATTCATACACCGTCACACCTGGACAGATCTTCCTCTCCATCCCCAAAGATGACAAAGGCTCTCAGTGAAATTATTTCCTGGGTGGAGCTAATTAAAAAAAAAATGATCAAAAATTTTGGCAGTAATTTTATTTTATTTATATCTCCGGAGTCGTAAATTAAGAAGTAAATAATAATTAAATCCATTGGGTATTTCAAGAAAAAAAATGTCAAGAGAATATTTATTAAAATATTTTTTAAATATAATCAAAGGCACCAAACATTATTCTGGCATAAACCAAACTACTGTGACGGAGTCTCGCACTCGGGGACGTCGCCACAACTTGTATTGTCAAACGAGTCGTTTAAATTATTATGTATGAATTCACCAATGGGAGGAGTAGTCTACTTTCTAAAGACAGTAGATGACAAATTCGACATATTCCTTTAAACCTAGGGTGCCTTAACAAAGTTTTCTCCATTAATGTATCAACGGTATTTAAAAAAAAATAGTTAATTTTATATTAATTTTTTATTATTATTTTTTTTTAAATTGTTAATTTAATATTAATTTTTTATTATTTTTTTGTAATGTTGTCATATTTTGTACGTAAATAAAATGAATTAGTACATATCCAGAAGCATTCAATTGGGGATCAATACGTCTTGCATATGCTTTCCTGGGAAAGATATATTTATTCATCAAAGGTACGGTAAAACGGGATGACTTTGATCTATTTTCTATCTTTATAAATGTATGGGTGTTTGGGTATTCAAAAACACATGGTGCACAGTCACCTTTTATAGTGGGACAACTTTGAATTATGTACCATTTTTATAAGCTTATTACAATGATACTTCAATCCCCAAAAAATGCAAAAATCTGCGTGTTCGATTTTTATTTATTTTATTTATTACATTACGTTGGATACATTTATATAACAAAAATAACCCAGTAGTAGGTATTGCATAATAACTGAAAATATTTAAATTATGCTCAAGTATTAATTATTATGTATTGTTAGGTTGATCTTTGTTCCTAGCTTGGCATGTTGCCTGTTCTAAGGAACCAAATACTCGTGAAAATGCCAAATGCTGTAAAAATTTTGTCGTTTTTTTTTAAACCACATATTTGATTAATTATCGAATATACCGAAATAAACATATTAATATTTGAACTAACTTACAATTTAAATGTAAAACGCTATTAAAATCGTAGAGCAATTAAAATACGTTGATAACCAACTAAACTGACGATTGCCTGTCATTTCCCTGTTACTAACGATATAAACATTAAAAATTAAAGTGATCCTAGTGAAAAGTGCTAAAATGCTAAAGTGCTGACTGTGCCTAGTCTTACTTCAAAACAATATCACTTTCTAGCATTATCTGCCTCAAAAAAATAGACATTCAGTTACTAAACAAATCGTACGGGTGTCTCAAACGAAAGTTAATCAATAACCAAGATCAGGAAAGTAATGGACATATCACTTCAGTGGAATTCTTAATACTAAAAACAGTTCCCAAATCATTCAACTAATTAAAACAACAACCGTATAAATTTCGTTGCGAACCGTCGCTAATCTTGACAATACATCCGTCGTAATGTATGTGCTATTGCTATTGCCTGCTAACAGGCGCCACCATAATAAAATCTCGGCACAGCAATTTCTGGCTAAGGCGACCTCAATTTTGAATGTGTTGAACATCATCATAATGGATCCGTCTAATAAATTTACAAAAGAATAAAATGGTTAGCTTGCCCTCAAATTTACTGATCTTTTAGGAGATGTCCAGGAGATGAATTAAAGACCTTTAAACATCTATCATCTTATCCAATGGCTGAAAATGCTATCATAACGTGGAGTTACCCTAAATATCCACCGAACACTAGAAATAACGCCCCTACTCTTCATGTAAAACCCGCGGTACTCATCTTCCCAAAGATGACAACTTACTTCTTTGCAGAGTTGTGCTCTTGAAACACTGAAGTTTTCAACAAACCCATCACCTTTGTGGCTTAATAGTGTGGCACAAGGACAATCATGATGTGGAAGCCTGAAATAATGTTTCCCTTCTTCAAGCTTTTACAATAGTAAATTTCTACGTCTACTTGAATATGTTCCAATTGAACTACATCAATAACTATCTAGATCCCTTCTTCAAGCTTTTACAATAGTAAATTTCTACGTCTACTTGAATATGTTCCAATTGAACTCCATCAATAACTATCTAGATTACTGTCTTGATCTGATCTTAACCAATGAGCCCAGCACTTATGTAAGCGAAGCTACTGACTCATTATTTATTACTTATTACCAATAGATAAATATCATCCACCACTACATATTAAATTCACTAATCCTTTCAAAAGTGATACTTTAAAATCAACGGTTACATTTAAAACAAAGGTGACTTTACTGGCATGAACGGGTATCTTGCCCAATGTGACTGGACATTTCTGTTATTGAACACCAATTTTAAGGATAATATCTATATTTAAACTTAACGAATATAAAATTCATGCTATTGACTTATTTGTTACAAGGAAAACCAAATCTTAATCCAAGTTTCCTATTTGGTTTTGTACTAAATTAAAGCAGGTGACAATTAAAAAAAATAAAATTCACAAATTAATCAATTTTACGAATTTTATCGTTTTATCAGAATTTTTCTCAATTAAGGGAACTATCCGAAATTGAAGCTGCTAGGTGCTACAAATCTTACTTGAACTCACTGAGACTAAATAAAATATTAAACACTAAACAATTTTGAAAATTTGTTAAAGAAAAACGTTTTGATAATGATCTCCCTTCAGTTTATTCCTTATTGAAACTGCTATGAACTGTTATCATGCTACCAACGATCTCGATATTGCTAACCTTTTTGCTGAACATTTCTGTTACATCTATTCCGATACCATATGAACTATCCCCCCGATTAACAATGCCAATTAAAGCTAAATCTGTTGAACTAAGTAAACGCCAAATCACATTTACAGATGTCTTCAATTTCTTAAAGAACGAGCACTGGTTCTGATGATATTCCTGAAATATTACTGAAGGAATGTAAATTTATTATATCTAAGCCAATTTGTTTGTTATTTAATTTATCATCAATATCTGCCGCTTTCCCAGGCTCTTGGAAAGTCTCTTACATCAGACCTATTTTTAAATCGGGTAATATATTGAACGTAGAACTATAGACCAATATCGATTTTATATTTTAAATAATTTAACAGATGGCAACATAAACAAAATTATCAATTTAACAACAAACAGATTAAAATAACTGGAATATATATTTATATTTTTATTTATTCGTTTTTTGCTATTGTGTACGAAAGCATTATGCAAATATGTCATTTCTATGACTTATTTTTTTTTTTTCAAATGATAACGATTCCTGCCTTCTTTTTTTTACATGATATAGTTTTGATTGAGATTCCAATGTAATAAACACTGTGAGAATTATAGAACTATTTATTCCTATCAGAATTATATTACTAGTACTATCAGACTTATAATCTTTCTCAATTTTCAGTTACGGAGAAGAACTCTTCGATATCTCTCATTCACTTTACTGTTTAAATTATTTTTATTATTATATATATATATTTATATATTTTTTTTATTAAAATTGTTACGTTACAAATAAACCGCCAATATAGAGGCGCGCGCATTACCCCCTCCCGCGAGCAACAAACCGAGCGGCCGCCAGAGCCCGGCAAGCGGCCAGTCTTCAGCAAGCGAGCTTCCCGGGCCCACGTTCCGCGCGAACATGGGCGACACAAGTTCAGTTTCGCCGGTTGTGCACTTCCGGTCCACGCATGGACGCTGCGGAGACTGAGAGAACAAGCGCGTAAAGCCGCTGTTGGCCCATAAACCAAACGTGAGTCAATTACCATGTTACCCTTTGTGTGCAATTA
Organism: Glyphotaelius pellucidus; assembly: GCA_936435175.1. NCBI lineage: Eukaryota > Metazoa > Arthropoda > Insecta > Trichoptera > Limnephilidae > Glyphotaelius > Glyphotaelius pellucidus. Next base: position 37,648,367 of record OW386546.1, read on the forward strand.
AATGTTTTAGCCCTAACCACGCGTGATAGAGAGCAGAGACGGACGTTCAAACTAACTTTCAGCTAGGATCGTTCCTTTTATGTATTATTGTGTCTCCTAGAATTGAATAAACTGTTTATGTGATAACCTACCGTGTTTTGCTTGTCGAGAGAGGCCCTGGGAGAATGGAGAAGCGTGAAGTTCCGAACCACAAGCACTAGCCTTGAGGTTACGAGAAATCCTGCTTGCACCGAATCCTGAGCTAGTATTTATTTGGGGCAGATACAGCAACTAATTGTATTAAATATGTGGGAGCTTTCTCCAACCCTGCCGATAGCATCAGCCCGCACGCAGACGCTAACAAAATATAAGATAGATCATGAAATTATTAATACATAAAAATAATGAGATTGCCTCTACTCAAACCTATCGTATATTTTCTTAAAAACAATTTAAAAATAAAAAAACTTCGATATATTTCCTGTTCGAACATTCGGATAGGAAATATATCGATGAAAGATTTAGTTTATATTTTTAAGATTAAGCTTTTATTTTTAAGATTTAGTTTTTATTTTCTGTTCACAAAACAATGAGTTTATATTTTGGTTTTCTTTATAGTTTTAATATATTATCATTTTATTTATTTAAACTTTGTAACTTTTCTCAATACTTTTACAACTATCACTATATTTAACTGCTTTACGGCCTTTATAACATTGTACTTGAAATGATGTTTACATTTGTAATTATTAGATACAATATTATGTTTTACAAAAAACAACAACTACCTAATGTGAACTAAACCAGGAAATTTGACTGTCCTAAAACGGGAAATCTCCTAGTTGGACGGTCAAAGTATTTGTTTATAATGTATATGTATTTTGTTTCAATAAATAAATAAATAAATAAATAAAAAAATAAATATCATATTCCTAAAATCTTTGAGTCTGTAATCACAAAGAAAATCACACCTATTTTCAAAAATTTACTGATTGAGGAACAACATGGATGCTGCTGCTACTACTGCTAAATCTGCCACTAAAAACTTACTTTGCTTCACCAATACCATCACCAACGACCTAAATGATAATTCACAAGTGAATGTTCTATGTACTGACTTTTCTAAAGCTTTTGACAAAGTATACCACTCAATCCTTAAGGCCAAACTAAATGCTATCATAAGAAACCGTTTGCTACACTTGTTTAATTCTTATTTAAGCAAGGTACTAACAATGTAATTTGACACTAATTTTTGAAGCGTCATTGCACCCCATTTTTTTTAAATTAGCTCCACACAGAAGGTCCTGAGGAAAATAATTCCCCTAAGGGCCTATGCCGTCTTTGGGGATGTTGTGCGGAGGGTATTTTTTATGAAAGGAAGGAGAGGAAGTTATGGGAAGGAAAGGTGGGTGAGGGGTGGTTGTATGGGTAGGAATATGGGAGTCACTGTGTCCAGGAGTGACAGACATATGAATCCATCCCTCCCACTGCGGTGCAAGGCGATGTTCCGAGAGAGTACGGCTGAAAAAGTCAAAGGGGCTCCCTCAACCGTTCTCTCCCGATCCGGCCTCCCACGCAGCTGGTGGGCAAACGCATCCTCCTCTAAGACCCGGACAAACCTCACCCTACGAACTGCTTTCACCAAAAGTAGCAAACCACTTGGAGTGACCTACGGCAGAGGGGTTGGCTATCTAATAAATGGTTTCCCGGGCGGCGGTACCCAAATCCACCTTCCAATTAGAATTATTAGTGGTAGCGAGAAAAATGCAGATATGCGCGATGATCAAAGTCGCCCTCTGAAGTAACAGTCACCCCATATTACAATACCCTAACCTCAGCACAATAATATAGTAAAATCTGACATGTGTGGCATAATAAGTATTGTAGGAAGAAGAGATCCGAAATCTTTTAATCGACTCTTCAACAGCTCGGGTCTGGAGTTCATTGTTGTGGTAGAACAAACCTTTGAAGAAATACCGACTCAAATAATTTACCGGTTTCACCATCCTGTTGTTTCTGCATTAATATGCTTCCCGAGCCTAACCCACTCGTACTAGCAACAGTAATCAGTATGCACCTCTGTTTTCAATTATTATGAATGGCTGGTATGGGAAAAGGAATTTTATTTATTTATTTATTGTTTCTTCACAATTAAAATGTATTGTTAAGCATACAACTATTAACTCCACTAGGGTTCGCCTGTATCGATGTAGAATAATTTAACATTTTAATAAAAGTATCACAAATAAATCACAAACAGGAATAATTGGATGGGGGGTGTGTACAATACACACATCAAGCCACTAGAAATAACTCAAAAATTAATACTAATAATTAATACAATAATGTTTCATAAAGATATGAACCACCTCTCCCTGCAATTATTCCATGAAGCTGAATTTTTAGATATAAGAAAAATTTTATGTATACAATGTTTAAAATATATATTTACACGAAATATTATTTAAAAAAAAATGAAAAGCGATTTAGTAAAGGTTAAATAATGTAATTGAAGTTCCACTGCGTAAAACTAAGCTTGCGCAAAGAAGACATGCGTATTTTATTACACCAAAAATATATAATGCTCTCTATAAGGCTACAGAAATTGATTGTAAAAATATATCCACCTACAACAAGTATAAAAATGTATTAAAGTCTTGGATAAATACCATTGACACAAACATTTACTTGCTGTAACATCTGACCTGCTGAAACTTAACAAATTTTTATTAATCTTTATGAAAATGTCATTTGAATTTTAATTACGTAAACTGAAATTATTTTTTAATCTTCTACAAATATAATGTATGTTGATGAGTAAAATTTTAACTGTCTTAAAACACTCAAGTATACCCACGAACTGGCGATGCATAAGTGGGTTTTTTTTGGTTAATTTGCTAATTGTATTATTCTCTACTTTTTTAACTGTTTATATAAAAAGTTTGTATTGTAAAATTATACCAATTGTACCAAAAAATTGTTAATAAATAAAAAATAAAAAAGTTATGTAAATGTAAAATAATAAAATATTTAAAAAAACAATGGCGAAGTGAGGGACTTTGTAGAAAAAATAATATGTGAACTAACTACAAAGTGTTGAGAGATGAAACAAAACGTACTTATAATTATTTATTATGTTTATAGCGTGTTCAATAATAGAGATAAAAACTTTTATTTCAAAGACTCGAACGCCTTTTATTGAAGATGTCTCCAATCGCAAACTCCACAGTTATTGGATAATGGATGATGAGTTCAAAAAATCTTTTATTGAAGATGTCTCCAATCGCAAACTCCACAGTTATTGGATAATGGATGATGAGTTCAAAAAATCTTTTATTGAAGATGTCTCCAATCGCAAACTCCACAGTTATTGGATAATGGATGATGAGTTCAAAAAATCTTTTATTGAAGATGTCTCCAATCGCAAACTCCACAGTTATTGGATAATGGATGATGAGTTCAAAAAATCTTTTATTGAAGATGTCTCCAATCGCAAACTCCACAGTTATTGGATAATGGATGATGAGTTCAAAAAATCTTTTATTGAAGATGTCTCCAATCGCAAACTCCACAGTTATTGGATAATGGATGATGAGTTCAAAAAATCTTTTATTGAAGATGTCTCCAATCGCAAACTCCACAGTTATTGGATAATGGATGATGAGTTCAAAAAATCTTTTATTGAAGATGTCTCCAATCGCAAACTCCACAGTTATTGGATAATGGATGATGAGTTCAAAAAATATTTTATTGAAGATGTCTCCAATCGCAAACTCCACAGTTATTGGATAATGGATGATGAGTTCAAAAAATCTTTTATTGAAGATGTCTCCAATCGCAAACTCCACAGTTATTGGATAATGGATGATGAGTTCAAAAAATCTTTTATTGAAGATGTCTCCAATCGCAAACTCCACAGTTATTGGATAATGGATGATGAGTTCAAAAAATCTTTTATTGAAGATGTCTCCAATCGCAAACTCCACAGTTATTGGATAATGGATGATGAGTTCAAAAAATCTTTTATTGAAGATGTCTCCAATCGCAAACTCCACAGTTATTGGATAATGGATGATGAGTTCAAAAAATCTTTTATTGAAGATGTCTCCAATCGCAAACTCCACAGTTATTGGATAATGGATGATGAGTTCAAAAAATCTTTTATTGAAGATGTCTCCAATCGCAAACTCCACAGTTATTGGATAATGGATGATGAGTTCAAAAAATCTTTTATTGAAGATGTCTCCAATCGCAAACTCCACAGTTATTGGATAATGGATGATGAGTTCAAAAAATCTTTTATTGAAGATGTCTCCAATCGCAAACTCCACAGTTATTGGATAATGGATGATGAGTTCAAAAAATCTTTTATTGAAGATGTCTCCAATCGCAAACTCCACAGTTATTGGATAATGGATGATGAGTTCAAAAAATCTTTTATTGAAGATGTCTCCAATCGCAAACTCCACAGTTATTGGATAATGGATGATGAGTTCAAAAAATCTTTTATTGAAGATGTCTCCAATCGCAAACTCCACAGTTATTGGATAATGGATGATGAGTTCAAAAAATCTTTTATTGAAGATGTCTCCAATCGCAAACTCCACAGTTATTGGATAATGGATGATGAGTTCAAAAAATCTTTTATTGAAGATGTCTCCAATCGCAAACTCCAAAGTTATTGGATAATGGATGATGAGTTCAAAAAATCTTTTATTGAAGATGTCTCCAATCGCAAACTCCACAGTTATTGGATAATGGATGATGAGTTCAAAAAATCTTTTATTGAAGATGTCTCCAATCGCAAACTCCACAGTTATTGGATAATGGATGATGAGTTCAAAAAATCTTTTATTGAAGATGTCTCCAATCGCAAACTCCACAGTTATTGGATAATGGATGATGAGTTCAAAAAATCTTTTATTGAAGATGTCTCCAATCGCAAACTCCACAGTTATTGGATAATGGATGATGAGTTCAAAAAATCTTTTATTGAAGATGTCTCCAATCGCAAACTCCACAGTTATTGGATAATGGATGATGAGTTCAAAAAATCTTTTATTGAAGATGTCTCCAATCGCAAACTCCACAGTTATTGGATAATGGATGATGAGTTCAAAAAATCTTTTATTGAAGATGTCTCCAATCGCCAACTCCACAGTTATTGGATAATGGATGATGAGTTCAAAAAATCTTTTATTGAAGATGTCTCTAATCGCAAACTCCACAGTTATTGGATAATGGATGATGAGTTCAAAAAATCTTTTATTGAAGATGTCTCCAATCGCAAACTCCACAGTTATTGGATAATGGATGATGAGTTCAAAAAATCATTTATTGAAGATGTCTCCAATCGCAAACTCCACAGTTATTGGATAATGGATGATGAGTTCAAAAAATCTTTTATTGAAGATGTCTCCAATCGCAAACTCCACAGTTATTGGATAATGGATGATGAGTTCAAAAAATCTTTTATTGAAGATGTCTCCAATCGCAAACTCCACAGTTATTGGATAATGGATGATGAGTTCAAAAAATCTTTTATTGAAGATGTCTCCAATCGCAAACTCCACAGTTATTGGATAATGGATGATGAGTTCAAAAAATATTTTATTGAAGATGTCTCCAATCGCAAACTCCACAGTTATTGGATAATGGATGATGAGTTCAAAAAATCTTTTATTGAAGATGTCTCCAATCGCAAACTCCACAGTTATTGGATAATGGATGATGAGTTCAAAAAATCTTTTATTGAAGATGTCTCCAATCGCAAACTCCACAGTTATTGGATAATGGATGATGAGTTCAAAAAATCTTTTATTGAAGATGTCTCCAATCGCAAACTCCAAAGTTATTGGATAATGGATGATGAGTTCAAAAAATCTTTTATTGAAGATGTCTCCAATCGCAAACTCCACAGTTATTGGATAATGGATGATGAGTTCAAAAAATCTTTTATTGAAGATGTCTCCAATCGCAAACTCCACAGTTATTGGATAATGGATGATGAGTTCAAAAAATCTTTTATTGAAGATGTCTCCAATCGCAAACTCCACAGTTATTGGATAATGGATGATGAGTTCAAAAAATCTTTTATTGAAGATGTCTCCAATCGCAAACTCCACAGTTATTGGATAATGGATGATGAGTTCAAAAAATCTTTTATTGAAGATGTCTCCAATCGCAAACTCCACAGTTATTGGATAATGGATGATGAGTTCAAAAAATCTTTTATTGAAGATGTCTCCAATCGCAAACTCCACAGTTATTGGATAATGGATGATGAGTTCAAAAAATCTTTTATTGAAGATGTCTCCAATCGCAAACTCCACAGTTATTGGATAATGGATGATGAGTTCAAAAAATCTTTTACTGAAGATGTCTCCAATCGCAAACTCCACAGTTATTGGATAATGGATGATGAGTTCAAAAAATCTTTTACTGAAGATGTCTCCAATCGCAAACTCCACAGTTATTGGATAATGGATGATGAGTTCAAAAAATCTTTTACTGAAGATGTCTCCAATCGCAAACTCCACAGTTATTGGATAATGGATGATGAGTTCAAAAAATCTTTTACTGAAGATGTCTCCAATCGCAAACTCCACAGTTATTGGATAATGGATGATGAGTTCAAAAAATCTTTTACTGAAGATGTCTCCAATCGCAAACTCCACAGTTATTGGATAATGGATGATGAGTTCAAAAAATCTTTTACTGAAGATGTCTCCAATCGCAAACTCCACAGTTATTGGATAATGGATGATGAGTTCAAAAAATCTTTTACTGAAGATGTCTCCAATCGCAAACTCCACAGTTATTGGATAATGGATGATGAGTTCAAAAAATCTTTTACTGAAGATGTCTCCAATCGCAAACTCCACAGTTATTGGATAATGGATGATGAGTTCAAAAAATCTTTTACTGAAGATGTCTCCAATCGCAAACTCCACAGTTATTGGATAATGGATGATGAGTTCAAAAAATCTTTTATTGAAGATGTCTCCAATCGCAAACTCCACAGTTATTGGATAATGGATGATGAGTTCAAAAAATCTTTTATTGAAGATGTCTCCAATCGCAAACTCCACAGTTATTGGATAATGGATGATGAGTTCAAAAAATCTTTTATTGAAGATGTCTCCAATCGCAAACTCCACAGTTATTGGATAATGGATGATGAGTTCAAAAAATCTTTTATTGAAGATGTCTCCAATCGCAAACTCCACAGTTATTGGATAATGGATGATGAGTTCAAAAAATCTTTTATTGAAGATGTCTCCAATCGCAAACTCCACAGTTATTGGATAATGGATGATGAGTTCAAAAAATCTTTTACTGAAGATGTCTCCAATCGCAAACTCCACAGTTATTGGATAATGGATGATGAGTTCAAAAAATCTTTTACTGAAGATGTCTCCAATCGCAAACTCCACAGTTATTGGATAATGGATGATGAGTTCAAAAAATCTTTTACTGAAGATGTCTCCAATCGCAAACTCCACAGTTATTGGATAATGGATGATGAGTTCAAAAAATCTTTTATTGAAGATGTCTCCAATCGCAAACTCCACAGTTATTGGATAATGGATGATGAGTTCAAAAAATCTTTTATTGAAGATGTCTCCAATCGCAAACTCCACAGTTATTGGATAATGGATGATGAGTTCAAAAAATCTTTTATTGAAGATGTCTCCAATCGCAAACTCCACAGTTATTGGATAATGGATGATGAGTTCAAAAAATCTTTTATTGAAGATGTCTCCAATCGCAAACTCCACAGTTATTGGATAATGGATGATGAGTTCAAAAAATCTTTTATTGAAGATGTCTCCAATCGCAAACTCCACAGTTATTGGATAATGGATGATGAGTTCAAAAAATCTTTTATTGAAGATGTCTCCAATCGCAAACTCCACAGTTATTGGATAATGGATGATGAGTTCAAAAAATCTTTTATTGAAGATGTCTCCAATCGCAAACTCCACAGTTATTGGATAATGGATGATGAGTTCAAAAAATCTTTTATTGAAGATGTCTCCAATCGCAAACTCCACAGTTATTGGATAATGGATGATGAGTTCAAAAAATCTTTTATTGAAGATGTCTCCAATCGCAAACTCCACAGTTATTGGATAATGGATGATGAGTTCAAAAAATCTTTTATTGAAGATGTCTCCAATCGCAAACTCCACAGTTATTGGATAATGGATGATGAGTTCAAAAAATCTCACAGATACAACAAGGTATTATATATCGTAGACAAATTGACGTAACTAAAATTTTTACGATTTTCACTTTTTAATGCAAATTCACCTTTAAAAAAAGCAGCGTCGATCTGTATTTTCGAGATTTATAAATGATGAAAATTATAAAAATCTCGGGTAAACAGATCCATGCAGTAGTTTGATAGTAGATCCGTGTAGAACTTCTTTAGCACCGTTGTGATTTGAAACTCGATAAAACTGAAACGACACTAAAAAGAGAGAAACACACACATCTATAGGATTTAGCCCGCGAGAGAATGAGATAGAATGAAACCTTACCGCGTTGGCCGCCGTGATTACGAGCTCACTTTTCAATGTTCTTATTGGTTGAGATTTTGTTTATCTGTACCACCCACCTGTGCCAAAACAGCACTGTTATTGTTTAATTTTGTTCTCTTGGCGTTGCTTTATACGTACTCTATATTCCTGGTTTCATATAATTTGATCAATATTTTGTAAGGATTCGTAAGGAACACTATAAGATTACTTTTAAGTTTATTATAGTTAAGCGTACTTGAAGTGAAATAACACAAAACTGCGCTACACAAATATTAGTCCAGTCAGTGGGGAGTTTTACCTTGCAAAAGGTCAAGTAGTAGCGATTTTGATATATGTTGTTTAGATTGAGACTCTCAAGAAAAAAAAAAGTTTTCGACCTTGGGAGGGTCGAGCTCGAGCCGCCATCTTGGATTGAAGGTGCCAAAATTTGTTTTTTTCAAAATAAATTTGCAATGGTTGATTTTACAACCAAATTGTTAAGGACAAACTTAAAAACAATAAAATTTCAAATATTTTTTGTAGTACAATTTTTTTTGTAAGTCTAATAGGTAAGGAGTCAAAGTGGCGGAAATGTGAATATTTTTCTGAAAAATGGTGTAATTCCCATTTTTTTTATTTTTTCGGGCTATTCATTGCACAGTTATAATAATTTTGTAAACTCATTTCTACACCACCAGAAGGTAGAGAAAATGGCGCATTTTTCAAATTATGATATCCCCAGTATGTCTGTTTCACAGATATTCCAACGACGGTAGATTTCGAAATGGCGCTTGAGCCGCGCAGAGTTCGACTAGTATTCGTAATTATTCGCTATTGCGTAATAATATTTTTTGTTGATCCCGGTTGGTTGATACTGATATCTTAATAATAGTCTTCGTCATCAATTTCATGATCTAACTTACTGCGTGTGGTACTAAGATTCTGGGCTTCCATTGACAAAATCTCTTCATCTTCGTCCTCGATATCGATGTGAATCTCTGGCGAATTTCGGCACGTTTGATCATTACAGCACCCACACACAAAACGCACCAAGAAGCGCACGTCTGCAGGTGTTCGTTTCAAAGAAACAATGTCAGTTCAAGTTTCACAATAACGATTTTTAGCCAATGAAAATAACTAAGTTCGTCTGATTTCGATGCTTACAAAGCAATTTTTGCAGGCTGATTTTACAGTTAAGCAGGCGGAAGAAGTTGCTGATGAGTTGATTGTCAATACTGCGATATATTTGAAATTTTATCTTCTTTAAGTTTGTCTAAAACAATTTGGTTGTAAAATCAACCATGGCAAAGTTATTTGAAAAAAAAAAAAACAAATTTTGGCACCTTCAATCCAAGATGGTGGCTCGCACTCGACCCCCCCAAGGTCGAAAACTTTTTTTTTCTTTAGAGTCCCAATCTAAACAACATATATGAAAATCGCTACTACTTGACCTTTTGCAAGGTAGAGGCCTTTTTTATCCCCCACTGACTGGACTATATTACGTTATTATAATTATAATTTTTGTGCTGTGCTTCGTAGCCTCCCCACTCTTGTCTACTTTAATTTACCGCTTGTGAATTCCACTCTTATTTTTTGGAAGTGAAACTTCTTTAGCACCGTTGTGATTTGACACTCAAGAAAACGGAAACGACACTAAAGAGACAAACACGTACATAGATAGAATTTGGCCTCCGAGAGAATGAGATAGAATGAAACCTTACTGCATTGGCCGCTTCGATTATGAGCTCACTTTTCAAGGCTCCTATTGATCCATATTCTGTGCAGTTTATTGTGAAGGTTTCACTTCTACCGCGTTTGAACTGCACTCGTATTTGTATGCAAAAGTGAAAATCGAAAGTATGTTGATTACATTTTTAGTCGCCGACGATATTATATTGTCAAGTTTCAAATTAAATACTAGGATGTAGTCCGAATAAATCGAAATATATTATTAGTTTATATAAAGTCGTTTGCTAAAAAAAGAGTGTCACCCAAGTTGTTTTTAATGAAAAACGATTTTTTCGTGGTTCAAATATTGTTACAAATTCACTCACGAAGTTCCCATCTGGCCACTCGTCTTAAATATATTTGTTCATTCTCAACGTAATATTATGGATTGCTTCAAAAAATTTGAACAGTACATCCATTTTTTTAAATTAGTTTTCACGTTCTGTGTAAGCTCAAGGCCAATTGCTTCAAAAAACTGAAATAATCACAGAACTTGAATAGATTTTTCACAGAACCTGAAAAATAACTTAAAAAATTTGTTGAATTATTCAAATTTTTTGAAACAACCCGTCCGTAGTGAATTTGAAATTAGTGATTACTTATGCTACTTCAATCAAATTTGCCAATGCCAATGGTGAGATGCTACGGGTTTTCGGTATTATTTTATGAAATGAAAGCAATAATTCTTTTTGAAGAATTGATAAGGCATTTGAGATGTGGATCTACTAAAGAATACTCAAAATAAGCTGGATGGAACGAGTTACGAAAGAAGATGGTTCGGATGAATAAAGAAAAATATGTTATTAAAACAATAAAAACCGTAAACTTCAATATCTAGGACATGTGTAGAGTGTAACATACCTACTTTAGAGCTGTTCAGTGCCGCAATAAACAAAGCCCAAATTCGCAAAAATCATAATTTTTTTATCGGGTCTTTTAGTTTTAAAAATACAGTTTCATGACGGTTTTTAGTTTTAAAAATACAGTTTAAATTGACGGTTTCATTACAGTCTTTCGTGGTTTTGAAATGTTTTACGTGTGTGATTGTAGTGTTTGTGTATTTAGGGGTCTATGATTTAATTGTTGAATGATGGATTTTGAATTGGTATAGTTTTTTGTTGTTGTTTTTAACTTAATATGGTCAACATGTCGTGTGCGGGTAAGAAGTTATTTTGGTTCAATTCATTTTCTCGTAATAAATTTATAATTTTAATATTAATATATAAATTTATAAATTTAAATAAATTTATAAATTTATAATGAAATAATAAAGTTGAATAAATTATTTTTTTTATTTTAAATATGAATCCCGCTCAAGAGTCACTACTGCCCCCGACTGTCTGCAACCAGTGAGACTATGGTATCCCCAACTGGTGTACATTGTGATGCTGAAGGTAGTGGAGAGGGGAAAAAAAAAGAGGTAGGTGGGAAAATTTTTTTAGCTTATCAGATCTGGTCACCGAACCCACCTAAAGCGATTTCAAGTAAAGTTTAAATTCTGAATGGTGGTTTTACGCTAGGGCGATACTGAGAGTATCATATTGACATATAGAGTATTAAATAAACTACGAAATCAAAAGTGTTTTGTCGCGGGGTGGTATGAATTTTGAAGTTTGGTTTTCGAAGGGATTGGCAAAAATTATTTTGGTTTTGTGTTATGATGTGCGAACCATATTTTGGAGAGTACTAGTTATCATACACGACAATAGCATGATAGAATTTGTTTTACACCAGCTCCACACGCGAGTCCCTGAAGAAAATAAGTTCCCTCAGGGACTACGTCATCTTTCGGGATGCTGTATGGAGGGTTTTTTAATGAAAGGAATGAGAGGAAGATTTGGCAAAGAAAAAGGTATGAGGGGTGGGTAGAAATCTGGGGGTCAGTGTTTCCAAGAAGGATAAAGTATTGCTCCCACTGCAGTGCAAAGGCGATGGGTCGGGAGAGTACAGCGGGAGCGGTAAGGTCTCTCTCAACTATTGTCTTCAAATCGGGCCCGCCATACATTACGTGGGCGGCCTACCACCAAGACCTAGACAATCCTCACCCAATGAATGCGGGCACCCCTGCTAAATTACCAAACGTAACGACACACTTCGGGCGACATGGTGTAGAGGTGTTGATTATCCAATAAATGCCTCTCCTAAATTAACCAAGAGATGGCGTTGTAAAAAATAAATTAAAAATAGCTCCTTTCAAATGTTGATTCCTCCTGGCACACGAAAATAAAATTACCTACAAATACTTTAAATGTCTATCTGAAACCATTTGGGGTAGGTACTGTGTAATTAAATTGAGGTAATATGGATCCGTTTGCTACTGCTGCTGGTACTGCAATTAATTTATTTCACAACATTGTTAAAAAACGACAAAATAAATATAATGTCACAAACAATAGATAATATCAATTGTTATTGACGCCAGTAGTATTATTGTCTCTAACTTTATTATGGTACCTTCAGTTCAGCCAACTTAAGACGAAACCGGTCGCTTATTTACAAAACCTTGACAGGTTCAGTGATGACCGGTTGTATGCATCCGAGACGATGTATGACTGTGGTTGAAACAAGAAGCGTGCAGTAAATAAAATAATTTATGTATAGCTAGTTATACAAATTAACATTAATTATGCATCAAATTATACTGTTACGGTACCACATAATAATCCCGCAATGCGTTTCTTAACTTTAGGGAAAATAATGCAAGCTATGTATTGCACAATCCATTTTTTTTTTTTAAAGCAAGACAAACATTCCCGGGTTACGAATAATCCAACAATGTTTGAAAATCTCCTACTACCACTAAAAAAGCCGAAAATGTTGCTTGTATTGTGACGGAGGACTTAGCCAGCCGAGGAATCGAATACGCGACGCCCGGTTGGGACGCGATGCCCACTCAGCTACTGACCGGTCGATTGTTTTTATTGATATAAAAATATATATTTAATTAAATGACGACAATAAAGTGAAACTCAATCGAAAATCTGAAAACAGAAAAATCAGAAAAAGATGTTGACACCTCTGAGACTCGAACCCAGGACCTCTCGCTTTCCGGGCGAACGCGCTAACCACTGCGCCACGGTGTCGATATCCAATTCGGTCATTTTTAACTGTATCATACTTCGTGTAAGAACCACCCATACTATCTTCATTTTTCTTAACGCATATTCTATTGGCAGCTACCTTTATGTATGATTGCAAGATTCAAACCCGAACTAAATGCAATGTTAGCGCGTTCGCTAACATTAAATAACAATAATTTATCAGTTTACACGCGGCAGAAGCGAAACTTTACCAAAAAAATTTCAACCAATACTTGAAAAGTGAGGTCATAATCAAAGCGACCAATGAGCGCAGACCTCGCGTAATTTCCATCTCATATGTCAACCAATAGGAGCCTTAAGTGACATCATTATCAAAGCGGCGGATGAGCGCAGTTGATGCGTCGCAGGTGCAGTAATCGTCATTTCCGTTTCATCCGAAATCCAAATAACAGCTGCGCTATAAAGTTTCACTTCAAAAACAAAACGTACGGACAAGCTAGTGGTCGATATCCAAATTATATAAAAAAATATTTGCAGTATTATCAAAATCATGATAGGAAATTATCGGTCGATATCCAAATTATATAAAAAAATATTTGCAGTATTATCAAAATCATGATAGGAAATTATCGGTCGATATCCAAATTATATAAAAAAATATTTGCAGTATTATCAAAATCATGATAGGAAATTGGGGAATACGATTGTATGGACAAAACGCACCCGGTTTTCTCTTAAAATTAGTTTTATCGATTCGATTGTTATTGTCGTCGTTATACCGCACATACTTCAAACTTGTCGTGCTGTGCTAAGCTGTCGATTATACGAAAAAACATAATTTAATACAGACGTTTTAATAAATCCGCTGTGAGAAAAAAACACATTCGCCGTACAAAACAACGAAAGTTTAATCTATGGTAGTGTTCTCCTGTGAACTTTTTACATTTAAGCAAAGTGTTTTAAATATAATAAACTATTCATTTTACTTTTTCTAGAACCGAAGTGTCGTGTACAACGGTCCAAGTGCGCTCATTGGCCGCTTATATTATGAGCTCACCGTTCGAGGCTCCTATTGGTCGCGATTGATTTGTAAATTTATGATATCCCCATGTTACAAATCGAAACAAATTCTCTCCGGGATACAAAATGTTTAAAAGACTTACATTGGCCGAAACTGTCTAAGGAGCAGCAGCTCAAAGTGTCATGAAATGTGAAGAGTGTTTTCGGCTCCATTGCCCAACTTTTGCTGGAGAAAGAAGTACTCAAAGGTGACTTAAACTCGGACTTCACTGTCATAAAGGTCTTGCAGATCGAGAAGAACATATCTGAAAATTACACCAAGCCGCATTGATGTATAGAGTGGCGGATGCAGCATAGAAGCTAGCATCTCTTTCGTGGAAGTCACTAAGAAAAAACTTCCAGTGCCTCCACTACTCACTCGTTCCAGCATCCAGATAGGAAAGCCCAACCATCTGTCTGTTTTTTCCTAAACTATCTGGGTTTGGCGATAGCGATGGTTCCAAAAAGATTATACGGGACATCGTGAAGAAGTCTTAATTAGGAGCTAGAATAACAAGAGTAAAAATATTTAAAAAATGAAGGAGCCATCATCCACACTGCCAACAGCCAGGACCGGCTCTTACATGCCTATTGTAACCAGATCCAACTTCTGACTTCTCCGACTTCCAGTAAAGAGGCACCCAAGAGATATATTTTTTAACCACCGGGATCTGATGCGAACTTTCTTGAGAAGGTGCATTCCGGAATCTCTGAAGACAATGAAATCAAAGAGTGTGTATCCAAGTGCAAACTTTGTCAAATGGCGGAGCTCCTCCAACTGAACGTCTGGCCACGTAATGTAACTGATGCCCCCTAGTGGCTGGAGCAACAAGGGTGGGTATTCGTGGACTGCGTGTTATTTGCGGTGTGCGTGATTTTGGACGATTTACCGTGTACAGATACACGGTGCCAAATGGTTGGACGTTCGTATAAGTTCAGAAAAGAAACAAATACATGTTCCCAATGCGGTATAGAAGAACAAGCGCGCGAGGCCTGCCAAGCTGCTGCTGCAGCACCCAGTTGTGCTACATGCGCACGGTTTGGAAAGCCTGCAGCCTCCCGGGCCCACCCCACTGGAGACAAGGAAAGTCCGACCTACAAGGCTGCCTCATTAAAGGACCTCTCCACCATCGACTATATTGTCTAATCATACTGTAAAATATGGTGAGGTACTTACTGTCGATACATTATGTGTAATTTATCAAAATGTGAGGGGTGTACGAAGCCTTTGTGTTTGCAATTACAAGAAGACCACACGTGTAAGCAATGAAATTTTAATCAATAATTTTGACATAATTTGTTTTTCCTAAACATGGTTGAATTCAACAGTGTTTAGTGAAGCACTATTTGTTGATAGATATTTAATATTTAGAAGAGATCGTGAGTCCACCAAATCTGTGTCCAAAGGAGGTGGCGGAGTTATAATCGCCGTGCCTAAAAAGAAAAGCTGAGTGGGAGAGTTAGAATGGAGCTTGTGATCGTAAATATTCATACCATTCCTTGTGATCAAGTTAAGTTCTAATAACAACTCCCTCTGAATCGCTCATTTCGTTTGCGTCCTCTATGTCCTTCCTTGTAAAACTGGTGATTATTGTTACAGAATGAAAAATTACAGGATCTCTATGTAATATTGAATGTCATAAATTTTGCTTTTCCAAAAATTCGTAAATGATTTTGGATCAAAATTAATTGTGATTGATTGATTGAATTGATTGTGCTTTTTTTCGCCGATGATCGTATTTTTTTTCGTAAAATTAAGTCTGTTTCCGATCATCAACTGCATCAATATGACCTTGACACACCCAATAACTCGTGTAATGCACTCAAATGTTGAAAAATGTTACACTCTACATTTCACTCGAAATAGAATTACTATAGTATTCATAAACAAATGTCTAAATTCATATTTTTTTTTTTGGTTTTAGGCAATTCACCCTGGAGAGAGTGCTTTGTATAAATTCATATTTAATGTACATATCAACAGTCATATATTGTGGTGAAATACTTAAAATAATTTGTAATCTTCTCTTTCATATATGGCGAGAGTTTAATTATTTTGTGGTAAAACACTTATGTTTGTAACGCCTTTGTTTCACCTGAATATATTTAAAAATAATATCGCCAATTTTAGCCCCCTGATCCAAATGTGTCGACTATACAATAAGAAGATAGAGTTTGCTGAAATAGATATTTTCGTCGATAATTTATATATATATGGATTCAGAAAAAATGTTCTGCGGTTGCTAAAAATATTTTTTTCTAATTATATTGAGTGCCAAATAACGGCGTTTAACGCCGTTTGAGGTTTTTATAAATTTAAGTAAAATTAAATTTGTTAAATAAAATTAGATTTGACATTTAAAATCGTATAAGTGAGTCGTCTAATAGTGGATTAACCACAGTTTAAAAATGGTCTTGTAAACCGAAACAGCTGTAACAAAAATACGTACTTGCAGAACTTGATAATAAAATTATAAGATTTTGTTTTAATTAAATTTAAAAAAATTAAATGGATTTCTACCAATTAAACACAAAAAAATAAACTGTTTGAGGTTGTTTCGTTGTTTTCGCCGTCGCTCGGTTCGTAAATATATACGCAGCATAAGCTGTAATGTAGGTATATGCGTGATATGAGAGTGTTTACTTTGAAATGCTTTTTAATAAGTCAGGTACGCCTCATACGTCATAACATATGTCTGGTAATGTAGTATGTAGCTTGAAAACAAGATTATGGGTCCGAGAGTCTTTATAAGACTAAATAAACGTAGGGGTATTTCCCCGTCATCGTCTATAAGATAAAGAATATTATCGATTTACGATTTACCATTTATTTAGTTGTTAAGTTCGAGTTTTACTATTCAATACTCAAACCTGTGAGTAGTGGTTTTATGGCCCGGTATATTAGCCAGTCAGGCCATAGTCTCACAAGCTCCAGACGGGAGAAGTTGGAACTCTTGTGCGGTGTATTCATATTAAAAAAAGGTAACTTTATCTAAAATCAAACCGTAAAAAATCAATCCGTTTAAAAATATTTTAGGTTTTTGCAACAAGGAAAAAGAGAAAAATTATAAAAAAATAAAATTCAGAGAGCTATAAATAAATAATCATTTTTAATTGGGTTCTAGTTGGTCCATTGGATCTGAGATTGTGGCAACCAGTGTACAGTCTACAGTACCTGGGAAGTCCTAACATTAAACGGTATGCATTGTTATATTGAATCCGAAGCCTTTCCATAGTTTTGAAGTTTACCCAAGTTAAGCTCGCATGTGTACAGGGTGGTGCAAAAGGCTAGGAAGAGCATCCTTTTAACCCGTGGACTGCAAAGCCGAAATCTTCTACTGAGCATGCTGCATTTTATGCTCAGTACTCGCCTCTGCTTGTCAATGTCTTCATCATCCGTTAATTTATTATTGATGACGTGTCCTAGATATTTTGTGGATTCTACTATTTTCAGAAGTTCAAAAAGGGGGTTGGAATATTTTTTGGGCCTTCCCAGTGTTTTGTGACCAACAGTGCTGTTTTTTCGCATTATAAATCGTGTTGGTTTTATTGAAGAAGAAGATAACACTTATAATCTAAATGAAAATATGAAAGAGAACAAGACACAGAAAAATAGACAAAAAAAAATAGACAATGGTCGCAACTGGGACTCGAACCTAGACCTCTCGTCTAACCGGGACGTTTCTATATTTTAGAATCAACAATATTATCTTCAACATGTTTTTTTCCATATTTTCCATATGAGATTGACAAATATGACGGTTTGACAGAAGGTGGCAATAGCGAAATTGGTTAACGTGCACGTCCCGGTTAGACGAGAGGTCTGGGTTCGAGTCCCAGTTGCGACCATTGTCTTTTTCTATTTTTCTGTGTCTTGTTCTCTTTCATATTTTCATTTAGATTATAAGTGTTATCTTCTTCTTCAATGATATATTACCTTGATGGGAATAACCTTCAAAAGTTATAAAAGAGAGTTTTTCTTATAAAAAATTGAATATTCATGTTGGTTTAGTTTGCGAATTCTTCACAGATCTTCAGCAGGATTCGTAATCCCCTTATTGACGGTGCCATCATAGATATAGCACTCACAGTAGTTTGTTTGGTTTTTCAAAGAAATAGAAAGGCGTTCCTCTATTAAAATCGTAGACAATCCTGGCGAGGTCCCGATTTGCGACCCTATTCGGAATATGTTCCAAACCTCGCTAAGTTTGACATTCCAACCAAGTCGAGCTTAAATTCAACTGACAAACCGGGCCTACATCGGACAAGTCAGCCGAGTTTTATACCAACTGCGAATATTTATTTGTTTATTTATCACATCAGGCTATTTGTTCGATTTTCGGTAACACTCAAAAAGGTCACCGTGTCTCCCCTACTATCATGGTAAAAAAGAAGATATACACGGTGTTAGAAAGAGAAAATACCACGCTTTATATTCAAATATAAAGATAACCACAAAATAAATAAAATGAAGACCTTTATGAAACCAAAGTTTCGGATCGGAATTTGGAATAAATTTATGAAACTTTTGGAATTTTTTATTAATTATTTTTTAATATGGAACGACAAAAGTGAGGTGAGGTGAGGTAAAATAGGCTAAGTAGCTGATTTTTTACTTTAACCGGATTTTTTTAAACACAGTATGTGCATTGTTATTAAAATAAACTCAATATATTGTTTAAACATTGAAATTCAATTACTTTGCCAAGAATTCCAGTTTCAATAATTGCTTTTATTCCGTGATCTATTTAAAGATAAAGAATTGTTTCGGTTGTGAGTGTGTCTGTCTGTTGGTGTAATTCTGGTACAATGAACTAGGAAATGTTTTGAAATTTAGTATTATTTTTCATAATTGGACTATGTATTTGAGTGAGGAATTCAGAGAAGCAATTAACTACCTCTTATAATATATATTTTAAAATTTAAATATTTTAATTGTCATTTTCAAAATTGGAACTGTTAACTCCTCAGGCCTCGACCATATTCTGACACTAGATCAGAATATTTCCGCTTTGCAATAAAATAAAATAAATGAATATTTGTGAACGTATATGAAAATGGTCTTTGAAAGGAGATGAAATAAGCTTTCAAATTTTATTATTAAAAATAATCATGTTTTTTTTAAATATAAAAAATTTAGAATGGAAGCTTAAAAAAAATTATAATGACTCACCTTGCGTTTTTTTTAAATTACTGGTAAAAGAAAAATGAAAACACGTAGATATTTTATAAGACAAATTATAAACATTATCATCACCGATTTTTTGTCGTTTAGTAAAAATAATTAACAAAAAATTGATAATTAAAAAAAAATATATGGTTGTAAACTGTGGTTTCAAAAAGGTGAACATTTTGATTCTTTTTTGGTAAACTTTTAGATTTGAATATAATTGCGTGTTGTTTTCTCTTTCTAGTACCGTTTAGATCACATTTCTCACTAAAATATCAGGGAGATACAACGATTTCTCTGAGTTATTCCGAAAGCGAACAAATTTGCCTGACTGGTTAAGACTTCAGACTATCCCGTGATTTTTCACGGGACTGCGCTAGCACTACGTAACATATTCAAGATACCTGATTACACCATAGCGGCCAAATTCACAATCTTAAATTGAAGCCATTAACCGCAAAAAATGTGAACTACAACCCACCACCGAAACAGAGTATATATTTTACATTCAATTTCTGTGTAATTCATAATAATTTATATTCGCTAAATACCTGTTTAGTTTGGTCGGCTAAATTAATAATATAAAAATGCGGAAAATTCTCATACAAAATTTGTTACGCGTTACAAGTTTTGTGCTTTAACGATTTGCCGCTAGATGGCAATGTTAATACGGATTCACTCCTTGAGTTGAGGACAACGTGGATTTTTCACATTTTATTGATCGAATCTTTATACCAATTTTTTTTTTTAAATTCATTAATTACTCAGAACTATGAAAGTCAACAAACACTTGAAAAGTAAGTCATTTCATTTGTGGTGAAGTTAGAATTCGCCCTTAGAATAATTTACAACATTTATAAAACGTCACTGGATGGCGCCACTTTCGTCACAAATAGATAATATTAATTCTTCATCATGTAGATTTTTGGTATTTATTAATTTATTATTGTGGATTTTGAAGCTTTTAATAATATCTTGGTGATTTATTTATTTATAAACAACACTCCCACACACATACACATAATGAGATTCTTTTGGTAAGCAAGTATTTTGCTTTGAGAAATAAGAGCTTTGGTGAAAATCCGTCAAAATCCTAAACCTACTAGTACAATAAATACAAAAGAAATATTTCGTTTCACGCCAGTAATATTTCTTTTGGATTTAGTTTTTAATCTCTCAGCCCTCGGCCCATTTTTTCGGAAGGTTAAAATATTTCAGCTTTGCAATAAAATCCAAATAAATGGAATATTTCAGAACGCATCAGAAAACAAAAAAATATTTTTGAAAGGTGATAAGATATGCTTTTAAATTTTATCATTCGAAATAAACATAAAATTGAGTTCAAATTTTTAATGCATTCATAAAAGAGGTTTAAAAATGGCAGACCTTGCGTTTTTCTAACCTAAATTAGTGAAAACGGAAAAAAGTAAAAACACACTATTTTATTAGGCAAATGTTATAAACGTTATCGTCAACTATCTTTTTGTCGTTACATGTGAAAATAATTAATAAAATATTCCCAAAGTTTCATAATTTTTTTTTCAAAATGCTGTCGGAAACTTTGGTTTCATAAAGATGTATTTCAATTATTTTAACTTTTAGAATTGAATATAGCTTAATGCTTTTTCTTTTTAATACGATTTAGGTTATATTTCTAACTAAGATAATAAGGCAATATTATACAATATATTATTAATATACAATATACTATTCTGCAACAATAATTCTGGAACCAACTACCACATACATGCATCTATTCCTCGATTTCAAACACTTGGAAATTCACATCAAATATCGACGTTCTGAATATAAGTTTACCATTATTTAGGAAATACCTTAATGATGTTTTTATGTTCGCGTATATATTTTTGTATGTATCTACAATCTAGATGTACGTTCAATGTATGTTCCTGTCACCTGTAAATTTTGTATTTACTAACATAAACTATTATTTCTACGCCACCTGCAATTTAAAATCTTTCTCTTTTTTATAATGCATTATTTTTACTAAATTTATCTCTACACCATTCAAATGATGTTTATTACTTCAAGTTTATCTTTTTTATTTAAAACTGAGTCTCTGTAGATCTCATCTCTGTGTCACTTATCATGTAAAAGCCCATCAAAGCGCTGAAAATTAGTAAAAAATAAATAAATGATGAAGACAACGATTTCTATGACACCTATGTGAGTTGTTCTGAAAAGCGTACAAATTATCGCGAGGGGTTAAGACCGCTGTTAGCATTATTTTGTTTTATGTCTCATAAAATCCAGTCATTGCTTTACTTAGTTTAGATACTTTTACTTTTCCTTTAATTATTTTTTCATTTTCATCTTATTTATAAGGCTTATTTTCTTTTGAGGAAATTATTACTAGACCGAAATTTGCTTTAGGTATCGGGTGAGATTTCCCCTTTTCCACCACTGCATAGCTGTTTTCTTTATATTTTTTTCTTCATTTGATACCTTTTTATCAGTTTTTCTAATTTTTTGATGTAATCTTCTTGATATTGAATCACTTTATTTTGAAGAACAATTATTGTGTTTTGTTCGAGAACTTCGAAAGATTTTATTTTTTCATCACCCGTTTTTCTACGGTACGTTTCTCATACTACTGACGCGGCTCATCTGGCGGGTAGCATTCATCTTATCGCGTCGAGCCTGCTACTCTGGTGTCTCCGAACTTGGTTCCCACCTTTGAAAAACGAGAGTCTTCCAGATGTGAATTTTCTCTTCCTTTTTTCAACTAATATGCGCTCTTCCACTTTCAGTTCTTCTTTTGCTGAGGGACAGGAGACTGATGGTGAGGGAATCGTGTCGTTAAGGTAGACCCCGTAACGAATCAGGGACTGTTTTCAGTCCCCACGTCCCCTCATACCTTTCAGAGGAGGTGTAGGGAGATCCTACGGTGGCCATCATTGTGGATGCGTTCGGAATCTTCGAAAGATTATATTTTTTCATTATTAGTTTTTACCCAGCGTGCTCTGATGCTGTTCATTTTGCGGGCATTATCGTGTCGAGCCTGCTCCTCTGGTGTCCGTGGCCGCGAGTCCAAGAATCTCGCCTTTTTGGGTTGATATTTTAATCGGTTATTCCTTGTCTGCTGGTCCATTATGATGATCACGTCGTCATTCATCTCGAAGGAAGGGAGGAGATCTCCAGTGTTTCTGAAAGTCGAGGGTTTTCAAGAGGTGAATTCACTTTCAGTTCTTCTTTTGCTGAGAGACAGGAGATAGATGGTGATGGAATCTTCTCGTTAAGGTAGACCCCGTAACGAATCAGGGACCTTTTGCGGTTCCCACGTCTCCTCGTACCTTCACAGAAGATAAGGAGAAGTTTTTTACGTTACGTGTAGGGACGCGTGACTCCGAACTTGGTTCCAACCTTTGGAAGACGACAGCTTTCCAGAGGATTTTTTTTTCCTTTTTTCCACTGGTATGCGCTCTTCCACTTTCAGTTCTTCTTTTGCTGAGAGACAGGGGACTGATGGTGAGAGAATCGTGTCGTTAAGGTAAACCCCGTAACGAATCAGGGACCGTTTCCAGTCCCCACATCCACTCATACCTTCCAGAGGAGGTGTAGGGAAGTCCTACGGTGGCCATCATTATGTATACGTTCAGAATCTTCTAAGATTTTATTTTTTCATTATTAGTTTTTTACTGTACGTCTATTTTGGAGATCAATTATTTTCTTCGAAAGATTAAAATTTTTCTTCACCAGCTTTTTTACGGTACGTGACTTACACGTGGCTCCCAGCTTGGATCTGATGCTGCTCATCTTGCGGGCAGCGTTCATCTTATCCTATCGAGTCTGCTCCTCTGGTGTCCGTGGTCGCGAGTTCAAGAATCTAGCCTTTTTGGGCTGATGTTTTAATCTATCTTCCACGTCTGCTGGTCCATTATATACGATGAAGGTCCCATTATCATTCATCTCGAAAGAGGGGACGGGATCTTCAGCATTTCTGAAAGACGAGGTTTTTCCAGAGGTGACTTTTCTCATCCTCTCTTCCACTGGTACGCACTCTTCTACTTTCAGTTCTTCTTTTGCTGTTTTGCTTTTCTGTTTTGAGTTAAAAATGTAAATGGTATTTTGGTCACATTTTAAATAACATTTTTTTAAAACATAAAACCAAAAACCATTAGGCATTGGACGGTTAAGGTCGAGATGAGGCGTTAGGCGGTTACTCGGATGAGTGACCAGTGATGACAAATAGATGAATTTTCTGTTTTTGTTTGATTTGAAGAAAAAAAATACGGAGACCAAAGTTTCATTAACATTAATTTACAAATAATGTCAGGAATAACTGCTTAGTTAGCCAATTACGTAGCCATTCTGTATAGCCAAGGAATAAATGAGCGTCCAATATTTTTTTATTTTTTTTATTTATTTTTTTTATTTGTGGATGCTTATATATTTAATTACATGTAAACAAATATACCAATCCTACTCTTCCACGGTAGCAATAGCTTGTGGCTGGAAGACTAGTATACATTGTTTCTTTATGGATACTTAACAGTCTACAACAATAACTAAAGTGACAAATATATATTAGTTATACTATATATTAATATATACTGTACTATACATATATACTAAGGTTACAAATATATATTATTTATGCTAAATGTAAATTAGTGTTAAGTTAGAGAACAATAAGTTGGTGTTTGTTAGGTGAGATATAATTATAAATATTTCGTTACTATCAAACTATTTTACTATTAGAATAACGTATCCAAGAACACTGTTTTTTAATTTTTATGTTTTGTTAATGATGAAACAATAATGATGAAATAATTTTACACGGTTAACATTCGCTACGTAGGAACGGGTCACTGCGATTCATTCTTGTGATCCTTACATTGCTCTAAAAGACTCCTCAACACAGCTAACCCAAAGATGACATAGGCATTATTTGTGGTGTCAATATTAAAAAGTGACAGTCCTAAAAAAACCGCATTCCAGACTTTGATAATATCTTCAGCGTGAAAATTATTTACTAAGTATATTTAAAGTAAAAATAGTTTTTTAGATGCAAGTCATCTGTTTGAACAAAGCAGTTTATTCAAAACACCTACATAAAAAGCGCTGCGAATATAATAAACTTTTAGTTGGTGAAAAGTAGAAAGAAAGGGTTTAGTTGATTTTTTCCACCATACAAATGAATGGGTTATTGGAAGATAGTGAGAGAAAAGATCGTACGTAACGGCCACACAACTTAATTTACGACTGTCTACGTTTTTTATAGTTATTTACCTCACACATAAACCAGCTACTTAACAAAAAATAATCACAAGAATTACAAATTTCGAATATCGAATTATTATTAATAAAATTATGTTGTTATATATATAGTCTGCCTAGTAAGAGTAGAAAATATTGAAATGGAACTACAAAATTTGTAGGCTAACAACACCAATTTAACTGTCAAATATTCTTTTAAAGCGCAATGGCATTGAAAGTATAGAACACTGTCAATCAGATTTAAAAAAAAACATCTTTTCATTCTTAAAGAAAATACAGTAATATTGAAATAATACATTGTATGTATTGTGAGAATTTTAGATAGCCGGTACGTATTGTGATAATTTTAAATTGCGGGTAAGTATTAGGTAGGTGTAATAATGATTTCAAACGAATGTTGTTCACTAAATCCTCTCGTAGATATAATTAAATAAATACATCGATATAATACGACTCGAATAGTCAGATGTTGCGGCGTGCGTGGATTGTAATTGCGGTTCATGTTATGTGTATATGGTATTATGCTTAAAATCTGACTTACCAAACTGCTTCCTGCTTTTCATTCACTAAGGTATTCACCAGAAAGGTACATGTTAGTGGGAGAGATTTTAGGAAACGATTGGTGATATTTGCGGGTTTTGAACGTGGAATAGCAAGTGAGACTTCAAACCGAATGGAAGCAAGTAACGCTTGAGGTTCGATATCAATGTAATTCAAAAAGTTTCGTGGTTGTGTTTTTGTCCAGTGAAATGTCTATACTTAACGATAGATGTTAAGCGTCTTCTCTAACTGGTGAATATAAAGATTTACATACTTTTAAATTGAAGTTGCTGATTACAAAATCCAGCGTGCTTCCCTCACATTTGCAATAAAATTGCTCTGCTCCATTTGAAAAAGATTCGTGAAATATACGAGATCCATTTGGATGCCCTTGTTACTCGAATTTAAGTTGAAATCGCCAATTACAATACTTTTTTTAATAATTAAAAAATTGAAGTGCTCCCGTACCCTTATCAAAAAAATCGGTAAATGTTTTATTTGGCGACGGCGGTGGAATGTACTCAACACATATGTAAATAACACCAAAATCTCTTAAGCATGTCTTTATCTACATGTTCTCGTCTTCACTTTCCAGGTAGATGAGCCTCTGGGTTTGGGTGGCGCGGTCACGTCTCTTGGTTAGTAGTACTCCTCCTCCCCTTGAATGATCCGAGGTTCTGTCCTTTCTGAAGACGTCACACCGTTGATCGAAGAGTTGACCATTGTAAATGCTATCGTTCAGCCATATCTCTGATAATAATATAAGGTCGTTACCTGTATAGTCACACTTTGTAGGAAATCATTGGTCTTGGATCCAATCCCCTCACATTTTGATAGTAAATTGTGCTGGGGAGAGAATTCGCTTTTGGCCGGTTCTGTAATCATTTCGTGGCTGCATTTTCGTTCTGTTTGGACCGGTTTTGGTTATTATCAACTTGATTTTGTCTTGGTTTTAAGTACCGATAATGTCTTTCTGGTACTCCTTGGGGCCATAAATATTCCTGTGAAATCCTAGTTGACAACATGATGACCTAAATAATAATTACAATACATACAAATATCCATTACTTACAGTAGGTATTGCATTTTATTTCATGTTGAGTCGTAAGCTGAGTCCTGTCTGCATTGACTCATTTGTGTGTCCATGGTCATAAAGCTCTTTCCAGTTCCCCGCCGTTGAAGCCACTGGTTCCCCGGAGCTAGAAGGTAAGAGAGAGTCATCCGATAATTTGTCACCCAGTACTGGAGACATCGTAATCATCCCGATATGTCCTGACCTGATAGTCCTCTCATCTCAAACGCGGTAGAATTATTAAGGTCACTATCCTAATAATAATAATAATAATAGTGTTTATTTCAGCCGAACAGAGCGGTGAGTGCAATACTCTGTCAGCCATATAAAAGCATACATTTATAAAATTCCATTAAATAATTACATTAAATGGGATATGCAAGATAGGATAAAAAAAAAAAAACATAATAAGATGTAATAACATAATAAAATAAAATCTAAAATAAAACATAATGGTAAACATATTTAGTATTTGTATACTACGGGGGCTTCACATGAATTCTCCACGTTTGGTGAAGAGGCGCGCCCTGCCACTGGGCCACGGCCAGGACGAGAGTGTTCTCCGATCTTTGGTAGCGCTGTCTCACCCCGGCTATTCTGTGGCGCATCAAAGCGGCGAACCCATGTACCCTTCCTTCTGCAAACATCTGCGAGGCACTGCATCGCCAAGGTAGGCCGAATAGCGCCCTATATGCGTTATTGTATTGTACTCGAAGTGTGTTCATGACGCCTTGTGAGTATCTTGTCCATAGTTCGCCGGTGTAAAAGCTCATGCAGTAGCTCTGGAATATTTGCTTCTTCACCGGAGAACTGCACCTGTTGAATCTCCTGGCGAGCATGTTGGCTCGCACGCTTAGTACTCTTCTTTGGCGTTCTATGTCATTTTTATCATTTAGGTCATCAGTGACGACATGCCCCAAATATTTTATTTCACTGCAGATTTTGACATTGTCTCCGCCGAGGAGAATGGGTGGAATGACAGTAGGAACAGTATTTGCTTTAAACACCAGCAATGATGACTTTTTGGCATTGTACATCAAACCATGACTATCGAAGTATGCTTGGCAAATGGCCAGAAGTTTTCTCATTGCCCTTACTGATGGGGCTAGTATGACCATGTCATCTGCATAACTTATGTTATTCATACATACTCCGGCAACATGGCATCCGATTCTTGCTTTGTTCAGTGTTTTACTAAGTTCGTCCATATATACGTTGAACAGCACTGGGGACATTGAGCCTCCTTGCCTAACGCCGCACTTTAATTTTGCTGCTTCTGACAGGCTGTCATTCCATCTGACGAAGTTTTCCTGTTGCTTATACCATATACTCAATATATTTACAATTTGTGGTGGTACTTGTCGGTCCGTCAGTTTTTAAGCTAAGCTACACACAGTTTCGACAACAGATCTAAATGTCTTTTCCAATACATGAGTTTTCCATTCAAGTTAACTTCCATTAAATAAAGTTTTCCTAATTGTTTATGAACTTTCTCTGGTACCCATTTACCATTGTTTTGGTCTCTTAAATCTCTAACCATTACTTTGGAATCTTTATTATTTCTTTTATAATAATATTTGATTTTCTGATTTTCCTGACATTGAGAAATTTTAATTTTAGTTTCTTTATTAATTCTATTATCCTTATCTCTCAAAAACACGGTACAAAACTGTTTAAGTTAGATCTTAATTTCCTTCCAAACATTACAACTGCTGGTTCTAAACCATTAAGAGTGGTGCATTTCTGTAATCAACTAAAAAACTCACAAATTTTTCATCATAACCTGACTGTAGCTTATTTCCTATCATTTTTTTTTAATAATTTTTACAAGTTTTTGCCATTTCAGCTAACCCATTCGATTGTAGATGATTAACACAATTTGAGTGAAGTGAAGATTTCATTCAGTGATTTCTTGTTCTTCTGTTGCAGTGAGATTAAAAGGGTTATAAATCCGATTATCGAGAGAGATTCTTCAGATATTCTAGTTCTATTTAGGATATTACTTGCTAGGTCTTATCTGATTGTGGAGAAAAATTGGTTGAAATGATTTGTGATTATTTCTGAGTTTTCAGTTGCATTTAATGTTTTATCTGCGATGGTGATCTCATTTATGGGTGTGGTCACTTTTTCTGTGTAGCATATTTCTTTGAAAATTTTGCAGGTTTGTTTATTGTCATTAGCAGCACCCTCTATCTGTTTCCTATAGTAATCTTCTCTGGCAATATAGGCTATTTTTACAAGCATTTCGGTACCGTATAAAGAAAAAGAGAGATTCGTAATCAGTAGGATTATTTTTACAAAATTTATGATGTTTGACACGCTTACGAATAGTGTAAATACCATTAGTTATCCAAAGCTTTAATTTAATTTTATGAATACTTTAGTTATTGTTTGTGTTGGAATGTGGCAATTTGCAAATGTTTATGAAGGTTGTCGTTGTGAGAAATTCGGATCACCAATTGTATTGAAATTTGACCAGTTTTCCTTGGAAACCAATTCGAAAGTGTCATTAAAATTTTCTTTAGTTTTATAGTAGAAGTTGTTTTTTGTATTTTATGGGAAATGGAGTTGGTAGTAGCTTAGTGGTATGTAAGAGTGCATTGATGTATTAGAGATTTGGTATTTGGTTTGTTTTTGGCAAAAACACGGTCCATACAACTGGCGGATAATTCTGATACACGAGTGGGAAGTGTAATAGCTGGAAGAAATCCTCGCAGAGTTAATAGATTTACTTAGTCGTTTGCTTGGGGATGCATTGTAATTATAATGTTGATATTGAGGCCACCTAAGGTCATTTTCGTGATCTCAAACGTACCGAAAATTGGTTAAGTGCGTTTAAAAATGGTCTTGTTGTTGGATGTGCTCGATGATCGGTATAAAGATAGTACAGTAATGCTTTTTTTATTTCGAGTTTAAGACAATTTGAGTTAGTTTTTGCGATTTTTTTTACAGAGTATTGCGTATGATTATTTATGGAAATAATAACGCCATCATTTTCTGATTGGTTTGTCTGTGTGCTGCATTGATTATGATTTTTTATTGAGTTTTAGGAAAACAGTTAATTTGATCCAGCATTCGCTCAAAATGGGCAAGTCAACAGTCTCTCCTTCCTCTACTTTAAAAAACCCTCCACACAGCATCCCCAAAGATGACACAGGCCCTAAGGGAAATTATTTTCCTCAAGGCCTCCTGTGTGGAGCTCATGTAAAAAAAAAGGTCAAAGTCTTAGTCAAGTTCTGTAAGTATTATCATTAGTTCATTGAAAATTTTGTTCAAACTTCTAATATTCATGGAAAATATTTTAAGATTTGATTGATTTAGGGTTTTTAAAACTTCTGTAGAACTTTTTGTATCGATACATGGAATCAACGATATTTTGTCCAAAAGATTTATTATATTAGCTTTCAATTTTTTCTTCCAGTTTAGGTGGCAGAATGAAGAATAAAAGCTGAAGAGTAATCTAGAAAATAAATTTTGTGAAGAGAACACTCTTCAATCAAGCAATCTTATCTTGTTTACTGTTCGCAGCCGTAGAAAAAGATTTGGATATATTTAAAAAAATTTTTTTTTTATTAATATTGGTTTCATTTACATTTTCATAATATAGCTTACATATTTTATACACTCTACTAAGAAAGCAGATGCTTGTGTTTAGGAGAGTACAACTTGTTAATAACTTAAAATTATTTAAAAAAAAAATCCTTATCACAGACTAAAGAGTTTAACTTGTGAAGAGATTTAGACTTAACATATTTTAAAAGTTCGTAGGAGTAATTAAACAAGAAATGTATATAGGATGTACATAAAACATATATCAATGCAATAAATATAATAATCAATTCAAGGTTCTTGATTCTGTCACTAGTACTTTCCACACAGCATCCCCAAAGATGACAAAGGCTCTGAGGGGAATTGTTTTCCTCAGGCCCTCCTGCGTGGAGCTAATGTAAAAAATTAATAAAATATGACAACGGTTTTGACACATCGCTTAAAACAAAAATGAGAGGCTCCACATATTTATAAAATATTAAATTAACATTTCAAACAGTGATGATTACAAAACTTATTTTGTATAAAAACTGTATCTTTGGGGTAGAAACAAATGATAATAATTTATTGCTGTTTATAATAAAGAATTTTAAATAATAAAAAATATATAAAAGTAAGTTTTGTAAAAAGCGAGCTTTGTTCACAAGCTAATTGGTAAGGGAGACAAAAGATGTTTATTTTTGTGTGTTGTTTGTGTTTATTAATAATAATGATGGGTGTCCCAATGTCTTTACCTATGAACACTTGATCTCCCCTGGTCTAAGCGAATTTGTAAAAGTGTTTAGCGTGAAATGTCAGATGTTCAGATATGTACATCAGAGATTTAGGTCCTGCTTTTCGTGTTGAGTGTGTCTTCTCAATTGGTCGGTGGTTGAACTTTTTTATGACACTTAAGAAATCATCACGATTGATGTTGGTTTTGAATTTGATTGTGATAGGTCTGCGTTGATCTTTGGTGAATTTTGTGTGATTACGATACGCTGCCTAGATATTGTTGATTTCTGCATTTGAGTTGGTGGTTTCCTTAACGTTAAATATAATATTATATATTGAAGAAACCACCATCTTTTTGGCTTGTCATTATAATTTAAATTATTTAGTATTAATCCACCCTGTACTACAATTTTAACTCGTTTCGGTTATAACTTAACTAGTTAACTATTTGTAAAATTGAACAATTAAGTTTTTCAACTTTTTAGAAAACGAAAAAGAGGAAGTTCTAGGGAGGAAAAGGCATAAGGAGTGAGAGGGAATCTGAAAATCAGTGTGTCCTGGAGTAATGGACGTAAAAAATCCATCCATCCCACAGCGGTGCAAGGGTCGTGAGAGTGCTGTTGGAGAGGTCAAAATATCTTCCTCAGCCTGTCTTTTCCGCTTCGGTGTGCCTCTAGCACTGCTCTAAGCTAACTATGGCATAGGTGTTGGTAATCCAATAAATGGTTGCCGGGGCGGCGGTACCCGCGCTCGACCCCCCAAATAGTAATTTAAATCACAAAATAATATATTTTGCTTAATGAAGGATACGTGGAAAGCAAATAAAGACTGAAAAACAATCAAAAGGGTGTTAAAAAATGAGATTGAAAACAGAGCTTCAATACCAATTTAAGTTTATACAGGTTTAGTTTGGTTTATAAAAATAATCATGAAAGTAAAAAAAAGAAGTCTCAGTCAATTTATTATAAAAGTAGTATTGAAAAAATTATAGTACATTTTCAATAGTAAAAAAAAATAAGTAAGGTGAAAGCATTTTAAGATTCATTCTTCACCAAAATCCTCCTCCAGATATATTTCCTGGTAAGTCCGGCCTTCGCTCTAGCGTGGCTCATCCTTTGGGTCTCGTTGTTTTGGTCCCTCTTGGCCTGCTCCTCAGGAGTCTTCACTAAAGTGATAGAATTTGGCCATTTTGGGGTGGTACTCCTGAGTTGTCTCTTTTTCGCCTTTTAATACTGCCGTTTTGTTTTCCTCGGCATTTTTGTGACAGTCTCTGCAATTGTTGAATTGTCTTCTTCAACATCGATTGCCGCTTCAATTGATTCGTTAGCTGGTATGATGTTTCCCTCCGCTGATTCGTTTTTTGTAGTTGGTGCATTGTATTCCTTCAAATCGACAAGTGAATCATCCTTTGTTATCGTTTTTCTCAATACACCACTGATTCTTTCCTTGTGAGAGGTGTGCCATTTTCCTCGCCTCAATAAACATTGATACGTTCATCTTTGTTGGTGTATTGAATTCCTTCAAATCAACGAGTGACTCATCCTTTTTTATCGGTCTACAGTTTACCTCAATACACAACATTGATTTGTTCTTTGCGAAAGGTATGTGGTTTTCTGTCTCAATAAAGATTGATTCGTTCTTCGTAGTTAGTGTATTGCATTCCTTCAAATCGACGAGTGTCTCTTCTTTTGTTACCGGTCTATCATTTTCCTCAATATCCAAAATTGATTCGTTCTTTTTTATTTATTTCATAATTTAACATTACATATGATTACAGTAATAACGTATTACCCATCTCACTAGGTGTGAAACGCCTTTGTTGGGGTGGAAATTTACAGAGTGGTTGTTATCTAAGTTTTTGTTTACGTAATATTATGAAAATGACAGAATAAAATCAGTTTCTTTTTAAATTATACAATTTAAGTATGAATGCAAAAGATTAACTTAATTTGCAATTGGTGAGTTAGCTCGCTCCACATCAAACGTTGATTCTTTCCATGGGATAGATCCAACGCCTTTTTTCAGATCCGGCCTTGGTTCCATCTTCGTGATTGGTGTTTTATCTTGATCTTTTTCCATTTTTTATGATTTGGGTGCAATTTGTGATTTTATGTTTTCACATCATCGTTTTCTTGACTGTCACCATTGTCTGGAGAATGTATTTGTTTTTCTAGCTTCGAGGACTAGGTGGTGGGATATTCTGCAACCCTTTGCGAGGTCCGAAAATGGATAGAAATCATTCTTACTCCGGCATGGGCTGCTGTTGAACCTCTAAAGACAGACTGAAAAAAGTGGAAGTTAATTAATGAAACCTTAGTCAATTTATTATAAAAGTAGCTTTACAAAAATTCTAGTACATTTTCAATACTCCAAAGAAAAATATAAAGTAACGTAGAAATAGTTATTTTTAGACAGAATATTTAAATTTAATTTTTCACTAAAACTTAATTCTTCACCAAAATCTTCTTTGAGACATATTTACTGGTAAGGCCGGCCTTCGCCCTAGCGCGACTCTTCCTGCAGGCTTCATTGTTTTTTTCCTCTTCGTCTGTTCCTCGGGGTCCTCAACTTCGAGTGATGGCCATTTCGGGTTGGTACTCCAATGTTGTTTCTTTTCCGCCGATATTTAACACTATAGTTTTATCTTCCATGGGTTTTTTTGTTTCATTCTACATGATTGGTAAATTGTCCTCTTCAACACGGATCGCCGATTCATTTGATTTGTTTGGTGGAGTGATGTTTCATTCCACTGATTTGTCTTCCTTCAGATCCGGCATTGATTCTATCTTTTCACCATCGGTGTAATGTCTTCATCCTTATCCATGTTTACTGATTTGGTTGCAATTAGTGATTGCTGGCTTTCACACATTGTCTTTTTGACGGCTGCTGGGGAATTTATTTGTTTTTCTGGCTCCGCAGAGCTAGGGAGCGGGATATTTGGCGACACTCTGCGAAGTCTAAAACTGGTCAAGAGAGAATCTTTCTTGCTCCTAAGTGGACAGCTGTTGACCCTCTTCCTTCACGGGCATCTCCAGTTGCAACCGACGACGTTGCCTCAGAACTCGGATGCTGCTGTTCATCAGATACGATACAGGTTGAGCAATTTCACGTTTCACCATCGATCTATAAGTGTTCTTAGTTTGCCCCTTTGCTTTGTATTAATTAAAACTTTTAATGCGGAAATAATATATTTATAAAATATTAACATTGGTTTCTGGGTTTCTACGCCTGTTTTATTTGTGTATTGGAATATATGTTTTGTTTACTGCGCGTATTATCTGTTTCGGTGACCTTGACACCAAGGGCATTTCTTAGGTGTATTTTGAATTAACAGTTAAATTGTTTACATTTCTTGGTTTCAGCTCCGATTTTAGATCAATTGATTTGAACCGTCCGTGATTTTGTCCATAGACAATTCAATAAAATGTTTTATTGCGGTTTTACTATTTTAAGCTCTACTCTTTTTGGAGAAACTCCCTGTCTCGTATATACGTTCGGAAAAATTCGAAGATTTTATTTTTTCATCGTCAGTTTGTTAACGGCACGTGCAGTGATGCGTAACTCTCAGCTTGGCCCTGGCGTGGCTTATCTTAAAGGATGCATTCATTTTGTCACTGCGAGCCTGCTCCTCGGGTGTCCATGGCCGCGAATCCACGAACCTCGCTATTTTATGTTGATATTTTAATATTTGTTTTGTTTTGTTTTCTTTATTCATTAAAATGTTTGTTACATGAATTTTATGATTTTTCGACCACCATGCTAGGCACACGCCCGTGTTGTGGTATATATCTTTCATGTCTGTTGGTCTTTTTAAGATGACGATAGTCCCGTCATTACTCATCTCGAAGGAGTGGACGGGATCTTCAGGATTTCTAGAAAGATGTGAATTTTCTCTTCCTTACCGGTAATCTTCCACTTTCAGCCCTTCTTTTATTGAGGGACAAGGGACATTTAAGTAACCCACCACTGTCCCGCCTCGGTATAGGCGACTTATGGTCGCCCCTTCGAAGCTCTCGCAAGAGTCTAATTTTTTTTTAATAAACGGCTCTACTATTTAATAAACGAATCTAGACCTTAAATGTCCCTACATACTTTGTTAGGTGGCGGAAATGTAGGATCGCCTACAGACTGTACTGTAATGGTCAATTTGCTAATACTACAGGTGTTAGTGTTACATAAGAAATACATTATAGAAAACATAAAAAAAATAATATTTCAGCAACCATCATGAGTTATTCATGCAGTTGCTGATGAACGTATCCAGAGACCACACACTCCAGAGCTGCAGGCATCTGTGTATGGAAAAGAAAAAAAAGCAATGAAATAAGTTTATATATACAAAGTTGAAATAGAAATGGTGAAAGTAACCAACCGGCGACCGGCAGTCCCCGTGAGAATGAAGAAGGTCGTGTGTCCAACGTTACGACATCCAAAGGAGTCATCCTTTAGCCAGCTAGCCGGTGGTGCCTAGACGACGTAATTGGACGACCATTCAGAAGACCCTAGGGAGGAAAGCGTCGGGTAGCCGGAGGCAGGACGGACAACCCTTGGACGCCGCTCAGTCTTTCCCCCAACCCTTTCATGTCAGGGGGGGGGGGGGGGGGTGGCGCGGACGCCGGGTGGAGCCCATCAAGTCCAACAGGCCACCTAACAAGTAAAATAGGGACAAGGTCCAAAGTCCAACCCCTTTACTGGGGAGAAGGACAAAACAGAATAAACAACGGAGTTCAGTTCAACCTCCAAATGCTGTAAAAAAGACGAAAAGTATATATATATATATATATATATATATATATATAATGTACATATAAATTGAAAACTAAAAATGTGTACAATTACTGCAGAGCTGCAAACAGTAAAGCTGCATGGTATCAAAATAAAAATAACAAAAGAAAAGTAAATTAAAATATAAAAGTATATACATCCAAGGCAATTGAGTGAAAGAAGAATTATGAATCGTAGTCCGTGGTACATCAGGAACAAGTAAAACTGGTGACCTATAATAAACTAATCAGCGACTCTGAGAGCAGGCCATCTTTCAACCCAGATCCTTGCAAATTTAAGCAGGCACTCGAAATTCACCTTGTTCGAAACTAGATCAGTGTTCCACACTGGTCTAATCGGTACATCCAAACCGTCCAGCATTTCCTCTCTAGCATTCATCATTATCTCACAGTGCCACAGAATGTGCTCGGCCGACTGGTTGGTGCAACCGCACGCGCAGTTGGGATGAGGGGACAGGGAGAGGGTGTGAAGTCTCCCCCTGAACTCCCCATGACCAGACAAGAGTTGGGTCACGTAGTGGTCCAGTTTTAGAAAGGCCCCTTCCACTCTGACTTTAACTGATGGGAAGAAGGAGAAGGTCCATCTTCCCAAATTCGATCTATCCCAACGGAGCTGCCACTCCCGGAGCGACAGTTCCCTCATTGAACGAAGCAGACCAGGGAGAGTTCCCGGACCACCCGGAGTTAAAACTACACCAAGATGAGTCGCCGGGGTTCCCTTGGTCAGCTTCTGTTTCGTGATCACCTCCCTGATTTCAAGATCGATTGGTAATATACCGGCTAAAACAGGCAAAGCGTTCGAAGCAACGGTTCTATACGCACCGGATAGTGCCAACAGAGGCGTTCGTTGGCCCCTCTTGAGAGCCGAGAGTATGAGCGAATTATCCAAGGGGTGCTCCCAAACAGATGCAGCATATGAAACTTGCGCCACATATACACATCTGTATAAGATTCGCAACGCCGGATTACGCAATCCCCACTCAGCTGTGGAGAGTCTCCTTAGCTTCAGAAAGAGAGCCTGAGCCTTGCTGGATACATCCTTGACGTGAGCCAGAAAAGAGGACGATCGATCTAGTGTAACGCCTAAGTATTTAACATTATCGAAAAAACGGATGTTAGACTCTCCCATTTTGATGGTCGGGTTTCTACTTTTACCGAGATAACCCTTCATCTGGAGACCCTTGGTCTTGTGGGGAGCGAAGGTCATCTTGTTCATCTTACCAAAATCCAAGAACATCTGCAAGCCTTCACTGCCTTTCTCTTCCACTTCCTTTCTGTTGTCCCCAGAGACCAGATACACTTTATCATCAGCGTAGTCGACAGAGACACATCCTTCAGGCAAGGGTAGCCTGGAGGAGTCGTCAAAGGCGATGTTCCACAGGTCGGGTCCGAGAATAGAGCCCTGCGGGCATCCCATATCTGCTTCCCGCTGGATACAGTAATCACCGAAAGAGATCATGATAAATCTATCTGATAGATAGTCCTCGATGATCTGAAACAAGAGTTTGGGACACTGCCTGTTTTTCACCTTCGTGAGTATCATTGCCCACCACGCATGATCGAAGGCACCAGTTATTTCGAGGAAAATTGCCACAACGTACCTCTTGGGACAAACCTTCACCCAGTCAAGCACATACGACAGGGCGTGCACCGTGGATTTCCCGGGGACGAAACCAAACTGCATCTCACTGGCCGGGGAGAGTGATTTCCGGAGACGTTCCCTAATAAGCTTCTCCAGAATTTTACCTAGTACAGGAAGTAGGGTGATCGGCCTATAGGCTTTAACATCACTTAATGGTTTATCGTTCCCCTTGGGAATAATCCGGAGCACGCCGCGCTTCCATTCTGAGGGAAAAATCCCTCTTCTCATACAAGTGTCCATCACCTGGAAGAGCTCCTCCTTGGCGTGGACCCAGACTTGCTTCGCAATCACGCCGTTGAGCCTTTCATGCCCTGGTGCCTTCTTAGGACCCAAGCCCTTGATTATACCTTCAATTTCTGCCTTAGTGACTCTAAACGTATTGTCCTCTTGGGCGAGGTCCCTAGGTGGTAGCCGTGCCAGATTTCTAATCTGTTTATGGTGGTCACTTTCCCCAATTACTGAGTCTACAGGAACTAACTCGCCCAGAAGTGTCTCGAGTGTAGAGGCCACGTCCACCGTCTCAGCGTTCCTCCCATCGAAATTCCCAATTACAGTAGACAAATACCGGTCAGATCCTTTACCGGATTTCTCAATTGCACAGTGGATATTCCACGGGTTGGCGTTACCCACTTCTTGGACCCAATTATGCCAAGCAGCTCGTTTCGCGTGAAGAACAGCCCGCTTAAAAGCCGACCTGGCAGTTCTGAGGTCATCCCGTAGAGCGGCCGTCTCCTCCTCCGTACGACCGCCGCTCCTAGCCGACCCCAGCGCCCTGTAGGCTTTCTTGTAGGCCCCCTTCAACGAAGTCAGCTCAGGTGACCACCACGGCGTCCGAATACTCGTTTTTGGGTTTGATCTTCCCAGAGACGAGTTGGCAGCAGATACAACCGCCTTATTAAAGAAATTCCCCAAATTATTCGGATCAGTAGCAGCTACATGTTGAAAATCCCTTAATGTATCTCGTAGCGCTATCCCAAAGTTATCCCAATTCGCCCTAGTGGTGTTGAAATTCCAGGAGGATCTAGGAGTCTCAATTTTGTGTACACCAACCGTATAAGTGATAAGTCTATGATCCGAATTTATTTCGCACTCATGGACTGTCCACCTTGAGATCCTGGTTGCAACTGACCCAGAGCAGAGAGTTAGGTCGATGTTGCTCTCACCATGTATGTTTGAGAAGGTAAAAAGAGAACTCTGTTCATTTATTATACTAAGACCTTGCGCAGCAATCAGGTCCTCCACGGCGTCTGATCGTTCCGTCCTACAGTCATTAGTGTCAAACCATAGTGGTGAGCGCGCGTTAAAGTCACCTCCGATAACAATGTTACCACCTTTAAGCGCGTTGAGTGCGCGCGTCAAACTCAGGATGTGGGGTCCTACCGGGTTCCCGTACTTAAAATATACTGAGATCAAAAAGATCTCAGTATCACCAAATCTAATACATACACAGGTTTGATACTCGTCGGAATAACCGTCCAGAAGGAGGGGGCTGATCAACGAGGTGTTGACCAGGACACCCGCCCCCGGAGATCTGCCAACTTTGAGTACCGCCCCCGGAAAACTAGTGGGAGTCCTACCTTGCCAGGTGTACTGTTCCTGGATGAGCATTATGTCGATCTTGCGGTCAGACATGACCCGCAGCACCTCCAAAGTGGCCATCCGGGAACGCTGCAGGTTGATCTGACCTAAGGATAAAAAATTAGTTGGAGCCATAATCAGTCATTTTGACTTGTGCGTCAACGGCGGCTCTCTGGGCTGGACAGGACCTGTCTCCAGTCGGATGGTCAGCCGGTTTCCTAAATCTTGTGCAGGTAGCACAAACAGCGGGTTGTGTTTTCTTGGGGCACTCCTCAAAGTCGTGTCCCACAGCGGCACAGTGGCGACAGGTTATCTTCTCCTGCGAGCAGGATTTTGTGATGTGACCATACTGGTGGCACTTGTAACACCTTGTTGCACCTGTGTAATCCCGAGTGCGGCAGGCATTCCAGCCAAGAAAACACATCCCGCTGTCGATAAGTACTCGCCTGGCGTTGGGGTGGCAGGTAACCACCATGTTCATGATAGGCTGGTCTCTCTTCCCGAAAAGAGAAACCCTTCTCATGGTGCGGAGGTGGTCCTCCAGCGAAAGGGTTGTCTGTCCGGCCAGGTTGTTCTCAAAAACTTCTCTAAACAGTTCTGGATCTTTCGCGGGTTCACATCTGGGAACGTTGTACATGACAATTTTAGGCAGTCTCCCCAGAGGACTCACGAGCTTGAAGCCGCTGGCTGCAAGTTTTGACTTTTTTGTTTTCTTGATGTTATCGAGGTCGCTTTTATTTTTTGCCTGGATGGCCATGCCTGCTCCCTTGATTTTGCGAAGCCTAACTACTTGGAATCCATCGGAGCGCGGGTTAATCAATTTCTTCTGGGTTTCTTCCGATGTCTTCCCTTCTGGCTTTTCCGGGTAGATCAGGACAGTCAAGGGTTTGGGTGGAAGTGGGCGCTCAAAACCATTGACCACTAATGTCTTGGAATTCGGAGCGCCAGAAGCAACCTTAGCATAGCTGGGTGCAGCCACCGGAAAAGGAGCACTAGCGGTAGGGGGCCGAGACTTGGCAATGTTGTCAATTTTTTTTGTCATGTCCTGTTGGGCGCTCATCAGGTCCTCAATAGTGGAGCTCCGAGTAGAAACTGTGTTGAGCTCCAGCATCAGGCGGGTGATGTCCGACATGAGGTCATCCAAAAGATTAGGGATTAAAGAGAGACAAGGGACAGATGAAAAGGGAATCGTGTTGTTAAGGTAGACCCCATAACGAATCAGTGACCGTTTTCAGTCCCCACTTCCCCTCATACCTCCCAGCTGAGACACGGAAAAGACCTCGGATGCAGCTTCCATGTTATTTGATCATTTATTAAATAAAGATTAACACGCATGTCACACTTGCACACCTGCTGGTCCATTAATGACGAAAATCGTCCCGTCACCGCTCTACTCAAAGGTGGGCACAGGAAATTCAGGATATCTAGATGTTGAAAGTCTTGGAAAAATAGATTTTCTTCTCCCTGCTACCACCAGTATATATTCTTCATCCTCTATGCCTTCAGCATCTAATTCGCAGTCGTTCTTTGCGAATTAGATGCTGTCCCCACTTTGCCAGTCGGGAAAGCTATTCTCTTTTTGTGCGAACATTTTGATTCGGTTCTTCCACTTTTAGGTCTATGTTTATTTTTTCTTCGGCTACTACCTCTTTTGCTGTGAAACAGGAGACAGGTAGCCAGAGAGCTACCGAGGTATAAACCAAAGCAAAGCAGGGATCCTTTTCAATCGCCATGTTTCTCATTCCTCCCAGTGGAAATGTGGAGAGATCCTCCGATGGCCATCAGTACATATAAAACTTAATCTCCTTATCTTGAATACGTTCAGAAACTTAGGCAGGTTTTATTTTTTCATCATTTGTTTTTTTACGGTACGTGTAGGGAAACGTGGTTTCCAGCGGCCATGACGTGGCTCATCTAGCGGACAGCGTCCGTGACTGTAAATCCATAAATCTTGCTATTTGTGGCTGGTATATGAAGCTATTCTCTACACCTGCTGGTTATTTAATGAGAATAATGGTCGCGTCGTCGCACAACAAAAGGGACGGGGTATTCATGATATCTTAAAGTATTATCATTATAGAAGTGAATTTTCTCCTTCTTCTTACCACTGGGACGTATTTTTCATCTTCTTTATCTTCAAAATCTAATTCATATTCAAATTTTGCCAATCGGGCCGCAAAAGCTCTCTCTATTTTGGGCGAATATTTTGTTGAGGTTTTTCTATTTTTATTTCTACTTCTTTTGAGGCCAGTGATAGATGGCGGGGTAGGTATAGGCCATCGATAGATGGTGAGGCGAGGTGTACGCCATAGCAAATCAGGAAACGTTTTCAATTGCATTGTTCCCCCATACCCCAGAGGCGATACGGGGAGTTCCTCCGATGGCCGTTAGTATAGATAAAACTAAATTGGAAAACTCCTAAGATTTTATTTTTTCATAACCATTTTTTTAACGGCACTTGTAGGGATGCAAGACCCTCAACTTGGCCCTGGCGTGGCTCGTCCTTGGGCTGCATTTATTTCGTCGCCAGGAGCTTGCTCCTCGGGTGCCCGTGGTCACGAGTCCACGAACCTCTCCATTTTCGGTTGGTAGTTTAATCTATCTTCCGTGTCTGCTGGTATACTAAAGATGACAATAGTCTCATCTTCACTCTTCTCGAGGGAGTGAACGGGATCTTCAGGATTTTTAAAAGGTCTTCTGTATGTGGATTTTCTCTATTTTACTGGTAAGTATTCGTCCACTATCAGCCCCTCTTATGTTGAGGGACAGGGGACAGAGGGAGAGGG
The DNA here is from genome assembly GCA_936435175.1 of Glyphotaelius pellucidus. Taxonomy (NCBI): domain Eukaryota; kingdom Metazoa; phylum Arthropoda; class Insecta; order Trichoptera; family Limnephilidae; genus Glyphotaelius; species Glyphotaelius pellucidus. The sequence continues at coordinate 37,689,775 of OW386546.1, forward strand.
AATCGTATCGTTAATAATAGGTATACCCCATAATAATAGGTTTACCCCATAACGAATCAGCGACCGTTTCGAGTCCCTGATACCTGCCAGCTAACATACGGAGAAGACCATGGATGCAATTGTTGCACATTTGGTGGTCCATTAATGATAAAAATTATCTCTTCATTATTCTACTTAAATAAGGCAACGGGAAATTCGGGATATCTGGATGTTGAGGGTTTTAGAGAAATGGATTTTCTTCTCCCTACCACCACCTGTTCATATTCCTCCTCTTCCATGTCTTCAGCATCTAATTCGCATTCGTACTTTGCCTTTCGGGAAAGCTATTTGCCTTTTCGTGCGAATATTTTTATGCAGGAAGTTTTAGGTCATTAGGTAATGCGCCATATTGCGTATGTGTGAAGTATTACAAGGAGTAAATTCCAAATTAAGTCGTGTGAGTAGACGACGATAAGTATATTTGATTTTGTGATCGTGTTTTCGGCTGGTTTATATCGGAATTAAAGGCTGGTTTAGTGTTGGTGTGTGAGGAGTTTGAATTATTTGTAGAATGGCAGTTGTGATGCCATATTTTGGCAAAATCGTAAAGGGAAGTATTTGTGTTAATAAGAATATATCTTTGACATGAGTATCCCATGATGGTTGATATATATTCCTTATTGCTCTATTTTGAATGACTCGATATTTGTTATTTATTATTTCAGATTTTTATTTCTTAGTAACGGTGCCCCAGATACTACAACTATTCCTACTAACCAAAAACTAAATATTTTGCTAATTGCGAGAAGACGTCACAAAGTTTTTCCATTCAATGATGTGAAATGCATATTAATTTTAATCTCTTGTCACACCTAATAGCCAGCGTATTGGCAACTGCTGCTGGATCGTCTCGCTTTATGAGTGGTGGGAATAATTGGTTTTTCATTAGCTCCACGTAGAAGGACCTGAGGCGAAAAATCTCACAAGGCCTGTGTCATCTTTGGGGATACTTCAACATGATCAAATTCCTTGCTTCGGTCAAGAAAACACCCATCAACGGTGGTTTTTTTTATAGTATGCTCTTGTTTGTTTGACTCCATGACCATAAACGGCCATATCGGTTGATGAGGAGCTCTTGACGGTGAATTTGTTATAAAGAAATGGTTCTGTAAAAGATTATTGCACATTTTTACATGTTCGATTTTAATAATTTTTTTTTAATATTAATTGTTATTTTTAAAGTTTCCAAAGTTTTTTAAGCAATTCAGAGTAATTCGTCTACCTGTCAAATAACTGATGCATTCCTAAGTTGTGAGGTTACGATCCTTGGTTATGAATCCGGAGGTCACGGGCTTAAATTGCGGCTTGCGTAAGAATATTTTATTGATTTATTTTTGTTATTTTCCAACATATATTCATTTAAATTATATTCATAGAAAAATTTGTATTTGTTGTATACGTGTTACAGAGTGGAATTTTCAGTACCGCCCTGGTGAAGCCCACCGATCGAAATGGAAACGTTGCTTGAAACATTGTTTTCCTTGTTCATCAACGACATAAATACCATCTTCGATGGAGTTAAGGTACTCTTATTTGAGGATGATTTTAAAATTTACAAATCCTAACGACTGTCACTTATTTACAATCAAATCTTGTGAGGCTATAAAAGTAATTACCCTTAATGAATTGTTGTCAAACAACAACTTTTTCCCGAATCAAAAATCCCAATAAATGTCAATACAGTATCAACAACATTTTACTAAAAAGAGTAGAACAAATTAAGGACCTCGGTAATATTTTTGGTAGTAAATTAAATTTTGTTCCTCATATAAATGAAATAACTAACAAGGCCTGGGTGTTCTAATTCTGTCGACGGTACTAGATTTTAAAATAATTAATTTCTTAAAATTGCTGTTCACTGGGTTGAAGTAATTTAGAGTATAATTCAACAATCTAGGCTCCATTTTATAAGATTCACAAACTAAAAATTGAGAGTGTATAGCATAAGTTTATGATATTTATTTATTACGTAGGAATTCCAATTGAGGACATTAATTATATATTTCTTATGGACTTAATAAACTAAAGCGATTTAACATCAAGACATTTTAAAAATATCAAATGGCAGCCTGCACGCCGTTGATCTAACCAGACTTATAAATTTGCAAATACCTACCCGTGATACCCGCTGCGCTATTAAAATCTTCAAGTATTATCACTCGGACCCATAAGCTTGTTTTCACGATAATTTGTTGTTGTCAGACATGCGTACGACGACGCAGGAGGCGTACCGGACATTAAATTTTTATAATAATAATTATAGTAACTAACTTATTGACTCATATTTCCTACGTAAATCTTGGTACCCTCGCTATTATAATATATCTTTTGTAGTTTCCGTGACAAACTACCTTATTTTTTTTTTTAAATTTGCAATGTTACATGGTAGCAGTAAAAAGCATTTAGATTTCTGAATTAGAACTTTTTCAACAAAATTTCTGACAATTGTGTAATTGGTTTAAGACGGCGCTTCCCGGCCCAAAAAGAAGAAGATGGAGAGATATGTAATTAAGAATGTTGGACAGAGCGCGCTAATATTTTAAGTGATAAAAATGAAGCGAAAATTGCGAAAATGCTTAATAAAACATAACACGTTTAATTTGTCTTTTCAAAATATCAAATGGCAGAATGGACGCCCTGGATTTAACCAATCTAATCAAGTTGCAGGTACCTACCCGCTTTACAAGATCGAATGCGACGTATTTTGTTCACACGCCAACAAATAATTATTTTGAAAACTCACCTATCGAAAGGCTTCACAGACTCGGAAATAAATATAATTCAATCGATGTTTATCGCCATCATTCAGTGTCCAAATCAAAATCCAGCCTGCTAGAATATTTTCAATAGAACTATAAATGTGCACTGTTATTTGTGAATCCTTATAGTTGTGTTCTGAAAAATACCCATCATATAGGGCGTGATAGAGGTTAGTAGTAAATTTATAACTTATAAATAAACAATATATTTTAACAAACTATTCGAATCTATCGTTGTAATAATACCAACAAAATTACTTTAACAAATTAAACTTTGATTAATATTTTAATTTAGTTATAATAAGATGCTCTGTTATATTAAATTATCGAACTCATTTGTCTTTTCCGTGATAGCGTACCTAAATATCTGACATTATTTGTTTGAACCTGAAATGTTCCATGGTAACAGTATAAATTATTTTGTTCTCTGAAATTGAATTCTGTGAGACGATAATATAATTTGGTCAAAATTGAATCACTTTGAATATTAATTTTTGTGCTGGGCACGTCGGTAGTGTGTATTTTTGTTTTAAATCAACTTCGCTATATATTCAGCACATACAAATTATATATTAAGAACCCACACATTATTATTGTTTGTTACATATGTACGTATTGCAACTGCAGTTCAAAATCTTATTATTTCAATCTCTCTTATTGTATAACGTTATACTTTTTACCTACCATCTTTCTTTACTTCTATGTACCATGTGTAAAACCTATTTATGTTATCTTTGTCATTTAAACACACCAGTATGCACTAAATCATAAAAAATGTAACTATGTATGTAAAAGCCCATAAAGGCGTTAATCATTAATAAAATAAAATAAATAAATAAAAAATAAAATAGAGCAAAAATCTCGTGGAAGGCATCTTAAGTATCATTTAAAGAAACATTGTGATTCTTTTCACAAATATAACTTGTCGGTCAAAATTCGGATAGCGGCGGCTACTACTAAGTCTAAATCTACTTTATTATGTATCTTGCATATACAAAATATGTATAAGAACCCACATACTATTGATTTATATTATATTTTACCCCATCTGCAATACAAAAGCCTTTTTTCTTTTATCTGTCTGTCTTTTTCTTCTTTCTCCTTTAATATGTATTGTTAAAATGCACCGCTTCACGTAAGTACCGCGTGTTGTACCAATTTTTATCTTTTTTATTAACTTAACCTTTAAAACTGTTTTTGATACCTATACGCATCTAATCACAGAAAATGTAAAAATATATGAAAACCCAAAAGGGCGTTGATGATTAATAAATTTAAAAAAATTGTTATAGATTAGATATGAATAGCCAGACACTTCCATTCTCCATCTCCATCAACTCCTTTCTTTCTCAACCACCCTACAACATTGGGGATGCCTGGGATTGGGGTTCCGCTGGTTCCAGCAATTGGTACTCGCATAAAAAAACCTTTTAATCTTTTTGGATTCTGTGGATGTTATGTACTGGCAATGTCTACATTACAATGCGGATTAATTTCCCATTCAACTTCTATTGTAGCAATACTTTATTGTAGGTTATGTTTTTAAGTGCACTTGATCAATATTAAATACCTACTCTAATTTAAAAAAAAAAACAGTTCTGATGTGTTTCAAGAAAGTGTGTCATCTAAATACCTATCAAATAACTTTTCAACTTTGTGTGTACTTTATTTTTTGTTATATTCATTTATTTTATCCATCAAGTATAAAAACGGTTTTACAATAATTGGTTATTTTATTGAGGTTTGTTTAAGATTTATTGATGATGAAAGACCAGTGTACATTTGCGAGAAATAATAGAAAAAAGAAAATAAGTTTAAATAAAAAAATAATAAATTTAAGTACTTGCGTAATTTTGTGAAGAAGTGTATACATTATTTTTTTTACAAATGTATACATTTAAAGCAAATATAAATATATACTATAGATTTTATCTATTTTCTCGTTACTATTTATCTACGTTTACTTAAGTTACTTCATTTTCATCGATGTTTATTAAACGTTATATTGTTAATTGCACTTGTTCAATTTTAACAAATTTTCTAAAATAAATATTCATACTTTTTATGTTTAAACAAAGTTTTTAATGTATGTTTTTAGGTTTTCACGGCCAAAAAGTATTTTTGTTATTGTTTTTACACTGTAACGCTGTCCGAAACGTTGGCTAAAGAAGGAGGTAGCGAAACACGGCATAACACCCCAAAAACAATAAAAAAAAAAAAGTTTTTAATGTTTGTTTGTTTTTGTTTATGAATCATTATTTAGATTTTTTTTTTTTAAACTTTTATTTTAGCGACTATATACAATTATTGTATACAAAATATAATGGTGGATTTGAGTATAGATATTGTATTTCTTAGTCCTCCTCACTAGGGGGTTCTGTGCCGAGGCGGACTAAGGTAATTTTAATATAGTTTATTTGTCTTCTATGTCGTTTTTAGAGTCTTCATTGGGGTTTTTTCATTGTCTTCTTTCAGCCATATTTTTATTCTTGATTAATCTCATTAGATTTTTTTATTAGTTTTATGTCTTGGAGAACGATGTTATGGAATTTTGGTTTGATAACTAGAATGTGGTTTTATAATTTGTAATATTTTGTACATCAGATGTAAGCAAATGGAATTTTGGTTTGATAACTAGAATGTGGTTTTATAATTTGTAATATTTTGTACATCAGATGTAAGCAAATGGAATTTTGGTTTGATAACTAGAATGTGGTTTTATAATTTGTAATATTTTGTACATCAGATGTAAGCAAATTTTTTCATACATCAAGTAGGAAAAATAGATACAGTAACATTTACAAATAGGTTTGAAAATGCATGTATCAAAGCAGTGGTTCATCAAACTATCAAATCACTTTTAACATTTTTATTTACTATACATATTACTGTCATACATTACAAATATTCAAGGTGTAGGCACGATGGGGCAGGGTGGTGCGTTTGACCCACCTTGGCTGGCCGAAGCGTGACCTCTGAATTGTCGACCGAGTTCGAATTTTCGAATTTACAGCACTTTATTGGATAGTTTTTCCTTCTTCCGTTCATATTCTTTGCATTCACAGAGACTAAAGCTTCGATAAGCTTTAGAAATCAACTTTTTTCGGTACCTATTCTAGATTATCATCCTGAATCATAACCTGGCTACGTCCATGTAAATATTTATGATTAATTTAAGAATAATGTACTCCTCGTTTCTTTTTCACTTTTATCAATAATTGCTTTGTTATAAGTAATGTTTTTAATTTCAGCTTTGTTTGTTAATTTTGTTAAAATTATTTCATTTTTTTTATTTTATTAAATTTTTTATTATTAAAATATTTTGGGAAATCAATGAGGTTGGCGCCTATTTTTTTGATAAAATGTATGTTTCTTAAAAAAGTTAATAACTATAGTAAAATCGGTTTGTAGATATTCAAAAAAATACTGAGTTAAGAGCTTTCAAATTGTACTTGGTTAAAACGTATACAATGGTGTCTCAAGACGTCATACCAGACACGATTCATTAGAATTAATAACTCGAATGGCACTGCTGCAATGTGACATCACAATATTTTGACGACGTATATCTAACTATTCTACATTTTTCAATATGTATTTCAAATAGTTCTGTACTCAGCATTTTCTAATTAATGTGATTCACCAACTTCGTAAAAATTTGCATTTTTCTGTGAGTCAATTTCATCATTAGGTCTGTGTTAAAACTTTTTGTATAGTATTTCATTAAAGAAGCAGATAACAATTAAAATCTAAACGGAAATATGAAATAGAACAAAACACAGAAAAATAAAAAAGATAATGGTCGTAACTGAAACTCGAACCCAGAACCTCTCGTTTATCAATTCAATGATATTACATTGATGGGTATAACCTTCAAAAGTTTTAAAAATAGAGTTTTTCTTTTAAAATATTGAATTTTTGTATCTTCTTATTAAAATATTTTTAAAATTATGTATTTGAACATGGGAGTATTTCACCATCCTTAATAACTTATCTTTAAAAAACTCAGCTAACTTATCCGATATGTAGCTAAAATTCACAAGTTCGAGTAGTGGAATACCGAAAAGCAAAGTCTGACTTTATAAATAAATCGTTAATCAAAAATATAGGTTTTTTTTTTGGATAAACTATCAACGGAATTTTGAAATATCCCCTATAGAAATAACAATGGTTCTTTTCAACGTGGTATTTTGGTCTGCATGAATACAAACTGATTTTATAAAGTATAATATGTTTCCTCTTATTTATTTATGATTAATAAATGATTTTACTTTACATTTGATGTTTTCAATCTTCTTTTAAACCTGTTTGTACCACAAATTATAGAGAAAATATTAATAACTTCCATTAATAAGCTTCAAGAGACAGAATTCACATGGCTACTACATAGGACTACGGAATAATATCTATATATATGTGTGTAGCAAAAATATGAATGATAGTGAGAGAAATGTGGAGATTTACAAATAATGCAAGGCTGATAAGATGGTGTGGGCATGTAGAGTGAATTAAAAAAGGAGTATAAGGATATATGAATGAAAAAAGGAGTATAAGGATCAATGTATGATCAGAGAATGGTAGAATAAGTCGTGAATGCCCGCGGAAGACATGGCATGTAAACCAATACTTTAGTCGGGCCATGCAAGAGTCAGAATAACAGAAGCGATCTATTCCGAAAGTTAATGGTAGATGACCTGACCACGTTGCATTGGCTGTAATGTTCACACTCCTCACTGCATTATTCAAGCCTTGAGTCATAATGCAGTGATTAAGCCATCTGGCACTTCAAAGCTTAAATACCCAATATCAGTGTATGTACAGTTATTCTCTGTACAGAACTGTGCAAGTTCTCGTCCAGAAATGGAACGCAGATCTGCATTTAAATCGCCAATAATAATTAAATTGAAACTGTTTTGTTCCTCAATAATGGCGTTAATTTTTCCCAAGTAGTCTGAGAATTCCGTCAAGTTTTCAGCTGAATTGTTTGGCACCGTGACCATAATAAGAGTTCCATTTGCTGACTCTATTTCAGTAGCCGGATTCGAAGAACTCTACAATCAACCAGAATGGCTTTTTAAAGTATTGCGCCATAAAATTGAAACGCCTCCGTACGGGCGGCCAATTAACGGGGCGTCACCGCAGATGAAAGAAACCGCAGATGCTGAGAAATTCTGGATGTATTGACGACAGATATTCTTAGTCAACAGCCAGGTAAAATCCAAAGGCAACAGCCAGGTTTCCTGTAATACATTGACGTCATTACAACTACATAATTCATTTATAAAATGCTTTATTCAACGAATTGATCTGCAATTAAATGAAACTACTGTTAGGCCTTGGTACTTGTACGATCCATTTTTATTATCATTTTGAATCATTTGTTTGCGTTGTCGATATATTTTCTCAAAACCCAGAATTTCAGCCAGATATTTGCATCCGTAAGTTTTTCGTATGCTGATTAAGGAGTTTCAAATTTTAACGCTCGATACTTACCAGATGATGTAGTTTGTAATTTGTATGCAACTTTATTAATACCACTTTCCTTAAGGAAAGAGATCACATCTTCACAAGTTATTATTTTCTCCAGTCTTGTGACGAGAACATGTTTCGTTCTCTGCAGGCCTTTAATTTCAGCATTTGCGTTACTATTCAAAATAATTGTTTTATTTTTCGGTGGATGCTGTGTTTTTTTATGTATCTTTTCTTTATAGATTTCCCTTATGATTTTGTTTTGATCTGAATGATTGTCGTTGACGACATCTGTAAACGGTTTTGGGAGTTCAGTTTATTTTTTGGTTTGATGTGGTAAATTATGTTTTGGACACGACTCCACAGATGGCGTTGAAATATTAGCATTTTTCCATTGGTTCGGTGGTTTCGACGGTTTGTCAATAGGTGGTACTGCAGTACCTATTGGTAATCAGGTTATTGCTTGATTTTGTTAGATTACCTCTACATATTATACATTAAAGTGCGTCTGTTCGCAATAAACTCAAAAAATACTGAACGATTTTCATGCGGTTTTCACCAATAGAGTGACTCATGATGAAGGCTTAGGTTAATAATTTGACAAGGTTTTGTGTAAATTGGTTGAAATATATAATTAAAGGAGAATGTCTGTATGTGGTGGACGATAGGGCTGGCAAGACGGGCGGTGTGGATTTGATTTGTATACAAATTAACAGACGATGGTGTGAGTTAATAACACTTGGTATTAAGGTTGGGTAACCATCCAGTAGAAGGCGTTGTATTTTGTTAGACCCAGCAACGCGTTTCCGGGTCAGCTAGTTGAAAGTAAAATGAAGACTTTTTATCTCGGAAGTTAATCAATTTTTTCTTTGATCGCCAAGTTTTTATTATGGTCGGATTCATCTTGTAGTTTCTGAAAATTGCTTTTGATAAATTGTTAATTGTTTTTGGGTTTAATTCGTAGAACTCCATTTATTTTTTTTTAAATTTAATTAGAATTAAATTTGATAGTTTGATTATCAAATTCGGCAAGTATTTCAGTGTGTATTTTTGTTACAGCGGTTTTGGTTTACAAGACCATTTTCAAACTGTGGTTGTGCGACTTATTTATAGGATGATAATATATAATTTTCCTTTTGATGGAAATGGAGTCTAGATTTGTTACCGGTTAAACCAATTTGCTGATACACTAATTGAGAGTGTGTTATGTGGGGTTTGGAATCTGTTTCCCCAATTAAGTGTTAAGGTTTTTTTAATTGTTTTATAATGACGTTATTGCTATGACTCGTTTAAGTGCGTTATATTTTTTAGGTTTTGTGAAGTAGTGGGGAATAAAATATAAATAAAATAAAAAATATCTTGTAAACCGAAAACGCTGAAATAAAATACATACTAAAATACTTGCAGAACTTGATAAAAAAAAAACTATTAAATTTAATTTGAATTAATTTGATTATTTAATGTCTAAGAAATGCAGTTACGTCAATATAATCTAAAATCACGGGCGGTAGTTTGTTTATGTTTAAAACGGCAAATTTCAGCCTATTGTTCGGTTCAGTTTGTTTGACAATTTTTATTTTATAACATAAAATCGTTTTTTTTACCTTCGTCAACTCTCACAGCAAAGTTTTTTTACGGTACGCATTGAACAAAACACTTTTAGCGGACTCAATATCATTTTTAGAACTTTTTTCTCCGATTGCTCGACATTTTTTGGTGATCCTTTTGAATATTTTCCACCCAAATTAAAAGAATCATACCTCCGAATTTTAATATGGAGACAAAGAAACTGATAACGTTAGCACGGTTTGTTTGCTCGTCAGTTAGGTAATTTTTCGTAGAACTATTATTATTTATTTATTTTTGTTCGCGGATTACGGAACACATATTGTAAGTCCCTAGTTATCAATTTTAGTTATAAGACATTTGTAAGATAAATAGGTTAAATGTATAAATGAATTTATAAAGCGCCCTTGAGGTGATTTTCTCACAAAAATGGCGCTATAGAAATCATCCAAAAATTATTATTATTATAATTATTCGCGACGCCACTGAGCGTATTTATGTATTTCGAAGTGAAAACTTCATTAGTACCTTTGTGATTTTAAACTCGATGAAACGAAAAAGCAAAACTAAAAAGAGACAAGCATATACAGGATTTAGCCTGCAAGTGAAATAATAATCGGTCACACACTGTAACGCTGTCCGAAACGTTGGCTAAAGAAGGAGGTAGCGAAACACGGCATAACACCCCAAAAACAATATCAAAAATACTTTTTGGCCGTGAAAACCTAAAAACAAACATGAGAAAATGTAAATTTCTGTTATGTCCTGACACTGCACATCTCGATACAGGAATGCCCAAGTGAGATGTGCAGTTTATGTTTTTATGTACATCTATATATTTTAATAAATAAATAAATAAATAAATTGTACATGACAGTGATATAACAAACCAAAACTCGTTGACGCAATTTTTTTTAAATGCTTAAAAACACAGTAACTTTCAAATTAATTATAACGTCAAGTCAAAAAACAAAACAAATAATACACTTTATACTTTTGACCGCTTTTAATGGAGTAGTTTTTGCTATCATGTAATACGTTTTCCCTACTTTTATTGTCAATTAACAGAAATAAACAGCTTTTTGCCTTAATATATATTTTTTTTTCATAAAATTAACGTTATTTGATTTTTACATAATAACGTAGACAAGGTACAGCAACAACATGAAAAAAAGCTCGTGAAATATATTACAAGCTAGGAAACAAACCTTATTTCTAATGAAACAATAAAATCCTAAAAAAATAATCTCTTTAGTTTTGAATCTGTCTAGTATACAATTTTACAAATACTCAACTGGTTTCGGTTGTAAGTAAACTAGTTAACTTTTATATAATTGCATAATAAAGTGATTTAACTTTATGGTGAAGGAAGGTAAGAATGAGGAAGTTCTAGAAAGGAAACTGTCCAGGAGTAACGGATGAATCCAACGGTATAAGGCGATGGATCGTGAGAGCCGTGCTGGATGTTTCTCTCGACTCGGCCTGCCACGCAGTTGGTGGGCAGACTCATCCGCCACCAAAATCGGGACAAATCTTAACCGAAGAATTCGGGAACTGTTCAGTCACCAAACTTGGCGAACCACTACGATAATACACTTTTTTAAAAGCATACGTACAAAGTAATTTACAGACTGAAAAAAATCAAAAGGGTGATAAAAAGCGAGATCGAAAAACAGTTTCAAAAACCGGTATTTATGAATAGAAAAAAATAAGGGAGATTAAAGAAATTAGTCAATTATAGTCAATTTATTTTTAAAGTAGTATAAAAATATAGTACATTTTCAGAGCTTAAAATAAAAATATGGTAGTAGTTATTTTTAGATAGACCATTTAAATTTCAGGCACAATTTCTTTCACAACAATCTTCTTCAACACGTATTTTCTGGTAAGGCCGGCCTTCGCCCTAGCGCGGCTCTTCCTGCAGGCTTCATTGTTTTTATCCCTCTTCGCCTGTTCCTCCGGGGTCCTCAATTTGAAGTGGTGGTATCTGACCATTTTGGGGTGGTATTCTAGAGTTGTCTCTTTTCCGCCAATGTTTAAAACAATAGTTTTGTCTCCCACGGGATATTTGGTGACATTATCCATGATTGGAAAACTGTTCTGTGGTATAAAGTCTCCCTCTTCTGATTCGTTCTTTGTGTGGGATGTCTTGTCTTCCTTCAAATCGACGTCTTCCGCATCGTTCTTTTTAATTAGTAAGTTAATGTGCTCCGTATCCAACGTTGATTCTTCCTTCGAGGGAGAGGGAGAAGGAGAGGAGAGGTCATCTTCTTCCGGCGTTGATTCTATTGGTGTACTGTCATCCTTATCCATGTTTTCAGATTTTATTGCTGTTGGTGAATTGGTGGCAGGACCAGGGGGCGGGATCCCGTCTCCCACGGGATTTTTGGTCTCCATTATTGGTACTCTGTCGCTCTGCGGTGTGAGGTCTCCCTCTGATTCATTCTTTGTACGGGATGCATTATCTTCCTTCAATTTGACTTCTTCATCGTTCTTTTCAATTTGTGAGTTAATGTGTTCCAATGTTGATTCTTCCTTTGGGAGAGAGGGAGAGGGAGAAGAAAGGTCGTCTTCGACAGGCGTTGATTCTATTGGTGTACTGTCATCATTATCCACGTTTTTCGACGTTGTTGCAATTGATGAATTGGTGGCAGGACCAGGGGGCGGGATGTTTGGCGACACCCTTTGAAGTCCAAAAATGGCGAGGAATCGTTCTTGGTCCGATATGTGCTCCTGTTGAACCTCTTCCTTCTTAGGCGTCTCCCGTTGCAGCCGACGACGTGGCCTCAGAACTCTGATTCTGCTGTTAACCAGATACGACACCGGTTGCGCAATTTCACGTTTCGCCATCGATCTATATGTGTACTTAGTGTGTTCCATTGCTTTGTTTTATCTTACACTATTATGTTTGAATCCAGAAGTAACACGGATTATCACAAATTATTGCGTACTGGTAGATTTTACAACACTTATGACAAAACTCGACTTTGCCTGGACTTTAGTATGACTTGATAAATTAGGTCGCGTATAGATCTTAACTCGTATAAGTTTGAATTGGTACTGGTTAAAAGATTAACAAAAATCACGTTTTATACCTTCATCCCTTACACTAATGAGTTAATTAGGGCTGCTATTGGTCGGTGAGTCACATTTGTGTATATTTATTTAGTAAATGCAAATATTAGAATGCACCTAGTAACCCATCCGTATAATCCATAGTATTTCCTATAATTCGGTAATCCCAATTTTTGACCCAGAAGCAATTACCGCCGTGGTTTGGGCTCTGTACCGATGTCCTAATTACACTCTTTATTTGAGATAATTCCCAGAATACCAACAACTAAAGTTACTGTTGCTAATTGCCCGATAACGGTAGATAGTTTCACTAATTTTGAAACCTGTGTAAAATGTTGTCAACTCACTTCGAAACAAAATTTATCTGTTAACCATTTTTGGCGGCTTGCGTGGTTAGGTTATTAGACGGCTTTGAATCAGGATTTCGCGGGTTCCAATCCCGGCGTACATAATTAATTATGATTTCACTTATCCATTTGAAATAATATGTAGTATTTGTGCGGCACATTCCAGAGTGATAGATATAAATTAATTTTATACCTATGAATTAAATTCATAACGAGTTTATTTTGTTATTTTTTTGTCCTCACCCAAACTGATTTTGGTTATCTGTGATGATGTATTTGCTAGCTATGTAAAATCTCTCTTCCGCTTCCTCGGGATAATCAGGAAATTGCGTAAGTGGCACAAATTAGAGTGGTAATTCATGAAATAATGTACCGTCCATCCTCAGAATGTTTCGATAAAATCTGTAGGTTCACATATTCCCAGTTCACCTGACAAAATTTCATGAGTGTATTTCTTTTTTTCAATATTTTTTTCATCAATCTGACTTTTTTCTCATTCTTTTTCAAAGCTACGACTAAAGCAATGGCCACACATGCTTTACTTTTCGACATGTTGAGTTGTTAATTGTAGAAGTTACAGTTAGTTATAAACTAAATTATTGTACAATAATATTGCAACGTGTGTTTCCTCTCGGAATATATTAACGTAAACGGTAAACGATGTATTTGAATGAAATCCTTATAATGTAAATATGCATATAAACGTTTATAATATATTGCAAAAATAAATTGACAATAGAGCAAGAAATAAATTCCAACTACATCCAACCTCGCAACACACCACAGGAGGTTGTCGTAGGCTCACTGGCTCCTGACCGTTCAGAGTAGTTGAAGCTCCCACTAGCTTGCACGTTACTCACTTAAATATTTTACTAGTTTTGAAAACATCTTCAAACGATTGGCACAGACTTAACTTAAGATTTCCATACTCAAACAGGTTGGATTAGGATTTGGATTAAAATCCGTTAAAACACGGATACTTTCTCATTACCTGAAAACTTCCAAAGTTGTGATTTCGTAAAAAAAAATCATTTAACTTTTGAGTACTAAAATTACAAATAATTTACCAACAAATACAGAAAAGCAGTTAACGCTTTACTTCGACCTCCGGCGACACTTTTTGCATAGAAAAAAAGAGAGAAAAGGTTAAATGAATTTTCGAGCAATGAAAATAAAATGATCATTGTATGAAGAAGGGCGTTAGATCTATATGTGGCGACCTCATTGCTTTCTTTGTGAAGCTCTTCAACTTAGTTTCAAACTATTGTCAAAAATTTTCTCTGTAATCATAAGATTTCTAAGATAATTATGAACCATTAATTTTTGTACTCAATAGCTTTTTCATTAAAATGAGTATATATGAAATTTGTCCAAATGAAAGTCAATCCCGATGATAATAATTTTTTTCAAGCTTTATTCAGGTAGGTAGGTACTATGAATATTGATATAATGCCAATAAGATAGTTCAAATAAACACGACGATTTCATATTTGAAAAATAATCTTTACTGAACCATAGTGGAATAGTCAACGTTAACCAAGTAGATGATGTAATGTTTTCTTAAATAATAAACTGGATGCAGCAGATTTTTCGAAAACGGAAACGATATCCAAATAAACAAATTTGCCGTCAGACAACCTGCTAAACAGACGGGTTTAATCAGGACTTTGCTAAGTTCATTTTATTATTAACTAGCCAATAAACCAAATATACTGTAACACTTACACGCAGTGCGATGTATCGGTAAATAAATAAGTATTGTGATGATTGTACATATTATGTTGTCAGCAATGTCTAGCTCTACTTAACTATTAATTATTGTCGCAACGTAAAATTATTAACTTCGCGGTCCGCCAAAAGCTGCGTGGTTTTTGAAATATCTATTTACTGACCACAAAATAGGAAAAGACAAAACTTTTCTTCTTTCAAATTGTTCAATTGTTGAATTTGAAACGAGTCCCGGTAGTTACCAATAATAATTATCGTGATTAACTCTCCCGCTCCGGAGAGGGTGTAATACACTTCCCCGATCGAGAGTTTTGTCCGTTATCAAAGATGTTTTTTACATCACATATAATTTAGGCAATCCTAGAAAAAATACATTTGAAAATATTTTCTAAATGGCAAATAATATTTCGTAAAAGAAATTCCTAGTAGTAACTAATATTGGCAAGCGCAAATGTAATACCAAGAGACACAATTACTCTGCGATGTATGGGGGACCCTAGTGATCAGTGTTTCCCAAAGTGGTCCAGGTGGACCCCTAGGGGTCCACGGGAGACTCCACGGGGGTCCGCGAAGGCATGAGAGAAAAATGGGGGTCCACAAGTTGCAAGTGAGGGTCCACGAAAAAAAAAAAGATTTTGATAGTAATGAACAAAAATTATGGCTTGGCTTTACCTATCAATAAAGGCAGATAATACAATTTAAGAAAAAAAAATCAAGAGAGCAAAAAAAATTCCAAATTTTTTGTTGATTTTTGACAGGTTGTATTTTGGTGAAAAATGGTCAAATTGAGACCTTAAAAAAAACATTTTGAAGCTTTAAAATTCTAATTTTCAGATTTCTGACAAAAAATTTTTTAGGCCGGCATGTGGATCAGATAGCTTGTTTATTTAGCATTAATTTATTTTTTAAGCCTTCCCTTAATTTTTTGAGTAGTGTATTTTAAGAAGGTCAGCGACTTGCACATTCGATATTCAATACAGGCTTGGCTTTACCTGTCAATATTGGCAGGTACTATCTGCCTATATCTGCTTGTATTTCGGTGAAAAATTGTCATATTGAGACCCATCACGTGCCCATGTCCCATCCCGCCCCCTGTCTCATATCACATTACTACCCCCTTTCCCCTCCCCCGTTGTGACAGACCACAACTCCAGCGTCATATTCAATTTTCAGTACGACGCGCGTCGAGTTTTGGGAATATGGTAGAAATGTTGCAGCAGGGGGTCCACCGAAACCAGTAAAATTTTGAAAGTGGTTCACGAGAAGAAAAAGTTTGGGAACCTCTGCTTTAGATCGTACGTTATTTTCTTCTTTAGCTACTTAAAGGTTAACATCTTTCCGAATTATTCTTTGACTTCTCTCGAATACCTTCGATGCACTGTCTGTCAAACTACCTAACCTAAGTTGATAGCTTGCTTGAATAATTGATTTCTTAATAATGCAAATGTTAGGAATATGTAAATCTACGTAAGATAAAAATTAGGTAATGGGAACCCACTAAGGCACTGCCTGTGCGTGGGTAATATAAACAAAAATGCCATATTACATCAGTAAGTACAATTAACAAAAGTTATAAGTTATAAAAAGTTATATAAGTTAGAATTGACATGAAAAGTGATGCATTAAGGTTAATATAGAATTTATAGCAAAAGTGTTTTAACATCTGCATCATAAAGCCATAATTTTATTTCTTTATGTAGAGTGATATTTTATCTGTCGTTTGAATGTGTTTTGGTATTAGATTAAATGTCCGAGAACCAATAAAACTGCTATGATTAATTTGGTATCGATTTGAGGGGTGTAAAAGATATTATTAGACCTTTTGCGAATTCTATTTTCATTTTTTTCGAAACAATTTTTGTTTTTAAATACATATTTCATAGTCTGCAATATTAATAATTTACCTATGAATGTTATGTACTGGCATTTAATAGATTACAAATGCTAATTAATTTATTTTTACAAATTCTCCACTGTAAACACTTTTTTTGCGCATTTTTTTTATCATAAAAATATAAAAAAAGTATAATTATAAATTTTTCCTCTTTCTGGGAGGGAAACAAGATGGAGAAAATTAAGATCAGATCAAATCTGGTCATCAAATACAGCCAAAGCTACTTTAAGATACATAATGTTTCAAGCTACGTTTCGACTATTTATGGTGGTCTTTTGTCAGGGCGATACTGAAATTATCTATCGCCCCGAAAGTGCCGCACATATAGTAAACATATTATTTTCTTATTATTGATAAACAAATTGTAAAACAACACAAACTAATTAAATCAAATTGATTTGATGCGTTCGTTGAGATTTAAACCTGCGGCCTTGGGATTGCTAGTCGAGTTGTGTCCTATTAAAGTATCTGCGGCCCCTGTATAGTGCGTCTAGTTTAAAAAGATTTACTTTTTATGTTAGGTATGATTTTCGGTTTTCACGGCCAAAAGTATTTTTGTTATTTATTTAGTAGCGTAACACGGCATAACCCCCAAAAATAAATAACAAAAATTCTTTACATGTTCCAGAATTTTTGTGAAAAATCATTTTAGGGTGCTAAAAAAACAAACAAAAAATATATGTATGGCTAAATTTACCAAAAATAATGTTTTCAAAGATTTTACTAAAATAAATAAATTATTGTGTAATTAATTGATGGCCTCCATTGTCATGTGATTATGGTCCAGGGCTACGATTTTGGAGGTCACAGGATCTCGTAAATTTTATTTTATTTATGATTTTTTGTTAATGTAAAATAATACATAATAAACCCTCCACACAGCATCACCAAAGATGACATAGGACCTGAGGGAAATTATTTTTCTCAGGGCCTCCTGTGTGGAGCTCATGTAAAAAAAAAAAAAAAATAGATAGGATATTTGTGGCAAGTTCCGGAAATATCCTTCCCTTCCCACTTCACAACAAACCCCACAAAATACCTCAATGGCGGATGCCATAGATTGACTTCAAACGGTTGAGAGCATCAGAACGGGTAATATTGTGTTAAACTCGTATAAAAATAAAAATGAAAGTCACGCGGATTGAAAAGGTGGATTTTCGATAATATTGCAACAAAATTAAATTTTTCCAATGCACACAAAATTTTGTATTTCAATATTTTATTAATAGAAAGACTTCCGTTTCTTTTTTTTAAGAGACGAGTTTGCAAAAAAAGTTCTGAACTCAATCGCAAAAGATCGTTATTCCAAGACCGTACTTGTAAATTTTATGATAAGGAATCGGCTCAAATAATTTAACTTTTAGTAAACAATTAGTTGAAAGATTGATATCTAAACTTGTCAAAACTTTCAAAAATAGTGAAAAAATGAAATAAAAATAGATAAACACAACGACAATCCTTCACATTGAGATAAAATTAGAAGTTTTTCATGTATTGTCAACTTTAATTTGTAGAACATATTAATAATTATAATATCGAAACTATTTTATTTTTATTTTTCGCAATATGAATTATTGCTCGCGACCGCTGTTTCGCCTTCCGAAGGGATTACCAAACTGTAGCGAAGCACTTACAGATAATCTACGTTTGTATATTATTTCTGTTTAGATGCTAGAAAAGAAATGGAAAAAGTCGAAAGATATTCAAAATAAGCATCAACATAATCCATAAATGATAGTTTGAAAGTGGCTTCACCAGAGTTTGGGAAAAGCCTCCGGAAAGCGAAATAGCTGTAACCTGTTAACATAGTTAAAACAAAACTGTTTTTATTATGGCACGATAATACAAAACCGGTTTCATTTTTCACAAAATAACATTTCAATATTTCATCCCAGCAGACTTCAGAGGGAGAGAAGACTTCAGTGTATAGTTTGAAAGGTAATTAGGCTGTGAGTCATTCTACTATTGGACATGTCTCACAAATATTGCTTAATTGCATTTTAATTAGTTGCACTTTTATTAGATTCCAAAGTTTAACATTTATTACAGAACATTACTTTTGGAATTTTTTTATTTTTCAATGCATTGTGTATTGTTGTCTGAAATTATACTCATTAAAATGCCATTAAAATTTCAATGGCTGACTGTGCAAATACAGACCGAAATATCTCCTTTCCCCACTAATCCCTTTGCCGCGTTGTGGCCCGCTTGTCAAATTCTAAGATAAAAATCCGTAAATATATAATTATTATGAGCAACAATGTTATCGAGATACGCCTGAAGATTAAGTTATTGACTAACATTATCACACAATGCTAATAATGGCCTATTAGTTTCTTGTTGATAAGTAATAATGTATGTGGTAGTACTAGGCAGAGTACTTATTTTATTTGTATATGAACTAGTGGTCGCCCAATGGTCGAAATTCGACCACAGTTGTAATGTTTTTTATTGATTTATTATATGCATAATTTAAAAAAATATATAAGCATTCTGCACTCCTCTATCTGCAAAATTTCATACACCTCCGTCGCGCAATTTTCGTAAACAAAGTTTTTGCTTCACGTATCAATATACTGATACCGCAAGAGTCCCAATTGATTCAGACCGTCTGGAGCCAGTGATTCTACGGCAACCACAATATTTAGGGTATTTTGTGAGGCTGAATAAAGAGGGGAGGGGTAGGAGATGGGGCAAAAGAAGTTGAGAAGCACCTGGCTATTCTGATCTGGTCACAAAATACTGCTAAGCCATTTCATGCGACATTTTGAATCAGGATTATGCAGCGAGTATCTTTCTCTATCGAGCAATATACATTATTTTTAAATAAACTGATTGCAAATTAATCAAATAAAATTTATTGGTCTGCGTCATGACCTCAGAACACGTAATCAAGTTTTATCGCTCTACCATGGAGGCTGTCTTTGATAAGAAGAATTAAAGAACAGTAAAGAATTTGGGCTCTATGCCCAGAAGTGGCGGTTTGAAATAGCTAACTACTGGTGGTAGATAGATATGTTTTGATACCTAAATTTTAACATCTGATTTCGGTTTATTTGTGTAAATTCGTCTGTGTCCGCTGTTGGTCTTGATCCCTTCATACTTTTCTTACTGTTTATCGGTTTTTGTGCGGTTTTTACATCTATGTAAAGAAAAGGCAACACAGGTCTCAAAGCAACCAGTATTGTTTTCTGCTGACATTTATTGCCCTAATCCGCGGCTTTTTAGTTGGCAACAAGCTGTATCTTGTTGGAAGGATTCAAAAAATTAATTCTACGAAAAAAATCGGTCATTTTATAGTTTCTACCTTGGAGACCCACGTAAGAATTTCCGTAACCCGCAACCGTCATGAAGAATTTCATAATCCCGCCAGCTACCTAGATAATAATGCTCATTTCTATTTGCACATTGAACACAACATTTTTCAAAAAATATCAGGTAAAAACAAAGCTCAGGTAAAACAGTACTTATTAGAATGTCGTTGATTTCAGGTTTCAGGAAAAGCTGAAAGTATTATTGCTGTTATATGGTTTAGTAATCAACAATAAACGTATTAATAATTAACATCGACTAATATTTTGGAAGATTTAATAAAGAATTATCAATGAAAATATTGGACATCTGCAAAAAATTCTTGAAAAAATATCCCGTGTCACAATTCCTAATGTATTTTCCTCCCTCAAATGGGTTCTAAATATTGAATTGAAGAGGTAGAATATTCTGATTTTCTTCCGTCTTTCATTTTAGCGGAAGATACGTTTTCATACGTCTTTCACTCATGGACATACTGACCACTATATTCCTGCTCACCCGCGCCTTCTTCCTCCCGGAACCTCCTGTTTTGCATTTCCCCAAGGAAAATTAATTTAGTCGTGGCTTCCTTTGAGAGATGGAGTAAAAAATGGTATTAACCAAACAATTTACATTAATAATAAGGTAAAATATGATTTTTATTTAAAACATGTATTTGCGCGCCCGGCCTACCTGTTGCTTTTGCTCAATGGTCAAGGAACTTAATCGCGCAGTCAAGGAGGTCGTCAAAATTTTAAATGAAAAGGATGAATGAAGCATTAATAATGATTACATGACCGCGTCCCAAAAATTTCAAAGCAATAATAAAAAAAAATGTATTGAAATCATCGATTCATGATAGAATATTTTTAATTAAGTTTAAGTATAAAATAAATAACTTAAATTGCACTTGGTTTGTGACCCCTGTTCTGCGCATTTGTGAAAGTGTTAAGCTTTCTATCGCATACAATAATATTTACTGTATTGTATTAATTATTTGTTTATTACCCATTCTTGCCACCAAAATTGAATTTATTTAGTTTAAAAAAAACTGTTATTTACGATCATGGCACAAAAACACAAAACCGGTTTCACTTTTCACGGAATAACATTTCAATATTTCATCCCAGCAGACTTCAGAAGGAGAGGAGATTTCAGTGTAGAGTTTGAAAGGTAATTAGGCTGTGAGTCATTCGGCCATTGGTCATGCCTCTCAAATATTGCTTAATTACATTTTAATTAGTTGCACTTTAATTAGATTCCAAAGCTTAATATTTTTAATAGAACATTACTTTTGGAAATTTTTATTTTTCAATGCATTGTGTATTGTTGTCTGAAATTATTTGACATTATTTTAAGTATTCAAAAGTACGATTTTTTTTTTCCAATGGAAAAAATTTAACGATCATTCATCTTATTAAAACCGCTACAGGTATATCTGAAAAAAACGCACCTTTTTCGATTTATGAGACGGTTTTGTTCCGGGCCAATCCATAGTGCGGTGGCCCGCTGTCTGTCCCATCGCGGTGACCGTCCCACCGTTGCCTTATATTTTGACATTCTTAACAATGCGCCACACAGCACAACAAATCGCACGTGGAGTGGTTGCTACAAATATACATGCTCTGAATCACGGGGGTGAGATCACTCTTGCTGTATAAAATAAATTTTTGTTCATCATAAACACCATAACCGATTGAATCTTGTTCGAGTTAACAACACGCGATCTAATTTTCGTACGTACGTCCAGTTAAAAGCCGAGATTTGTGATTGTGAAGTGTTGTAAAAACTGAAGGTAAGCAGTAATTTGGTAAAATCCGTGTTACGTCTGCATTAAAATACAAACGTTTAAATAATACAAATCCATGGAGCAAACTAAGTACACATATGGATCGATGGCGAAACGTAAAATTGCTCAACCTGTGTCATATCTGAGGCCAGACCATCGAAAGCAACGAGACTCCAGCAAAGAAAGAGGCCATGCCATCGAGACCACGCCATCGGCTTCAACGGAGACTCCTGCCCAGCAGCCCACATTGGAGCAAGAACGATTTTTGTCAAATTTTGAACTTCGCGAAGTGCCTCCAAGTATTCTGCAACCTAATCCAGCAGAGCCAGAAAAACAAATAAATTCTCCAGCCGATGTCAGGAAGAGAACGTGTGAAAGCAAACAATCACCAATTGCAACAAAATCAGCAAAAATGGATAAGGGTAAAGACAGCACACCAATCGTGAAGATAAAATCAACGCCGGATCTAAAAGACGACGATAGACATACCCCGAAGGAAGAATCAATGTTGGATATGGAACAAGTTATTTCAAAAAACGAAGTGATATATAAGAAAGAAGATTTATACGCAGTTTATAAGAAAATAATCGATTCGAGGGAAGATTTGAAGATTTGGAAGAACATCACGCACTAAGAACGAATCAGTCGTAGGAAACATCCCACCATTGAACGAATCAAATGAAGCGGTGACCCATGTTGAAGAGGAAAATTTACCAATCATAGAAAATGACACGAAAAATCCCGTGAAAGACACAACCATAGTGTTCAATATCGGCGAAAAAGAAACAACTCTGGAATACCATTCCAAAGTGGCCAGATTCTATCACTCCAAATTGAGGACCCCGGAGGAACAGGCGAAGAGGGAAAAAAACGATGAAGCCTGCAGGAAGAGCCGCGCTAGGGCGAAGGCCGGCCTTACCAGAAAATATATATATTTTTTTTTTACATTGACTCCACACAGGGAGCCTTGAGGAAAATAATTCCCCTCAGGGCCTAGGTCATCTGGGATACTGTGTGGAGGGTCTTTTTGAGGAGAGGAAGGAATGAACATTGGTCTTGAAGAGACCCATGTTGTAGGAGGGAGGAAACACAGATGCCGACAAATCGTTCCATAGCCGAGCTGTTGAACTCAAGAACGAGTCGAAAAAACGACCCGTTCTCATGTGACAAATTTCAACCGTGTACATATGTTGGGCGCGCGTTTGGCGTGTCTCCCGACTATGCACCGGTGCCGAAGGGATCAATGACGCTAGTTCCTCAGAGCATCTTCCATTGAAATACCGGTAGAACATGGATAGCATTCCCACCCGACGCCTGTGCTCTAAAGATTGCAACCCGTTCGTTAAGATGGGAGAATCTATCAAACGGACCGCCCGTTTCTGCACAGAGTCGAGGGTATTTTTCAAGTATTTGGTCGCACTTGCGATTTGTACAGGGTAAGCAGTTGTGTACTATTAAAGTATCTGCGGGCCCTGTACAGTACGCCCAGTTTTTGAGAAGCTAACTTTACTCTGGCTTCGATGGAGCCCCCATACCTGAGCTGGTCACTTATAGTTACACCAAGCGTATCAATGGAAGGTCTGTTCGGAAGATTGCTTCCATTGAAGGAGACTAGATTTTCATTTCGATCCCTTTTAGACGTAATCAGACATGATTGGGTCTTTGAAACATTGAATTCGACGAGGTTATTCTTACCCCAAGAGAAAACACTCTCGAGGTAACCATCCATTCTTTGCTTCAAAGCCCTCCGAGCCGTTGGAGTTTGTGTGCCCTTTGGGGGCTTGTCAAACAAAAAGCTGTCATGGACTGTACTGTCATCCGCGTAACAATGAATTGGTGCACATGACAAAAGGTCGTTGATGTGCAACAAAAACAAAGTCGGGG
Source organism: Glyphotaelius pellucidus (assembly GCA_936435175.1). Taxonomy (NCBI): domain Eukaryota; kingdom Metazoa; phylum Arthropoda; class Insecta; order Trichoptera; family Limnephilidae; genus Glyphotaelius; species Glyphotaelius pellucidus. The sequence continues at coordinate 37,713,616 of OW386546.1, forward strand.
ACAGAACCGATCCCTGTGGGACGCCAGCATTTATTGGATGCGAGGAAGAGGTGAGACCATCAGCAACCGTCTGAATTGACCTCTCCCTCAAAAAGTCGGCAATCCACGTACACAGGGATACGGGAAGTCCGTAAGATGGCAGTTTGTTGACAAGTCCTCGATGCCAAACCCGGTCAAAGGCCTTGGAAATGTCCAGTGCGACCGTTTGGGTCTCACCGAAACGTTCCAGGCACCGCCCCCAAACATGCGTCACATATGCGAGAAGATCACCGCACGAGCGGTTCCGCCGGAATCCGTATTGACGGTCGTTAATGATTTTGTTCTTCTCGAGATATGTGAGCAGTTTGTCGTTGATCACACGTTCCATCACCTTGGACAAAACTGATGTGATCGCTATGGGGCGGTAGTTGGCCGGGTTGGAGCGATCACCCTTCTTTGGAATAGGATGGATGACCGCTTTTTTCCAACCAGAGGGCACAATACCAGACTTCAGGGACATTTTAAAGAGCTTCGTCAAAATTGGAGCAATTTCTGCAGCGCACCTCTGTAATACCAGGGCAGGTATTCCATCAGGCCCACTAGCTTTATTAACATCAAGCCCTCGTAAGACTTGGATTACATCCCGATGCCGGGTTCTCAGCTTTTTCATACGAAAACCGCAGTGGGGAACCGACGTCGGGACAGCACCTTGATCGTCAAGGGTTGAATTATCCGCGAACATTTTGCCTAATAAGTTAGCCTTTTCGGCGGCGGTGTTCGCTAGTGAGCCGTCAGGTCTGGTAAGAGGTGGTAGACTGGATTTGCAGAAATTCCGACCTATTGATCCCGCGAGCGACCAGAATGCTCTGCTGCCATGCGGGCATGCAGCCAGCTTTTTGCTGATCTGCAGGTCGTGATCGAATTTTGACCTATTTATGACTCTCTTGGTTTCTTTTGCCATTTTATTGTATGCTGTTCTGTTTTCGGATGTTCTAGATGTGTTGTAGGCTCGGTAAGCCGCGTTTTTCCGTCGCACTGCTTCAAAACATTGCCGACTAAACCACGGCTTTGAGCCCACACCAGTTTCCTTAACAGAGGAATGGATGAAGCCATCCATCGCAGATGTGATGACTTCACCAATTTCCTGGGCACATCTTGACGGATCCGAAGTCCGAAAACAGACAGCTGACCACGGGAAAGCATTGAAATGGGCCCGCAGACCGAACCAATCTGCTGACCTATAGTGCCACACTTTCCTCTTCAGCCTCTCCTTTGGCGGTCTGAAGTTGACGGGGATTGAGGACGTCACCAGGCAGTGGTCTGACGATCCCAAAGGCGCTGTGACCTCAATCTTGTAACCGTGTGGCACAGTGGTTAGAAAAAGGTCTAACAGATTGGAGCGGTGAGTCTGGACATCAGGAACCCTTGTAGGCTCCTGAACCATTTGCTCCAGTCCGTGGCAAAGGGCAAAGGATTCCGCCTGTCGGCCAGCCGAGTCTGTTGATCCAGAGAACTTCAACCATGGTTCGTTATGAACATTGAAGTCACCCAGAACAACAAACTCGGCCGAACGGTAGCGGGGCAAGAGGTCATCAATAGTTTCGCTCAAGTGTCTGAAGAGCTCGGCAGTGTCTGATTCGCCAAGGTTCGGTGAGCGGTATAAACACGCGTAGAATCTTACCGTACTGGCAAGATTGACGCGCAACCACATTACGTCGAATCGGGAGTTTTCCAGATTCAACAGTCGCACACAGTTGACGTCAGCTCGACTATAGAGACAGACGCCTCCTTTAGGTCTGAACTTGCCTACGAGGGTGAAGCCCGGGCAGTCCAGATAGGAGGCATCTACAGGCTCAGCTATCTGCGTTTCAGACAGGAAAAGAAGGTTCGGACGTTGAGAAAAAAGGTGGTGGTGGACTGAGTTTCAGTTTGTGTGCAGGCCGCGAATGTTGGCAAAATTTACCAACAGTCTTGGCCCGCACCGGGGTCTCCTGCTTCTCGCCGCTGTAACGAAGTTAATTGTTGGTTTTTGTGAATTCATGATTTAATATTTTGAGATTACGTTGTGGGGGAAGGAAGGTTTGAGAGGAAAAAGGTGTGAGGGGTGGGTAGGAAGCTGGGGATCAGAGTTTCCAGGAGTGGTAGACGTATGAATCCAATCCACCCACTGCGGTGCAAGGCGATGGGCAGGGAGAGTCCGGCTGGAGAGGTCGCCCAATGCCCCCCAAACGCTGCTGCTGGGACCCCTCCGGTCACGAACCGGCACAACAACAGCGGCGGGGTTTTTTCGCTCGTTGATGGGGCAACCCACCCTCAGTCGTGAGCCTGAGGGTCGGGCCCCTGTACTACCGAGCGGCCCGGACAGCGGTAACCAGTTGTAAAGGGTCTCCCTCAACCAGCATCTCCCAATCCGGCCCGCCACGCAGAAGGTGGGCCGACGCACCCGCCACCAAGACCTGGACACACATACCCCAAGAACCCGGGCACCCCTGCTAAGTCACCAAACGTAGCGAACCACTTGGGGTGACCTGTGGCAGAGGTGTTGGTCATCCAATAAATGGTTCCCAGGGCGGCGGTACCCATACCCGCCTACCAAATTAAGAACAATATATGTCTCGAAGAAGATTTTCGGGAAGAATGAAGAACATGATTGTGCATGAAATATAAATGTTCTAAGCTCTCTTCTTCAGGGTTTACTAACCTTCGGGGTTTAGTAAACCCTCATTTCTTCAGGGTTTAGTAAACCCTGAAGAAGTGTGCTTAGCTCAAGAAACATGTCAGTTATGTGAACAAACAAAGTGGTAAAAACTAAGTACATTATTAATTTTGAATTAAAATGGTGCCACAAATTAAGTTTGAAGAAATAAATGTTCTGTTTAATAATAACTACTTCTACTTTACTTGTATATTTTTATTTTGAACATTGAAAATTTTCTAGAATTATTTTTTATACTTTAAAAATAAATGGACCAAGATTTCTTTAAATTACTTTCATGTTTTTTCCTTTAATACATAACTACCTATAAAATTGTTTAGAAACTGTTTCGATCTCTTTTTTTTATCACCCTGATTTGATTTTTCAGTCAAAGTGTCATGGACCTACATATCTACCCATAGTAAACTAACGAAACAAAGTAAATACTGATTGCAGTTTCCTTATTATTATTGATATCAAATAATTAAAGTCCAGTAAATATCTTACATAAATATTCAGGCGAATATCAATATTCAAATATTCAATGTAATGAAAACAACAGACAGATAAGTTTTTAGATTTTCACGGCCAAAAGTATTTTCGCTATTTGTTTTTGGGGTGTTATGCCGTGTTGCGCTACCTCCTTCTTTAGCCGACGTTTCGGACAGCGTTACTGTGTCCATCACACAATTACACATCTGCCCTGATGATGGACACAGTAACGCTGTCCGAAACGTCGGCTAAAGAAGGAGGTAGCGCAACACGGCATAACACCCCAAAAACAAATAACGAAAACAACAGACCTTATTTGCTGTCTGCAGTTCTTAATCTAAGTTAAATAATAGAAGTAAATAATTCAATGAATTCAGTCTATTATTGAACTTATAACTATTTGAATTATTAATCAATACGTCTGTAGGAAGTGTTACACAACAATTAATATAAATTCACGAGAACATCTTCTCAATAGCTGTATCAAATCAGAAACAGTTCAGTTCAGTTGTAAGAGCAATCATTATAACCTTGTTAAAATTACTTGTGATCAAATGTAAAATTAAGTGATTAATTGTAAATTATAAATTTAACCTATAAATAAATCAACTTAACAGTAAAAGTGTTTTTCTACATCAAAGCAGGCCATAACAAAAGAAGGGAAAGCGCAGCAAAAACTATTCTATTAAAACTTCAAAGCGGTTTAAAGTATTTACGTATATTATTTGCATTGTGGCTTAGTGTTATAATTAATTTGAAATTTACTTTGTTTTTAGCACTTAATTATAGTTTTTATGTAGTCAACTAATTTCGGTGTATGACTGAAAGAGGGTTAAGATGTAAGAGAAACTAGTCACTTTTTCATGTTGCTTTAAAAATCTGTCATTTCTAGGTTTTGAATTGGTAAATTATAAAATACCAGTGGAAATACATTTTGAAATGAGTAAAATATTCTTTTAGTGTAATTGAATGACTTCTTCCGTGGTTGAGTCGTTTTAATTTTGGTCTAAGAAACCGTAGGTTGAGTTCAAATCCCAGCGTCCACAGGTAAATTCTATTCATTTATTTCGTGTTGCTTCAGAGATAATTAATTAAAAGTAATATGAACTATATTTTCGGCACGTTTCAAAAAAGGGAGAAACTCTGAGTATCACCTTAAAATGAAATGTTATTTGAGATGGCCTTAGACGTGTTTCGTGCTGAATCTGAAAAGTCAAGTTCTTCCCATATTCCTCTTTCGCATCTTCTTCTCCTTCCCACCACCTTCAACCTCGCAGCGTACTTCAATTGGGTATGCCAAAGTTTCGCTAACTCCGAAAAAATTTATACCTTCGATCCGATATTGTAAAGTTATCGATTTCACCATTATAGAGCCCCTGATAAGGGAACGGCCGTGCTACCCTTTCATACAAAACATAGATTTGAATTTGATTCCGAAATACCTGATTAAACTGAAAAATTATTTTTTCAATCAATGCTGCAGCAAATAACTAGTACGGATATTAATTTATTTATAAAATTAACGCCTTTCGGTTTTTACATAATTACATTTATAAGGTATAGCAATAACAGCTCTACTGAGCTTGCATATTTAAATATTACAATAATAAAAAATAACTTAACTCAAGAGGTACGTTGAAAATGTTTAATGGTAGGTAAATAATAAGTCAAATATATTACAAGTTAGGAAACAATTTTTTTTCCAATGAAACAATAAAATTAAGAAAATCTGTGAACAAAATTATAAGAATAGCTACTATTGTAAGATAGTATCAATATTTGTAAGTCGGTAACAATGACGAAAAGAAGATAATAGTTTGATTTTTTTAAAAATAATTGTGATGGTTTTTAAAATTACTATAAATCATACAATTAATAAATTATATGTGCCAGCTTATTTATTTTTCTTTCATATAGGCCATGTAACTCATTTTTCCCGTTTTAGAGGCGAGTTTGACATTTATTTGCGAACTCATTATAATGATTTAAAAAATATATTTTTCTCAAATTAATTAATACAGGAATATGATTATGTATAAAAAATTAATACTATAATAAAAGTCTTTTGATGGGCGTTTAAATTAAATAAGATTGATTAACATTTGAATACACATTTATGTAAATTAAAATTACTACCCAGGAAAACGCCTTTTTCGCAACGTTTAACAATTTATTTTATTTTTCCTTTCATTATAGATAAGGCAAGATTATTTTTTAAATAAATATTATATAACTAATTCACAAAAATGTTTCCACCAAAAACAATCAAAATTAATTTTTTTATTGATCTTTATTACATAATTTAAAACAATAATAAATAAGAGAGCACAAAGCACATATCTTTCGATTAAAACAGTATTTCTTAATCGAAATCAGGTCGGCATAAAGAATAAAAAATAAAAGTAGCGTTTACAAAGTTATTGCTTTCTTTTAAATTATAACGTCACATCACAAAACATCTGCTTCATGTGAACAAATAAAAAATATTATTCAATTTGGTTAAGAATTTTGACCTCACATCTAAATTTAAATTTTGTATGAAAAAGTAAGGGTTGTATCTAAACTTAATGATTATTATTTCATCGTCATGTCCTTGCCAACCCCCAAATATGACCGTTACGTATGGAAAGTGAATTGGCTTTGTGCTATCTCTTTATTGATGCATAAATTCACCTATCGGAAGAAAGTCAGTTTTACAACAGAATATTTTGAAGTTGTACGACCAAATGAAGGGCGGTTTGAAATTGAATTCTAAAACGGGTCCCGCCTATCTTTCCTTTCAGCATGATTTAAAACTTTATGCCATTATATCATAACATATTTCCGTATGGTAGGAGAGTATGTGTTTGCCGCCCCAGAAACTAACTAAATCCAATTTTTTTGTTTACTAAATTGTTCTTTAGACTTTATGTCCGGGTTAAATCTTCCCCACAGGAAAAACTTAACCCTTCCAGACACTTTTACACAAATGATCATCTAGTCAATTCACGCTATGCAATTGCACTGTGAAGTATAATAAATACAAAACAATACAATAACAAGATGTCAATCTACCAGAGACCAAATGGGAAAATAATTCACTGACTCCAGATATTTTCATAAAATCTTTCGTAATTCTACATGGATTTAATATGACTGATTTTTGCATTTTTATATACAGATTCTTTGACAAATCTAATAAGCCTAAATTTTGAATGAGAGAGCTAGGCATAATGCCAGTAGCCGAAATAACAAATGGCAATATTTTTATATTATTTTTTTTTATTTTAACTTTTATGAGTAAAACCTCAAACTCTAATATTTAATTAAATGAAGACAAGAGTGAAACTCAATCGAAAATCTGGAAACAAAAAAATCAGAAAAATATATTTACACCTCTGGGACTCGAACGCAGGACCTCCCTACTTTCCGGGCGGGTGCTATCATCCACTGAGCTAAGGTGTCGATATCCAATTCGGTCACCTTTAACTGTTCTAAGAACCACCCATATTATCTTCATTTTTGTAAGCGTTAAGAAAAATGAAGATAATATGGGTGGTTCTTAGTCGAAGTATGGTACAGTTAAAGGTGACCGAATTGGATATCGACACCTTAGCTCCGTGGATAAGAGCATCCCCCCGGAAAGTAGGGAGGCCTGGGTTCGAGTCCCAGAGGTGTAAATATCTTTTTCTGATTTTTCTGTTTCCAGATTTTCGATTGAGTTTCGCTCATAATATCTTCTTTTCTCATATAATATAATCCTTTTGTTAGGTATAAGTTATTATATATATATATCTTCCCACTTAACCGGCCTTTTTCTTCTAATAGCTTGGTAATCCCCAATTCTTCTAAACTCCCACCATATCCTTAATGAAGAAGTTTTCTTCGAAAAATTATTATATTTATTTATTCTTAACATTATCATTGGTAGTCCTTGGTAGTACTTGGTAGTCAGTCCTTTAGCCTCACTGATTCCAGACGGTTAGGAGCAGTTGGAACTCCAAAAAAAAATTTTTCATCTTTTGTGTACCGCACACTTTTTGAATGTGAAAACAGCCCAAGAATTCCAATTGCTGATAGGGTCTGGAGTCAGTGATTTCCCAATTGCGTTATGTATGAGGCTGAATATATTGGAAAGGGGAAGAAGATGGGGAGTGGAAGGTGGGGAAGTATCCATCAATTCAGATCTGGTCACCAAATACCGTCAAAGTCATGTCAAGCAGCTTTTCAATTCTTTTCAGGTGTTTTTACACCAGGGCGCTACCGATATTAACTTCTACTCTGGAACGTGCCGCAAATATACAACATTTTATTTCTAATTAAAAAGTTGGGCAATAACACAAATTCATCGAATAAAATTTATTTGATTCCTAGGACTGGGTTTGAACCTTTGTCAAGAGCCTTACCAGGTCGGCCGTCATATATTTGTGCCAGTTTCCCGCTTGTACTTGTTCCCGAGTGTTCGGATAAAAAGAATGTCTCTGAAGCTTCAAATTTTTTTTGGAATATTATTTAAAGAGAAGAAATTATGTTTTCGGTCGCATTAATAACGCATCGTATGTAGTTTAATAATTCATATTGGATGTTCAAAATTTTGCATTCGGGTTTAATGGGGCCAAAGGGTCGAGGGGAATAATGGACAATATTTCCTGATAGAAATTTGGCTTCTCATTGCAAGCCTATATTGCTTTTAATGAAGATAGTTTCATGAAAACTATAAAGCAAGTTGAGTCACGCTTTCACGAACGCGAGATCATTCAGAAAACCAAATTATTTAATAATACAAAAGTTAACTTAGCTGGACTAATTATTATTAGAAAGCCCCGCCATTAAAACGCGTTCAAGTTAGATGAATATGTTTAGGAAATATCTTAGTGACTCATGGTTTAACCACCGCTCGAAAGAATGCTAACTTTACTTACGAATAGACAAATAAATTGCACCAATTAGTTTTGAGCAATAAGCTGTGGAAATTACCATTAATGATAACATAAATTTTATTTGATTCTAACATCAGTGTACTATGCCATGGTACATTCACACCTTTCATGTCTTTGTTGTATCTGGAGGTTTGCCTTAAAAAAAATGATAGCTGATCGCAGATCAGGTTCAGAGAGTTCGAGCTCTCAGAAATGTTTTTGGACTTCCATGGAACATCTGTTTCAGAGACATCTATTCAGTTTCCGGTCTTCTTCCAATCACAGTCCTTCCTAAACATAAAATCACAAGCACCATCCTACAAACTACTCAACAATCAACTCACACTAACATCAAGCCACTTTACAATAAAGACATCCACACTCACAATACTCGAAACGGCAAAAATATCGGCGTACCTCAAACACATACTACAAAACATGGAATAAAATTTCTGAACTTCATTGCCTATACCCTATATAATTCGCTTCGAGGTATGATGTATAAAATAAAGAAATTCAGAGTAAGGTTTTAAAAGAACATTTTTTAAGTAAGTTTAAGGACGAAACTATGTAATTTTCTTATCATGTTCAATTCTGTCTTGTTTCCTTTTCTCTTCTTTTCTTTTCCATTTAGTTTTTAATTATCCATATTTGTGTAACCTTGTTCATTTTTTATTTAATTGTTGTCTATCGTTGTTTGTTCTACTTAACCTGTCTTTTATTTATCGACTTTATTTTATGTGAAATTTATATTTTTTATATCTAATTTCCTATGTAAAATTGTTATTTCCTCCCATCTGTGAATTGTATGTTCCTCCTGTCCTAATATGAGTTCTGTAACTCACCGGGATTGTCCTACCAAGATATAAAAACAATAATAAAAAAAAGTGTATTTATGTAGGTCCTTTTATCTAAGTTCTTTTTAAGAAACTTTTTACCTGCGTTGACTGTTTATTATGTATTTATCGCAATGACATTTTATTACACCAGTTCGTACATTTTTGTCAACCCATAAAAAGTTGATTGAGTACTTACCTACTTTTGTTTTTTGTTAAGCCTTTTCTTTCTAAGTTTTAACACTGTTAATGAATGTAACACATAAGTTATGCCCGAGTTTACCAATGCGCTATGAGGTGATATTTCACAAAAATGCGCTGAAAAAAATATTGAATAGCAATATATGTATTTAATTATGTAATATAAATGTATAAATAGGTGCTTGATTCGGGTGCTATGTCATTATACCAAGCCTGTTATCTCTGAAATTAAAATTTATGTATATTAAGGTGGTCCAAGCCCTCATAGTAAATTTTTTTTCTTCTAATATAGGTATCGCCACCCCCTTGATTTGTTACACGTACCATTTCTATAATATGTAATAAATTTCAGCTCCCTATCTTATATACAAGGGGGTGCTCATCGAATTAGAAGTTTCTGACAAAAGTTCAGGATTTTAAGTAAAACACATAATTTAAGGTTTATTAATATTACAAGTATTTTAATCAAATACGTATACTAAGTATTTAAATGTGAACCAAATTTGGAAACAAAGCAATAGTTTACATGATATTAGTCACAATCTTTCAAAACTATGTTTGTTAACTCTTTTTGGATGTTTCATTAGAAACGATTTTTCTATTTTGTTCAACGATGTGAAGTAAAAATTGCTTTTCTTCCTCATTCTATAATTATAACATATTTTAATAGTTTAATACCTCTCTCCACTGTATCATTAACAACACGCAAATTTTTGAGGCAGCTTTTGCCTTGAAGGTAATCAACATTGTCATTCCAAGTCTCAGGAGATAATCGCAAGAAAGAGTCCTTGATATCGAGAACTAAGTTAATTGTGTTGAAAAGCTTCTAATGTAACCTCTGCAAGCTTAGAAAAATCACCTCGTACCGAACGATTACCGCCAACAGAACTTATTTTTTGAACAATGGCCTGTTTCTCAGCATCAGACAGCTTGTCAGAAAGTAAAGCAAATGCAACTAGTTCATTTGATGAATATCATAAGTGACGCTCTAAGATACCCCTAGATATTTCGGAATCAATGGCTTCGTACAATTTTAAGCTTTTCCAAAATAGTAACGCATTTATTAGCTTTATTAGCTCTTCGTAATCATCATGAACTTGATTCCCCCCAGATAGAGCGGTTGTAAGACTTTTAAGAGTATTTTCAGCAAACTGTTCTGCGTTCTTATTGAGGTCAAGATAATGTTTCCCAAATATCGCTGAATCTTTTGAAAAGTGGGATTTGAGGAGAGTTTGATGGCCCAAAACACAGAGTAAATATTTTTGAAATATGCGATGACGACAAGCAAGCCACAGAAGATCACGTCCTGTATTTTCTTCTAAATGAGTGCAAGCTCCCTTTTTGACAACGGTGTAAAAAGCAGTAGTGTGTAAACTCATAGCCCGGACATTGTTTGTGGCATTCCATTGTTGCATTGTGTCAAAAACAGCATCAGATATTTGTTCCCCCGTTCCCGCAGTAAGTTTAGGTACTCCTAATAGTTTTTCACAACCATTACCGTCTTCTGCAATTTTTATCAAATTCAAAGCGCTTGCCTGGGCAATATCAAAAAGTTTGTCTAGTTCTTTTGTAAACAAATACTCTCCTTTTCTTTGTGCTTCTGAATTTTTTCCTCTAATTTTCTTCAATTGCAGCCAGTTTTTATGAAACTGAATCAGTTTTTCCATTGCAGTTATTTTGTTGTCTGATCGGAATACTAGATTTACTCCATACTTCTATAAGTTCTTGAATAAGTACGTGCGCGGAATCTTTCACATTTTTGGATTCATTAAGTATGTGGTGATAACGAAGTAAAACTTGCCGAAGAGTAGGAAGTTGGTTAAGCCTCATCAATGGCTCAATATCTCAATGGCTCAATATAGTAGAAAAATTTCTTCTTTCTTTCGATTAGATGAACACATTTTATTACACTGATTCACTTCACAGTCTACTAAATAAGTATCAAAACTGTTTAAATTTGTCTATAAAACTCTTCATTGGTTTATTTTAATATATATATTTAAAAGTTTAACACACGAAACTGTCATGTAACAAAAAATAAAAATTAAGCATTTTACAAAAAAATATCAAAAACAACACTCGATTGAGCACCCCTTTCTGCTTGTGCTATCTCGCTGAAATCTTACTATGTTATTACAATGAATACATGTAACAAATTCACGGGGTGGCCAAATGAAAAATATAAAAAAAATTTTAGACCACCTTAATGTATATGTTTATATATATTTAATTTCGAGTTATGTAGGTAGCTAAATCACCATTTTTTTTAAAGGTTTGTCAACAGTGATTCACATCAAAGCGATCACATATGCAATTACACCTTGCTAAATTCACAGCATTCATAAAAAATAACACTTGATCGATTTAAAATAAATGTTTAAATTAAAATTTAAATGTTTAACGAAAAACTTAAAATTTCATTGATTTCTTTATATCCCTTTTATTAGTTCACCAGATTTTCTCTGTTTTTACTTTTAGCAGTTCGAATTTGAATAAAATCACTTCCTGAAAGATATTATTGATGTCCATTAAAATTTAAATGTAAACTTTCGAAAATTTTTATTTAAAACTTTTTGTAGATTTAAGTAAGTGGATGCTCTTTATCAGAATTGTTTATATCAGGTATAGATGCTGATGTGTATTTGTGTATTATGGTTCTAAATTTCAATTTGTCGTTATTTTATAAGTCAATGACATACATATTCTTAGCACTGCCAAATGAATGAATTTGAATGAATTTTTTCACTGAATTTGTAGAGACTGTTTATAAAGCTAATAACTAAAATAAAATAAAAATACGTTATTGATACTGAACATGTTTTTTTTATGAAATACGCAATTCACCTTAATGCTGAACATGATTTTTTTTATATTAACTCCACACAGGAGGCCCTGAGGAAAATAATTTCGCTCAGTGCCTATGTCATCTGGCATGCTGTGTGAGGGTCTTTTTGAGGAGAGGAAGGAATGTACATTGGTCTTGAAGAGACCCATGTTGTAGGAGGGAGGAAACACAGATGCTGGCAAATCGTTCCATAGCCGAGCTGTTGAACTCAAGAACGAGTCGAAAAAACGACCCGTTCTCATGTGACAAATGTCAACCGTGTACATATGTTGGGTCTCCCGACCTGCACCGGTGCCGAAGGGATCAATGACGCTAGTTCCTCAGAGCATCTTCCATTGAAATACCGGTAGAACATGGATAGCATTCCCACCCGACGCCTGTGCTCTAAAGATTGCAATCCGTTCGTTAAGACGGGAGAATCTATCAAACGGACCGCCCGTTTCTGCACAGAGTCGAGGGTATTTTTCAAGTATTTTGGAGCTCCAGACCAGAGGTGGCTGCCAAATTCAACCGTGGGGCGCACGATGATTGATACTATCACTAATTAAATACAAACACAACATCGATGACATAAAACTCTTACGTTTTCTACATTTAAAAATGTGGATTCCAGCCATTATGTTTCATACAAAAACTCTGTTAAATAATACGAATATGCTCAAATTGTCAGACAGAAGAGTTTTTACTGACTTGGTATTTCTATATAAAATTCTACATGATTTAGTTGATAGTCCGGTATTGCTTGACTTGATAAGCTTCCGGATACCACAACGTAATACAAGAAGTCAGGATTTATTTCAGTGCAGAAATTCTGGGACTAGCTATCATATGTATTCCTCTTTACCTGGAATACTAATGGAAGGAAACAATTACACCAAGTCAGTGGACATCTTCAGTTTACCTTTAAACAAATATAAAATATTGTTACTGAGGCAGTTCAGTTTTGTAGGTAGGATAAATATTGTTTTACCATTCATATGTAAAAGCTCTGAATAAGGGCGTTAATAAATAAATAAATAAATAATGGAGCATAATATGCTTCGCAATACTAAGAAATCCTTTGGTAGAGTATGTTATACCCGACAAGATACCATCTCAATACTGTGTACAGAAAGTTGTGTGTACAGGATGGATTAAAAAAAACTTTTAGAAATCTGATTTGGAATATGTAATTTGACGACAGAGACGATGTTTCTCATAAATTTTAAATATTTAATTTATTTATTGTTACAATACCCCAAAACTAAGCAAATGCGACATCATGTTTTTTTTTTAAATTTTTCTTTATTCATATAATTGTACATTTTTCGACCGTCACGCTAAGCACATGCCCAATTTTATACACAGTTCAATTAACATAAGAAATAGGAACGAATGTAAAATACTTAACATGAAAGAATTTTGTTTTTTTCATCAGTTCCACACAGGAGGCCCTTAGGAAAATAATTTCCGTCAACGCCTACGTCATCTTTGGGGATGCTATGTGGAAGTTTTTAAGGGAAAGGGAGGAAAGGAGAGTTCTGGAGAGGAAAAGGATTTAAAGGGTGGGTAGGAATCCGGGATTCAGTGTGTCCTGGTAATTCGCCTCAAAGACCTAGAAAAACCTCACCTCATGAACCCGGGCACCCCTGCTAAATCTCCAAACGTTGCGAACCACTTGAGATGACCTATGGCAAAGGTGTTGATTATTCAATAAAGGTGCCCAGGGAGGCGGTACCCATTCCCGCCTCCCAAATTGAAAATAGAAGAAAATGAAACGTGTAGTATGTGAGGGAACATAAAAACTACGTAATTTAAAAACACATAAAGTAAAGTAAGTATTACAGAGTAAGCAAATAAGAAAAATATTATAACGATGATATTTGATAGTAGTCGGCTGGCGGAGGCAAACACGTAAGGAATGTATGTAAATGAAAACAAATACCTTTGTAAATATACCACCATATAATCAAAATGTTTCGATATCAAAGTTTTTACAGGATAACATTAATATTAAAAATAATTAAATACAGACAAGTAAAGACCAAATATTATATGGACAGGTGATTTATTACAACACCATAAAACTATTAAAAAAACCATAAAAACAATTTTCAAAAATGAAAAAAATGTAGATTATTTTAGAATGCGTAAAAATGCATTTAATTATTTTCTGGAATTCAACAGTTTACATTTTTTCAGTTTGTACATGTTTGTATAGCCAAAATAAAACCAATTATGGATTTCCTCCTTGTGACTTTCATATATAATAAAAAAACTCTAAAAACAAATATGCAATAACAAAAGAAGTCTAAATAACAAAATAAATTATTATAAATGTAAGTGTTAATATGAACATAAATTGAAGAGATAGTTATTTAAAAAAAATATTTGGTTATTAATAATATTATATTTACCATTAAAACTTTTTGAATTTCTTATTTGATTGTAATACCGAACATTGTAACATTTAACCCCGCATTTATATCAAAAGAAAAATTTCTCCAAGCAACATTAACATAGGATACTTTTTGACTTGACTAAGTTTATATTCGCTTTATTCTATCTATAGTATAAACTGTTTATTTCTTAAAAATAAATTTAAAAATCTTGTTGCACAAGCTTCTAAAAACGTATGCGAAACAGGAGAAGACTTTTGCATTTTTTTGCAAAATTGACTTTCCATTTTTTTGTGATTTGTTTCTTGACGTAGTTATTTAACAGATTTTTACCAATTATATTTTAATTATATCGTAGTGTCTATAAGCTAACTTTAAGGCATATAAATCTATTTTGTTGTTTGTACTGCTGCCGACTGGTGCCGACTGCTCCTTCTGGAGCCAGTTTTCCTTTTCGGAACGAGCCGCAAATGTAGTTCTTGTTATAACACCAAAAAATAAACAACGAAAGCAGTTAATGTTATAATTTACCAATTCATAACCTAAAAATGATGAGTTTAAAGCAACGCGAGAAAATTTAAATATTTGTTACAGCCTAACCTTGCATAAGACAGCAAAATAATAATCTTTAAACCGAAACTAGTTGACAAAAGTAAAAATTATAATTAAGTGAGTTTGCAAATTTTAAATCAAGTATAACATCAAGCCACAAAATCAAATAATATACGTGTATTTCCACTGAAATGTTATAATTTAACAATTCATAACCTAAAAATGGAAGATTTAAACCCAACATGAGAAAATGACTAGTTTCCATAATATCTTCTATATTTATGGCAGTGTACAATAAACCAAGCGCAATAGATAATAAGTCAAGCAAGGAAATCAAATAACGTATATACATTCTTTGAAGCGCTTTAATGGAATGGTTTTTGCAGTAATTTAAAACCTTTCCCTTCTTTTATTGGCAATTTACAAAAACTAGTGATCGCCCAATGGTAGAAATTCGACCATAATTGTAATTTTTTATTGGTTTAAGGGGGTATTCTAGTCTAGAAGCATGAATTGTAGGTGTTTTTTCAGGCGCAATAAAAAAAAAAACAATAATATTTTTACCAACTCTTGTTTTGTCAAATATTTATTTAACGTTAAAAAATCTGTTAACAAAGAATTGAACGAAAAAATTAAAAATTCAAAAAGTTACAGAGTGTTGAAGTGGGGGGTCTAAAAAAATGGCGCGCCTTGGTTGACACGATTGGCAACCCTCCCAGTAATCTAAAAAAAATAAAAATAATTCTTAATTCAAACAAATGCGGCTATGGCCCGAACGAAGGAAAAGTTAAAAAAAAAAATTTCGCAAAATTGCGGCAGTCTGAAATTAAAAAAGAAGTTTTTGTACCAGTTTTTTTGACTTTCCAAATT
The DNA here is from genome assembly GCA_936435175.1 of Glyphotaelius pellucidus. Taxonomy (NCBI): domain Eukaryota; kingdom Metazoa; phylum Arthropoda; class Insecta; order Trichoptera; family Limnephilidae; genus Glyphotaelius; species Glyphotaelius pellucidus. The sequence continues at coordinate 37,729,362 of OW386546.1, forward strand.
TTTTAAATAAGTAACAATTGGAATTTTGTTGTAGATCTAGTTCCCGCCATAGAAAAATGCATAAAGAAGGCTCACACCAAATTTCAAGTAAATTGGTTTAGTAGAACTTAATATCGTGTCAACCGTCCCAAAAAAGTGGTTTGGAGAAAAACGCATTTAAGATTTTGTTCTATTTAGATTATGGTTAGACTCCGTCTAAACAGCGACATTAAAATGGTTATAACTTTTAAAATATTGCGAATTTTAAAAATTTCCTTTTAAGGAGATATTTTTGAATATTGAAGATATTGACATATATGAAGAAAAAAAAATGTTTTTTTTTTCTAGACTAGAATACTGCCTTTGTATTTATTATGCATTATTTAAAGAAAATATTAGCATTCTGCACTCCTTCTCTATATAAACTATAAGTGTGCGAAATTTCATACTCCTCCGTCCGCGCGATTTTCGTAAAAAGGGGTAAAGTTTTTGCTTCACGTATACTGATAAAATACACCGAAGAAAGCCATCTCTTTGTGGCTTAACATAAAATTTTTTTTTGATTAGTTTTGTACCTCTCTATTACACAATTTAACAAGTATTCATATGGTTTCGATTGTAACTAACCTGGCTAACTACTTGTAAAATTGCGTTGTAATAGTTTGCTTTTTTAGAAAATGATGGTGAAGTTCTAGGAAGGAAAAAGGCATTAAGGGTGGGAAGGAATCTGGGGGTACGAATGAATCCATCCCTGCGGTGCACGGCGATGGGTCGTGATAATTCTGCTGGAAATGTAAGGATCTCCCGTTCCGACCTCCCACGCAGTTGGTGGGCAGACTCATCCGCCACCAAGATCCGGACAAATCTTACCCGAAGAATTCGGGAACTGTTTAGTCACCAAACTTACCTAACCACCATGGATGACCTATGGCAGAGGTGTTGATAATCCAATAAATGGTTCCTAAACCGGCGGTACCCATGCCTGCCTCCCAAAATGAAAATTACAATATAATATACATTTTTACAACACACGTACAAAGTAATTGACAGACTGAAAAAAGGGTGACTAGCTTATGTAGGTATTTATTAATAGAAAAAACACGAAAGAAAATTATAGAAATCAGTCAATTTATTTTTAAAGTAGTGTCAAAAAAGTAGTACATTTTTAATAAAATAAAAATAAAGAAGTAGTTATTTTAGAAAACATTTAAATTTCAGGTACGATTTCTTTCACCAAAATCTTCTTCAACACATATTTTCGGGTAAGGCCGGCTTTTGCCCTAGCACGGCTCTTCCTGCAGGCCTCATTGTTTTTATCCCTCTTCGCCTGTTCTTCCGGGGTTCTCAGTTTGAAGTGGTGGTATCTGACCATTTTGGGGTGGTATTCAAGAATTGTCTCTTTTCCGCCGATGTTGAAAACAATTGTTTTGTCTCCCAAGGGATTTTTGGTCTCATTCTCCATCATTGGTTCGCTGTCGTTCTGCGGTGTGACGACTCCCTCCTCTGATTCGTTCTTTATGCGGGATGTATTGTCTTCCTTCAAATCAATGTCTTCAGCATCGTTCTTTTCAATTGGTGCATCGTTTTTTTCAATGTGCTCCGTATCCAACTTTGATTCTTTCTTCGGGAGAGAGGGAGAGGTGAGGTCATCTTCTTCCGGCGTTGATTCTATTGATGCACTGTCATTCTTATCCAAGTTTTCAGATTTTGTTGCTACAATAGTTTTGTCTCCCACGGGATATTTGGTGACATTATCCATAATTGGAAAACTGTTCTGTGGTGTAAGGTCTCCCTCCTCTGATTCGTTCTTTGTGTGGGATGTCTTGTCTTCCTTCAAGTCTTCCGGAACGTTTTTTTCAATTGGTGAGTTAGTGTGCTCCGTATCCAATGTTGATTCTTCCTTTGGGAGAGAGGAAGAACGAGAAGAGAGGTCGTCTTCTTCCGGCGTTGATTCTATTGGTGTGTCATCCTTATCCATGTTTTCAGATTTTGTTGCTGTTGGTGAATTGGTGGCAGGACCAGGGGGCGGGATCATCGGCGACACTCTTTGAAGTCCGAAAATGGCGAGGAATCGCTCTTGGTCCGACATGGGCTCCTGTTGAACCTCTTCCTTCGTAGTCGTCTCCCGTTGCAGCCGACGACGTGGCCTCAGAACCCTGAGCCTGCTGTTAACCAGATACGACACTGGCTGTGCAATTTCACGTTTTGCCACCGATCTATACGTGTACTTGGTTTGTTCCATTGCTTTGATTTATCTTAAACTTTTGTGTTTTTATGAAGAAGTAACACTGATTTAAATAAATTACTGCTTACTTGCAGATTTCACAACACTTTATGATGACAATACTGAACTTTGTCTGAACTTTAATTTGACTTCGTAAATTAGGTCGCGTATAGATCTTAACTCGAACAAGTTTCAATTGGTATTGGTTAAAAGATTCCCAAAATATCACCTTTTATACCTTCATCCCTTACACTAATGAGTTAATTAGGGTTGCTATTGGTCGGTGAGTCACACTTTTTATATGTTTATTTAGTAATTGCAAATATTAAAATGCACCTAATAACCTACAATAACGACCCTCCATTGGTATTTCCTATAATTCGGTAATCCCAATTTTTCACTAGAAAGTAATTACCGCCGTGGTTCGGACTCTGCCGATGTCCTAATTACACTCTTTATTTGAGATAATTCCCAGAATACCAACAACCCAAGTTACTGTTGCTAATTGCGCGATAACGGTACAAAGTTATATTAATTTTGAAAACTGTCTAAAATGTTGTCGACTCACTACGAAACAAACATGATGTTTAGCCATTTTTGGCGGCCTGCGTAATTAGGTTATTAGATGGCTTTGAATCAGGATATCGCGGGTTCCAATCCCGGCGTACATAATTAATTATGATTTGATTAATACGTGTTATTTCACAATTTATCCATTTGAAATAATAAGTAGTATTTATGAAATACCACTAATCAGAATTGAAATACTGTTGCTTGAAATGGTTGTGGTCTTGTTTGGGTACTTTCCCACCTTATTATTCGCTTATTTTTGTAGGTTTATTTTAAAATTATTGTAGAACTAGCTTTTCCCCGCGGCTTCGCTTGCATGGTATTACGAGAAATTACTGTAGCGCTTACACTTATCAATTATCTCCCCTCCCCACCCCACCCCCATCCCCTCCCGCATTCCATATATTCATTCCCTTACATTCAGTTTTCAAACATCGCGCCTACCACCTAAATTTCATAATGCTATAGCTCAAAGAAAAAAAGAATTACTTATCCAATTTTGTTCATTCGTTCGGAATTTATGCGCTTACAAACATTTCGGATGTTTATTTTTAATTAAATATTTGAAAGTTTGTGAATATAATAAAAAATTACACTATTTATTCAGTTCATTTATTCAGTCTTTATAATCGTTACGAATTATATTTTTAATGTAGGAACTGACATTTATTCCTAAACAGAAGCTTGTCCAAAAAAATAAAACATATTCTATTCATAATATTTGAATTTTCTGAAGCAGTAGCAATCGTTTCCATGGAAACGATTTTTTTCTGACGTTAGCAAAAATTTGCTTTAGTTAGCGACAGAAAACGTATAACAAATATAATATATTAATATTTATAATTTCATTACGCCAGAGCTTACCATCATATACAAAATATAGTCTGAGCATATAATTTAGCTTTCTATTGGTGAATGAATTTTTAAAGTCTTTATATTGTGTTATGCGTGAAAAGGTCATAAACAAACTCGAGCAGTTTCGCATTTATAATATTAGTATGGATTAATATATGAATAAATCCATATAGAATTAATTTGGTTGTTTGGCACAATTTATTTACTAAACTTTTTTATTCTCAAACATAGTTACTAATTTTGGTTGTCTGTGATGATGTATTTGCTGTGCAATATTTCTGCGTAATAACTAGTAACTTCTAATTATAAAAATTGGAACTCATTGTAGGAACCAAGTTATAAAGTAGATCACCAAATTATTTTATTAATATAAATGTATATTCTAAATTTCTATTTTTATTTGCGTGAATCATATTACAAATCAATGTTTGTAAACCGCTGGTCCAGACAACATCCATGAAACTATAAAACGTATAAAATCGTAGATCATCGTAAAGTAAGTTTTGTGATCGTTACAACAGATCTTCCCTCTCTTTCTCGTCCAATAACATTTTCATCTTTATGGTTAAAAAATTCAATTAAACCCTTTCTTGTACTTCTCACCAAGTTTACAATGATCGTAGCGCCTTTTTACCTGAATGTGTTCAAGAAATTGCTTTGTTTAAAGTTATTTAGTTATTTAATTAGGGTTATTTAATTCCATGGATGTTGTTTCTTGAAAGTTTGTGGTACGCTTAAAATGAAAACTTTCGTTTTAAAAACTTAACGAACTTTTCTAGTTCTCACGCTGAAGTCTGGATTGGGGTTTTGTTGTATTAAGGCTACACAAATTGAATTTGGAGAATTATTTTCGGTTGTCGCTCGATAAAACACCAAGTTTATTTTTTATTTTTAAGTTATTGTTAAAATTGAGCTTGTAAAACAATCCAAAACTTCACAATGTCGGTTAGGACCGTCTTACACTTAAGAATTACTTGTTTTCGTGATCAGATTTTAAGCAGTACCAAATTCCACTTTATACTGATAATAAACACACAAATATATTTATATACATAAAATAACATATTAGATTTATTTTAATTAATTGTAAATTAATTATAATCTTTCCCTCTAATCACGCTTTTAGGTGAACGAAATCAGGAACAATGCTTTCCTGGACAGTTTGCTGTTTATCGTTTAGCGCAGTAGTTTTACACTAGATTGACGAAATCTAAGTACCTACCGACTAAATAAACCAAAATTGAATAATGTCATAATCTTTTTTGCTTAGTGGATTCAAGCTAAATGCGGAGATAAACATGTTAGGCCAATGTTCGCAGAAATCCAACATCTCTGTTAATTGGACATAGCTCTAATCTCCAGTGAAACAATGGCGCGCATCACAGTTCCGAGCGGCCATTAACTCGCTGTAGTCTGAAATTGCAAACTACCATCTCGTTAGACGCTGAATGAATTTCCTGAAGACACAACGAGTTTTATAATCTCACTCCCCAGGCGCTGATCCCAGGACTCAAGGAACCACTCAACAAGTAGTGCAACCAACTACTTCATATACTCCTTAGTTAGACCATTACCTAGCTTAGAATTTACAAATTTTCTTGGCTGGCAGTGTCCACGTAGTAATAAAAAAAGTCAAAAGTTTACAAAAATTTTAAAACGATGGTGGGATTGAAAATTTCGTTATAAAGCAGTAACAACACCACAAAAACTGGTCTTGCTGCAGGGCGACCAGTGCTTGCTAGCTGGTCGGCTATCTCAGACGTGGGCCGTCTACTGACTTATAGTACAATCACCATCAGTATTATACAATAAATACACAATGATTCACTTATACAAGGTTTATTCAGGTTTCAAAACACGGCATCCTAGCTATGTAAAATCTCTCTCTTCTGCTCCCTCGGGATAATCAGAAAGTTACGTAAGTTGCACAAAGTAGAGTGAGAATTCATCAAATAATGTACCACCCATCCTCAGAAAGTTCCGATAAAATCAGCTGGTACACATATTCACAGTTCACCTAACAAATTTTCATGAATGTATTTATTTCTTTTTCTTAACCATTCTTTCATCCATCTGCATTTTTTTCTCCTTCTTTTTCAAAGCTAAGACTAAAGCAATGGCCACACATGCTTTATTTTTCGATATGTTTAGTTGTAGATTGTAGAAGTGTGAGTTGTAACCAAAAATTATTAGACAATAATGTTGCAACGTGTGTGCCTTCTCGCAATACATTAACGTAAACAGTAAACAATGTATTTTGAAACGAAATGAAATCCTTACAATATAAAGATATATGAATATAATTATATGAATATTTTTTTTTGCAATATATTGCAAAAAAAAATTGAGAACAGAGAAAGAAATAAATTAAAATTGCGCACAAAAAAAAATAAGAATAGCGCAAGAAATAAATTCCAACTGCATCCAGCCTCGCAACACACCACAGGAGGTTGTCGTTGGCTCACTGGCTCCTGACCGTTCAGAGTAGTTGAGGCTCCTACTAGGTTGCACGAGACTCACTTATTTACAAAACATCTTCAAACGATCGGCAAAAAGATTTAAGAAAATTTTCACACTCAAACAGGTTGGATTACGATATGGATTAAAATCCGTTAAAACGTAGATACATTCTCATTACCTGAAAACTTACAAAAGTTATGTTTTCTTAAAAAAAATCATTTTACCCTAAGTACAAAAACTATTTTACCCTAATTACAAAAATTACAAATAATTGGTAAATTATTTGTAATTTTTTTAAACAAATACAGGAAAGCAGTTAACTTTACTCCCGAGCAAAAATCCCTTCAGGGAATCGCGTAGAATAGTGGAGCGAAAAGGTTAAACGAATTTTCAAACAATGAAATTAAAATGACCATTGTATGAAGAAGGGAGTTTGATCTGAGGTGTGGTGGCCTCACTACTTTCTTAGTGAAGCTCTTCAAGTTAGTATTGTCAAAACTATTTAGGAGATTTATTTTCTCAAAAATTTTCTCTGAAATCATAAGATTAATAAGATAATTATGAACTATTCATTTTACGTACTTAAGAGCTTTTTATTTTAAATGAAAAAATATGGAATTTGTCTAATTTGTCCAAAAAGTCAACAATTATTTCTTCAACTTTTATTCAGGTAGGTAGGTACTATAAATCTTCATATAATGCCAGTAAGATAGTTCAAATAAACACGACGATTTCATATTTGAAATATAATCTTTACTGAACCGTAGTAGAATAGTCAACGTTAATCAAGTAGATGATGTAAAGTTTGCTTACATAATAAACTGGATGCAGCAGATTTTCGAAAACGGAAACAAAATTTGCAGACAGACAACCTGTTAAACAGACGAGTTTAAGCAGGTCTTTCAGTTCATTTTATTATTAACTAGCCAACAAACCAAATATACTGTAACAGGTACACGCAGAGTGATGTATCAGTAAATAAATGTGATGATAGTACATATTATGTTGACAGCAATGTTACGTTACTATTAATTATTGTCAATTGTAGAAAAAATATTACTTCTTCCGAATTGATCAAATGTTGAATCTAAAACGAGTGCGAGTAGTTACTGGTAATAATTGTCGTGATTAGGAGGAACGTATGCGCGGCCAATTTCGGCCAGTTTCTTACAAATTTTCAGATCATAAAGAAACCAAACTTAAAAATTATGTTTGTTATCAAAGGGTAAATAAAATACCTTGTACGAATAGGTGTGACTTTATTTATTTTTGATTTAAATTATAAGAAATAGGCCATTAAAGCGTTTGAATTTAAACTTGCTACCTTCGGATTGTTAGTCGAGTTGTGTACTATTAAAGTATCTGCGGGCCCTGTACAGTACCTTCGCCTAGTTTAAATAGATTTACTTTTTATGTTCCACAATATTTGAGAATAAACGTTTTAGGGTGCTAAAAAAAACCAAATGTGCCAGATTTACCAAAAACGATACATTATAAATTATGCGAAAATAAATAAGTTTTTGTGTAATTGCACGCGACACTTTAGGACAGCCAAATAGATCCTAATCACACTACCGCCTCCGTGGTCGTGTGGTTAGGATCCATGGCTACGATTTCGGAGGTCACAGCTTGTGTCTAAACTTTCAAAAGACCGAAAAAATTAAATAAAAATAGATAAACACAACTGACAATCCTTCACATTGAGATAAAATTACAACTTTTTATGTATTGTTTGCCGACTTTAATTTGTTAAACTTATTAATAATTTTAGTATAAATACTATTATAATAATATATAACACAGCTTTTCGAAAAACAAATTCTGCTGTGCAATAATTATTGCGCGTGACCGCTGTTTCGCCTTCCAAAGGGATAACCAAACTGTAGCGGAACACTTAACAGACAATCTACGCGTGTAAATTATTTCTGTTTAGGTGCTAGAAAAGAAATAAAAAAAGTTGAAAGATATTCAAAATAAGCATCAACATAATATGTAGAAACAATATAAATGATAGTTTGAAAGAGGCTTCACCAGAGTTTGATAAAGCCTTCGAAAGCGAAATAGCTGTAACGTGTAATATAATTACGTAGTTAAAAAACTGTTATATTCATGGCACAAAAAACAAAACCGGTTTCATTTTTCACGAAATAACATTTCCATATTTCATCCCAGAAGACTTCAGAGGGAGAAGAGACTTCAGTGTAGAGTTTGAAAGTTAATTACGCTGTGAGTCATTCGGCTATTGGAAATGTCTTTCAAATATTTCTTAATTGCATTATAATTAGATGTACTTTTATTAGATACCAAAGTTTAACATTTATAATAGAACATTACTTTTGGAAATTTTAATTTTTCAATGCATTGTGTATTGTTGTCTGAAATTTACTCATTAAAATGCCATTAAAATTTCAATGGTTGTCTGTGCAAATACAGGCCGAAATTTCTTTCCTTTCTCCACTAATCCTTTTGCCCAGTTATGGCCCGCATGTCAAATTCTATGAAAAGAAAAATCCGTAAATATATAATAATTATGAGCAACAATGTTATCAACGCCTGAAGAGTTAGTTATTGACTAACATTATCAATCAATGCTAATAATGGCCTATTAGTTTCTTGTTGATAAGTAATAAGATAATACTTATTTTATTTAGGTATTTTATATAAATACCTTCCACAAAAGAGTCCCAACTGATACCAACCGTTTGGGGCCAGTGATTCTACGGCATCCACAATATTTAAGGTATCCTGTGAGGCTGAATAAAGAAGGGAGGGGTAGGAAATGGGGCAGAGGAAGTTGGAAAATACCTGGCTATTCTGATCTCGTCACAAAATACGGTTAAGGCATTTCAAGCCACCTTTTGATTCAGGATTATTCGGCGGATAGCTTTCTCTCTCGAACATTTTACATTATTTTTAAATAAACTGATTGCAAATTAATCAAATAAATTTTATGATCCGCGCCATGAATTGAATCTGCGACCTCCAAACTCGTAATCGAGCATCTTATCCCTCGACCACGGAGGCTGTCCTTGATAAGAAGACTTAGTAGCAGTAAAGAATTTGGGCGCTGTGCCCAAAAGTAGCGGTTTGAAATGGCTAACTTCTGGAAGTAGATACATTTTGAAACCTAAATTTTAACATTTGATTTCAGTTCATCTGGGGAAATTCTTTTGTTAAATTTGATCCCGTCATACCTTTCTGACTGTTTATTGGTTTTTGCGTGGTTTTTATAGGTAGATAAAAAAAGGCAACACTGGTCGCACAGCAACCGGTATTGTTTTCTGCTGACATTTATTGCCCTAATCCGCGGCTAATGAGTTGGGAACAAGCTGTATCTTGTTGGAAGGGTACAAACGATGAATTCTTTGAAAAAACTCGGCTATATTATGGTTGCTACCTTGGAGACCCTCGTAAGAATTTCCGTAACCCGCAACCGTCATGAAGAATTCCATAATCCCGCCAGCTACCCAGATAATAAGGCGCATTTCTATTTACACACTGAACACAACATTTTTCACAAAAATATCAGGTAAAACAATATTTATTAGGATGTCGTTGATTTCAGGTTTCAGGAAATGCTGAAAGTATTATTGCTGTTATATGGTTTAGTAATCAACAATAAGTGTATCAATAATTAACATCGTCTAATATTTTGGAAGATTTAATAAAGAATTATCAATGACATCTGCAAAAAATTCTTGAAAAAATATCCCGTTTCTCACATTTCCCAGTGTATTTTCCTTTCTCAAATGGGTTTTAAATGTTGAATTAAAGACGAGATAGAATATTCTGATTTGCTTCCGTCTATCATCACAGCGGGAGATACGTTTCCACACGTCTTTCACTCATGGACTCACTGACCCCTAGATTCCTACCCATCTACGACGCCTTATTCCTTCCGGAATCTCGGCTTTTACATTTCCTCAAGGAAAATTAATTTCACCGTGGCTTCCTTTGAGAGATGGTAAAAAAAATTGTATTAATTAAAAAATTTACATTAATAATAAGGTAAAATATGATTTTTATTTAATAACATGTATTTGCGCACCCCGGCCTTGAACCTGTTGCTTTTGGTCAATGGTCAAGGAACTTAATCGCGCAGTCAAGGAGGTCGTCGAAATTTAAAATGAAAAGGATTAAAGAAGCATTAATAATGATTACATGACCGCGTCCCACAGATTTCAGAGCAAAGAAATCAAATGAAAATGTAAATTGAAATCGTCGATTTACGATAAAATATTTTTAATTAAGTAAATACTTAAATTGCACTTGGATTGTGACTCCTATTCTGTGCATTTGTGAAAGTGTAAACCTTTCTACCGCATACAATCATATTTACAATATCATATTATTTAAGTAAATACTTAAATTGCACTTGGATTGTGACTCCTATTCTGTGCATTTGTGAAAGTGTAAACCTTTCTACCGCATACAATCATATTTACAATATCATATTATTTAAGTAAATACTTAAATTGCACTTGGATTGTGACTCCTATTCTGTGCATTTGTGAAAGTGTAAACCTTTCTACCGCATACAATCATATTTACAATATCATATTATTTGTTATATTCGTTACTTATCCTCGTCAATATTTAACAAAGGCACTTAGTAGTAAGAGTCATGAGAATTTTTATAAACTAGTGGTCGCCCAATGGTCGAAATTCGACCATAATTGTAATGTTTTTTTTTTAATGTTTGACATTCAATAAGACCATAGACAAATAATATTAAAGTTAAACAATATTAATCTATTCTCAATTTGACCATAGACTTTAACAATAAACAATAGCGTAAAGACGCGAGTGTGTGTGTCAAATACATGGTAGTGTGTGTAATGTTTTTGTTTTTGATTTAATCTATTTTTATGCATAATTTTAAAAAAATATTAGCATTCTGCACTCCTCCTCTATATAAACTACAAGTGTGCGAAATTTCATACTCCTCCGTCCGCGCAATTTTCGTAAAAAGGGGTACAAAGTTTTGGCTTCACGTATTAATATATATATATATTAATTATATATTATAAATAATATTTTTATAGTATTTCTGAAACATTATTGTGAACCAAAGCAATAAATGAAACGCTAAGCTTTATAAACTATATTTTAAATTATTGGCTTGCGATTTTTTAAAATCAAAACTGACGAAAAGTGTGATGTAATAATTTTTTTCTGATTACTTTAAAGATTTTCTATATAATATACAGTCACCAACTACATCCACCTGCAAAGTCGTAACTGTGTTTCTTCCACCGCTAAAGGTGTTAATTGTAGCATTACATAATATATTAAATATTTGTGAAAAATATACCATCATCTTAATTCCCTTATCCTATTCGGGTTGGGGACCCACTGCATCGAGAAGGCTCCTCCATACGTCCCTGTCTTGTGCTGATTGTTCGGCCTCCGTCCATGGCCAGTTAAAAACCATCCAATAGGTCCAAATTAAAAACATACCTTTTTGGGCTCTCATATCCTTAATTTAAATATACCTATCTGAGAGTATCATCGTTGCATTGCCTATGATATGTCTTAACCACACCTTTCTTATTGAATTTAAAATTACTTTAATCAATCTGTCTCTTGACAAATCACATTTAGAAGATGAAATCCTGTTCTACTGTAGCGCCCACTATAAAATACTGCTTTTGATTTCCAAAATACACTCAGAATGTATTATATACTAATATTAACATATATTTCAGAATTAAATACACGTAACAAGTGTTCACAATAATGTCCTCTGCGTGCAAACTCTATCTAAGTTTCTTAATAGACAATAAACAAGTGTTGATTTCAAGCGACCTCCCAGGTAAGTATGGTCCTGTATGCATTTTTAAAAATCATCGCGTTCGTTGGTCAAGACGTTGCACATATATTTAAGTATGAACCGGTGGATGCAATTTTTAGTCATAAGTTGTTTTTAATTGTTTGTCTAGTTTGTAGTTTTTCTAGATTTAAGAAATATATTGTAAGTTTGTACAGCGCCCTTGAGGTAATTTTTCACAAAACGGCGCTATATAAATCATCCAAATATTATTATTATTATGGCGGTCCCATCCTCTCCTCACACAGTCTCTGGAGTTGCTTTGCCCAACTGTGTCTGGGGCGGCCCGCTGGACATCTACCCTCTGGAATCGCACTCAGTATTTTCCTAGGGATTCGGTCATCAGACATTCTTAGTACATGCCCAAACCACCTCAGTTGTGATTTTTCTATGAATAGTAGCAGTGGTTCAACGTTCAGATCATCTCGTATTACGTATCTGACGTATCTCGGATCGTCGTATTTCTTATGTGATCCCATTTCGTAACCCCTGCCAGTTCTCTCAAGTACCTCATTTCGGCAGCTTGTACTCTAGGGCGTGTTCGTTCGTTTAGCATCCATACCTGTCGGCCGTAAGTGAGCGTCGGACGGTATACCGTTTTGAACTCTACCATCTTAGTCTTGATGCTGAGCTCGGCTTTTCTTATCACTGAGCTGGAGGGAGGACGCAACACACCACTTGCTATCCGTCGCTGTAGATTTGACCCCGAGGTGTTTGAACCTATCCACCGGTTTCAGCTGAGTTCCATTAGCGAGTATGTTGCACAGAGTTTGGTCCCTTCCTATAACTATCATTTGAGGTACTCATCTTCATTCCCGCTGCTGTGCACTCTTCGTTAAATCGGTTGATCCACTCGTGTAGTCCCTCCTGTATTATCATTAATCTCGCGATGTCGTCAGCAAGAAGTAGGCATCTGGTTCTAGTATTTCCTAACAGTACTGCATCCGGTGTTTGACTATTTCGGCTAATGTAAATTAATAAAAAGCCGAAATTAAATATTTCTAAAAATATATATATTTATTTAGTTCCTATTATATTTACCTACTTACAAAATAAATTACTAAAGAAATGGGTGTATCAGGATTAATTTACATTACAAGTTTATCATGTTAATCGAGAAAGTTACCTTAGGAATTCACGAACATTTTTTTTGATAAAGTTTTGTTTTTGTATTCTCCGCGCGCCTTTTGACACCAAGCCTCCCAACCCTAACAATCCCAGTGGGTAGTATGGATGCAAAGTACTAAAAATAGGGCGTTTTTCTGGGTGAAGAATTAATATTGACCACAACGCCTTCCAGTCAACACCTCAGATTTTTCATCTTTAGAAATCGGTTAGCCTTCTGTCAAAGTCGTAGAGACAATTTAATTGTTTCAAAGTGAAGTGAAAACTGTGCAAGAAGTCTACGAATTAATCTACTCAACGGTGTGACTGTAAATCTCAACTTAATAAATAATTAAACTAATTAATATGTCGCAATCATCCGAGGTCTCCTCCGCATTTCCGCTGGGGGGTATGAGGGGACGTGGGGACTGGAAACGATCGTTGATTCGATACGGGGTTTACCTCAAAGATACCATTCCCTCCCCATCTGTCCCCAGTCCCGCAGCAGAAGAGGAGCTGAAAGTGGAAAGCACTCCAGAAGTGGAAGTAAGCATTCCAGAAAAGAAGAGAAAATCCAGACCCTCCAGAAATCCTGAAGATCCCGTCCCGTCCTTCAAAATGAGTGAGGACGGGACGATCATAATATCACATGGACCAACTGAAAAGGATGACAGATTGAAATATCAGCCACAAAAGGCAAGGTTTCTGGACACGCGGCCTCGAACGCCCGAGGAGCAGGCCCGACGAGACAAAATGAATGCAGCCTGCAGAATGAGCCGCGCCAGGGCCAAACTGGGAGCCACTCGTCCTTACGTGTACCGAAAATAAACCAGAAGAAAAAATAATATCTCCTGAGGACACGACAAGGAGTTTTAGATATAAATTTATCAAAATACCTACTGATCTACTACTTATCATATAGATTATCTTGGTTGTTCACCAAACTATTTATATTTTTGCTATTACTAGGAGCATTAATTAGCTTTTTACTATTTTATATTCAATGCATTTTGTACTTTTTATACCTTTGTAGATATTTTATACTTAATTCATTTCACCTAATATTTAATTTCTTACCTTTTTACTTTATATTTGTTCTTTTTGTTTAATACTTTTGACTTATTACTTTTTACATTACATTTGTACTGTTACATTCTTTATGTTGTTGTACTATTCATAAAATAATTTAATTATCTGTATTTCTTGGGAATTAACTATGTAACAATTTCCAGATATTTTGTTATTGAAGAGTTTTATTTTCCAATGTACATTTTTGTTACTGCTCGTGAATGATACGGTTGTATTGAAACTGGTCGCGGAAAAATTAAATTTAAGTAACAAATGTACATTGGAAAATAAAACTCTTCAAAAACAAAATGTTATTTAATTATATTTATGGAACATGTTGTGCCGTGTGTACGGAAATAAATAAATATGTATATTGTTGGACTAACGCACAATTGTTTGTAAATATAGATGTTTCGTGGGAAATTTACATTACTTTTTTCATCTAGAATGGATTGTTGCTTTGCATTTTAATCAGATGTAACCAGAGGTATTCGTATGAAATTAATTTACAAATTGCACTTAACACAGTTATGCGCTAGGCCATCGATACATTACTAGCGGAAGTTGCCCTTGCTTTTCTCAAAGCTTTTCAGAAAGCTCTAGTTAAAGCATTTTACAGACAATTTTTAAAAATCAGATGTAAGCATTAATTTTCGCCTAATTTTGAACATCCAATGTGCAAAATTTCAATACTAACTACACAAAAATTCTGCTATAAGAGGTGGGAAAAGGAGGTGAGGGCGGTTTTGAATAATAATTTAAGTTGTTCTTTATTCAAAATGCTTTAATTAATATGACACACCTGTAAAAAAATATTCTTATTACAATATATTTAAAATTATTTATTTGAACATAACACTCTTAATAACTTATCTCAAAAAAGTATAGTGCTGAAAAGTAAAGTCAGATTATGCAAATAAATCGTAAATAGAAAATAAACGTTATCCTGCGGATAAGCTTTAACCAGGATGGTGAAATACCCCCTCTATATTGTATGTCCCCTTAATAATAACAATGCTTCTGTTCACCGCGGTGTGTTGTGATCGAAACACAAACTGAATTTATGAAATGAAATATTTATTCTCTTATGTTTTAGTTATTAAAATAGTTATTAAATTACTGGACTTTTCAATTGTTGTTTTTTTTCTTATTTTACACAGTTGTCAAAAATAATATAGAGGAAAATAATGACGTTCATTAAAAAGCTTCTCGAGGTAGTAGTCACATGGCAACTTTTCTTTGCTACTACATAAGACTGAATGCTCTTGAAATGAGGCGTATGTGTGGTATAACCACGCATGATCGTGTGAGAAATATGGAGATTTAGAAAGGGACGCATGATTGAAGAAAGAGAGCGAGTGAATGAAGAAAGCAGTATAGATATCAATGTAATACGTGATGCGAATGTTAATGGTTGAAGAAGTCGGGGACGCCCGAGGGTGATATGGAATGATCAATTGAACCAAAAACGGAATCGGGCCATGTCAAGAGTCAGAATAACAGAAGAGTATGTGCATAAGCAAGGGGTGTATGAACGTGCTACGACCGAGTTGTTTGGCGGTTCGTCCTCTACCCAACCCAAGTTAGTTTGTTGTTAGTACTTTAGCGGTTTCGGATGACGAATAATTAAAATTTCAGGAAAACTTTTAACGAATTGTCATTGCCGGCTCTATTTTTTGTAATGTTTGATAGGACCTATAAGATCGTACGATAAAATCAATATATAAATATACCGTAACGGTTATGATTATAGGTAAAAACAAACAACAACAAGTCATTTTCATTGTAATTAAAGGTCCAGGGTTCAATTCCCAACAGAAGCTTAACAGGGCAATATGAACATCTAAAGGTAGGATTACTTGTATTTAAAAATCTAAGATTTTATGCAATATTTTATATCTAATTACACGTAAGTTTTATGAGGTTATGAATTCAAATTCGTAATGGATCCAAAAGCAACACGTTCGAACCCCACGCAAACGAAAAATGCAAACTTGAAAAATGAATGTAGTATATCGCATTTTAGTAACACAAAAAAGCATTTTTTTTAACATTATACCCCACAGGAAGTCCAGAGGTAATTAAATCCTTGTGGAATTGCAGGAGAAGAGATTCTGGGAATGAAGAAGGTAGAGGTGTGTGAGAATTTAGAGGTCAGTGTGACAGACGTATGAATCCATCGCTCCCGCTGCGATGCAAGGCGGAGGTAAATCAGGATAGTCTTTCACAATACAACATTTTAAACCCATTTGAGGAGTATTTTTACATAGGGAATGAAAAATACACTAGAAAATGTGAGAGGTGGGATGTTATTACCAAAATGTTTTTCATACGTTTAATATTTACAATGAAAATACTTCATTAATTATATAATTTGGGAGGCGGGTATGGGTGGTACCGCCACTCCGGGAACCATTTATTGGATAACCAACACCTCTGCCATAGGTCACCCTTAGTGGTTCGCTACGTTTGGTGAATTAGTAGGGGTGCCCGGGTCCATGGGGTGTGGTTTGTCCGGGTCTTGGCGGCGGGTGTATCTGCTCACGTATAGGAGGCCGGATCGGGAGAGAATGGTTGAGAAAGTCCTTTTGACCTCTCCCGCCGTACTCTCTCGGAACATCGCCTTGCACCGCAGTGGGAGGGATGGATTCATACGTCCGTCACTTCTGACACACTGATTCCCAGATTCCTATCCACCCCTAACACCCTTTTCCTTAACAGAACTTCCTCTCCTTCCTATTCTGAAAATACCCTTCACACAGCATCCTCAAAGATGACACAGGCCCGAGGGGAATTATTTTAAGCTAATTTATTAAAAAAAATTGAATCTTCCAATAAATTAGTGGATTTTGAATATTAATACATTAGATAATATTCGTAACCCTCCTCTTTAGGAGATCTGTGCCGAGAGGTACTACGTTTTGTATGAGTTTTCAGCAACTTCTATGACGATGTTTTTAATATACTCGTATTAGTGAGTACTTATTCTTCTGCAATAATACTTTCAGCATGTCCTGAAACTTGAAGCTAACGACATTCCAATAAATACTGTTTTACCTGAGCTTTGTTTTTACCTGATATTTATGTGAAAAGTGTTGTGTTCAAAGTGCAAATAGAAATGCGCATTATAATCTAGGTAGCTGGCGGGATTATGGAATTCTTCATGACGGTTGCGGGTTGCGGAAATTCTTACGTGGGTCTCCAAGGTAGTAACTATAATATGGCAGGGATTTTTCAAAGAATTTATTGTTTGAACCCTTCCAACAAGATACAACTTGTTCCCAACTCAATAATTGCGGATTAGGGCCATAAATGTCAGCAGAAAATACATAGGTTGCTGTTCGACCTGCATTACCTTTTCAATACCTGAAGAGTCAATCCTTGAAAGAGTAGAAATTTTATCTTTTCTAATCTCCACAAAGAACGCCCTGAGGAAAATAATTTCCGTCAGAGCCTATGCCATCTGTGAAGATGCTGTGTGAAGGATCTTTTGGAGGATAATAAAGTGAACGTTGGTGTTGAAGAGACCCTTTATAGGAGGAAGGAAACAAAGAGGAAATATGTTACATTAGGAATATACATTTCATTAAGAGTAAAGAAGACATACCAGTAAAGGCCGCGGGTAAAAACCGCGCAAAAACCCTTCAACCGAACGAAAAGTATATCAGATCGAATATTGTAGCGATGCAGTATATTACATACATAATTTCTTCAAACTAACCGATTTCAGATATTAAATTTTACGGTACCTACTTACAGTATGCCCTATTTGATACCTCCACTTTGGGCACAGCGCCGAATTCTTTGCTGCTTTTTAATTCAAATACGACTTTCGTGGTTGAGGGGTAAGGCTCTTGATCCGGAGGTCACGGATTAATTTTATGGCGCACACCAGCATATTTTATTTGATTAATTTGCGTTGTTTAACAATCAATTATTAAAAAAAACAATGTACAATCTTTCAGAGTGGAAGATACTCTCAACATCATTCTGAATCGAAACGTGGCTTGAAACGGCTTCAACCGTGTTTTGTGATCAGATCTGAAGAGCCAGGTGCTTCCTCAACTTACTCTGTCCCATCTTCTATCCATCCCTTCCATATTCAGCCATACATTATTCTAAATATTGGGGATGCCATAGAATCACTGACTCCATACGGTTGGGAGCAGTTGGAAGTC
Source organism: Glyphotaelius pellucidus (assembly GCA_936435175.1). Classification (NCBI taxonomy): domain Eukaryota; kingdom Metazoa; phylum Arthropoda; class Insecta; order Trichoptera; family Limnephilidae; genus Glyphotaelius; species Glyphotaelius pellucidus. The sequence continues at coordinate 37,747,630 of OW386546.1, forward strand.
GTGCGATACTCACAAGTAAAAAACAATTCAAATCGCTATACAGGCGTAGCTTATAACTAAATTAAATAATTATTCTACCAAGTGCTGTTATATTACAACTTATCAACAAGAAGCCAATAGGCCATTTTTAGCATTGAGTGATATAATTTTTTAAATACCCTTTGGGCATCTCGCTACATTTGTGAACGGGAGGTAATATTTTCAATCATGATAATTACATTTTTTTTTTTTTTTTTAAAAAGAAAGACAAACATTCCCGGGTTACGAATAACCCAACAATGTTTGAAAATCTCCTACTACCACCACAGAAAGCCGAAAATGTTGCTTGTGTTGTGATGGAGGACTCAGCCAGCCGAGGAATCGAACACGCGACGCCCGGGTGGGACCCAAACACGATGCCCACTCAACCACTGACTGGTCGAATATACATATATATGTTCTTTTCTTAGAATTAGACATGCGAGCGTTAATGGGACAAAATGATTAGTGGGGAAAGGAGATATTGGTCTGTATTTGCACAGACAACCATTGAAATTTTAATAGCAATTTAATGGGTAAGATTTTCAGAAAATAATATTCAATGCATTGAAAAATCAAAATTTCTAAAAGTAATGTTTTGTTAGAATAATTAGTACTAATGTAAAACTCATTTAAATGCAATAAAGCAATATTTGGTCGCTAAGCAACTGTTAATATTCGAATGACTCAAAGTCTAATTACCTTTCGAACTATACACTCACCTCTTCCGAGGCCTACTAGGATGAAATTGTGAAGTGTTTCTCTGTGAAAAAGTGAAACCTGCTTTGTATTTTTGTTAATCTGTGACTTTTCTCAAGTGTTATGATTTTGTTTATTTGTTTATTTATTTAAGGAACATAAACAGTCTTAGTAATATAATATACATAAGAGAATAATAAAAAACAGACCAATTATTAATGTTCACAGATAGGTATTTATAAAGACTAACTGAATGTAAACTAAAATATTTAAGAAAGATGAAAAAAAAAAAAAAACAGAACTAAGCAGCAATTTAAAAAAATAATAATAATACAAATCCAAATTCAACAATAAACCAATACACAACAATAAAATAAGTATGATTATAACTGTAATGGACTGCAAATTAGGTATTTGGGTTGGGAAGGGTAGGAGGAGGAGAGGGTTAAAGGAAAGTTAAGGGAAAGTTGCCACGCAAGTAATATAAAAATATTAGATACAATTAATTTAATAATCATGAATATGTGTTATTCGCACCTAGAATGTTATACAATGAATTTTTGTAACGACAGTAACTAGCAGTGAATATGTCAGCACGTGTGTCTATATTTGCAAATTTATTGTTATAGAAGTTACATGTCCTTTGCATAAATTCATTTTGATTGGAATTGGTGTTGCATCTGTCAATATAGAAAAGGGTATTTTGTCTACTATATCGAATCGGCGCGTGGAAATTTATTTTGTTTAGCAACTCCGGGCAGTCAACTTTAGAGTTAATGATTTTGTACAGGAGCATCTGATCAGCGACAAGCCTCCTGTTGAGTAGTTTCGTGATTCGAAAATGTTTCTCGATTTCGTCGTAAGAGTTGTATATGTTGAATGATTTAAAATTGAGGAATTTGAGAAATCGCTCCTGAACTCTTTCTAACCTGTTAACATAAACAATATAGCGCGGGTTCCAAACTTGTGAACAGTATTCTAGGTGAGGACGAACATGTGAATTGTAGAGAGTCAGAAAAGTCTTAGTGTTTTTGAAAAATTTGCATGTTCTCAGTACAAAACCTAAATTTTTTGTTGCTTTGGTGACAATGTTATCAAAGTGTTTTTCAAATGTAAGTTTAGAGTCCAAAATAATACCGAGGTCACGTATATAATCTTTATTTGTTAACTGCGATCCAGAAATGGTGTAATCATGCAGTATTTTCACATGGTTACGTGTGAATGTAACTTTGCAACATTTAGAAATATTAATAAAAAGTTTATTTCTTCGACAGTAATCCGTCAGTCGGTCAAGATCTGCTTGTAAACGCACAGAACAGTCCGGGGAGCTTATAGGAAGGTATATCTTCATGTCGTCAGCAAAAAGTAAAATATGAGAGTTGTGAAAACATGTCGTAATATCATTTATATAGATAGAGAAAAGCAAAGGATCCAAAATGGACCCCTGAGGCACACCGAAAGTGATGATTTTCCAGATGGAAGAAAATCCACCCACTGTCACAGCCTGGGACCTGTTTGTCACGTATGAAGATAACCAACGAAGGAGATCTCCATGAATACCATGATTAGCAAGTTTTCTAAGGAGGACGCTGTGATTGATCTTGTCAAAGGCTTTGCTATAGTCGGTGTAGATTGTATCAACTTGCACACGTTTATCCATGGAGGCAGACAAAAAATTTGTAAATATTATAAGATTTGTAGCAACAGAGCGACCTGCAAAGAATCCATGTTGAAATTCATTGATCGAATTCTTTAGCACAGGGAATAACTGGTCATAGACTATATTTTCGAACACCTTTGAAAAAATGCAGAGTTTGGAAATGGGTCTATAATTATCTGCTTCACACTTAGTTCCCGATTTATGAATTGGTGTGATGTATGCTCTTTTCCATGTATCAGGAAATGTACCAGTCTTGAGCGATATATTATACAGTATTGATAGAGGAAGTGTCAAATGATTTGCGCACTCGGTAATGAACAGTGGTGGGATACCATCTGGCCCAGCTCCCTTGCTGGAATCGAGCCGATTTAAATATTTAGATACAAGGTCAGCGTCGATAAAAATTGATCCCATTGCACAAACCTGCTTAGCTACAAAGTCATTGCAGGAAGTCCCCAGAGGGTCAGGCGGTTCGTAGACAGAATGAAAATAATCAGCAAATAAATTACAGACTGCCTGGCCACCCTCGGCTTTTAAATCCTTAAGATTTAATACGCTGGGAATAGATGCTGATAGTTTTTTTGATTTAACATATGACCAGAATGCCTTGGGATCTCTGGCGATATTCTCTTCAGCGTTATTAATAAAGTCTTCGTGACACTTCTTTGCCATTTTTTTCTGTCTGGTGCGTAGCCTTGAAAAAGTAATGTAATCAGAAGGGTTCTTATAAGTAGTATATAGTCTGTGAAATTTCTGCTTTTCACGAATAAGTTTTATTAATGATGAGCTATACCACGGGGGGTATGAATGTTTACCAGTACGCCTCGATGGAACCATGTCCGAGATCAAGTTATTAATAATATTGTAAAAATACGATACTGCAGGATTGACGGAATCGGTTAAGTTAAGTAGGCTCCAATCTACTTGTGCCAGGCTGTCTCTTATGTCATCATAATTAGCCTTGTGGAATAAGGGCCGTTTTATTGAGTTTTCCTTTATGACCGGGGGTTCAACGAACTCAGCAGTGATAATGATGGATTTATGGTGAGTATCCTCAGGAACCAACGGATCAATCGCGGGAACAACGCTTACCGAGAAATTACAGAGAACGAGATCAAGAATTTTTCCTAACGTATTTTGAACACAATATTGGTAGAGGTTAGAGTAATTAATATTGTCAATAAATGTTGAGCTTATTGTAGAAGCGTAGTTACTAGGAATCAGGTTAACCTCACCCGCAGGAAGAGTCCAGGTAATATCGGGTAGGTTAAAGTCTCCCATGATAAGAAACTTGTCGTCAGGTTGATTTAAGAGTTTTATACCTAGATCATTCGAAAAGGCGGTGATTTGAGCGTTAAAGTTGAAGCTTTTGGACAGATAGATACAACAAAGATGAACGCTAGTAAATCCAGTTGCACGTGGGATGCGAAGAGTCACCCAAATGTCTTCGTCCGTAGAACACCATGAGTAATTACAAATTGCATGGAGTTCCTTTTTGACAGCCAAGAGCACCCCACCACCCATAGTTATACCTTCGATACTTCTGTCGCGTCGGAATACATTGTATCTTGAGTCAAAAAGCTCGCCGTCTAAAATAAAATCTGTAAACCATGTCTCTGTTATGCCAATCACGTCATAATCACCGCTCGTTACACTACGAAGAAATGTGTCAGTTTTTGTTCTCAGTCCACGTACGTTCTGATAAAAAACACTTAAAGGAAGGGACTCTTTTTCAGTTCAGTGTCAATAAAAAAAATATGCAGAGAATGCGTGAGAATAATATAAGGGGTGTAATATCTGCAAAATATATATATATTATATAAAATAAAGTCGCGAAATCGAATACTGGCGTTGGCAAATATATTTTATTTTATTGAGGAAGAAGATAACACTTATAATCTAAATGAAAATATGAAAGAGAACAAGACACAGAAAAATAGAAAAAGACAATAGTCGCAACTGGGACTCGAACCCAGACCTCTCGTCTAACCGGGACGTGCGCGTTATCCAATTTCGCTATTGCCACCTTCTGTCAAACCGTCATATTTGTCAATCTCATATTTCAAATATTTAGAATCAACAATATTATCTTCAACTAGTTCCTTTATCCATTAATGATGATGATGATGATGATGGGAATAACCTTCAAAAGTTATAAAAAGAGAGTTTTTCTTATAAAAAATTGTATATTTTATTTGATTGATTTTTTTTATTTTATAATTAATTCATACAAAATAATATACAGTGTATTTGCGCCAAGTTTGGGGAAGAAATGTGACCGTACCCAAGTGTAACAACGCGACCGTAAGATCCACGAATTTTGTAAAAATTGCTCTTATGGAAGATTTATTTTTCAAAGTCGGGTACAGGCCATGATTCTTAGTAAGAATTGAAAATTTCAGTCGCTTTTAAGCCATTGGGATGAAATTTGACGGACCCCAAATGTAACAAAGCGACCATAAAAACGACGAATATTGTTAAAAATGCAGGTTTTGTTGATTTTTTGGCAGAGTCGGGTTCAGATCATGGTTCTGAGTAAGAATTGAAAATTTCAGTCGGTTTTCTGTCAGTTTTGTGACGGACCCCAAGTGAATTAGAGCGACCGTTAAAACCATGAATTTTCCAAAAATTATTAATGCGGAAAATTTTTTGTGTTAGTCGTAAAAAGTCCATCGTGTTTGTAAGAATCCAAACATTGAGGCGGTTTTGTGCTATAGGGATGAAATGTGACCTTCCCCAAGCGAATCAAAACGACCGTAAGATCCACGAATTTTGTAAAAATTGATCTTATGGAAGATTTAAGTAAAAGTCAGGTACCATGGTTCATACTAAGAATTGAAAATTTCAGTCGGTTTTGAGCCATAGGGATGAAATTTGACGGACCCCAGATGTAACAAAGCGACCATAAAAAAGACGAATATTGTTAAAATTGCTTTTCTGTAAGATTTTCTGTCAGATTCGTGTACAGACCACGGTTCTTTGTAAGAATTGAAAATTTCAGTCAGTTTTGTGCCTTTGGGCCTAAGTTGTGAAGGACACCCAGTGAATTTAAAGCGACCGTAAAAACAATGAATTTTCCAAAAATTATTAATGCGGAAAATTTTTTGTTTTAGTCGTAAAAAGTCCATGGTGTTTGTAAGAATCCAAACATTGAGGCGGTTTTGTGCTATAGGGATGAAATGTGACCGTCTTCAAGCGTAACAAAGCGACCGTAAGATCCACAAATTTTGTAAAAATTGCTCTTATGGAAGATTTATTTTTCAAAGTCGGGTACAGACCATGATTTTTAGTAAGAATTGAAAATTTCAGTAGGTTTTAAGCCATTGGGATGAAATTTGACGGACCCCAAATGTAACAGAGCGACCATAAAAAGACGAATATTGTTAAAATTGCTTTTCTGTAAGATTTTCTGTCAGATACGTGTACAGACCATGGTTCTGAGTAAGAATTGAAAATTTCAGTCAGTTTTGTGTCGTTGGGCGAGTTGTGAAGGACCCCCAGTGAATTAAAGCGACGGTAAAAACAATGAATTTTCCAAAAATTGCTCTTATGGAAGATTTTTTGTTTAAATCGTTAACAGACTGTGGTTTTTTGAAAGAATCCAAAATTTGAGTCGGTTTTCAGCCGTAGAGATGAAATGTGAGCGACCCCAAATGTAACAAAGCGACCATAAAAACGACGAATATTGTTAAAAATGCAGGTTTTGTTTATTTTTTGGCAGAGTCGGGTTCAGATCATGGTTCTGAGTGAGAATTGAAAATTTCAGTCGGTTTTCTGTCAGTTTTGTGACGGACCCCAAGTGAATTAGAGCGACCGTTAAAACCATGAATTTTCCAAAAATTATTAATGCGGAAATTTTTTTGTGTTAGTCGTAAAAAGTCCATCGTGTTTGTAAGAATCCAAACATTGAGGCGGTTTTGTGCTATAGGGATGAAATGTGACCGTCTTCAAGCGTAACAAAGCGTCCGTAAGATCCACGAATTTTGTAAAAATTGCTCTTATGGAAGATTTATTTTTCAAAGTCGGGTACAGACCATGATTTTTAGTAAGAATTGAAAATTTCAGTAGGTTTTAAGCCATTGGGATGAAATTTGACGGACCCCAAATGTAACAGAGCGACCATAAAAAGACGAATATTGTTAAAATTGCTTTTCTGTAAGATTTTCTGTCAGATACGTGTACAGACCATGGTTCTGAGTAAGAATTGAAAATTTCAGTCAGTTTTGTGTCGTTGGGCGAGTTGTGAAGGACCCCCAGTGAATTAAAGCGACGGTAAAAACAATGAATTTTCCAAAAATTGCTCTTATGGAAGATTTTTTGTTTAAATCGTTAACAGACTGTGGTTTTTTGAAAGAATCCAAAATTTGAGTCGGTTTTCAGGCGTAGAGATGAAATGTGAGCGACCCCAAATGTAACAAAGCGACCATAAAAACGACGAATATTGTTAAAAATGCAGGTTTTGTTTATTTTTTGGCAGAGTCGGGTTCAGATCATGGTTCTGAGTGAGAATTGAAAATTTCAGTCGGTTTTCTGTCAGTTTTGTGACGGACCCCAAGTGAATTAGAGCGACCGTTAAAACCATGAATTTTCCAAAAATTATTAATGCGGAAATTTTTTTGTGTTAGTCGTAAAAAGTCCATCGTGTTTGTAAGAATCCAAACATTGAGGCGGTTTTGTGCTATAGGGATGAAATGTGACCGTCTTCAAGCGTAACAAAGCGTCCGTAAGATCCACGAATTTTGTAAAAATTGCTCTTATGGAAGATTTATTTTTCAAAGTCGGGTACAGACCATGATTCTTAGTAAGAATTGAAAATTTCAGTAGGTTTTAAGCCATTGGGATGAAATTTGACGGACCCCAAATGTAACAGAGCGACCATAAAAAGACGAATATTGTTAAAATTGCTTTTCTGTAAGATTTTCTGTCAGATTCGTGTACAGACCATGGTTCTGAGTAAGAATTGAAAATTTCAGTCAGTTTTGTGCCGTTGGGCCTGAGTTGTGAAGGACACCCAGTGAATTAGAGCGACCGTAAAAACAATGAATTTTCCAAAAATTGCTCTTATGGAAGATTTTTTGTTTAAATCGTTAACAGACTGTGGTTTTTTGAAAAAATCCAAAATTTGAGTCGGTTTTCAGCCCTAAAGATGAAATGTGAGCGACCCCAAATGTAACAAAGCGACCATAAAAACGACGAATATTGTTAAAAATGCAGGATTTGTTGATTTTTTGGCAGAGTCGGGTTCAGATCATGGTCCTGAGTAAGAAATGAAAATTTCAGTCGGTTTTCTGTCAGTTTTGTGACGGACCCCAAATGAATTAGAGCGACCGTTGAAACCATGAATTTTACAAAAATTATTAATGCGAAAATTTTTTGTGTTAGTCGTAAAAAGTCTATGGATTTTGTAAGAATCCAAACATTGAGTTGGTTCTGTGCTATAGGGATGAAATGTGACCGTCCCCAAGCGAATCAAAACGACCGTAAGATCCACGAATTTTGTAAAAATTGCTCTTATGGAAGATTTAAGTAAAAGTCAGGTACAGACCATGGTTCATACTAAGAATTGAAAATTTCAGTCGGTTTTGAGCCATAGGGATGAAATTTGACGGACCCCAGATGTAACAAAGCGACCATAAAAAAGACGAATATTGTTAAAATTGCTTTTCTGTAAGATTTTCTGTCAGATTCGTGTACAGACCACGGTTCTTTGTAAGAATTGAAAATTTCAGTCAGTTTTGTGCCGTTGGGCCTGAGTTGTGAAGGACCCCCAGTGAATTAAAGCGTCCGTAAAAACAATGAATTTTCCAAAAATTATTAATGCGGAAATTTTTTTGTTTTAGTCGTAAAAAGTCCATGGTTTTTGTAAGAATCCAAACATTGAGGCGGTTTTGTGCTATAGGGATGAAATGTGACCGTCTTTAAGCGTAACAAAGCGACCGTAAGGTCCACGAATTTTGTAAAAATTGCTCTTATGGAAGATTTATTTTTCAAAGTCGGGTACAGACCATGATTCTTAGTAAGAATTGAAAATTTCAGTCGGTTTTAAGCCATTGGGATGAAATTTGACGGACCCCAAATGTAACAGAGCGACCATAAAAAGACGAATATTGTTAAAATTGCTTTTCTGTAAGATTTTCTGTCAGATTCGTGTACAGACCACGGTTCTTTGTAAGAATTGAAAATTTCAGTCAGTTTTGTGCCGTTGGGCCTGAGTTGTGAAGGACCCCCAGTGAAATAAAGCGACCGTAAAAACAATGAATTTTCCAAAAATTGCTCTTATGGAAGATTTTCTGTCAGATTCGTGTACAGACCACGGTTCTTTGTAAGAATTGAAAATTTTAGTCAGTTTTGTGCCTTTGGGCCTAAGTTGTGAAGGACACCCAGTGAATTAAAGCGACCGTAAAAAGAATGAATTTTCCAAAAATTATTAATGCGGAAAATTTTTTGTTTTAGTCGTAAAAAGTCCATGGTTTTTGTAAGAATCCAAACATTGAGGCGGTTTTGTGCTATAGGGATGAAATGTGACCGTCTTCAAGCGTAACAAAGCGACCGTAAGATCCACGAATTTTGTAAAAATTGCTCTTATGGAAAATTTATTTTTCAAAGTCGGGTACAGACCATGATTCTTAGTAAGATTTGAAAATTTCAGTCGGTTTTGAGCCATAAGGATGAAATTTGACGGACCCCAGATGTAACAAACCGACCATAAAAAAGACAAATATTGTTAAAATTGCTTTTCTGTAAGATTTTATGTCAGATTCGTGTACAGACCATGGTTCTTTGTAAGAATTGAAAATTTCAGTCAGTTTTGTGCCGTTGGGCCTGAGTTGTGAAGGACACCCAGTGAATTAAAGCGACCGTAAAAACAATGAATTTTCCAAAAATTAGTAATACTGAAATTTTTTTGTTTTAGTCGTAAAAAGTCCATGGTTTTGTTAAGAATCCAAACATTGAGGCGGTTTTGTGCTATAGGCATGAAATATGACCGTCACCAAGTGAACAAAGCGACCGTAAGATCCACGGATTTTGTAAAAATTGCTCTTATGGAAGATTTATTTTTCAAAGTCGGGTACAGACCATGATTCTTAGTAAGAATTGAAAATTTCAGTCGCTTTTAAGCCATAGGGATGAAATTTGACGGACCCCAAATGTAACAAAGCGACCATAAAAAACGACGAATATTGTTAAAAATGCAGGTTTTGTTGATTTTTTGGCAGAGTCGGGTTCAGATCATGGTTCTGAGTAAGAATTGAAAATTTCAGTCGGTTTTCTGTCAGTTTTGTGACGGACCCCAAGTGAATTAGAGCGACCGTTAAAACCATGAATTTTCCAAAAATTATTAATGCGGAAAATTTTTTGTGTTAGTCGTAAAAAGTCCATGGTTTTTGTAAGAATCCAAACATTGAGTCGGTTTTGTGCTATAGGGATGAAATGTGACCGTCCCCAAGCGAATCAAAACGACCGGAAGATCCACGAATTTTGTAAAAATTGCTCTTATGGAAAATTTATTTTTCAAAGTCGGGTACAGACCATGATTCTTAGTAAGATTTGAAAATTTCAGTCGGTTTTGAGCCATAAGGATGAAATTTGACGGACCCCAGATGTAACAAACCGACCATAAAAAAAGACAAATATTGTTAAAATTGCTTTTCTGTAAGATTTTATGTCAGATTCGTGTACAGACCATGGTTCTTTGTAAGAATTGAAAATTTCAGTCAGTTTTGTGCCGTTGGGCCTGAGTTGTGAAGGACACCCAGTGAATTAAAGCGACCGTAAAAACAATGAATTTTCCAAAAATTAGTAATACTGAAATTTTTTTGTTTTAGTCGTAAAAAGTCCATGGTTTTGTTAAGAATCCAAACATTGAGGCGGTTTTGTGCTATAGGCATGAAATATGACCGTCACCAAGTGAACAAAGCGACCGTAAGATCCACGGATTTTGTAAAAAATTGCTCTTATGGAAGATTTATTTTTCAAAGTCGGGTACAGACCATGATTCTTAGTAAGAATTGAAAATTTCAGTCGCTTTTAAGCCATAGGGATGAAATTTGACGGACCCCAAATGTAACAAAGCGACCATAAAAACGACGAATATTGTTAAAAATGCAGGTTTTGTTGATTTTTTGGCAGAGTCGGGTTCAGATCATGGTTCTGAGTAAGAATTGAAAATTTCAGTCGGTTTTCTGTCAGTTTTGTGACGGACCCCAAGTGAATTAGAGCGACCGTTAAAACCATGAATTTTCCAAAAATTATTAATGCGGAAAATTTTTTGTGTAAGTCGTAAAAAGTCCATCGTGTTTGTAAGAATCCAAACATTGAGGCGGTTTTGTGCTATAGGGATGAAATGTGACCGTCTTCAAGCGTAACAAAGCGACCGTAAGATCCACGAATTTTGTAAAAATTGCTCTTATGGAAGATTTATTTTTCAAAGTCGGGTACAGACCATGATTCTTAGTAAGAATTGAAAATTTCAGTCGCTTTTAAGCCATAGGGATGAAATTTGACGGACCCCAAATGTAACAAAGCGACCATAAAAACGACGAATATTGTTAAAAATGCAGGTTTTGTTGATTTTTTGGCAGAGTCGGGTTCAGATCATGGTCCTGAGTAAGAATTGAAAATTTCAGTCGGTTTTCTGTCAGTTTTGTGACGGACCCCAAGTGAATTAGAGCGACCGTTAAAACCATGAATTTTCCAAAAATTATTAATGCGGAAAATTTTTGTTGTTAGTCGTAAAAAGTCTATGGATTTTGTAAGAATCCAAACATTGAGTCGGTTCTGTGCTATAGGGATGAAATGTGACCGTCCCCAAGTGAATCAAAACGACCGTAAGATCCACGAATTTTGTAAAAATTGCTCTTATGGAAGATTTAAGTAAAAGTCAGGTACAGACCATGGTTCATACTAAGAATTGAAAATTTCAGTCGGTTTTGAGCCATAGGGATGAAATTTGACGGACCCCAGATGTAACAAAGCGACCATAAAAAAGACGAATATTGTTAAAATTGCTTTTCTGTAAGATTTTCTGTCAGATTCGTGTACAGACCACGGTTCTTTGTAAGAATTGAAAATTTCAGTCAGTTTTGTGCCGTTGGGCCTGAGTTGTGAAGGACCCCCAGTGAATTAAAGCGTCCGTAAAAACAATGAATTTTCCAAAAATTATTAATGCGGAATTTTTTTGTTTTAGTCGTAAAAGTCCATGGTTTTTGTAAGAATCCAAACATTGAGGCGGTTTTGTGCTATAGGGATGAAATGTGACCGTCTTCAAGCGTAACAAAGCGACCGTAAGATCCACGAATTTTGTAAAAAATGCTCTTATGGAAGATTTATTTTTCAAAGTCGGGTAAAGACCATGATTCTTAGTAAGAATTGAAAATTTCAGTCGGTTTTAAGCCATTGGGATGAAATTTGACGGACCCCAAATGTAACAGAGCGACCATAAAAAGACGAATATTGTTAAAATTGCTTTTCTGTAAGATTTTCTGTCAGATTCGTGTACAGACCACGGTTCTTTGTAAGAATTGAAAATTTCAGTCAGTTTTGTGCCTTTGGGCCTAAGTTGTGAAGGACACCCAGTGAATTAAAGCGACCGTAAAAACAATGAATTTTCTAAAAATTATTAATGCGGAAATTTTTTTGTTTTAGTCGAAAAAGTCCATGGTTTTTGTAAGAATCCAAACATTGAGTCGGTTTGTGCTATAGGGATGAAATGTGACCGTCCCCAAGTGTAACAAAGCGACCGTAAGATCCACGAATTTTGTAAAAATTGCTCTTATGGAAGATTTTTTGTTTAAATCGTTAACAGACTGTGGTTTTTTTGAAAGAATTCAAAATGTTAGTCGGTTTTCAGCCGTAGAGATGAAATGTGAGCGACCCCAAAAGTAACAAAGCGACCATAAAAACGACGAATATTGTTAAAAATGCAGGTTTTGTTGATTTTTTGGCAGAGTCGGGTTCAGATCATGGTCTGAGTAAGAATTGAAAATTTCAGTCGGTTTTCTGTCAGTTTTGTGACGGACCCCAAGTGAATTAGAGCGACCGTTAAAACCATGAATATTCCAAAAATTATAAATGCGGAAATTTTTTTGTGTTAGTCGTAAAAAGTCTATGGATTTTGTAAGAATCCAAACATTGAGTCGGTTCTGTGCTATAGGGATGAAATGTGACCGTCTTCAAGCGTAACAAAGCGACCGTAAGATCCACGAATTTTGTAAAAATTGCTCTTATGGAAGATTTATTTTTCAAAGTCGGGTACAGACCATGATTCTTAGTAAGAATTGAAAATTTCAGTCGGTTTTGAGCCATTGGGATGAAATTTGACGGACCCCAAATGTAACAGAGCGACCATAAAAAGACGAATATTGTTTAAATTGCTTTTCTGTAAGATTTTCTGTCAGATTCGTGTACAGACCATGGTTCTGAGTAAGAATTGAAAATTTCAGTCAGTTTTGTGCCGTTGGGCCTGAGTTGTGAAGGACACCCAGTGAATTAAAGCGACCGTAAAAACAATGAATTTTCCAAAAATTGCTCTTATGGAAGATTTTTTGTTTAAATCGTTAACAGACTGTGGTTTTTTGAAAGAATCCAAAATTTGAGTCGGTTTTCAGCCGTAGAGATGAAATGTGAGCGACCCCAAATGTAACAAAGCGACCATAAAAACGACGAATATTGTTAAAAATGCAGGTTTTGTTGATTTTTTGGCAGAGTCGGGTTCAGATCATGGTCTGAGTAAGAATTGAAAATTTCAGTCGGTTTTCTGTCAGTTTTGTGACGGACCCCAAGTGAATTAGAGCGACCGTTAAAACCATGAATATTCCAAAAATTATAAATGCGGAAATTTTTTTGTGTTAGTCGTAAAAAGTCTATGGATTTTGTAAGAATCCAAACATTGAGTCGGTTCTGTGCTATAGGGATGAAATGTGACCGTCTTCAAGCGTAACAAAGCGACCGTAAGATCCACGAATTTTGTAAAAATTGCTCTTATGGAAGATTTATTTTTCAAAGTCGGGTACAGACCATGATTCTTAGTAAGAATTGAAAATTTCAGTCGGTTTTGAGCCATTGGGATGAAATTTGACGGACCCCAAATGTAACAGAGCGACCATAAAAAGACGAATATTGTTTAAATTGCTTTTCTGTAAGATTTTCTGTCAGATTCGTGTACAGACCATGGTTCTGAGTAAGAATTGAAAATTTCAGTCAGTTTTGTGCCGTTGGGCCTGAGTTGTGAAGGACACCCAGTGAATTAAAGCGACCGTAAAAACAATGAATTTTCCAAAAATTGCTCTTATGGAAGATTTTTTGTTTAAATCGTTAACAGACTGTGGTTTTTTGAAAGAATCCAAAATTTGAGTCGGTTTTCAGCCGTAGAGATGAAATGTGAGCGACCCCAAATGTAACAAAGCGACCATAAAAACGACGAATATCTTTAAAAATGCAGGTTTTGTTGATTTTTTGGCAGAGTCGGGTTCAGATCATGGTCCTGAGTAAGAATTGAAAATTTCAGTCGGTTTTCTGTCAGTTTTGTGACGGACCCCAAGTGAATTAGTGCGACCGTTAAAACCATGAATTTTCCAAAAATTATTAATGCGGAAAATGTTTTGTGTTAGTCGTAAAAAGTCCATGGTTTTTGTAAGAATCCAAACATTGAGTCGGTTTTGTGCTATAGGGATGAAATGTGACCGTCCCCAAGCGAATCAAAACGACCGGAAGATCCACGAATTTTGTAAAAATTGCTCTTATGGAAAATTTATTTTTCAAAGTCGGGTACAGACCATGATTCTTAGTAAGATTTGAAAATTTCAGTCGGTTTTGAGCCATAAGGATGAAATTTGACGGACCCCAGATGTAACAAACCGACCATAAAAAAGACAAATATTGTTAAAATTGTTTCTCTGTAAGATTTTATGTCAGATTCGTGTACAAACCATGGTTCTTTGTAAGAATTGAAAATTTCAGTCAGTTTTGTGCCGTTGGGCCTGAGTTGTGAAGGACACCCAGTGAATTAAAGCGACCGTAAAAACAATGAATTTTCCAAAAATTAGTAATACTGAAATTTTTTTGTTTAAACGTAAAAAGTCCATGGTTTTTGTAAGAATCCAAACATTGAGTCGGTTTTGTGCTATAGGCATGAAATATGACCGTCACCAAGTGAACAAAGCGACCGTAAGATCCACGAATTTTGTAAAAATTGCTCTTATGGAAGATTTATTTTTCAAAGTCGGGTACAGACCATGATTCTTAGTAAGAATTGAAAATTTCAGTCGCTTTTAAGCCATAGGGATGAAATTTGACGGACCCCAAATGTAACAAAGCGACCATAAAAACGACGAATATTGTTAAAAATGCAGGTTTTGTTGATTTTTTGGCAGAGTCGGGTACAGATCATGATTCTGAGTAAGCATTGAAAATTTCAGTCGGTTTTTGGTCGGTTTTGTGACGGACCCCTTCGGAAGGCGAAACAGCGGTCGCGCATATTAATTACTGCACGTTAGAATATGTGTAGAAAATACTGCTTTTATATTAATATTATAAAGAAAAACCTTGGAATGTAAACATAGTTCTACAAATAAAACAGGCAATTTCAATTTGGGAGGCGGGAATGGGTACCGCCGCCCTGGGAACCTTTATTTGATAACCAAAACCTCTGCCGTAGGTCACCCCAAGTGGTTCGCTATGTTTGGTGATTTAGCAGGGGTGCCTGGGTTGGGGTTTGTCTAGGTCTTGGAGGCGGATGACAGGACTCACTGAACCCCGATTCCTACCCACCCCTTAAACCCCTTTCCTTCCCAGAACCTTCCTCCCCTTCCTTTCCTAAAAAAACCCTCTACACAGCATCCCCAAAGATGACATATTCCTAAGGGAAAATTTTTTCCTCATGGCCTCCTGTGTGGAGCTCATGTAAAAAAAAGGCCTACAAATCAACGCTTTTATTTCATATCGATTGAATGACGAAGGGTTGTCTTTTTATTGAATTTTTTCACTCTTTTGACACTTTTAATAAGTTTAGATATCAGAGAATCTTTCAAATGATTGTTTACTAAAAGTTAAATTATTTGGGCTGGTTCGTTATTATAGAACTTATAACAACGGTCTTGGGATAATTATACATATTCATATGTACAAGCCCCGAAAAAGGGCTTTTAAATAAATAATTTCGGTGAATATGTTTTATTAATCTTATGTTCCATATTAATATTGTTCGAGGAATATTATGGTTCAAAATTGTATGCCAAAACCTACTGTCGGATTCAATATACAAAGAAAAAGTAGATCATAAACATGGCACTAGATTTAGTAAAAATGAGGGTTTGTCCGTTCCGAAAATTATAAATAAATACGGGCAACTACTTATCTTGTCCCCACCATATTTAATAAGATGCCAATGAACATAAAAATCCAATTGCATCACCGATCTCAAAAGAGAAGTTAAAAAATGGCTAATAGTCCAGGCAACGAAGGAAAAATAGAGGAAATAATTCATGTAGAAGCCAATTTTGGCACATTTGTAGAGGAAGGTGTCCTTAACAACATACTAAAAGTACCGGTGGGTGGGGGTGGAGCTAAGGGTGGGGGGGGGGGGGTCTCTAAAGGTCCCTTTTTTTCAGTTTTTCGTTAATAAATCAAAAACTACTGCCTCTAGCGAAAAAATGTTCAAATACTAAATTATTTACATAAAATTTCTACAAAAAAGGTTGCATAAATTTTTTTGCTAGGATCAATTTTTAAGGAGATATGGAGGGGGGATATGTAAAATTACTTTAAAAACTGGTTTTATTGCTAAAAATGAAATGTTTATTGATAAAAATGAAATGTTTACTGTTAAATATAAAATATTTATTGTTAAAAATGAAATGGAAGAGAAGAGAGGGATCTTCACTATGCGGACCAACATGGAGGAACTTACTCCAGACAAAGTTGAAGAGAACGGTTCCTTGGTGTCAGCTTTGACGAAATTTCAGAATCATCTGGAATCCCTCAAAGACAATGGGCCTATCGGTGTATTGTTAAGGACACCTTTCTCTACAACTGTGCCAAAATTGGCTTCTACATGAATTATTTCCGCTATTCGGTCTTTTTTGGTCTTCGTTGCCTGGACTATAGTCCATTATAATGGATCAAAACTTTTTGTCTTGCTATTGTTTGTAATCTTATGTATATATATGACTATCAGTAATTTGCTTGTGTTATATCTGTCTGTCTGTATGTTTTATGCCTTTGTATTGTAGTTACTTAAAAGTTACTCTTCTGTATTTATTTTGTTATTGTGGTTTCTTATAATATTTTGTGCTTTTGTGTTTTATCCTGCTGACAAACTGCTTTGGCAGTTTAGCGGGTGATTAAAATGAAGAATAAAAAAAAACGGTAAATATGTTTTATTTGCGGTAATTATGTTTTATTTACGGTAAATATAATTTTATTTACGGCTAATATGTTTCATTTATGGTTAATATGTTTTATTTACGGTTAATATGTTTTGTTTACATAATTATGTTTTATTTACGGTTAAAATGTTTTATTTACGGTGAGTGTAATTTTATTTACGGCTAATATGTTTTATTTACGCTTACTACGTTTTATTTACATAATTATGTTTTATTTACGGTTCATATGTTTTGTTAACATAATTATGTTTTGTTTATATAATTATAATTTATTTACGGTTAAAATGTTTTATTTACGGTGGATGTAATTTTTTTTTACGGTTAAAATAAGTTTTATTTACGCTTAATATATTTTATTTACATAATTATGTTTTATTTACGGTTCATATGTTTTATTTACAGTTAATATGTTTTGTTTAATTTTTTATTTATAAATAAACGCCCTTTTGCGGGGCTTTTACATATATAGCATAGAAAAAACATTTTATTGTACATAACTGAACTGCCTCAATAACAATATTTTATATTTATTCAAAGATAAATTGAAGATGTCCACTGACTTGGTATAATTGTTTCCCTCCATTAGTATTCTGGGCAAAGAGGAATACATATGGTAGTTAGTCCCAGAATTTCTGCACTGAAATAAATCCTGACTTCTTGTATTACGAAGTGGAATTCGGAAGCTTATCAATTCAAGTAATACCGGACTATCAACTAAATCATTTAGAATTTTATAAAAAAATACCAAGTCAGTGAAAATTCTTCTGTCTGACAAATTAAGCATATTCATAACGTTTAAAATTGTGTTGTAGTTTAACATATTTGCTGAAATACCCATTTTAAAATTTAGAAAACGTAAGAATTTGTTTTGTATTCTTTCAACAGCTTGTACGTGCATATTATAATGAGGATTCCAGACAGGAGAATTGTACTCAAGTTGGCTTCTAACATAAGCAAAATATAACATTTTAATACACTTTATATTGTTAAAGTTTCTAGTTAGCCTAGTTATAAACCCCAACATTTTTAAGCCCTTATTACAGATTTCTGTTATGTGGTTAACAAATGAAAGATTTGATTGAAAAGTGATGCCCAAGTCTTTAATTTGCATTAATGTCTGAAGAGCATTGTGTTTTATTTACGGTTAAAATGTTTTATTTACGGTTATTATGTTTTGTTTAATTATGTTTTATTTGCGGTTAAAATGTTTTATTTACGGTGAATGTATTTTTTTAACGCCTATAATGTTTTATTTACGGTTAATTTGTTTTATTTACGGTTAATATGTTTTGTTTACATAATTATGTTTTTTTTACGGTTAAAATGATTTATTTACGGTGAATGTCATTTTATTTACGGCTTATATGTTTTATTTACGGTTAATATGTTTTATTTACGCTTAATATGTTTTATTAACATAATTATGTTTTATTTACGGTTAATATGTTTTATTTACGTTTAACATGTTTTGTTTACATAATTATGTTCTATTTACGGTTAAAATTTTATATTTACGGTGAATGTAATTTTTTTTACGGCTAATATGTTTTATTTACGGATAATATGTTTTATTTACGCTTAATGTGTTTAATTTACATCATTATGTTTTATTTACAGTTAATGTGTTTTATTTACGGTAAATATGTTTTGTTTACATAATTATTTATTTATTTATAAATAAACGCCCTTTTTCGGGGCTTTTAAATATATAGCATAGAAAAAAAAAAATATTGTACATAACTGAACTGCCTCAATAACAATATTTTATATTTATTCAAAGATAAATTGAAGATGTCCACTGACTTGGTATAATTGTTTCCCTCCATTAGTATTATGGGCAAAGAGGAATACATATGGTAGTTAGTCCCAGAATTTCTGCATTCAATTATGTTTTATTTACGGTTAAAATGTTTTATTTACGGTGAATGTAAATTTTTTTACGGCTTATATGTTTTATTTACGGTTAATGTGTTTTATTTACGCTTAATTGGTGGGGTACTTGAACTTTGCCGGTGTATTTGCCAAAAATCAATCTGCTTATCGACAGTTTCATTCAACGGAAACTGTTCTTTTGCGGATAATTTCAGACTTGATCATCGGGATGGAAGCAGGTAAGGTGGGTTTGGTATCTGTTCTCGACATGAGTGCGGCATTTGACACGGTAGATCATAGTATTTTATCAAATGTGCTGAAACCGAATTTGGCGTTCGAGGCGATGTACTCCAATGGATGACATCGTACCTGTCTGGACGAGTAGCCTCAGTAACTTTCAATAAATGTACTTCACCTGAAACTCCCATAGAATTCGGCGTTCCCCATGGTTCTATCTTGGGTCCCAATCTCTTCATTCTCTATACGAATCGTCTCGAACAACTCATTCAATCAGCTGGCTTTGAATCGCAAGGCTACCCAGACGATCATTTGATTTTCAAGTTTTGTTCCCCGGACGAAAAATACGTTCTTAAAAATGAGGTGGTTATTAACACAGTCTCAAGTTGGATGTCTGTCAATAAACTCAAACTTAATCCAACAAAGACGGAATTTATTTGGATAGCTTCTCCGGGGAAGCAAGCCCTCATCGACTCCAGTCCAATCGATATTCAGGGTACAGATATAATCCCAGCTACAGAAATGAAATTTCTGGGTTTCACAATAGACAACAGTCTTTCTCTTGAATCACAAATTTCAAACACTGTGAGTTCAGGCTTTTTCCATTTAAGGCAGATAAAATCAATCAGGCGATGCCTTCCCTCTGACGGAGCAAAGTCACTCATAAATTCGTTCGTCGTCTCACGTATGGACTATTGTAATAGTGCATATGCTGGCCTGCCTAACAAACAATTCAATAGAATCCAGTCCGTATTCAATGCAGCGGCGAGAATGATTTTTGGAGAATCTAAGTATTGCCGTATAACCCCGCTTCTAAGGGATCGCCTCCATTGGCTTCGATGCCCTGAAAGAATAGAGTTCAAGATCTGCTTAATGACCTTCAAAGCTTTGCAAGGAATGGAGCCAGCCTATATATCGGAACAATGTGTCCGACAAAACTTAAGCGATAGACAGCTTACTCTAACGTCAGCAGATCTAGATATTACTAATCGCTTAATCGAACTTTCTAGGTCAAATCGAGCCGTTTACTATGACCGATCTTTTCGTGTAACTGGCCCGCTCATTTGGAATAAACTTCCCTCAGCCCTTACTAATATCCAGAACTTGGCTGAATTTAAACGGGCTTTAAAAACAAATTTATTTAAAAAATCGTACCTTTCATGAATCATAACTCCTTTTCAATATAATCTTATAAGCCATGATCTTCAGGTTTCCGGTAATTGTTTGGTTTCGGTTGCCTCTTTAATAATAATCTTTAATAATCCGCTAATATGTTTTATTTTCGGTTAATATGTTTTATTTGCGCTAAATATGTTTTATTTACATTATTATGTTTTATTTACGGTTAATATGTTTTATTTACGGTTAATATGTTTTGTTTACAAAATTATGTTTTATTTACGGTCAAAATGTTTTATTTACGGTGAATGTAATTTTTTCTGGCTAATATGTTTTATTTACGGTTAATATGTTTTATTTACGCTTAATGTGTTTTATTTACATAATTATGTTTTATTTACGGTTAACATGTTTTATTTATGGTAAATATAATTTTACTTACAGCTAATATGTTTTATAGCTTTGACGTACCAAATGTGCAACAAATATAAGCCAAAAATATATTATTAAAGCTTTTCAAAAATACTGAATTCTCCCTTAGACCGTGTATGCTTAACACTAGGTCGAATAAAAATGATATAAAAAACATTCCAAGTTACAAAATCACATTCGGACAAAGAAACTACACATACTTTGCAACAAAACTTCATAACATCCTTCCCCAAGACATAAAACTTATAAAAAATTCCAATGTATCCAAAATCAAGAATAAAAATATGACTGAAATATGTCAATGAAAAAATCCTAATGGAGACACTAAAAACAACATAGAAGACAAATAAAATATATTTAAATAATTTTAGTCCGTCTCGGCACAGGACCCCTAGTAAGGAGGACTAAGAAATAAATATTTAACATTAAATTCATCATTATATTTTATTTTTTTATTTATTTATTTATTAACGCCCTTCTTCAGTGTTTTTACATATGGATGGTAAAACAATATTTATAGTAAGTACCTACATAACTGACCTGCCTCAGAAAAAATATTTTATATTTGTTTAAGGGTAAACTGAAGATGTCCACTGACTTGGTGTAATTGTTTCCTTCCATTAATATTCCGGGTAAAGAGGAATACATATGGTAGTTAGTCCCAGAATTTCTGCACTGAAATAAATCCAATTTTGTTTGTACAATTATTTTATATAGTCACTAATAAAAAAAAAATACGGTAATTATGTTTTATTTACGGTAAAGATGTTTTGTTTACGGTAAATATGTTTTGTTTGTTTCTACAAAATTGACAAATACACTTTGTGGCATCATTATTAAATTTATTTATTTATTAATAAACGCCCCTTTTCGGGGCTTTTACATATATAGCATATTTAGAAAAATACATTTTTATTGTACATAACTGAACTGCCTCAATAACAATATTTTATATTTATTCAAAGATAAATTGAAGATGTCCACTGACTTGTTATAATTGTCTCCCTCCATTAGTATTCTGGGCAAAGAGGAATACATATGGTAGTTAGTCTCAGAATTTCTGCACTGAAATAAATCCTGACTTCTAGTATTACGAAGTGGAATTCGGAAGCTTATCAATTCAAGTAATACCGGACTATCAAATAAATCATTTAGAATTTTATATAAAAATACCAAGTCAGTGAAAATTCTTCCGTCTGAATGAAAACAAATAACTTTGTGTACACCACTATTTAATTAACAATATCAACATGTTTCGAAAACTATGTTTTCTTCGTCAGGATAATAAGTTATGTTTTATTTGCGTTATTATATGTTATTTACGGTAAATATATTTTATTTACGGCTAATAAGTTTCATTTACGGTGAATATAATTTTATTTACGGCTTATACGTTTTATTTAATACGGTTAACATGGGTCTCTTAAAGACCAATGTTCATTCCTTCCTCTCCTCAAAGACCCTCCACACAGCATCCCAGATGACAGGCCTTGAGGGAAATTGTTTTCCTTAGGGCCTCCTGTGTGGAGTTAAAGTAAAAAAAAAAAAAAAAAATTATTTACATAATTATGTTTTATTTACGGTTAATATGTTTTATTGGCATAATTATGTTTTATTTACGGTTTATAGGTTTTATTTACGGTGAACATAATTTTATTTACAGCTAATATGCTTTATTTACGGTTAATATGTTTTATTTACGGTTACTTTAATGTTTAATTTACATAATTATGTCTTATTCATTTTTTAAAATATTTTTTTCAACAGAGTGCATGTCAAAAATTGCTCCACAAAAAATAAAAATAAAATTATAGCGTACAATTACTAATAACAACACATATCATCGATAAACGTGTCCCCAAAGTTCAGTACTGATAATATCAAGTATCTAAACTTAACAGTGGACCATAAATTAAACTGGGAACTTCACATTAACTTGCTCATAAATAAAATCCATAAATTATCATTCATTTTTAAAACGATAAGATACTTCATGTCACTAAAACAATATGTTTACTACGCTCTGTGACAAAGTCTTTTAACTTACGGTATTTCAGCCTGGGGGGGGAGCCGCTGACAAGTACATTAAGCCGCTTAACAGAACTCATAAAACATTAATTAGGATCATGTTCAAAAAACCTTATCTGCATCCAACGGAAAACCTACTAATTACAAATATTAGGAAACTATTTATTAAAAAAAAATCATTCAACTGCATAAAATCCTCACCATGCAACGTTACTCACCCTCAAAACAAAAGAGCAAAATCGCACAATCAGTTGACAACAAGTTTGTAGTGCCAAATATTAAATAAACTTTTACCCAAAAACACGAATTTTACCTGGCACCTCTCATTTTCAACACTTTCCTAAAAGAAACCACTTATTGCATCACTCAAAAAAACCTAAAATGGTTATATAATCATTTTCATAAAAGGTTACTACAAAAAAGGGCATGCATCACCAAGCTACTATCAATCATCTGATCTTAATTCAGTCTGTAATCCTTATTCAATATTTACATATATTTATTATCCCATTCAAAGTGATTTTTTTCTTTCTTATGCTTATGTTTTACGCATGTTAAGTTGTTTTGTTTTCTTTTCTGCTAATCTTTTACGTATGTTTAGATTTTGTAAATTTTTGATTTCATGAAACTATGTATAATCCACGATAACCTTTCCACTATTTCAATTATAACCTTTAACATTTTCCTTTTTAGGTTTAAATATTTTGTTTTTTATGACACTCTGTACCTTTTGGTAACCAATAAATTTTTTTTTTCGATTTTTGTTTTCATAAACTTTTAACATGATAACCTTTAACGATTTCCAAAAAAAAAAGTTGATTTTATAAAGCTATGTTTTTTACACGTAAGTATATGATTATGTGTATGAATGTGGATATATATATATGTTTATATGTGTGTACATGCATGTATAAGTACCCGTCTCAGAACAGACATTGTCTAGTGAGGCGGGTTACTTATTTGTTTGTATACAATATTTTATTTCAATTAACGCCCGGGTTGCCGGTAAAATATAAAAAAAAAATTACGGTGAATATAATTTTATTTACGGCAAATATGTTTTATTTACGGTAATTATGTTTTATTTACTGTGAATGTATTTTATTTCCATCATATATATTTTATTTGCGGTAATTATGTTTTATTTACGGTAAATACATTTTATTGCCATCATATATATTTTATTTGCGGTAATTATGTTTTATTTACGGTAAATATATTTTATTCACCGTAAAAATGTTTTATTCGCGGTAAAGATGTTTTATTTTATTTATTTATTAACTCCCTTTTTCGGAGCATTTACATTTGAATAGTAAGAAATATACAGTATTTTTTGTACGTAATTGAACTGCCTCAGTAACAATATTTTGTATTTGTGTACAAATGAATTGAAGATGTCCACTGAGTTGGTTTAATTATTTCCCCCCAATAGTATTCTGAGCAAAAAGAAATACGTATGGTATTTAGTCCCAGAATTTCTGCAATGAAATAAATTCTGACTTCTGGTATTACGTTGTGGATCCGGAAGCTTATCAGTTCAAGCAATACCGGACTATCAAATAATCAGTTTATCAGAATTTTATACAGAAATACCAAGTCAGGGAAAATTCTTCTGCTTGACAATTTGAGCATATTCATATCATTTAAAAGAGTATCATAGTTCAATATAATTGCTGGAACACACATTTTAAAATTTAGGAAAAGTAAGAATTTCTTTTGTATTCTTTCAACAGCTTGTACTTTCTTGTACATTATAAAGTGGATTCCAGACAAGAGAATCAAGCTGACTGACTCAAGCTGACAAGCTGAACAGTTTAATACACTTTGTATTGTTAAAGTTTCTAGTTAGCCTAATTATAAATCCCAACATTTTTAAGCCCTTATTACAATTTTCTGTTATGTGGTTAACAAATGAAAGATTTGATTGAAAAGTGATGCCTAGGTCTTTAATTTGTATTTATGTTTCAAGAGCATTGTTATCAATATTGTAAGTAATTAAAGATCACTGGATTTTTTATTCGAGAAAACTTAAGTATTTGACATGTAGAAGTATTTAAGTAAAGTCTATTTTCGTTACCCCAAATTAACAATGTTGTGAGGTATGTTGAGATATAGTGGAAAGTAGATGCGAAGAGAAATATAGGGATGTGTCTAACTATTCAGATATGATCACCAAATACAGCAAAAGCCATTTCAAGCAGTGTTTCGATTCAGGTACTTCACTACCTTTCTCTTCCCCATCTCCTTCCCCGCCCCACTTCCTTCGGCCTCACAACATACCCCAATTGGGGATGCCATAGTCTCACTGGCTCAGACGGGAGCAGTTGGAACTCTTGTGCGGTGTTCATGTACAAAAAATAAATATATAAAATTAACCAACTAAATGAACAAAACATAATCATCGGTTATTGGCAGAGGTGGCATTGCGTTTAACTCCCACCCAGGCATCAATTGATCAATTCCTCAGCTGGCTATGTCTTGCATCACGACAAGCAATATTTTATATTTAGTGTGGAGAGTGTAGGATATTCTCAAATGCAGTCAAACATGTTAAAGTCAAATATTCTCAAGTCATGCCAAACCCAGGAATGTTTATGCTTCTTTAAAAAGAAATCTATGTAATAGATTTTATCCGATCCCACGACCTCCGGATTTGTAGCCAAGGAACGTAACTGCTAAACAGAGTAGGCCGTCAAAAGGCGAAATCTTCAAAACCCATTTTTCCTTGTTTGCTGACATTGTTTAGTACCCTTAAATATTTTGCGCTAAAATTGTGCTATATTATGTAAATTGATAAATGATTTGTATGTAATATAAATCATTTAAAGTTGAAGTTCAATTGTTATTACATTTTTCTTAGTTATGTTATTTTTATTTATTTTTTATTTTATTATTTGTAGGAAACAAACAGCTTATACATACAATAGACATAAAAATATACACGTTAACTGCAGTGAAGCCAAAAGAGTTTCTTATGCTAATATATTTTCTATATGGAGTTTTAATTTATCTTAAGCTAAATTTTAGACTTAGGAAGGGGAGAGGAAGGGAAGAGGAGGGGGAGGGGAGCGAGAATATAGGATAAGGATATGAGATGCTCTCGATACCTTCCACACCCCGTATCAATCCAATATCGCATGCGTTAATTCTATTCGATACTTCTGAAGGTTTAAATTAAAAATGTCTACGTTGTGAAACAATTCGTTGTATTGCGCACATATTCGAGGAATTGGGGAATTTTTCTAAAGTTTGTTCTACAAGAGGGCAAATGAAGTAAATTCGATTGTCGGGTTAATCTTGAAGGAATATGGAGTTATATTAAATTGGTAAGCTCTGGTGAGTACAGGCCATTGTTTAAAATTTTAAATAATAAAATTTGATCAAAAATTAATCGTCGTGTATGAAGGGAGTTTAACTGATGAAATTTAATAGAATCGGTGTAATTTAGAAAGTGTAGGTTAAGTTTATAATTTAAGTGTTTAAAATTTTTTTTTAATTCTTTCGATCCTAACAATGTGGGCTTGGTAGAAAGGAGTCCAGATCGGTGTGCAGTGTTCTAAGAGTGGGCGGATATATACGGTGTAGAGGGAATATAGAGTATTTACATTTCGAAAAGGTTTCGATATACGAATTATAAATCCCAGCATTTTGTTGGCTTTTATTAGTGTGTTGGATAAAGTTTAATTTAGAATCAAGCGTTACCCCAAGGTCCCTGATAGATTCAACTTCGCTGATAAGTGTCCCGTTTAGTGTATAATCAAATACAATTTTATTTTTATTACGTGTAAATGATATTTTATTACATTTTGAGATATTTATGACTAGTTTATTCAATTCACAGTAGTCAAAAAGACGATTGAGGTCCTCTTGAAGTTTAAAGCAGTCTTCGATTGATTTGACAACTAGGTATATTTTTTTTGTCATCTGCGTATCCTAGATAATTAGAGTGTAAAAAACATTTGTGAATATCATAAATATACACATTAAATAATAATGGGCCTAGATGAGAACCTTGAGGTACGCCGGAGGGCACGGAAAAGAAGTTGGACTTTGATCCCTCAACTGAGACGCATTGGAGTCTACTCGAATTATGTTACCATAAATTAAAAAATATTTTTAGTTGCAACAATCAATAACGTCGTATTGACCTTGGTTACTATAGCGTTCTAGCGCACTGAAAACTCACTGACCGCCACTGTCCATCAATACCACCAATAACGTCGTATTGACCTTGGTTACTATAGCGTTCTAGCGCACTGAAAACTCACTGACCGCCACTGTCCATCAATACCACCAATAACGTCGTATTGACCTTGGTTACTATAGCGTTCTAGCGCACTGAAAACTCACTGACCGCCACTGTCCATCAATACCACCAATAACGTCGTATTGACCTTGGTTACTATAGCGTTCTAGCGCACTGAAAACTCACTGACCGCCACTGTCCATCAATACCACCAATAACGTCGTATTGACCTTGGTTACTATAGCGTTCTAGCGCACTGAAAACTCACTGACCGCCACTGTCCATCAATACCACCAATAACGTCGTATTGACCTTGGTTACTATAGCGTTCTAGCGCACTGAAAACTCACTGACCGCCACTGTCCATCAATACCACCAATAACGTCGTATTGACCTTGGTTACTATAGCGTTCTAGCGCACTGAAAACTCACTGACCGCCACTGTCCATCAATACCACCAATAACGTCGTATTGACCTTGGTTACTATAGCGTTCTAGCGCACTGAAAACTCACTGACCGCCACTGTCCATCAATACCACCAATAACGTCGTATTGACCTTGGTTACTATAGCGTTCTAGCGCACTGAAAACTCACTGACCGCCACTGTCCATCAATACCACCAATAACGTCGTATTGACCTTGGTTACTATAGCGTTCTAGCGCACTGAAAACTCACTGACCGCCACTGTCCATCAATACCACCAATAAAAGCATTTGTTTAATAAAACTGGTTGTCTGTAAAGTCGGTTTACGGACGATAATTTTTCGTGATAACGTCATAAGAAAACATTGACGAAAAATTGCATTGATGCGTCATAAGCCGAACGAGAGGTATGACCGTTGAATGACAATTACATGACAAATATATGACGGCCGACTATGACTACCTCCGTGGTCGAGGAGTAAGACTCTCGACTAACAATCCGGAGATCGCGGGTTCAAAAAATATATTTGGTGGACTTGTGATAATTCACAATTTAATCAGTTTATTTTAAATGCTAGGTATATTTGTGGACCGTTCCAGAATGGAAGATACTCAACGTATCGCCCTAATGTAGCACCACCATTCAAAATTGAAAAGTTTTTAGCCGTGTTTGGTGTCCAGTTCTCGATAGCAAAGTACTTCCCCACCTTCCTCTTCCTCAACTTCTCCCCCACTCTGGTGGTACCTTCAACCTCATAACATACTTCAATAATTGGCGATGCGATGGTGAGTTAATGATAAATTATTAAAATAATAACCGTCCCCTATTTTTCATGCAAGTCCATGTAGTATTAAAAAATAATATAAGAAATCTTAAAAATAGCATTTTTTGAGTCGAAATTTTAAATTTTGTGGATGAAAAGTTGAAAAATTTGTGTTCCAACGGAAATCGGTCGCGTGTAATTTAAATTTAAGCCCACCAAATTTTTTGGTTAATTTATTTATTTATTTATTTATTTATTTATAAATAAACGCCCTTTTTCGGGGCTTTTACATATATAGCATAGAAAAAACATTTTATTGTACATAACTGAACTGCCTCAATAACAATATTTTAAATTTATTCAAAGATAAATTGAAGATGTCCACTGACTTGGTATAATTGTTTCCCTCCATTAGTATTCTGGGCAAAGAGGAATACATATGATAGTTAGTCCCAGAATTTCTGCACTGAAATAAATCCTGACTTCTAGTATGTTTTTGTCGTTTATATTTTACTAGCCCCCGTTGCTTCATTCGCATGGTATTAGGGGAAATTACTGTAGCGCTTGCACTTATCAATTATCCCCCTCCCCCCCTACCTCCACCCCTCCCGCATTCCATACATTCATTCCCGGTACATTAATTTTTCAAACAGCTCGCGGGCCACCTAAATTTCATAATGCCGCTCAAAGAAAAAAAGAATTATCCAATTTGGTGAAGTCGTTCGGAATTTATGTGCTTACAAACATTTCAGAGATTTATTTTAATTTAAATATGTGGAAGTTTGTAAATATAAGAAAAAATAACACTATTTATTATACAGTCTTACGTTAAGAATTATATTTTTAATGCAGGAACTCTCATCTGACATTTATTCCAAAACATAAGCTTGTCCAAAATAAAGAAAATATATTCTAATATAGCAGCAGCCGACCAGTAGGTAGGGGGCTGAGTACCTACCAGCATAGAGCCCACAAATATATCAACATTGTTTCCATGGCAAAGATTTGTTTTTTGACGTTTAAACTCGCTTTTGTTAGCGACAGAAAAGGTAAAACAAATATAATATATTAATATTTATTAATAATTTATATATTAATTTGGGAGGCGGGAATGGGTACCGCCGCCCCGGGAACTTTTATTGTATAACCAAGACCTCTGCCATAAGTCACCTCAAGTAGTTCGCCACGTTTGGTGATTTAGCAGGGGTGGCCGGGTTCATGGGGTGAGGTTTGTCTGGGTTCTGAAGGCGAATGACCAGGACACACTGAACCCCAGATTCCTACCCACCCTTTAAGCCCTTTTCCCTCCCAGAACTCTCTTCCCCATCCTTTCCTTAAAAAACCCTCCACACAATATCCCCAAAGATGACAAAGACCCTGAGGGAAATTACTTACCTCAGGGTCTCCTGTGTGGAGCTCATGTAAAAAAAAATTCATAACGCCAGAGCTTACCATTATATGCAGCCTATAGTCCTCGCATATAATTTAGCTTTCTGTTGGTGAAATAATTTTTAAAATTGTTTTATTGTTTTATGCGTGAAAGATTAACAAACAAACTCAAGCAGTTTCGCATTTATGGTAAGGATTATATTTACGTACCCAGTATGCAAAGTAATATTATTTTTTTCTAAAATATAATCATTTACTGACAAATAATTGCCAATGTTGCCTTCAAAATAAATTTCCGAAATGGCTCGTATTTTATGATTTGAAACAAAAATAAATAAAGTGCACGTATCCTTTTGATTAAAAAAATAATTATTCATTTTCGTCAAGTAATTTGGCGTAAATCCAAATTTGAGTTTTGCATGAGACTTAAATTTCTGTTCCCCTTATCAGTACTTTCACAATCCGACAACTCTCGATTAAAAATATCAGACTACCTACCACGACGATATATTTTGTTTCACTTCGTATTGAATTCTCATTACACAAAATACATACATTTTTCAAAGACGTAAACAAAGTAATAAATCAAGATTAATCATTTGGTTTTTCAGAGAATGTCTTAGTGTTGACTTTTAGGTTTCAGAAAGTTCTAAAAGCATTTAGTATTTACTGAACCACAATACAAACTTAATTAGGAATCTCATAATAAATGGCTGATACTGATAGCTCTAATTTATTATTATTATCAATTCTGCTGGGGAAAAAAATGATATGAGAAATTCGGTATTGTTACCCTTAGTAAAATCGCATAAACAACACCCAAACTAGATAATAAAATGCATTTATATTAATCAAATTGGATGATAATTAAATACTGAAAAAATATGATGACTTTCATCAATTTAAACTTTGCAAACTAAATAACCTTTTAATAGAATTATTTTTGTCAGAAAAATGTTGATTGCGCATTGTAAACTATCGAAGTAAATAATGAAGTAGCGCAACATGGCATAATACCCAGAAAATAAATCATGTTAATGAAAAAATATAATTTAAAATAAAAAGTATTCATGTTCGGGGAGTCAAAAAAAACGAGACGAAAATAACGCTTAGATAGAGCGGAAGAATGAAAAATGAGATGCGAACGAGAATGGTAGAGAAAGTCGAGAATGCCCGAGAAAGATATGGCACGATAAAGTGAACTTAATACTTCAGTCGGGTTACGTAAAGAGTCAGAGTAACAGAATTGTATGTATGAGACGATGTCAATGAACCAAGATGGAGTTATTTGGCGGTCCATCCTCACTGCTTACCTCTACGGGGAAATGACGTGATGGTCAACTAGTTAGATAGCTTATCATATTCATAAACATAAATATATTTAATTTTAATTTTTGTTTAATGAAAACAAATATCTTTGTCTACTATCTTATCTAAGTCTAAACAAAGATATTTGTTAATTGCACAGTGGTCTAAACTTTAGACCACTGTGCAATTAACATTATCAACATGTTTCAAAAACTGTGTTTTCTTCACCAGAATAATAAATTAATATAAACATAACAAAAGACTAACGAGTACAGAAAAATAAAAACAGACAAAATATTAGAAAGGAGAGGTGATTGATTTTACAGTTTCAGGTTACAGATTTAATTTTATTTTTTATTTTTCGGTCTGTTATTTCGTAATTAATTTTATTTTTTTATTTTTCGGTCTGTTATTTAGTAATACGTAATTTCTCAGCGTGAATGAAATAATAAATTAGCAAAATATTTACGAATTATTACACCAAAAAAATGTATGAGATTAGTAGGACAAAATTTAACACTGTTACTTTGAATTGCGCCACCCATCTACGAATTGTTATGAACAGAAATTGCAAAAAAAAATCCAATAGATTTTCTGGTCTCAGAATTTCGCTTCTTTCAGTATATTATTATTACTGTACTCCAGTATGGGCTAGAAGCGCCCACGCTTCCGTGGTCGACGTTCAGCTTAATGCCACAATGAGAACCATCAGCGGAACGTTAAAATCTATTCCTCTGCCTTGGCTCCCCGTACTTCAAATATAACCCAGCCAAATATCAGGCGAGAGATTGCAACACTAAGGGAATACAAGAAGGCGCTGCAAAAAAGCGCAATGCCTTTGCACGATGATGTCGTCTCTCACCCGGCACGCCGCTTGAAGTCCCGAAAACCCTTCTGGACAGAAGGAGAAAGGCTCCTCCATTCATCTCTCACCCCAGAAGATAGGTGGAAGCTTGAGTGGCAATCGTCCAAGGTTAAAAATGCCCGTCTCGTACAAGACCCCACTGAGAGACAGCCTGGGTTCTCATTGCCTCGCAAACTCTGGTCCGCCATCAATAGGTGCTCCCATAGCCGTTGTGCCCATATGATGAATAAATGGGGCCTTAAAGAGTCGGAGATGTGTGAATGCGGTGAGGTGCAGACCACCGAACATGTGGTCAACGAATGCCCGCTACATTCATTCACCGGCGGGATTGGTGTCCACAGGGCAACGCCTGAGGCCCTAGACTGGCTCGCAGACCTAGATGTCCCCTTCTGACCCCTAACACTTACTTGTCCTAACAAGAAGTGTAAGAAGTATAGGAACAATTGTCTGCCTTCTTCCAGAAAGCAGTCCCAATGTCATCCCCACGAGAATTCCGTTTTATTGTCATCTACTTTTTACCTTCTCCGAACTTTAAGTGTGCGAGGAAAGTTTGATTTGACAAGAAATCAAGGAAGCTAACAAGTTAGTACAATTATTATCTTGCAAAATCTGACTCGCAGATAATATGTCACTGAGTGACGGAGTCTCTGTTTAGTAAAGTTAGGGAATTTGACAGACAATGTGCATCGAAGTAATTCAAGAGAAGTCGACGAATAATTAGGCAAGTTGTTAGCCTTTACGTACCTAAAGTAAAATAATGTGCGATCCAAAGGGGTGTCACTAGGGTCTTTATACAGCTCTGATATAATTGATTTCTTTTCGTTACTTTTACGAACGAAATTATGTGGATCCGGGAAGGGTGAATTATTTTCCATCTTATAAATTGTTTTGATGCGATAACTCTTATTCTAGGATAGCCTAATTATACACGCTCGGCTCAGGCGGAACGTGACAATGAGTCATGGTTTTTCGTGCGTGCAGCCGGCGCACAGTGGTCCCAAATCCCATTCTAGCTAGACAAAAATATTTTTCCATGGAATGTGATATAAATGGGTCACAATATGATTAAAAAAATATACATTTATTTCAACCACTGTTACAGAATTTTCAAAGTAAAATAAAATACAAATAAATTGCCTGTACTACAATGATTCAAATAAGTCATAACAATCTGTTTATTAAAGTAATTAGTTAAAAATATTATTTGTAACATAATGTAAAAATAAAACCGAATGACATTTGTTTATGGTCGAGTTACTATCATCACTTTTGTTAAATGATAATGTTCCTATGTGGCACTATCAAAAGACCTTTGCAGTTTCTTCGCCGGTACTTCCGAAATCGACAATAATTTTAATTCACCACTAGATAAGACATTGGAATGTTTTCGATATTGTGGTTATTTTAGATATTACAACTTCCCGTTTTCCATCTGACCTTAAGCTGACTTGAGCAGCATGAAAGAGTTTTTTTAAGACTTCGAGAATTCAGAGGACATTTAATTTGTCTTATTTTACTTTTTAACGAGCAAAAACCAAATTATTTTTCTAACTCACCACGTAGTCCATTATTACACGTAACTACCGGAAGAAAAAAAATGTATTAAGCCGTTTCCGTTTTTTTTTTTACATGAATTTTAGAGTATTTCTTTGACCATTACCTCTGAAATATTAAAAGAAATGAAGTGATATTATTTTTTTTCCATTTTCTATGACATATTAATAGAAATGAAGCTATTCTTCTTTAGTAAATTGCTCTCGAGACCTAGAAATTGTTTTTCTTAACCAAAATTTTGCCGAGGTGCAGCATAACTCGACTGATAAGATCAAGGGTAGAGGCTCTGTAAAAGTCAAAAGAACACATAAGAGCAGACAAATTCTATAAGAAAATATAGATAAAGAATGGTTTTATACGAAAATAGTTTACTTTAGAGATACAAATTGGTGCACGATTTTGAAAGTTTAATCAAACATTGGCAAATAATTGTAAATATTGATAATGGTTTCACGATTTTTAATGACATAAAAGTAATATGGAATAAACAAATTATTAAATACTTAAATAAGTTTGAAAGAACATACAACGAACTTTAATTTTTTTCCTGTCGTAATTTCTCTCCGATTTCAAATAACACCACTAACGACCCAAGTACACCCGAAAGAGATTGGCCGCAGGGAGGCCGCCTGGCACATTCAAAGTGTCGTGTTTACATCGTTGCCACATGTAGCGCGTATTGTTTTAATTTTTTTACTGATGCAAACATAATACTATGAACTGTTTTCTATGCTATGAGTATGTTTTTGTACAATTTTTTTGTCTAGCTAGATTGTTCTAAGGAAACCACCGTGCGGCGTTCACGTTGTCACGTCAAAAATATATTTGTAACCGATGTAGTATCCTCAGAATAGCTGCTTGTACTTAGGTAAATGTTTTTTGACGTGATAACGTCTTATAAATCGATGAACGCCGGCTGCACTCACGAAAAAAGCATGACTCATTGTCACGTTCCGCCTGAGCTGAGCGTGCAAGCGAGAGCGCGGAACAAGCGATAGAAAAGCACGATCGGCCTAAGCGTTCGACTTGTGGCTGTAAAATTCTATTTAAAAGTTTTCTTATGACGTTATCACGTAAAAGTATCGTCCGTTAACCGACTTTTAAGTCAACCAATTTTTTTCTCTCTCTTTAATGTTATAATAAAAATAATATAACGATGATGTACGATGAAGATATTGCCAATAAAATAAGTGAAATGAAGATTTCCTAACAAATAAATCCTATAAATACTACGACATTTGGCATAAAATTTTGTTACGCGTTTTTTGATAGATAAAATAAAAATAAATGCAAGTGACGGCAAGATTAGCTAGAACAATATCAAACATTATGTTTTTTCTTGCCAAGCGAATAAATGATTTTTTTTAAAGTCAGAAGCATTTGTAAGGGTTTAAAATACCATTACATCAAAGCAAGCGCGGAGAGTTTTAGCAAATCCACAGCGGATTTCTTGGCACTCTAGGGGTTAATGGCACAACTTGATACCTCATTCCCCTGGCAAACTGTTGTTGTTGAAACAAAACTTTCTCCGCTCAGTCGGGGTTGATAGAAAGTAAAAACTGAACGGAAAATGGATTGGTTCTCTCTAGGGACAGATAGAGGATTGCTTTCTGGGAGCAGACACTTTATTTACCTTTACTAGTTGGAGAAGTAGAGACTGAAGGCGAGAGATTGGAGACAAATAAATATATCGTAAAATGGGATGACTTTGATCAATTTTCATCTTTAAAACTAAATACTTTTACGTCGTATTTATTGCAGCTCTCAAAATAAATAATTTTACTTTTTGGAGGCGGGTATGGGTACCGCCACCCAGGGAACCATTTGTCGGATAACCAACACCTCTGTCATAGGTCAAAGTGGTTCGCTATGTTTGGAGACTTACCGGGGGCGCCCGGGCTCATGGGGTGGGTTTTATCCGGATATTGGCGACAGATGCTTCGGCCCATTAGCTGTGTAGAAGGCCAGATCGGGTGGAACTGGTTCTTCTCCAGCAAGACTATCTCAATCAACCGCTTTACATCGCAGTTGGTGGGATAGATTCGTAGGTTCGTCACTCCTGGACACAATATACAGGATTCCCAGAATCCTCCCCACCCCTCACATCTTTTTCTTTCTCAGAATCCCCTTAATGGAATTATTTTCCTCAGTTCC
Source organism: Glyphotaelius pellucidus (assembly GCA_936435175.1). NCBI lineage: Eukaryota > Metazoa > Arthropoda > Insecta > Trichoptera > Limnephilidae > Glyphotaelius > Glyphotaelius pellucidus. The sequence goes on from OW386546.1 coordinate 37,782,785, forward strand.
CTCAGTGTGGAGCCAAAGCAAAAAAAAAATCGCTGTCCTGAAGAAGGATGGGAAATAACCGAAACTTTATTAAATGTTTGACAAAAAGCAAACAACATCTATTTATGATGATAGAAGATTTTTTTTCTATAATCGGGAATCGCTCAGACCATTGAGCTAATTCGACCATATCAACTAAAGAAATTTTTAATTGTTTAACAATAATTTAACCATCGATAAGTTTGAACCAAATATTTTAACACCTACTTTCAATGCGTCATTGTATCCTCCTTTCTCCCTAAAAATCATTAAGGCCCGATGGTAAGCGTTCATAAAGAAGATAAAGAGATATGTAAATAGGAATGTGAAAAAGAGCATGCTAATTAAAAAAGATTAAAATTTATTGAAAATATTTAATAAAACACGACTCGTTATCACCGAGAAAGAATTTCTCGGTATTGAATTAACAAGTGCATTTAAAAATACACTGTGAATATTTTCGTAGCTACTAGGGATAACAAAAAAGTAATGCTTCCCGTTTTTCTTCGTTTTTTAATTGTCATGAAATCAAAATGCAATGAAATATTTTGTTTCTTTTCATTATAAAAAAATAACGTTTATTTTTAGGATCTTAAAGCTGAAATGTGTTCAAGAGAACTTCGGTACAAACAAAATTTGGTAAAAATGCGTAATGAGGGGCTTAAGAAAAAGCGAATAATTTCCGAAAGGCAGCGAAAATTGGTTCCATGATAGTTGATCCGCCGACAATTGGCTCCACGGCATACTTATATACAATGTGCTTTAGGAAAAATACAGCTTACCTAATAACACAAAATATTATTAATCGACCCCGAAGGGACGTGCAGAGAGGATGTACCACCGAATAACAAAATTATAAAACATATTTTCATTCAAATGCATCAAGGAAAAATCGGCTTCTCTGTACACTGAGTGTACTAGCGCACAAGTACAAAAAAATTGACACTGTGTATAAATTCGTTTGATATTCATCCTACTTATTACTAAGGATATTTTTGAAGTCAATTTTACGTTCTAAATTGGTAAATATTGCACAAAAAATTATAATTTTGTCTGGATTTTAGCTATCGGCGGATCAACTGACGGATAACAGCTAGAATTACTCAGATATTCGCTATGTTCGAAGTCACACCCCGAAACAAAAGTGACCCCATAATACTGAACTGAGACAAATATATAGCTTAGTGACCAATTTTGTCAAAACTTTTATCAGAGATATAAACTGATATCACCTTTGATGGTTGGTACACCATACGATTTGCCCGAAATATATTTATTTCGTGTAGTGAACATATGTTTAAATTGAACCCAACTGATCTTATCTACTTTTAACTAATTTATTAATAATTTATTATTACCATAAAATTATTAATCACCACAGTAGAAGATACTCTCAGTAAGACCACCATTCAGGTTTAAATTGAAACGTGGCTTGAAATAGCTTGCCCATATCCTTCCCCTCTTCGCTACCTTTAGCCACATCATACCCCAATCGAGGATGCCATAATCTCTCTAGCTCCGGACTATTGGGAGCAGTTGAGACTCTTGTGCGGAATCCATTTAAAAAAAGTTTTCGCCTTAGTTCAAAACTCTTCTTTCAATAATTTAGAAAAACCCACGGAACAAACTTACTAAAGCCATAAACTTTTAGGAAAACATAACTACATTTACAGTAATAAAAAAATAATGTTTAAACAAAAAAATCAGTACCGCCCTGGTGAAAGACTTACATACAGATTTGAAACGTAGCTTGAAATGACTTAAGTTGTGTTTGGTGACCAGATCTGAATGTTCAGGTGGTTCTCCACTTTCCTCTTTCCCATCTCCTTCCTATCTCCGCAACAGCTTCTGCTTTCAGCCTCATAACATACCCCAATTGGGGATGTCGTAGACTTACTGGCTCCAGACGGCTGAGAGCAGTTAATGCTCTTATGCGTTACACACATAAAAAAAAAATTTGCTTCACAGTTAATATTGGAAAACCCGTATTTCGGAAAGAGAGGATTTTGGCAATTAATTGCGCGTTTTTTTACAATGTGAGTACTGCACAACCGCTCCCAACCGTCTCGTCTGGAGCCAGTGAGCTATCAAGCATCCCCAATTGTGGTAGTGAGTGGGGAAGGTGACGAGGAAAAGGAGGGTGGGAAAGTAGGTATTGGGCTATTTAGATCTGGTCACCAAACATGGGTGAAGCCTTTTCAAGCAATGTTTCAATTCTGAATGGTGGTCTTTCACCATGGCGATACTGACAGTATCTGTCACGTATGAGCGAGCCACATAAATATTATTTATTTATTTATTAATAAACTCCCTTTTTCGGGGCTTTTACATATACAGCATAGTTAGAAAAATACACATTTATTGTACATAACTGAACTGCCTCAATAACAATATTTTATGTTTGTTTGAAGATAAATTGAAGCTGTCCACTGATTGACAATTCAATATCCAAAATGACTCAATAAACAGATAAATATTGTATTTGGATGCAAGCCGACAACATTATTTACAATTTTAAAATCAATATTTCATATTTCATGTCTTTGAATGTAGACATTTTGTAACGTTATCGCCCAATCAGCAACATCAACTTTCATCGCTGCATCACCCAAATTTGACAGTTGGTTGTCACTGTGCGCCTGCGAACCAGAAAATGTTTAACGATTGTTTTTATTATTATTTAAACTTTGAAACGTTATAAAATAATTAAAACAAAGCTTCTTTAAGTGCACAAGTTTTATGTCATGTGAATCTCATTTGAAAAGTGAAACGGCGAAAAATTCTAACCGAAAACCAATACGCAGTGTGATAATAACAAGTCTCAAACAAACCTCTTGAACAAATAAACATGAATTGTTTCAGTTATAATGGTGATGTTTCTAAGCTAGCAAACAGTATGTGATGTGAAGTGCTAATTACAAAAATTATAATATAAACTACATCTTCTTTGAATAAGTTAAATAATATTTGACATTTTAAATGTGCACACTGGTTCATACATGTGAATTAAATTTTGGTCTCCGATAACTGGGGTTTGACTTGATAGTGATAATCGAAAAAATATATTTTTTATAAATTCATATGAAATTTAAATACAGCCACATCTTTGTGCAAACAGACAATATAAAATAAAATAATATTGACGGCCTACAAAAAGCGACATCTCTGGACCAAATCGTAAAACACAAACGTAAATTTTAATAAAATTGAAATGTATATCCCTTTAAATATTACTGCATCATCTACAATTCCACATTCGGCCAAAGAAGATCTAACACATCACTTAATTTCGCATATAAATACAAAATAGATGAACTTAAGAAAATATTTTTTGTTACATCAGTAAAAAAACCAGTGTTTGCGGTTCACGCGCGTTAGAAGTGAAACCTTCAGAAAACTAAAGTAGACACGAGTGGGGAGGCTACGAAGCACCATACAAAGAGGAGACCGCTTAGTTTATCTCGTTCTCTCGCAGGCTAAATCCTCTAGGTACACGTTTGTCTCTTTTTAGTGTCGCTGTTTTTCGTTTCATCAAGTTTCAAATCACAACGGTGCTAAAGAAATTTTAACTTAAATAATGAATCAATCGTAGTGGCGATAGATGTTGAAGTAGACAGTTCACCAATCGCAGAGAAGGTGACAATTAAATCCGGTAAAAGACAAAACGATGGTACTAAATACGATTCTTCTGTCTAAAAATAACGAATCGTGAAATTGCTCAACCTGTGTCGTATCTGGTAAACAGCAGCATCAGAGTTCTGAGGCCACGTCGTCGATTGCAAAGGCAGATTCCTTTGAAGGAAGAGGTTTAACAGCAGCCCATGTTGGAGCAAGAACGAATTCTGTCAATTTTTGGACTTTGCAGAGTGTTTTCAAGTATCCTGCTTCCTTGTCCTGCGGAGCCAGGAAAACAAATAAATTCTCTAGCAGATGTTAAGAAGACAATATGTGAATACAATCAATCACAAATTACAACCAAATCAGTTAAAATGGATAAGAATGAAGACAGTACACCTGAAGATAGAATACACGCCGGATCTGAACGAAGACGATAGACTTTCCCTGAAGGAAGAATCAACTAAAGATTAAAGTAACTCACCAATGCAAAGAAAGATGCGGAAAATAATTATGCATCTACGACAAATAACGATTCAATTTTAGATGTTGAGAAAAACGATAGTCTGAGCCCAAAGGAAAAATCACTCATTGATTTGAAGGAAGACAATGTACCAGGTGCAATGAACGAATCAATGGAGAAAAAATCACACCACCGAACGAATCAAATAAAGCAGCGATCCGTGTTGAAGTGGACAATTCACCAATCATAGAGAATGAGACAAAAATCCCTTCAAAGACAAACTGTAGTGTTAAATATCGGCAGAAAAGTGACAACTCTGGATTACCACTCCAAAATGGCCGAATTCTATCACTCCGAAGTAAGGATTCCCGAGGAGCAGGCCAGGAGGGACCGGAACAACGAGGTCTGCAGGAAGAGCCACACGAAGGCAAAGGTCGTACTACTCAGGAAATATGTGTTTCTGCAGGATTTCGGTGAAGAATAAAGAATGAATTATGGACAAAATTTAAATAACAAAGTTTAATTTAACAAATGATTACTTATTATCTCTACGTTTTTTTTGACCATTGAAAATGTAAAAAGTTTTCTTTAATACTACATTTATAATAAATTCAATAAGATTTCTTTAATTTATTTCCACGTTTTTTTTCTTTTAATAAATACTTGAATGAGCTGATTTGACTATGAAACTGTTTTTAAAATTTTCATATCTTTAGTATGTCTATTATTTTTTTGCTTCCTATGTTTAAAAAAGTAAGTACTTATCTACTATAAGTATACAATATTATTTAAAAAAGTGTACCCATATGTATTATGTTGTATTTTTTGTGAATTCCAAAGCCGTTGAAAAGTATGTATGTAAATTATTGTCATACGTCATCCCAAGTGGTTCACTACGTTTGTTGAATGGTTGAGGGAGACCTTTTGACCTCTCCAGCAGGACTCTCTCGGAACATCGCCTTGCACCGCAGTGGGAGAGATAGATTCATACGTCCGTCACTCTTTCACACACTGTTCCCCAGATTTCTACCCACTCCTCGTACCCTTTTCCTTCCCAGAGGTTCCTTTCTTTCCTTTCCTCAAAAGACTCTCCACACAGTATCCCCTAAGATGAAATAGGCCATGAGGGGAATTGTTTTTCTCAGGGCCTCCTGTGTGGAGCTAAAGTAAGAAAATAAATATACTAACTTGGCACGCTGGTTTTTCATTACCTCTTGTTTTTTTCCCAATCTGTCAATAACTTTGTTTGTATCGTTTATTAAAAAAAAAAATATTGTATTTATATAAATTGACAATAAATAATAACAAAAAATACTTCATTAAAACTTGAAAGCGGTTTTAAAAGTTTGCACGTTTATTATTTGATTATCGAAGAAAGCGATCACTTTGTGGCTTGACATTATAATTAAATAAAAATTTACCTTGTTTTAACGACTTTATCATAATTTACACATTATATGACTTGTTTCGGTTTATAGTTTACTAGCAGACCCGGCCACACGTTGCTGTGTCTAACGAAACACAACGCCATCACCCTACTTTATAACGAACGCCATCCGTTAATTTGCATACATATCAAATCCACACCGCCCACTTGCCAGCCCGCTGCCTGAATTAAATCTTTGAATTTCTTGGTTTTTATCTACTGTAATATGCACGTATTGTATACATTAAACCTTCCTCTTGAATCACTCTATTAAAAGATCTAAGCGTACAGAGAGCGGGAGCGACTTCATTTTATACATGTAAATAAGATTAGTGTCCTAAAGAAGGTTGGGACATAACTGGAATTAGTTGAAACAATGAATTTATTTATAATAAATGTATAAAAAGAAAGCAGTTCTTAATTTCAAAATATTATTTGATGTTTCTGACCAACACAAATATATTTGCGATGAGTAATCTACAATAGTTTGTCTTTATAATCACACTACAAAAGTTTTATTACAGAAATAAACCCATATCAATGAATAAATATTAAAATTTTGTAGAAATACAATTTCAAATTAGTTGATTACATTTTGGTGTAATGGAATAACTAACGTCTTCCGTGTTTGAGTGGTATCCAATCTTGGTTAAGAATCTGAAGATTCCGTTCAAATCCCGGTGTTCAAAAGTAAATTTTATATATTGAATTTGTTTTGCTTAGCAATTAATTAAATAAAAATAACATTAGCCGTCTTTTTTTTTTACACGAGCTCCACACAGGAGGCCCTGAGGAACATAATTTTCCTCAGGGCCTATGTCATCTTTGGGGATGCTGTGTGGAGGGTTTTTTTTTATGTAAAGGAATAAGAGGAGAGTTCTGGAAAGGAAAAGGGTTTAAGGGGTGGGTAGGAATCTGGGGTTCAGTGTGTCCTGGTCATCCGCCTCCAAGACCCAGACATACTTCACCCCATGAACCCGGGCAACCCTGCTAAATCACCAAACGTAGCGAGCCACTTGGGGTGACCTATGGCAGAGGTGTTGGTTATCCAATAAAGGTTCCCGGGGCGGCGGTATCCATTCCCGCCTCCCAAATTGAACGTCTAAGTGAATAGATCTTAACAATCAGGTAACTTACACCATCCTATTTTCCATCTTCTCCCCCTTCTCCGCTACCTTCAGCCTCATAACATACTCCGATTGGGATTGGGATGCCACAGTTGGGAACAGTTGTGACTCTTGTACGGTAACACAAATAAAAATTATCCAATTCGTCCAATTTGAATTGTGAGGTTTTATGATTCAGTCGCCTCACAAATCACGCAAAATTGTTTTCTTTAATTGCCTATAGGTAGGTCATAATTTAAGACTAAAATAAATAAAAGAGCAAATATCGGTCTCAGCAAGAGCAAGTATCTTCTACCATTCACATTCTCCACGTACTGATCGTAGGTTGATCCTTTTACCCATTCCTACATTCATTCGCTCTACACGCCCAAACCACCTAAACCTTTCTTATTCTTACTCATTACGCTTGCTTATAACGCTTACCTATGTAAAATCTCCAAATTCCTCTCACGATCATACATGGTTTGACCCCACATACGCCTCAGGGATCTCATGCCTACAGCCTGCAGTAGTCGTTTTGATTTTCTCTATAATTTGTGGAACAAACTTTAAGGGGGAGGTAAGGTTTAAAAGGCGAAAAAAAGGCATATTTTCATGATTTTTTTTGGAGATATGAAAAATGTTGATTTATTTCTTTTATATATACGTTTGACATCTAAAGTATCTTTTAAAAAATTTTGAATTAACAATATTAATAAATAAGTCCGCGAGAGCGAATCTCCGGAGGTGCCTCGAAAAGAGGTGTTATGCGGTAAACATCATAACTCGTTAACGAATCATTTAAAATAAAAAAAATTGAAATGTGGGGTATGTTTTTAGGTTTTCACGGCCAAAAAGTATTTTTATTATTGTTTTTGGGGTGTTATGCCGTGTTTCGCTACCTCCTTCTTTAGCCAACGTTTCGGACAGCGTTACAGTGTCCATCATCAGGGCAGATGAGTAATGATATTGGTGAGAGTGTTTACTTATGTGTGTTGAAGCGATACCGTGCTGCCAGCTCCATTTCTCTACGAACTGGTGTTAGAAAACATTCAGCATGGTTTTTTGCGTTTAGCTTTGGTGTAGCCGTCAATTACTGGATACCAAGAACTATTGAGCTTAGCTCCGTCGTCTCTGTTAATATTGATGGGGTTTTTATGGATTTCTATTGCCTCCGTAATTAGGCGTGCTCTGTAAGTTTTGGGTCTTCCCAGGACTTCAGGAACAAATCCAAAGTAATGGCCGGTTTCGATTAAGTGCTCGGCGATTGCCGATTTGTCAGGGTGGCCAAGTTTACAAGCACGAAAGTGTTCCGAAATCCTTTTGGAGATCGTCCGCTCTGTCTGGCCTACATAGACCTTGTCACATCCGGAACAGCTGAGTTTATATACTCCATCTGTTTCCAGAGGAAACTTAGTCTTTGCCGACCTCAGTAGGTCTTGGATTTTGTCGTGGTTCCGAAGACCGTCTTGATGTTCTCTTTTCTCAACAGCCTGGCAATTCTGTCTGTTACATTATGGACGTAAGGCAGGAAAGCGCAGCCTTTTGGGCTGCGCTTTCCTGACACCAGTTCGTAGAGAAATGGAGCTGGCAGCACGGTATCGCTTCAACACACATAAGTTAACACTCTCACCAATATCATTACTCATCTGCCCTGATGATGGACACTGTAACGCTGTCCGAAACGTTGGCTAAAGAAGGAGGTAGCGAAACACGGCATAACACCCCAAAAACAATAATAAAAAAAAAAAAAAAAAATTGAAATGTGTTTAAGGTGATATGTTTTTCCAGGTAGTGTCGAAGTTTTTTTTTAATTTTTTTTTTGCAGCATGTTGAAGTCAAAAAGGCGATTCTTGCAAAAATTTTCGGTGAATTTGTTGAAATGGAACAAATGGTAAAAAAAAAACTCTTCGTCACTACCTGTTGATTAATGTGTAAAAATAGTTGTACACAATTTCAAAATGGCCGGTCAAATAAAATTTGTTTGCAAAAAAATCGATTTAAAGTTTTTTTATTCTCGAAATATATTTGAATTGAGCAAGAAGGCCGGTCACTTGAAATGCTGTATCTTCGTTAGATTTCCTCCGTTTTACCTGAAATTTTGACACAATTCTCTCGACATGTTGTTTATTTAGAAAAAAAAATGAGCTTTAAAACCTTACCCCTCCTCAAAAGAATATATATAAAATATCAAATGAAAAGACAAATAATTTATTTAATCATAAAAATATAAGAGTGAAAATATTTTATTTCGTAAAACCGGATTTTATTTAATATGCAGATCACAGAACAAAACGTTGAAAAGAAGCATTGTTATTATTAGAAATTGATTTATAAAGTTCGACTTTTCTTTTCGGTACTAGAATTTGAGAGGCGGGAATGGGTACCGCCGCCCCGGGAACCTTTATTGGATAACCAACACCTCTGCCATAAGTCACCCCAAGTGGTTTGCTACGTTTGGTGATTTAGCAGGGGTGCCCGGGTTCACGGGGTGAGATTTGTCTAGGTCTTGGAGGCGTATGACCAGGACACACTGAACCCCAGTTGCCTACTCACCCCTTAAACCCTTTTCCTTCCCAGAACTCTCCTCTCCTTCTTTTCCTAAAAAAAACCCTCCACACAGCATCCCCAAAGATGACATAGGCCCTGAGGGAAATTATTTTCTTCAGGGCCTCCTGTGTGGAGTTCATGTAAAAAAAAAAAAATACTCAAAATTAGTATATTAAATTAGAACAGTGGGCATGTATCGGATAAGTTTTTTTTACAGATAAGCTATCAAGATGATGGTTAAATACCCCCATATCATCAAAATCACAATACATCATTTTACAAATATTTGTAATAAGAAGAGAAAAAAGTTTTACTTAATAATGAAGTTGTCTTCTGCCAGGAAATATAATGATTTCATATGTGTTTCATATTAATTAGAGCTGGCTGAGTACAGAACTGTTTGAAAAATACCGAATAGTATCAAAGAAAGCCGTCAAAATGTTATACGTCAAGATATAATATGCAGCCGGCCGAAAAGCTTGTGACAATATGGTAAATGTGGGGCGGTTATGAATATTCTAATGACTCGTATCTCGTGTGACGTCATGAGAAATCGTCTCCAAGATCAAATGGAAATTTATGAGTAATTATCTGTCTTAAAATCACTCAAGTATACCCACGAACTGGCGATGCCTATGTGGGATTTTTTTGGTTAATCTGCTAATTTATTTATGTTATTCTCTACTTTTTAAAACTGTTTATATAAAAAGTTTGTATTACAATATTTTACCAATTGTGCCAAAAAATTGTTAATAAAAAAAAAAAAAGCTCGACATTGTAATTTTTTTGGGTAACAAAAAACTAAATTTATTGTCGTTTTTAATTTTTTTAAATATAAAATATGCCGAAAAACATTCGTAGAAGAAATCTCATCGCAATCTAAAAGTATTATTAAAAAATTAATAAAATTAATACGAAATAACAAAAAAACGGTAAAAGTGAAATAGAAACGATGAAATAACGAAGAATAAATTATTCTTAAATTAATTAATCAGCATATGTTGAATTGTATTCACTGAATAAAATGTAATAAAAACATTAAAAATTGTTCACAAAAGATGAAAAGTTATTTAATATATAGATGAACCATGAAACACATAAAAATCTATGTTTAAACATTTAAACAAACATGTTTATAAAAATATTTGTTAATATTGGTGCAATTAAAAATAATTCCAAAAATATTGCGGGTTATAAAGCATTGGTAAAAATTAAATAAAAAGGAAGACAAATAGTTCTAATGAAATGAGAAAAATAAAAAAAATGACGGTACGTAAAGTACCGAACATAATCATATTTACTAAACATGTGTATGTTTTTAATCCTCGAACAAAAATGCATTTACCACTTCACAAAAGTATGCATTTACCATTGTTTTATTTATTTATTATTATTATTACTTGCAAATGTACACTCTTCTTCCATCCAAGAGGATGCTTCTAACGGAAGTGTAAAATAATCAATTATTTTAAAACCGAATGATATGTAATTAATGAATAAAATAAAAAGTACACAAAAACATGAAAAGATATTTGATAGATAAATTAAACATATAAAATATGCGTTTAAAAAACTATTAATTACACCCTGACAGGTTTTTATATGATTAGGACACAGAGGTAAAATGTTTAAATAAAAAAACTTAAAGAAACTAACGTCGTATATTGTAGGTAAGGTGCAGTGAGAATGATATGTTAGAAAAGGGAGAGAAAAAAAACAGAAACCAGTTTTTATATTGCAGATGGCACTAAAATAATAACATAGTGCAGGTTATATTACAAAATTTCCAAGTGAATAACACATGACAAAGCGCACGATACAGAAAAAGAAATAAGGTGAAAAAGTTTTTATATTATAGATAAATCGAAAGAATATAAAAGTGTATACAGTAGCTCCTATGTGATGCTGCTTAATTATAAAAATGTAATTAGGGACAATTTAAAATATTTTATAGACAAGAGAAAAAAATGATTTTTTAAGCGAAGATCTTGGTTTTTCTTTTGGTTTTTCCGATTTGTGTAGGGACGCGCTCCAAGCTTGACCCTAGCGCGGCTCATCCTGCAGGCTGCATTCTTTTTATCGCTAGGAGTCTGCTCCTCAGGTGTCTGTGGCCGCGAGCCCACGAACCTCGCCATTTTCGGTTGATGTATTAATTTATCTTCCATGTCTGCTTGAACATTACGGATGATGATAGTCCCATCACCACTCAAGGAGGGGACGGGATCTTCAGGAGATCTAGAAGTTCTTCAGCCTTACCAGGTGTTCTTCCACTTTCCGCTCCTCTTTTGCCGAGGGACAGGGGACAGATGGAGAGGGAATCGTGTCGTTAAGGTAGACCCCGTAAAGAATCAGCGAACATCCCCTCATACCTCCCAGAGGAGATGCAAAAAGGCCTCGGGATTGGCTTTACGATTCAGATTTATCTGATTACGTTTCAGTGAACATGCACTTCGCACTTTTGAGTCGATTAATTTTCTATCGCACAATAAGTAAAACGCACTTTGCAGTTTTTACTTTCCTTTCACAAATAACTGAAAACTAATAGGTTTCCAATAATGAATAAACTGGGGTGTTGACTGCAAGTCGTTGCATTTGTCACTGGTTCAAATACAATTAAAGTCGCTTGAAATCACTTAAAAATTATTGAATTATAAACAACTTTAAAGTTTGTACACTCCGACACAGTTTATATTCGTTTTAAATACAGATTAAAAGTTACAGATTTTCGGTAAAGCAAATGCAGTGGGCGCGCACTGATTATTGTTGCAAAGCAGAATAGTATCGTCGTCAAAAATACTAGTTATATTGTAAGTCGGTGTAACTCTGGTTCAATGAAAGCGAAAAGGTACCTACATAAAATATAATATTTAAGAATGTATTTCATTGCAATTTCCAAAATTGGAACTGACGCGACGGGCTAACATTTCTGACTATTCCGTGGTTTTTCAAGGTTAGCTATTACTATTAATATAAAGCACTATTAATATATATTCATGATACCTACTACGTGATTAGCTATTATAGGAGGCGGAATGCGGAGGCAAAACGAAAATTCCAGCGCCGCTAATTATTAAAGGCAGAACAATTAAACTATCGTTATTTGACCGGTCTAATTTGTTTTATGGGGCCAACAGACTAATCGTTAAAAGATAAAAGATCATTTGAATTGGCGTATTTCAGCATATAGCTCGCCATACATTCCCAATGTTTTTGCCTCCGCCAGCCGCCTACTAGATTATACTATAGCGGTCAAATTAACGATCGAAAATTGAAGGAATAGATCGCGAAAAATGTGGACTACAGCCCTCTCACCGCAACAATATTCTCTTAGGTAATTTTGAATCAACTTCCATACTGTAATTTATAATTTACTAGCTTTTCCCCGCGGCTTCGCTCGCATGGTATTACGGGAAATTACTGTAGCGCTTGCCCTTATCAATTATCTCTCCCCCCACCCCACCCCCATCCCCTCCCGCATTCCTTATATTCATTCCCTTACATTCAGTTTTCAAACATCTCACCTACCACCTAAATTTCATAATTCTAAAGAAAAAAAATTGTTACCCAATTTTGTTCATTCGTTCGGAATTTATGCGCTTACAAACATTTCGGATGTTTATTTATATTTAAATATTTGGAAGTTGGTTAATATAATAAAAAAAATACTCTATTTAACATTTAGTCTTTATAATCGTTACGAATTATATTTTTAATATAGGAACTCAAATCTGACATTTATTCCAAGCTAGTCCAAAAAAAAACGAATTCTAATATTTGAATTTTCTGCAGTAGTAGCTGACCGACTGAGTACCTACCAGCATAGAGCCCAAAAATATATCAACATTGTTTCCATGGAAAAGATTTTTTTCTGACATTAGCAAAAACTCGCTTTTGTTAGCGACAGAAAACGTATAACAAATATAATATATTAATATTTATAATTTCATAACGCCAGAGCTTACCATCATATACAACCTGTAGTCTGCGCATATAATTTAGCTTTATATTGGTGAAAGAATTATTAAAGTCTTTATATTGTGTTATGCGTGAAAAGGTCATAAACAAACTCGAGCAGTTTCGCATTTATAATATTAAGTATGGATATTCGATAAACACCACTCCAGTCGGCTAAATATAAAAACGCATACAACGCTCTTATTAAATTTGTTACAAGTCACAAGTTTATACTTCAGCGATTTGCCGCTAGATGGCAATGTTTCTACGGATTCACTCCTTTAAATCGAGAAAGATTAGCAATGAAATCAGAATTCACCCTTAAAATAATTCACAATATTCATAAATCGTCACTGGATGGCGCCACTTTCTTTAGTGGTGGGTAATATTAATTCCTTATCAACATGTTGTATTATTAATTTTAAAACTTTTAATAAAACCAACATCTTATTGATTAATTTGTTTATAGACTTCCAATAACTTCGCACAGGAGGCCTTGAAGAAAACAATTTTCTCTCAGGGCCGACGTCATTTTCTGAGGGCCTTTTTGAGAAAAGGAAGGAATGAATACGGGTCTTGAAGAGATCTGTAATGGATGAGGGAAGACTCTCAGAGACCGGCCGAGCAACAGCCGAACTGTTGAACTTAAAAAAGAGTCACGGAAATTTCTTATGTAACAAATGTCCTTATGTAACGAATGTCCTTATGTAACAAATTAATATAAATAAAAAAGTTCTTATGTAACAAATATCCTTATGTAACAAATTAATATAAATAAAAAAGTTCTTATGTAACAAATGTCCTTATGTAACAAATTAATATAAATAAAAAAGTTCTTATGTAACAAATGTCAACTGTGTACAAATAATGTTGGGGCCGCGTTTGGCGTCTTTCTCGATTGAGCACCGGTGTCGAAGGGATCAATGACGCTAGTGCCTCGGAGTATCTTCCTTTGGAATACCGATGAATAAGGAAATCATTTCTTACCGATTGCAATCCGTATGTTTGGACATTTTCAGACACGTTCGGAGAATCTTTGAAACTGGCCTCTCAGAGACACGGGGTTTTTCAGGTGTTTTGGGGCTCCATATCATAGGTGGCTGCCAAACTCCACCGAGGGGAATTCTTGCAATTTGTAAAGGATCAGCAGATGTACACTATTAAAGTACCTGCAGGCCCTGTGCAGCGTACAGCACGCCCAACCTATGTGTGATTATTATCGGAAAGGAAATTAATACATGTGACAAATGTCAACCGTGTACATATGTTGGGCACGCGTTTGGCGTGTTTCCCGACTTTGCACCGGTGCCGAAGGGATCAATGACGCTAGTTCCTCGGAGCATCTTCCATTGAAATACCGGTAGAACAAGGATAGCATTCCCACCCGACGCCTGTGCTCTAAAGATTGCAATCCGTTTATTAAGTTGGGAGAATCTATCAAACGGATCGCCCGTTTCAGCAGAGTCAAGGGTTTTTTAGGTATTTTGGGGCTTCAGACCAGAGGCGGCTGCCAAATTCAACCGTGGGGCGCACTTGTGGTTTGTACAGGGTTAACAGTTGTGTATTGTTAAAGTATCTGCGGATCCTGTACAGTAGGCTCAGTAGGGTTCCATGCCATCTGAGAATAAAGTCAACTCAACACCTCCTTGAAAATTCATTAAAAGCAATGAAAAAAAAAATTTAAATTAGCCGATAACCCTAATCTAACGTAACCTATTTAACCAATTTTTTTAATATATTTTTTGTATCACTCTAAATGACTTATCTGGGGTGGTTCTGAGTTGGTTTCATTCCGATTTGTCCGGTCACCGCCCAGTAGATACCTATTTAGGTAAGTTTTACGGAGTTACAAAAATTTATGAAAGTAAAATAAAATGTCATTGTGATAAATACGTAGTAGAGGGGCGACGTACATAAAAAATTGCAAGCTGCTGTGAAAATTCAATATTATAAATTGAATTTAGCTATAAAGACTTTGTGAAAATAAACATAAATTTGGGTTACCATTAAAGGAAGCTACCATTTTTTTACAATTTGCAATTTATTCTTCTATGTGAAGTAAACTTTTCAATCCTTCGGGCGGTGCCGCGGTGGCTCAAACGTGAGTCACTAAGAATACCTATTCATCTAATCTGAATGTTCAGCGTTTTAATGGTGGGACTTTCTAATACAAATTAGTTCAGCAAAGTTAACTTTTATATTATTAAATAAATAATTAAGTAATCTGGATTACCTCGCGTTCGTGAAAGCATGACTCAACTTGCAGTTTACAGGAAACTATCCTCATTAGAAAGCAATAAAAGTTTGCAATGAGAAGCCAAATTTCTATCAGGTTAGTGATGTTACACATTGTAATACTGGCCATTATTTTCCTCATCCCTTTGCTCCATTAAAACCCGAAAGCAAAATTTACTTATCTATCGGGTGTTTTTTTAGAGGTATACAAATTCAAAATGAAAAAAAAACGCATTAAAATAATGTTAATGTCTATGATATTGGCTTTATTTAATAGATAATTTTATGCCATTATTGTTTAAATACGATTTTGGGCATATGAGCGCCCACGGTTGGCTCGAATGAAACGCAATCGTGAAGTCCAATTTTCGCCAACTTTATCGAGGAACTGGGGCCATATATCGGCAACAATACGGCGAATGTTGACTTCCAAATGGTCCAACGTCTCTGGTTTATCAGCATAGACTAGTGTCTTCACATACCCCAAAGAAAGTAATCTAATGGTGTGAGATCACACGATCGTGAAGGCCAGTTCACAGGTCCACGTTACACAGACCCGCAATAATTGCGAGAAGCATTTGGTGAACGCATAATTTCACGTAATGGACCTGTCAACTGGCCTCCATGATCGTGTGATCTCACACCATTAGATTACTTTCTTTGGGGGTATGTGAAGTCACTGGTCTATGTTGATAAACCAGAGACGTTGGACCATTTGGAAGTCAACATTAGCCGTGTTGTTGCCGATATATGGCCCCATATCATTCTATTGTTAAATTGACTTTCTTCCGATATGTGGGTTGATGCATCAGGTAAAGAGAAAGCACAAAGCCAATTCATCTTCTTCACATAACGGTCATGTTTGTTGGGGGTTGGCAACGAAATGAAGATGAAATAATAATTATTACCGGCTGCGCAGCCTTTTTCATACAAAACTTAAATTTGGATTTGAGGCCAAAATATTTGACAAAAATTTAATAATTATTTTTATAAGCAAAAGTGTAGCAAACATGTAGTACCTACCATTTTATTTATTTGTGAAAACGTTTTTCACCCCAATAACGCGTTTTTTGGATGAAAATTTGGAGTTCCAACGGAAATCGGAAGTTTTTTTTTTTTATTATTTTTTTTTTATTAGTATCTATAGCAAAATTTGTACATGTATTTATAAATTGTATTATATTAAGGTATTGTAAAGTTTTTTTTTCACAGTCCTCCTCACTAGGGTTCCCTGTTCTGAGGCGGCCTGTAGTTTTTCCACATTTGTATTTAGTATCCAGTTGTCTTTACATGGTCTTCAGTATGTTTGATAGTTCATTTTCACTTTGTTCTCTCAACCATATTTTTACTTTTGTTTTAAAATTATTTATTTCTGTTATTTTTTTTGTTTGAGTTGGTAGAGCGTTGTATAGTTTTGTCGCATTGAATTTCATATTTCTTTGTCCAAAAGATGTTTTCAAAAGATGTTTATTATTTATATTTAAGTCCACCAAAATGCGTGTTTAATAATAATTTTTTTTCGTGTTTCGGTAAATTTATATAGTACCTAGTGAAATTATTTTTTTCAAATAATCTTTAATTCACAATAATTTCCAAAATTGCCTCCAAAATCGTCAAAAAATGATATAACTATTGGATTAAATTTCATAATTAAAAAAAAATAAATAAAATGTATATATTTTTTGATAAAAATATAATTTTTCAGTTTAATTCAGTATTTTTGCCTTAAATTAAACAAAAATGTAAAAAAGGGTGGCGCAGCCATTCCTTTTACCAGGTACTTTCAAAACCCGACAACCCGCTTGAAAATACCATAAACAGACTACCTACCGCAACGATGTATTGTGTTTGACTCCGTAATGCATTATCATTTAACGTTATACATAAATTTCTCGAAGGCATAAACAAAGCCATATATTTAATCCTTTGGTTTTTCACAGAATGTCTTAGTGTTGACTTTTAGATTTCGGGAAGTTCTGAAAGCATTTAGTATTTACTGAACCACAATACAAACGTAATTAGGGAATCTCAAATCGGATGGTTGTCGCTGATAGCTTACTTGCATTATTATTATTAACAATGCGGCTACGAAAACATTTAATGTGAGAACTTCCAGCGATTACGTATCACCCTAAGTTCATTCAAAACCAGACAATCAAAGGCGATTCTAAACAACATCCAAACTAGATAATAATATGCATTTACATTAATTAAATTAGGCAATAATTCGATACCGTGAAATAAATAGACTTTGGTCAATTTGAACTTTGAAACTAAATAACCTTTTTACAAAATATTTTTTTTCGGAAAAATGTATGTCTTATTTATTGCACATTTTAAAATACGTTGACTAAAGAAAGAGGCAGCTCAACACAGCATAATTACCCAAGAAATAATTTTTTTTTTTTTTTACAGTCAATACCGCACAAGAGTCCCAACTGCTCCCGTCTGGAGCCAGTGAGACTATGGTATCCCCAATTGGGGTATGTTGTGAGGCTGAAGGTAGCGGGGAGGGGAAGGAGATAGGGAAGAGGAAGGTGGGGAAGTACCTGGCTATTCAGATCTGGTCACTTAACACGGCTAAAGCCATTTCAAGCAACGTTTCAATTCTGAACGGTGGTCTTACACCAGGGCAATACTGATAGTATCTTCCACTCTGGAACGTGCCGCAAATATACTATATATTATTTTAAATGAATAAATTGTGAAATAACACAAATTAATCAAATAAAATTTATTTGCGCACGCCGGGTTCGAACCCGCGACCTTCGGATTGTGAGTGTGTTAATGTATTTAAAAAAATTGTAAACGTGTTGGAGAGTAAAAAAAAAAACAAACTAAAACAAAAGGGCTCTGATGGTTTGGGCATGTAGAGCTAATAAAACAAAAGGGCTTTGATGGTTTGGGCATGTAGAGCTAATAAATGAAAAGGAATGTAAGGAGAATATACGACGATAATAATAATGGTGGAAGAAGTCGAGGAACCCGAGGAAGAAACACTTCAGTCGGGCCATGTCAAGAGTCAGAATAACAGAAAGGTATGAAAAGATTTACGAATGTTAACGTTTGTCGGTCCATCCTAACTGCTTACCCATAACATAAATATTTTCATCTTTCTTCGGCTTCGCTTTCAGTTACGTGTTTTTTTTTTTATTTTGGTTTTTGGTTCGGTTTTTTCGTAAAATGTAAATTCATTTAAAACGAAAATTTAATAATAAATTAGCAAATTGTGTTGAAATATAATTATTCCAATCAAAAGAAACCGTAAGAGATTAGTAGAACAAAATTTTACCTTTTCACTTTGAATTAGACATCCATTTTTTAATTGTCATCAACAGAAGTATTGCCGAAAAATTCCAATTGAGTTTTTGACAAATTGATCACGGAACTTCGCTTCTCTTATTATTATTATTGTAGTAACGAGTATACCTGTCATTCAACATTTCACCTCAAGCCTCACTTTCTTACTTGTCCCAACTAGAAGTGTAAGGAGTCTAGGAACGACAGTCTGTCTTCTTTCAGAAAGCAATCCCACTGTCATCCCCACGAGTATTCCGTTTTATTATCATCTACTTTTTACTTTCTCCGAACTCTAAACGTGCGCGAGGAAAGTTTAGTTTTGACAAGAAATCGGTTCTTAAAAGAAGCCATCAAATCAGGACAATTATCTCGCTAAATCAGACTCGCAGATAATATGTCACGTCTCTGTTTAGTAAAGTAGGGAATTTGACAGACAACGTGCGTCGTAGGAATTCTAGAGAAATCGAAGAATAATTATGAAAGTTGTAAGCCTTTAAGTATTTAAAGAAAAAATAATACACGATCCAAAGGATGGTCACTAGAGTCCCCCAAATATCGCAAACGGATCGCGTCACACTGATATTAGTTTCTTTTACCAACGGAGTAATGTGGATCAGGAGCTCTAGCATGATGAAATCCATAACTTTACAATATCGTTAGGAGTAACTTCCGATGATTTTACATCGATATCCCTAGCACAGTTTCACTGTTGATAGCCGAACCGATATTGGTGGGGAATAAATTAGAAATCGTTATACGCTGACAACACTGGCGGATCTGTCCATAAATTCATATTCAGAAACGTCCAACGCCAGTCAAATACGTAAAAATATGAATAATTTGGCAATGTTCAATTGAAATACAAACCTAAATATGCATTGGCAGTCCGCATTTACTTTTTAACACTACACGGGATTTAATTAGTTGATCATTTGTTTAGTCATATTTCAGCCACTTTAGTTTATTAAAATTTGAACGGAATAATTTGGCCGCATCTTATTGAATTATCAAGTCTATGGATCGCGTATAGACTTCTTTCAATACAAAAATCTTTGTTAGTTCAATACGTTCATTAAATAAGCTAGTAAAGTTGAAACGAACGACATAATTCAAATAAATGCGTATATTGACAGCTAACTGAAGCTTACCTGTTACTATGGAATCCGGGCTAAAATTTGTCAATCGTCGGTTGGAATTTCTCTTACCAATTGTTGACCGTGATCGCAAATATTGCTAACTGACCATAGATGACGGATTTGAGCAATATCGTATTGATTAAGGGTTATATCGATCGACCATGCTAGGTATCCTTGGGAGGGACGATATTATATGCCATCTTAAATAAGGCGGCGCTTCCTGGCCCAAAAAGAAGAAGTTGGAGAGATATGTAATTACGAATGTTGGACAGAGGGCGCTAATATTTTACGTGATAAAAATGAAGCGAAAATGCTTAATAAAACATGACTAGTTTAAAATAGAGCAAAAATCTCAGAAGGTATCTTAAGTATCATTTAAAGAAACATTGTGAATTTTTTCACAAATATAACTTGTAAAATAATAGAAACAGACATGTTTTAAATAATTTTCGGAGCATTATTGCGATTTTTTTCTATTGAGGGAATTTCATATAATTTGCATTTCGGCGTGAAACCTATCTAGATATTATCTTCAAAAATAACATTTATTTTTTTAAGACCTTAAAAACTTCAAATGTTTGGGGTCGAAATTTAGATAGCGGCGGCTTAATGCGATAGGTTTTTTTTTTATTGCTGGTCGATTCCCAAATAGTTTGTTTCTAGGATTGCCTAAAACATGTGATATACAAAAAATCTTAGAGAAACTTACTTAAGAGAAAGTAAATCTCATAATTAGTTTTGATAATTTCAAGGTTGATGCGTTTCACAAAGAAAGTAGTGAGGTCGCCACACCTCCGAACGAACTTCCCTTCTTCATACAATGGCTATTTTATTTTCATTGTTTGAAAATTTATTTAACCTTTTCGCTCCTCTTCTCCACGGAAAAAGTTTCCCAGGAGGGTTTTTCGGTCGGAAGTAAAGCGTTAACTGCTTTTATGTATTTTTTTAAAAATTAGTTGAAATTTTATTAAATTTATTTTTTAAGATTACTTTTTAGGTTTTCAGGAAACAAAAATGTTTCCACGTTTTTATCATTTAAAATACATTTTGATTTTGAATAATGTTGTGTTTTCACAGTTAACAAGCAAAAACGTAAGTAACAAGGCATTTAAAAAAAAACATCTGTATTTAAACCAAATTTTTAATATTGTTAATTGCATAACATATCCGTTTGTAATATTCAAATTTGAAAGCGTCTTTCTCCCGCTTTTGAAAACATTTATAAATTTAAAACAGGATTTTATTTTGGCATTCGTTTGAAAACAGGGAATCTATTTGCAAATTAAAGTCAACCAATGTTTCTAAATAAAACAGAAATCTGACATCTCTTTAAAAGTGACTTAACGACAATAATCTCAAAATGCCCGAGGGGATTGCCGCAATAAAAGTTCTTTTTAAGAACTTAATTTCAAATTATATGTAGTATATCTACTAGTTAACTCGTTAGTTATATTAAAATCCATTTAGTCTGTAACTAGTTGTATTTTCGTAGTTTCAGGGACTTTACAGAGAATATAACGATCGTTTGGTAGCTGTTATCAAACAATAGCTTCATTGTTTATACAATTAACAGAGATGTTTGGAGCATGGAAACATTGACAAATTATCAGATAAACATTGTTTTAGATGTTAATATTTGTAGAAGAACCACGTAATGTAAAGACAAATAAACAAAATTAAGTTTGGAATTTAAATATATATTCCTGCCTTGCTTTATTATTTTTTTATTATTTATTAACGCCCTTTTTGGGAGCTTTTGTATTTGAATAGTAAAAATTATACAGTATTTATTACAAATCCCTAATTGTATTGCCTAAGTTACAACATTTTGTATTTGTTTAGTGACAAATTGAAATTGTCCACTTACTTGGTATAATTAAACCCCTCGATTATTATTCTGGGCAAAGAGGAACGTATATGGTAGTTAGTCCCAGAATTTCTGCACTGAAATAAATTCCGACTTATTCTGTGTAGTGGAATCCTACAGGTTATCAAACAATGTAAGAAATTCTGGACTAAAAACTATATTATTTAAAATTTTATTCAGAAATGCCAAGTTAGCGAAATTCCTTTTTTGTTCTTTTCTCTAGCGGCAATTACAGAATTTATTAAAGAGATATTATTATTGTAGGATTAATTGTTAGCTAAAAAGCTCAGACCTTTGAAAAATCACGAAATCTAACTTTACTTCGTCAATATTAAGTCTAATAATTTTAAACAATAGAAGTTCACATTTCAAATATAGAATTAAAATAACCAACACTTAGGTTACACCAAGTGGTTCGCTATGTTTGGTGCCTTAGCTGGGGGCCCGCGTTCATGGAATGAGGTTTGTTCGTGTCTTGGCGGCGGATGCGTCTGCACCAACTGCGTTGCGGGCCGGATCGGGGGAGGTCCTTCAACCTTCCTAGTCGGACTCTCTCGACCCATCGCCTCGCACCTCAGTGGAAGGAATGATAATAAAAATATTTAATATTAATACGTACTTTATTGCTTTGAATTGTCCCACAACCGAAATTATTATTTTGTTTGTAAACCGAAGTAACATTAAAGAAAGTAGCGAAGCGATTTGCTTACTAACTTATTAGCATACGTATACGCTAGTGGATTTTTACATGGTGAAAAGTTCGGTTTTATTTTTAAAATGTTTAAAGATTTGCATTTGCATAATTCTAAAACATATTATTAAAAAAAAAAATAAAACGATTAAATTTAAAATCTGTGGAGTACCTACTTAGGTCCATAATAAAAATGTGCCAAGACATGGATAGAACGATATTATTTAATCATAGAATATGATAATATTATTACTTTATTTACTCTTATGAAACATGAAACAAATAGACCCCAAATATAAAGGTGGCGGTCACAACTGGGACTCGAACGCAGATGCTCTAGTCTTATCGGGGCTGACATCTCTTCCAATTGTGTTGTTGCCATGTGATTTACATTGCGTCATCCATATCAATCTCATGTCTCCATTTTCGAATTACTCTCATTATCCTGTTAATTATTTCCAATATTTTTTGGCTGCCATCTTTTTGTGAAATTGTAGAGATTGAGATGGTCTTTCGGATAAATCGATTTTATTTATACGGGACATCTATTGATTTTTTTGGTAAGTCTAGTATGAATATTCCAAAAACTCTTAATGAAGACATGTTATCTGGGTTCGAGTCCGTTTCATATTTTCAGATTCCATTAAAAAAGACATAAATAACAAACTTAATACCTGATTAACCTAAAATTAATAAGGCTGTCCGATAGAATATTGGTACCTGAATTCATTTTTATTTTTAAATCATAACTAAGTAACTAACTAACCATCACGCCGCTTTTCCGCAGGGGTAGGCAGAGAGGACGGACCGCCAAACAACTCGGTCCTGGCACACACTCTTTGCTTCACTCACATTCATACGTCGTCTCATACATACTCTTCTATTATTCTGACTTTTGACATGGCCCGACTCAAGTATCTGATTCACTTGATCGTGCCATGTCTTCCTCGGGCGTCCCCGACTTCTTTTACCATTCACATTTGCATCATATATTCTTCTTACACTACTTTCTTCGTTCATTCGCTCTATATGCCCAAACCATATGAGGGTCCCTTTCTTAATCTTACTCATTATGCTTACATCAGCCTTACATTCTTGCGGGTCTCCACATTTCTCACACGATCATACATGGTTTTACCACATATACGCCTCAGGGATCTCATTTCTACAGCATTCAGTTTACTTTCATCCTTCCTCTACCAGTTCCATGCTTCACTGCCATACATCAGGGTAGGTACCAGGACTCCATTATGGACTGCTAGCTTAGCTTCTTTTGACAGTTTTTTTATTAGAGCCAACGGCATTCAGTCCTCCATTAATGGTGTTACCGGCATTTACCCTTCTTTCGATATCTCTATGATATTTTTAAAATCATTCATTCCCGCACTTAATTATTGCAATTAATAGTTCCTAATAGATTCATACGAATTAAAAATATCTTTCACTGCAACAATCATATTGTCAACACCAATTTCTTAATATATTCCCCCGTACCACGCATCGGCTTCGGTAAACAATATGCAGAAGTAGCGGATATTTTTAACAGCACCGAAAGAACTTATTAAAAAAAATTCACATATTTTTTAAAAACCGTTACTAGTTTACATTTTGTTATAGACAATAAATAGCCTGTTTTTGTTATTGTTTTTGGGGTGTTATGTCGTGTTTCGCTACCTCCTTCTTTAGCCAACGTTTCGGACAGCGTTACAGTGTCCATCATCAGGGCAGATGACCAAATGATATTGGTGAGAGGTCTTCGGAACGACAACTAAAATCCAAGACCTACTGAGGTCGGCAAAGACTAAGTTTCCTCTGGAAACAGATGGAGTATATACACTCAGCTGTTCCGGATGTGACAACGTCTATGTAGGACAGACAGAGCGAACGATCTCCAAAAGGATTTCCGAACACTTTCGTGCTTGTAAACTTGGCCACCCTGACAAATCGGCAATCGCCGAGCACTTAATCGAAACCGGCCATTACTTTGGATTTGTTCCTGAAGTCCTGGGAAGACCCAAAACTTACAGAGCACGCCTAATTACGGAGGCAATTGAAATCCATAAAAACCCCATCAATATTAACAGAGACGACGGAGCTAAGCTCAATAGTTCTTGGTATCCAGTAATTGACGGCTACACCAAAGCTAAACGCAAAAAACCATGCTGAATTTTTTCTAACACCAGCTCGTAGAGAAATGGAGCTGGCAGCACGGTATCGTTTCGACACACATAAGTTAACACTCTCACCAATATCATTTGGTCATCTGTAACGCTGTCCGAAACGTTGGCTAAAGAAGGAGGTAGCGAAACACGTCATAACACCCCAAAAACAATAACAAAAACACTTTTTGGCCGTGAAAACCTAAAAACATACCTAATAAATAGCCTGGTTGTAAATTGTAGCTAATTTAATTCATATTAGTATATTTACACTGTAAATACACTTATATGAATTTGTTTTGTAATCCATTTTTATGTAATTTTATTCTTCTGTATTTAAAGGTATTTGTACCGTAAATAAACAAATATATAAACTTTCATTGAGAGTTATTAATATTATATTCATCGTTGATTAAATTTTATATTTTGGAGGCAGGTATGGGTACCGCCGCCACGGGAACCATTTATTGGATAACCGACTCCTCTGCCATAGGTTACTCCAAATGGTTGGCTACGTTGGCGACTTAGCAGGGGTGCCCAGGTTCATGGGATGAGGTTTGTTTAGGTACTTGGCGGCGGGCCGGATCGGGAGAGACTGGTTGATGGAGACATTTTACTTCTCCAGCCGGACTCTCTCGACTCACCCTTGTACCGCAGTGGGTGGGATGGATTCATACGTCCGTCACTCTTGGATACATTGACCCCCAGGTTCGTATCCACTTCTTTTCTAGCCCCACATTTTTACTACCCTTTTCCTTTCCACAAATTCCTCTCCTTTTTTTCCCTAAAAATACCCCCCATACAGAATCCCGAAATATGACATAGGCCTCGAGGGAAATTGTTTTCCTCAGGGCCTCCTGCATGAAACTAATGTTAAAAATATATATATTACTATGAGGTTAATTAGCCACCACAAGTTATCCCCGATAAAAAATAATGATTTTAAACTATTAAAACTTTAGATAATATCCATAAAACGAGTAACGTTGCATCCGAATAGTGCTTGGTCATTACATCAAATTAACCGTCGCCTTTTTGCAAAATGACACTTTTATTTAAATTGTTTGAAATTTCAATTAAATCCTTCCTCTCCACTCTCCATCGCTACAATAGTGTCCGCCCGAGGGAGGGAGTGTGGATTTCATTTCAAATTACAACGTTTACTGTTTACGTTAATCAACGGATGAAAGAAGGTAGCGGTGCGTTTACCTGTGTTTTTTTACTAATTATTTATTGAAGTATCTGGGATTACGCATCGTTCACTTACGATCACACATACATCGGAGAAGAATCGCTTTTAAGAATTTCCTATATATTTTCCACATTTTCTTGAACAACTTGAAGCATAAAGTCTCCTTTAAATTTAAAAACTTATAAACTTAAACTTTTTTGTAATTTTGTAATTTCGTAATTTTGTAATTTTACATAATGTAACTGGGGCTTTAGTATCTACTTTAAAAATAATTGTCTTCAGGTTCAAAAGATTATATAATTATTTTTGTGGTTTTTAAAAATATTTCAAATTTTGTTGGCGGTTATAGGTACCGCAACGTCGTGAACCAATTATCGGATTGGATAACCAATACCTCTGTAAAGAGGTTCTCTACCTATCATGATTTAGTAGGGGTTCACGGGGCGAGGTTTGTCGGCGGATGTGTCTGCCCAACAAGTAATAAGTTTTCCAATCGAGCGACTATTTTCCAACTATTACGTGAGCGGCTTCATAATCAAGCATTTTTATTACAATTTCAAGAAAACTAGTTAACTTTGAGAAAATATTTTTTTTCCGTCTGGGAACCAGTCTGGGCCGGTTGAGGGAGACCCTTTGACCTACGCAGTCGGATTCTCGCGAACCATAGCCTTGCACCGCAGTTGGAGGGGTGCATTCATACGTCCGTTACTCCTGGATATACTGATCCCAGATTCCTAACTACCCTCTTACCTTTTTCCTTCCCAGAAATCCCTCTTTTTTATTGAAGTGAAAACTTCTTTAGCATCGTTGTGATTCGAAACACGATGAAACGATAAATGGCGACACTTGAAAGAGACAAACACGTACATCTATGATACGTACATCTAGATGTAAGATAGTATAATCGGTCTCCTTTTTTTGCGGTGCTTTGTAGCCTTCCCACTCGTGTCTATTAGTTTACTGAAGGTTTCACTTCTACTGCGTGTGAATTGCACACTCTGTTTTTTTTCATTAAAAACCTTCAGCAAACCCAAAGATGACATGGGCCCCGAGGGAAATTATTTTTCGCAGGGCGTCCTGTGTGGAGTAACGGATAAAATGTAGTTCATAAAATAGTATCGCCAAGTGAAAGTAGCTTGATTATCAGGTGGAGTGGGTGGTGGGTGGTGAGTTCGGGTGGTGGTTAAAGTATTTACTCAGCTGAGCGGATTGAGGTCAGCTTTAAAACAAACCCCTCGGGGAAATTACTTCCACAGAATTCACTCCACGCTCAATTAATAGCCGTCTCGATTTACTCAACTTAAGACACGATAATTATATCTGAGCCGACTACAAAAATAAAAGCTTGTAGATGGAATATTCTAAATAATTATTGAACTTGATCCCAGTTGGTAAATGGCAAACCCTTGACGAATGAGTTAGAACTTTTGAAACTATTTTTTGTGTATATTTTAGTGTACGCCTTTTTACGAAGATTTATGTAAATATATTTTTTTTAAGTTATTTATTTTTTAAAATAATATGTTTTACATGGTACATAATCTTAGGTATGTGCATCAGATATGATTAGATATATTTATCTTTACTGGGTAAAATAATTTTTTAATTGTAGCTGGTAGCTTGCTTTGCAAATGATAACACGAAGAAAGATCGATTTATTTAATGCTCTATTTTATAATTTGAATACAAATAAAAAAATATTAAAGCTCTCACCTTTACTAGATATTTGCTTTACCCTTTGATAAATAAATAGTTTGTTTGGGTATTTTAGTCCTGAATCAAAAATTAAGTTTTGTATGAAAAAGGCCGCGCAGCCGTTCCTGTTAACATTCCACATTTCACATGGTGTGAATGAAAGGTTTTTATTATTTACTAGCAGACCCGGCTACACGTTGCTGTGGCTAACGAAACACAACGCCATCGCCCAACCTTTATAACCAACGCCATCTGTTTTTGCATACATATCAAACCACATCGCCCGCTTGCCAGCCCGCTCCCCGCTGCCCGCTGGCTTCTTGCCAGCCTGTTCCTGAAAGCGATTCCGTGAAAAACATTAAAGTGTGTTCCTTTTTCAGATTATCCAAACAAATCTAAAACTTAAATAATCCCCAACTTCTGACCAACAGATCATTTCTTCTCCCCTCGTTTTCGGTTTGCCATATTAATTCTAGTTATTTGATTACTCGATCCAAATAATAAACACAATATCAATATCTTAATATTTTTAGATTAAGTAATAACAAGAATTTATGTAAAGTGATAGAATTATATTTTGGAGAAAAGGAGGTTAGAGTAATATATATTTTTTTTACATTAACCCCACACAGGAGGCCCTGAGGAAAATAATTTCCCTCAGGGCCTATGTCATCTTTAAAGATGCTGTGTGGAGGGTGTTTTTGAAGAGAGGAAGGAGTGGACATGGGTCTTGAAGGGACCCATATTGTAGGAGGAAGGAAACACAGAGGCCGGCAAATCGTTCCACAGCCGAGCTGTTGAACTCAAAAACGAGTTGTAGAAACGACCCGTTCTCATGTGACTAATGTCAACCGTGTACAAATGTTGGGCTCGTGTTTGGCGTGTGTCCCGACTATGCGCCGGTGCTGAGGAGATCAATGACGCTAGTTCCTCGGAGCATCTTCCATTGTAAAACGGGTAGAACAAGAACCGGTAGAATAGTGACCAGATTAATAAATAATAGTTAAAATAAGTACAAAACAAGTTAACAATTATTTGTTCAAATAAAGCAGATACTTTGTGACGTGACATTATAATTAAACAATAATTAATTAAAACATCCTTTTTAAATGTAATTTATTTATGAAAAATAACAGGATTATATCAGTTCTGTGAACAGAAGGCCTCGCGTACAAAAAATTATGTTTCTAATTTTCTCTTACTTAAATCCAAAAGAGTATTTCCTCTGAAATTATAAGATTCGTAAGTAAGAAATTAAATGTCTAACTACTTAACATTAAATCATATAATATGTGTTACGCAATATTTTATATATTTCAAAGAGGGAACTTAAAAATTCGTCCAAGGAAAGGTTGTTACTAGATCTTATTTTTTCCAACTTTCTTCCGACTGTACATAATATTCAAAACCTCAATCAAATATAGGAATCTGGTCAAAGTAAGGCTTGCTTGAATAATCAAGTGATGCAGCAAGTTGAAGTGCACAGAAAGTGGAAACAGAACGTACTTAAAATAAAACACATTGTGCACGATATTGAAAAGTTGTTGCTTTAGCCTCGTTTACATTGAGCGAGTTTAAAAGCTACTAGCCGGCAAGTTAGGCAAGTTAAAAAGCGGTTAATTGGCTGCGAATATCTCAGTTTTCTACAAAATGTCGACAGAATTAGTTCGCGCGGGAGTCGTAATTTTATATCACTCAACTCGCTGGCTAGTTCGCTATTAAGTTTGTGGAAAGTTGTGAAAAGATTCGCCCGCTTTTAAACTAGCTGGCTAGTAGCTTGTAAATTCGCGCAGAGTAATCGAGGCTTTTGGATTGAAAATTGAGAAATATTATCATAGATGTAAATTATGTGGTTTTAATGAAATACACGATTCATGCAATAACATAACATACAAGTTTTTGCATGATGTAGATATTTTATACAAACCGGGAACCTTTATTGTATAACCAACACATCTGCCATAGGTTACCCCAAGTGGTTCGCTACGTTTGGTGATTTAGCAGGGGTGCTCGGGTTCATGGGGTGAGGTTTGTCTAGGTCTTGGAGGCGGATGACCAGGACACACTGAACCCCAGATTCCGACCCACCCCTTAAACCCTTTTCCTTCCCAGAACTCTCCTTCCCCTCCTTTCCTTAAAAAACCCTCCACACAGCATCCACAAAGATGACATAGTGTGGAGCTAATGTAATTTTTTTGTTTGTTTATTTGTACTGTTTCTCAGTTAGGGGTGTATGGTTCGAAGTGTGTTATTATTAGATAATAGTCTGTAAACTAATGTAATAACAAAATAAACATATTTATAGATAGACTAGCTGGGTTACCCGGCTTCGCTCAGGACAACATTCGAGAGTGTTCTGGAATGTTCCACAATTTATTTTATTTATTTATTGCGGACCCGACAGACGTTGTCCTGTACACAACTGTCGGGACAAACTAAAATTAAAATAGAATAATATTGAATATTCGATACTACGTAGCGCAATGTAAAATATTCCAAAATCAATAACACCTTAAAAATAAAAAATTAACTAAAAGAACATTTTCCAGTGGACCAAATTGTAAATCTAAACCATTCTCGAATCCCCTTGAACCCACACAAAAAAAATCATCAAAATCGATCCAGCCGTTTAGGAGGAGTTCAGTAACATACACACGGACAGAAGAAATATATATATTTAGATGAATTGTCAAAACGTTGAGTTTTCCAACAGGATCTCGCAAAGCTCTGTCAATCTTTAAAAATAAAACTTTGACGCACGTCCAGAACACGAAAATCTTTTGTAATGAATTCGATTACTGCTTTATAACACATTTTACAACACATCATACAATTAAAAATGTTTATAATCACTCCGCTTTTGTTATTATCATCCAGACACTGCCAATCTATGTTAATTTATAAATTCTAAGTTAGATAACGGTCTAACTATAGAGTATGGAGTAGTTGGTTGCACTACTTGTTGAGTGGTTCCTTGAGCCCTGGGATCAGCGCCTGGGGAGTGAATTATAAAACTCGTTGTGTCTTCAGGAAATTCATTCAGCGTCTAACGAGTTGGTAGTTTGCAATTTCAGACTCTACAGCGAGTTAATGGCCGCTCGGAAACTGTGATGCGCGCCATTGTTTCACTGGAGATTAGAGCTATGTCCAAATAACGGAGATGTTGGATTTCTGCGAACATTGGCCTAACATATTTATCTCCGTCTTTAGCTTTAATCCAATAAGCCAAAAACTGCTTTTGCAGTAAATCGAATAATATTACGACATTATTCAATTTTGGAGTCTATCTAGTGGAAAGCTGTCCTAAACGACAAACAGAGTATTGTCGGAAGAGCATTTTTTCTGATTTCGTTCACCTAAAAGCGGGATTATAGGGAGAGATTACAAGTTACAAGTAAATAAAATAAAACTAATGATTTTTTTAATGACCTTTTACACCGTTATTTTGTTTATATCACGTGTGACGAGTATTCTTCCATAAAAAATGGTGTACATTATTGTGTTTAGAACACATCGCAAGCTTAAACTTAATATTGATTCTGCGTCCTAAATAATAGTTACGCATGGATTCTCAGAATTTTGCAGCATAAGGTATGCAACTCAAATGTAGAGCTTCATTCAGTGCATTAGAATTGATGTATCTGCAACTTGCTATTAAATTTGTCATTTTATTCTAACCCAAAACTAGTTTAAAATAAATCTGTGTGCGGGAAATCAAAACAACACTCAGAACATGAAAATGGTTTTACTTTGATTCTGGCAGCCAACTGGCAGCACATATTGCATGGTCTACAACTAGAATTTAATAAGTGCCATTGAATAATGGAGTGGTTTCATTCTAAATATCTCAGCACATGAATCCACAACCGTAATTTAATCGCTACCTCCTGAACACAAAACTGGTTTTAAATAAATGCCACTGAATCTGCATGCCAGTCCCAGCTTTAATTGGTATTATTCTAATGATTTGCGTATGGTTTTCCTATGAATTACGAATTTTGTATGGTTTTAAACAAAAAAATTAACTCCACTCGAAACGTTAAAACGGTTTTCTTCAAAATACGTCAGCAGATTAATCCGTCACAAGAATTTTAGACTGATCATTCGGAACATGAAACCAGTTTTAAGAGTGAATCTGTATGCGAGTCCCCTGCTTTAATTAATACTTCACCCATTTCACGAAAATAGTTTTCCTCTGATTTTTGTAGTTGGAATACACGGATGGTTTCCTTTGAAATGAGTCAGCAGATGAATCCACAACTGAAATTTGCATTATGAACACAAGAGTGGTTTTAATATAGGAATTGATCTGCTTAGGAGTCCACCAGTTCACCAGAAAAAATATACTGTTCTTTGTGAATGTTATGTTAACACGTGAATCGTTTTCCTGCATTTTACAGTAAATTTGTTGACTGCAATAAATTTTATTAAGCTTACATTTATTTAACTATTTTCAATAATTTTTACGGAATTATTTAACTATTTTTATGATAAAAGTATGGCAATATGTAAAAAGAGCGCATCACATTGTTTTTTTCCTTTTCTTAATAGAATTGTCATCAATATTTAAATTTTTTTGACGTGATAACGTTTTATAAATAGATGAACGCCGGCTGCATTCACCAAAAAACATGACTCATTGTCACGTTGTCACGTTCCACCTGAGCTGGACGTGCAAGCGAGGGAGCGAAACAAGCGTTCGGCCTAAATGTTCGGTGAGAGCGCGGAACAAGCGATAGCTTGCCAAGCGATAGCGAGGCATAATCGACCTAAGCGTTCGGCTTAAGCGTTCGACCTTAAATCGACCTTACCGACGACCAAATTTTAAAAATATTAATTTACCTGTATCATAATAATAATAAATTAAAACAATACTAAGAAAAGCTGTTGGATCACGTTTGTATTAATCTAAACGCCTCGGCACAGGACCCCCTAGTGAGGAGGACTAAGAAGTGCAATATTTAACATTAAATTCATAATTTTATTTTGTATGTACAATTATTTTATATAGTTGCTAATAAAAAAAATAAATAAATAAACTGATTTCTAAGTAATGCATCCCTGTCAGCTGTGTTATAACTTTCTCTGGGTATAGTAATAATAAATTTAAAAGGCAACACCGTGATAGAAACCCGTTCTCGCTTTCTGGGTATAATTTTTGTGGTGATTTTCGCATCAAAAGTGCTCGCGGGCCGCACCGAAAACTTCGCGGGCCGCAGGTTTCCCACCCCTGGTTTAGTGTAACACAATCCTAGCCGACATTTTGAAAATTTTGTGCTTTTACAAGCGCGATTTTAACAATAAGAAATATTTGTCCCAAATCGTGCGACGACCGAAGAAAATTTTCCGAACCTAAATATTGTGATGTTAATACTAAAAAAATGCAATCCAGAGACTTTGACAATATCTTCAGCGTAGCAACTAGTTAATAAATTTATTAAAAAAAGTTATTTAAATCCATGTTGTTGTTTTTAATGTACCACAAGTTAAGAGTAATATTCACCAACTTTTAACAAGTAACCTCCATAATTAAATAAATATTTAATTAACTTTGATCAAAGCAGTTTATTCAGACCACTTACTCAGACTACTTTATGCAGAGATTGTAAACTTTGACTTGGTGAAAAGTACAAAGAAAGGGTTTAATTGAATTTTTTAACCACAGCTGAAACGGACGAGAATGATATGTAAGATTTGATGTAACGTCCACACAATTTTCTTTACGACGATCTGTATTTTTATTCGATTTATCGTTGAATGGATATTGTCTAGACCAGTGGCCTTCAAACTTTTGATGCAATTTAATACATACAAAAATTAAAAAAAATAAACAAACGAAATTCAATTTTATAATTTAAAATAATGATTAATAAAATGATTTGTTTATCTACTTTATAACTTGCTTCCTACAATCAGTCGAGGGCACACACCACTTTCCCGAACCGTTTTAAGGACCAGATTGGTCCCTCTATCGGTTCTCACATCAAGACTCTACATTTATTTTTTAAACGAAGCTACTATGAAATGATTCTAAAAGTCCCCGACTGTCCCTACACGGCACAACATACAATTATACATACCAAAATTTTTTTAATGTTTTTCCCACTATCAGTTCAAATTTTGAGAATTCATTTCCAATGTCTTAAATTTATATTTAATCGTCCTAACAATTTCACCGAAAACACTAACCGCTCTAGCCAGAGACATACCACGTGCATGTACACAGTGCCTCACTGCAAAACCAGGTTGGCCCAAAGGCACATTAACTGTATTGCCCCAAAATTGTTCAATTCCCTACCCAATTCCATCAACACGAGTATACGAACGTATATAAGAAAAATGTTAAAAGCTGGGTAAATAATAATTTGGAAGTGAGTAAATTTTTTCTATAATTTGTACTATCTGTTTCTGATTTCCTAAAATATTCCATGTCTTCCTGTATATTTATATTTAAAACGAGGTAATTATATATACATGCATATATGAATAAGTGCTTATATGGGTGTATACATACGTTTATATATATAATTTTAATTTTAAGAAAATTCTCAGTAGCTCCTGTAAAATGTAGAATCCTGTAATTCTGTTAAATCATCTTAAATTCTGTTAAATCATCTTGATCTTTATATTAACTATGTATAGATATTTTAAAATTCTATTTTAACTGCCACTGTCTAATATAAACATAATATAACACCCACGCACAGGCTTTGTCTTTGTGGGATCTTTTTTTGCTACTATTTTATATTTAAAAAAAAAATCTGATCAGTATGAGTGCAGTTATCGCAGAAACTAGAATAAAAAATAAATAAATAAAAAAAATGACAAAATGGTGCCTTGTTGAAATTAAGATACAGAAAACACATTGTTTTTTCTTTTTATTTTGTATGTAAAAAATAAGAAGCATTAAACGTAATTTTTTTTGTTCCTGCGATAGGTACTGGTGTATGGAATAACTTGGTAAAATTTGAGACTAATCAGCCGAGTAGTTTTTTTTTGCCTCACACCATGCAGAAAAAAATAGTTTTGAAATAATTGAGTTTGATGTTTCGCCCGGCCCGCCCTGCTTCTGCGCTGACCTGCTAAATGGGCTATAGAACTGTAAGTATCGTCAAAACCATTATAAAATTTTTACAGTATAATCTTAACAGATTCTCTATCTAGGAAAAAACCCTGTTTTAAATACGTTTTTATTCTATTTTAAAAAGTGCCCTTTTGGTGATATTTCATAAAACCTGCGCCGTATAGGTATAAGATACCATTTAAATAGATACTAGATATTATTTTCTCTTTCTTCCGGTAGTTGAAAATACCCAACAACTGACTGACTGTGTACTTACAAACCAATTATTGTGACTGTCATTTTTTCAGTCACTGGGATGTGACTGAAAGAATGATTTATTTTGCAATTTATGTAAAGTACACAGTTTTCCCGGAAAATTCATTATGAAAACCTGGAATACCCTGGCAAACCTTAAAAATTCTCGGTCTCTAGTTTGGGAACCAATGACCTAGACAGTTCTATAAACTGCCGTGGAGTTCTTCTTTCTTTTAGAGCACATTTGTTTATCAGAGATTTGACTCCTCGGTACATTTTATAGCTAGTCATCTGTAATCAGACTGCATTTGTCTTGAGATAACCCAACAGATAAATCCCGGGGAAGTTTAATTGATGTTGTAATAATAAAAATACTTGGGTAATTTGGATAGGGCTGTGTTTGAGAAAAATCACTTCAATGATTTTGTCGAAATACGACTTCCCGGTTTCTATCTAACTATTTACAAAAACGACATTAAAAAACTTTTGAAAATCTACTTAGTTTAAATTACAAACTTACCATACTCATTTTTTCTGAAAGATTTCTGACTTTTTGAACAGCAATACAATAGAACCGTTCGTAGGATAACCAACGCCTCTGCCGTAGGTCACACCAAGCGGCAAGCTACGTTTACAGACTTAGCAGGGTTCATGAAGTGGGGTTTGTCCAGGTTTTGGCGGAGGGAACTTTTTATATATATATTTTTTAAAGAAAGACAAACATTCCGGGTTTCGAATAACCCAACAATGTTTGAAAATCTCCTACTACCACCACAGAAAACCAAAAATTTTGCTTGTGTTGTGATGGAGGACTTAGCAAGTCGAGGAATTGAACACGGTACGCCCGGGTGGGACCCAAACGTCATGCCTACTCAACCACTTCCGCCCATCTACTGCGTGGCTGGCCGAATTGGGAAAGGCCGGGTTAGGGAGAACCTTTGACCTCTTCAGCCGGACTCTTTCGACTAAATATTGCCTTGCACCGCAGCGGGAGGGATGGATTCATACCTTGGATACTCCTGGATACATTGACCCCCAAATTCCTAGCAACTTCTCATACCTTCTTCCTTCCCAGAACCCGAACAGAACATGGAAGATACATTAAATAAATACATCAAATTTATAACTTGGCTAGTTGTGTTGTAGATATTCTGGGAAATTTTAATTATTTACAATTAGCTACGTATTAATATGAAAATTACTTGTAATATTTCGTGAAGGAACGTGCGTAACCTCTGGTAGGAGGGAAATATACAAGGTCAAAGCATATCTACTTGTAATGTGAAATTGTATGTTACTTGTTTCATCAAACGAAATTCCAATCGTAATTTTTAATGGAACTCAATGAAGAAAATCTTTTTAAGCTGCCGAAATTAATTTTATGTGTGTATTGCACAAGAGGCCCACCTGTTCCCGACCGCGCATTTCCTTTTCGATCTTCAATCGGAGGCAGTGCTGCATCGAAATCCACACGGGTTAGTAACGTTATTTCTCCTTCCAAACCCGTGATCACGGGTTTGTTACGCTAATAATCTTTCCGATCCCGTGTTTATTACAAGGCAAGCGTCATCCAATCGTGCACGGGTTTGTTATGCTAATAATCTTCCCAAACCCGTGATCATTACAAGGCAAGCGTTATCCAATCGTGCACGGGTTTGTTACGCTAATAATCGTTTCGATCCCGTGTTCATTACAAGGCAGGCGTCATCCAATCGTGCACGGGTTTGTTACGCTAATAATCTTTTCAATCCCGTGTTCATTACAAGGCAGGCGTCATTCAATCGTGCACGGGTTTGTTATGCTAATAATCTTTCCGATCCCGTGTTCATTACAATGCAAGCGTCGTCCAATCGTGCACGGGTTTGTTACGCTAATAGTCTTACCGATCCCGTGTTCATTACAAGGCAAGTGTCATCCAATCGTGCACGGGTTTGTTACGCTAATAATCTTCCCAAACCCGTGATCATTACAAGGGCAAGCGTCATCCAATCATGCACGGGTTTGTTACGCTAATAATCTTTCCAAACCCGTGTTCATTACAAGGCAAGCGTTATCCAATCGTGCACGGGTTTGTTACGCTAATAATCGTTTCGATCCCGTGTTCATTACAAGGCAGGCGTCATCCAATCGTGCACGGGTTTGTTACGCTAATAATCTTCACAAACCCGTGATCATTACAAGGCAAGCGTCATCAAATCGTGCACGGGTTTGTTATGCTAATAATCTTTCCGATCCCGTGTTCATTACAATGCAAGCGTCATCCAATCGTGCACGGGTTTGTTATGCTAATAATCTTTCCGATCCCGTGTTCATTACAAGGCAAGTGTCATCCAATCGTGCACGGGTTTGTTACGCTAATAATCTTCCCAAACCCGTGATCATTACAAGGGCAAGCGTCATCCAATCATGCACGGGTTTGTTACGCTAATAATCTTTCCAAACCCGTGTTCATTACAAGGCAAGCGTCATCCAATCGTGCACGGGTTTGTTATGCTAATAGTCTTTCCAATCCCGTGTTCATTACAATGCAGGCGTCATCCAATCGTGCACGGGTTTGTTACGCTAATAATCTTCCCAAACCCGTGATCATTACAAGGCAAGCGTCATCCAATCGTGCACGGGTTTGTTACGCTAATAATCTTTCCGATCCCGTGTTCATTACAAGGCAAGCGTCATCCAATCGTGCACGGGTTTGTTACGCTAATAATCTTTCCAAACCCGTGTTCAATACAAGGCACGCGTCCTTAGCGATGCATGCAACGGAAGGATTCAATCAGGACGATCAGCCAAGTCTGAATTGCATCAAAATATTTTGCCTCAAATATTGATGATAACGAACCTCCTGCAAAAAACATAAGTATAAATAGACACATTATTATTTATAAATCAAAACTAATAACTTTGTGTACACCACTATTTAATTAACAATATCGACATGTTTCAAAACTATGATTTCTTCGTCAGGGTAATAAGTTAATAAAAAATAACAATAGTTAATATAATAGTTTTTGAAACACGTCGATATTGTTAATTAAATAGTGGTGTACACAAAGTTATTTGTTTTCATTTATTAATAATGATGACGCCACAAAGTTAATTTGTGAAGTTTGAAGAAGTACATTATTATTTTTTTATATGTACCTAGTTATGCGGATTACCTCACATGACGTACAAGTACATCTTTGAATGTAGCTTTATTTCTATCGTATGTTAGTTTTTATAGGTACCTTCAACTCTTTTTATTTTATGATGCTTTTTTTAATTTCTGCTATAATGTTGTTCTAAACGAGTAAATTACATTGATTTTATTCTGTTTAATTAAGATTTTCAGTTCTGAAAGTATCTTCCATTCCGACGTTTCACGTTAGCCGCAAAAATGCTACAAATTGTTTTTAACGAGTCAATTGTGAAAAAAAATTACAAATTACTCAAATAAGTCATTCCGTGATTTGAACCCTCGTCTTCCGGATTCGTAGTTAACGAAGGTAGCCACGAAGCCAAGTAGGCTGACAAAAAGTGAAATTTGAACCAAGTTTCCCACTTGAGTTACTAGATTACACGAATCATTCGTATCAGATCGCGTTTGCTAGATTTTTAATTTTATTTTTGGTCATAGAAAGCTTTGTAAATTGGAGCCAAATAATTATTAAAGTATCTTTGTCTAATGAATTTTAACAAATGTTTCATAAGCAATCAGTTCTGTTCATAAAATTTGTGGTACGAATGTGAAGCGCGATGAATAAGCGTACTATGTATGTTATTATTATTTATTTATTGTTTATTTACATGGTAGATATTATTGTTTACAATTCAATTTTTAACCTCGCTAGAACCAACCTGTGCTGAGGTTAATCTATACTAATATAAATGCGAAACTGTGTGTGTTTGTTTGATAAGCTGTAACGCGTAAACCACTAAACATATTTTAAAAATTCTTTCATCAATGTTAAAGCTACATTATATGCAATTAATGTACGCTGTACATAATGGGAAGCTCTGGCGTTATGAAATTATAAATATTAATATATTATATTTATTGTAAGTTTTCTGTCCCTAAAAAAAGCGAGTTATTGCTAAGCAAAACAAATCGTTGCCGTGGAAACGATGTTGATATATTTGCGGAAAATTTTATTTCGGGCGTTGTAGTTAATATGTAACTTTAAAAATGAATCGCCGACATATATGTACGCGCATTACTTCCGAACGACTGCACCAAATTGGATAATTATTTTTGTTCGATATTTGTATAAAACTACTGGTGAGCTCTGGCATCATGAAATTTGCAATAGGTGGCGCGCGAACTGTTTGGAAACTGAATGTACCGAGACTGAATGTATGAAATGGAGAGGGAAGGGGAACCTGGAAGGGGGAAGGAAAACTCGGGAGAGAAGTTCGCGGGACGGGGGAAGGGGGGGAGTGGAGTGGGGAGAGTGAGTGTGGAGAGGGGTGGAGGAGGAGGAGCGGGAACGCGAGAGGGGAATGGAACGCGGGCGAGGAAGAGGAGGCGGAAAGGCAACGGAACGAATGTGAAAGGACACGCAGGGAGAAACAATTTCTTCATTAAATGGCATAACGCACGCCGGGTACCGGCTAGTATTTTAGAAAGTAATAAAAAAACACAAAATAATATACATATTTTTTTTATTTTTTTTTAAATTTTATTTGTAGGAAACAAACAGCTTATACATACAATAGACATAAAAATATACACGTTAACTGCAGTGAAGCCAAAAGAGTTTCTTATGCTAATATATTTTCTATATGGAGTTTTAATTTATCTTAAGCTAAATTTTAGACTTAGGAAGGGGAGAGGAGGGGGAGGGGAGGGAGAATATAGGATAAGGATATGAGATGCTCTCGGAAATAACAATATTTTTACATTAATGTTTCTTACAAATAATGGGTACCTATTAAGCTGAAGAAAGTTAATACACGTAGGGTGACCGTGACGTGTTGAAATTTGTTTCAAAATAATATGATAGGATTGAGATGTAAAGAAAAAATATTTATATTATATTATGCTATTTATTAGAAATGACAAAGGTGAAAAAAAAAAGGTTTGCAATCCTTGGCTCACAAATAATTTAACAAGTGAAAGATACTCTCAAAATCGCCCTGGTGTATGACCACCATTCAGAATTGAAACGTTGCTTGAAATGGCTTTAGCCGTGTTTGGTGACCAGATCTGAATAGCCAAGTTCTTCTCACTTTCTTCTTTCGCATCGCCTCCCCTTCTCCACTACCTTCAGCCTCACAACTATATACTATATAATATTTTAAATGATTTAATTGTAAAAGTAACACAAACTATTAAAATAAAATTTATTTGCCACGCCGGGATTCGATCCCGCGACCTTCGGATTGCGAGTCAAGAACCGTACCGCTAAACCACGCTGTTGTTGACTTAATCGAAAAAAAACAGTCTGTCAGCAAAAGAAGGGCCTATTTTTTTACTTAAAATGTGTTGAGTGATCAGTGGGACGTGCACCATATCGATTTACTGAAATTTTGAATTCCATGTTAACGTCAATAACAAAATCGGACGGTGGTAAATGAAAATATTTACAATGGCTTCGAACGCCAAAATGGCTGTCACAAAAATAATAATATAATAAAAAAAACAACACATCATAAAATATATATATTTTTTTATGGATTTATTTCGAATTACCAACAAATAGAAGGAGTTGTACAATAAATGTACCTCAAATAGATTAAAATGAAGTTTGTTTTACATTCTTCCTCAGATGGAGTTGTTTACTACTGCAGTTAGTTTAAGCCGCTGTCGGTTCCAAATGAAGTATTTATCATGCGGAACTGAAAACATGTTCACTTCCGCTTCTATTAAGTCTTTTGATCACGTCATACCCTCCTCACCCCCCCCCAAGCCCACCCCATCCTACATCGTACAGATAGGATGCTGGATGAATTGCCCAAGTTTATTATCTCTGTACATGTAAAGTCTATTAAAGGCAGTACTATTCTAGTAGCGTTAGTTTGGTAATCATTTGTGCGGTATTGGAGAAAGGCTGGTGAATAAGACAGAATGTAATAATATAATATATTATGAAGATAAGTTTATCACTTTGTCTTATCTTAGGCTCTAGAGCCATCCACCAAGTATCATTTAGACAGGGCGTGTGAACTTACAAATTAACACAAGAACCACACACATTGGTTTAAGAAATTTTATTTATCAAAAAGAATTATCTCGCATTATCAATTTGACGAAGGGTAAGGCTCTCGACAAGCAATCCGAAGGTCGCATTATTTGAGTTAGTCTCGAATTGTGTAATTTCTCAATTTAATAATTAAAATAATATAAGGTACATTTGCGACAGATCGCCCTGGTATAAGACCACCATTTAGAATGTAAACTTTGCTTGAATTAGATTTAGCCGTGTTTGGTGACCAGATTTAATAGATCACCATCCTCTTCCCACTAAATTAAGTCTCACAACATTCTCCAGTTGTGATGCCATAGTTTTACTTGCTCCAGGCGGTTGGGAGCAGTTGGGACTCTTGGATGGTATTTATATAAAAATAGACGAAAAATAGAATAAAAATAGTAGAAGCGTCGCTTTTTTCCATTTGTTGTTCTGCACGGATCGAATTTGTCTTCCAGAAAGTTCGTACAAACGCTCAAAAAGACTAGCTGTGAAGATCATTTTCAAACACGATTTTGAAGGAGTTAGAAATATTTCAGGTGGGAGCTCTCGCAAATTTTATCATTGACAATTAAATCTACTCTACGAATATTACAAATTTACGTGTACCTGAATACAGATGGCATCCACCATATCGACTAAAATTATATTTGATAAAAATTTTACATTTTTTTCCAGCAGAACAACTACGTCACGTAACAATCACGACTGAGCTTTTGCTAAAACAAATAAAAGATCTTCTCTGGTTTCACATACATTTTTAGAAGCATGAACATGTTTTCATCAAGATGGATTAATAAGTTACCAATATGTGGTGCTATTTTTAAATTGAAATGAGATACGAGATCCCTAATCTACTGTTATTATACGAGTATATATATTGATGTCTAGACCCCTTGAAAAGGGCTGCCTGCCTTTATGAAATGTCTTTACCCCTGTTGGGTCTGTTTATCGTTATAATATGTAGCATTGTGAATAAACAAACTACATAATCATATTTTTAAAGTCAAATTTATGGATGGGGCTAAGAAACTTATTTTTTAATGCGAATTAAATAAATATATTGTTTTAGATCATTTTTTTTTTGACTAATTACGTCAAGATTTAAGGGGGTATTCTAGTCTAGATGCATGAATTGTAGGTGTTTTTTCAGGTGCAACAAAAAAAAACAATAATATTTTTACCAACTTCTATTTTATGAAATATTTATTAAACATTAAAGAATCCATTAAAAAAAGAGTCGAACTAAAAAAATAAAAATTCAGAAAGTTACAGGGTGTTGAAGTGGGGGGTCTCAAAAAAATGGCGCACCCTGGTTGACACGATTGCAACCCTACCAGTAATTTAAAAAAAATAAATTATAATTCTTAATCCAAACAAATGCGGCTGTAGCCCGAACTAAAAGAAAGTAAAAAAAATATTTATCGCAAAATGGCGGCTGTCTGAAATAAAAAAGACGTTTTTGTGCCAGTTTTTTTGACTTTCCACATTTTTTTTAAATAGTAAAATTTTTAATTTTGTTGTAGTTCTAGTTCCCGCCACAGAGGAATATATTGAGAAGGCTCACACCAATTTGCAAGTAAATTGGTTTAGCAGAACTTGAGATATCGTGTCAACCGCCTCGAAAAAAGTGGTTTGGAGAAAAATGGGTTTAAAATTTTGTTCTATTTAGATTTTGGTAAGATTCCGTCTAAACCGCGACATTCAAACGGTTATAACTTTTAAAATAATGCGAATTTCGAAAAATCCTTTTAAGGAGATATTTTTGAATATTTAAACTTTGGAAATATGAAGAAAAAAAAAAGTTTTTTTTTTTCTAGACTAGAATACTGCCTTAAATCATGCAGTTTTAAACAAAATATATGTAAGGTGGTGACCACCATTCTCTATGCACGGTGCAGCCGATTTCTGAAGGTTTTGATAATTTTGGTACAAATTTTATAGCTTTATAGTTCGGTTCACGTAATGAGTTTCAATTTTGATAATTATATGTTAATTTTACGCGAATAATGTTACGTTTTACATACGCAGGAATATTTAACGTCACCACAGACAACAAAAATTTTCTTAAAAAAATTTTCTTATTTCCTGAGCGTGGCGAAGTCCTACTTTAACTCCACCGTTTTGAATTTCCTCTGTCTGTAAATTTATTTAGTGTTTCCTGTTAAATATGGTGGCCGTTTTGATGATTCGGTAACGATTATTTTTTCAATTGTTAAATAGTGTTTTTTTTATTATTCTCTAGACTTTATGTCCGGGTTAAATCTTCCCCACAGGAAAAATTTAACCCTTCCATACACTTTTCCACAAATGATCATCTAGTCAATCCACGCGATGTAATTGCATTGTATAAGTATAATAAATACAAAACTATACAAGAACAACACGTCAACCTACCAGAGACCATATGGG
Organism: Glyphotaelius pellucidus; assembly: GCA_936435175.1. Classification (NCBI taxonomy): domain Eukaryota; kingdom Metazoa; phylum Arthropoda; class Insecta; order Trichoptera; family Limnephilidae; genus Glyphotaelius; species Glyphotaelius pellucidus. Next base: position 37,826,089 of record OW386546.1, read on the forward strand.
AAAATACTTCACCGACTCCAGATATTTTCATATCAGAGGGTTCGGCTCAATAGAACTCCTAACTGAACCGAAAAAAATGCAGTGTATGTGAGTGTGTTTTTAATGAGAAAATTTTAAACTTAATTGATTTTTAACTTTAAAAAATCTATTGACGAAGTAGTTTCAGAAAAGAAGATACATATAATAGATACACATAATAGATTATTCATTAATAAACAAAAATAAGTTTAATGAATTCTTTTGTATGAAGATTAAAACATAATTTTTATTACAATTTCCAAACTATTTTAAATCAGGGGCGTCCTCCTTAATAACATATAGTAATAGTAACTTATTCCATAAATTATGTATTCTCCCATTAATGTGGGAAAATCAAAAAGACTTTTTAGTGGCAACACTGAACCCACATTATAGTATTTGACATTTTATTACGATTTCTGCGGTTTTTTTAAATTAAATACGAATATGTAAACAATAAATTTACATGTGGAAAGTAATTCCGCTTGATTTATTATGCGTTTGTGTCCTCGAATCGCAATCTTTCACGACGCCTTTACGCATTTTGGAGATGGTTCAACTCCGTCGGCGTCACACTGAGCACTGAACTGATGTTAGCTGGGCATATGACTGTGGACATATGTGCAGTGGCAATGCTTTGGCGTTGTGATTACTAATCTAGTGTAAATATATCAATGCTTAAAAGAGTTACTTTAGGCTCTTAAGATCTATTTTATTTTTACTTCACTAAAAGTAACGACATGCGTAATACGTTACTGATTGTGGTTATTATTTACGAAATTACTACTGGAAAAATTACTTTTATTATGTACATATTAAATGTTAGCCCAATAGGTCGTTAATAAATAATTACACGAGATTATATCAGTTTTATTACGTGGTAATGTTACATGAGCTGGTCGATTTGTAAAAGAAGCACTAAAACACGGGAAAGAAGAATATAGATACAATTTTTGTTTTAAATTATCAAACGCGTCAAGCCATCCTTCCCACTGCAGGCGGGATGGGTCGAGAGAATACGGCTAGAGGGACCTAGACAAACCTCACCCCACGAACCAAAGCACTCCTGCTAAGTCACCAAACGTGGTGGCGCACTAGGGGGGTCTATGACATTGGTTGGTTATCCAATAAATGGTTCTCGGGGTGGCGATACCCGTACCCGCCTCCATTACAATTGCATTACATTACAATTTTCCTCTCGTAACAATTTAACACACTTACGAAATCCTAAAAAAAACTACCAATTTATAATCACACGCAAAACCATGTACAATGTGACCTTGGAGAGGGGTAACCACAGTAAGGTTACATTATGTATTATATATATTACTCTGTATTTCGATATTTTATCTAAGCGTATTTATCAAAAATACTTTTTAACAAATCGAGGCAATTCTAATGGCCGAACTCTAAAAAAAACTATGCTTCGCTGGAGAATTGTATCAATGGACCACTATGAGAATTGAAACGAATGACTCTGTCAACATACTCGTTTGAATTAAAGAAATCAGATTCAAATCCAAATCCAAAGAAAAAAAAACACTGAAAAACTACTGCAAGATTTTTCCAATTATATAAATAATCAGTTAAATAATAAATTACATGTTCTTGTTTTATTTATCGACAACTCTAAAGCTTTTGACACAATAAACTCTTTAAAAATGCTAAAAACTCTAGAAAAAATTGGAATAAGAGGAAATTTGTTAAATTTATTTAAAGATTATCTTACAGATAGAAAAATATGTACCAAAATAAATAATACATTTAGTAAAACAAAAAATATATCTGCAGGAGTTCCACAAGGTTCCATATTGGGACCTACACTATATATAATCTATGTAACTATAATGAAAAAACTTTTCTCTTTTGTAAAACATTTTGTATTCGCAGATGATACGGCATTGGTCATATCACACAAAGATCTAAAAATTGCAATTGAACTCTTACAAATTGACTTTAATCAACTATGTAAATGGTCACATGATGCAGGGCTATTAATAAATGCTAAAAAAACTAAAGTAATGCATATAAGATCACCAAATGCCAAATTTCAATTTAATCCTAATATTATTTCTCATAACTTTAATTGCATCCACAAAAATATTCAAATTAACTGTAATTGTGAAAGCTTAGAATTAGTTACTGAATATGTGTATCTTGGTGTTACAGTAGATTGTTTTTTTAAATGGGACAAACATATTAAAAAAACCTGTAAAAGACTCAGATCAATTGCTAGCAGAATGTACACATTAAATTTTTTCCTACCAATTGATACACTTAAAATAATTTATATGTCACTAGCAGAATCAATAATAAGATATGGGTTAACAATATGGGGAAATACTACTGTAACCAACCTGAAACAGGTACAAGTTGCACAAAACGCAATTGTAAAATTATTAGTTGTCCCTAACATTTTCAAACAAAGACACAATACTCCGTTGCTGTTTCAGAGTGCAAAAATTTTACCTGTGAAGGCAATACTATGGTATAAAATTATAATTCAGCATATATTTACCCCGCAGCATAAAGACAAACTAGAACATAAATATAGCACTAGATTCACGCGCAACGACGGGTTAATAGTTCCAAAATTTAATAATAAGTACGGACAGAGAACGTTTGAATACAACATACCGAAGATATTTAATTTATTACCTGAAACTCTAAAGCAACTTAATTCTATGAATAAGGTTAAATATATGCTGAAAAATTGGTTATCGCAAAAAGAAGATTTATATTTATGAAAAAATGTATGAAAAAAATGTTGAATCTGTAGAAATAAGATGTTAATTATAACTTTTAAAATATATATGTAATGGAACCATAAGCACCTGCTGACAAGCCAATGCCATTGGCTTAGCAGGACTTGTTTGTTGATATTTAAAATTAAATTAAATAAATAAATTATAAAAAAAAAAAAAAAAAAAATTTTATTTTTTCGGTGCCAACAGTGTGTAGCGTGTAGCGAGTAGCGTGTAGCGCGTAGCAAGTAGGCCGCACTGAATTGAAACATTATTTAAATTGATTGAAGGCTACTCTATTACTCCAGCTGAAACATCCAGTTGAACTAAAATATCCTATTGGAAAGCGAAAACCTTTTAAAAGTATTGAGATTGATTACATTTTTAAAAGCTCGTGTTATCGGTGATTTTACTAGCTGAAGTCCCCGGCGTTGCCCGGGCTTTACCCAGAGTTTTTCAGAAATCTGAGGTACAGAAATTTTCCTCTCATTTTGAAAGCCAAATGTTAAAAATTTGCTGAGGTGGGAATGTACGATCAAATGAAGGGTGGCTTTTCGAAATCTCATATAGACAATGATCTTTCGATTGTTTTGAAGGTCAAGTGTACAAAATTTCAATAAAACTGTAGATTGAAAAAAAAACTACACGGTCTCCATGATTGAAGGGTAAGGCTCTAGACTCGCAATCTGAAGGTCGTGGGATCAAATCTCCAGCTTTTATTTGTGTTATTTTACAATTAATCAATTAAAAATAATACATATTATATTAGCGGTATATTTCATAGTAGAAGATACTTTCAGAATCACCCTGATGAATGACAACCATTCAGAACTGGAATGTTGCTTGAAATGGCTCTTTCCCATCTCCTTCCAATCCCAAAACGATTTTTTCTCCTTTTTTTAAAATGTTATCTTTTTAAGAAGTTTTTCAGGAATTTTTAGTTTAAGCCGTAAAATCCACCAGTTTCCTGAAAAAAATTCATGTTAAATTGAATAGGTAATAAAAAAAGTGATTTTCATTTAAAATATTTTTTTTCGATCTTAGCACCAGAGCAAGTAAATTTAATATTTTAATTTGTGGTATTTAACAATTTATTTATTAAAATAATATATATTATTCCAGAGTAGTAGGTACTATCAGTATCGCCGTGGTGAAAAACCACCATTCAGAATGGAAACTTAATGACTTTAGTTGTGTTTGGTGATGAGATTTGATTAGCCATCTTCTAAAACCCATCTTCTATTTCCCCATTTCCTTGTTCCCCCACTAGATTCATCCTCACAATTTAATCCAATAATTGGGGATATTGTCTCCATACGGTTGGGACTCTTGAGCGGTACTCAGGTAAATAAAATCTAACGGGAGTTTCGAACCCGCGACCATTCATTTCAGAGCCAAGCAGCACCGTGTTCATCGCTGCTCACTGTTTATCACCGATGACATCCAAAGTATAAAACCATTAGGAAAACCATCAAGGAAGCTAAGTAGTTTTAAAGCTGAAATGCTTAGCAAAGTGTTTGAGATATTCCGGCATGGGGGAGGGGAGGGGGAGAGGAAAGGGGATGTTTGTTCAAAACTCCCTCCGTACTAAAAAACTATACCCAGAAATGAACTTACCTATAATCAAAAAACAGTTCTTGTATGTTTTTTGAATTCTTGTAATATAATATAATATGCCTATGAATCTACAAAACACACATTTATTTGGCTTGTACACAAGAAAACAATAATAAGTCACAAGCATACGAACACTACTGAATCATTTTTGTGCGATTGCGGGTATGTCGAAGGACCATTAATGATGCGAGTTTTATGTGCGTGAAAGACCACTGCAAAAGTAGATAATATGCACAAGGAAAGGAAAAAAAGGACTTACTGCGCTTCTATCCTCACTGGGTTTATTGTGCACTTATATGACTATATTAGTCGCGGTATGCGGGATTCGGTTTGCGATATGCGGTTAGCGGTATATGAGCGGTACGCAGAGATGTTTAGGCGGCGAGGGTCGATTAATGACTGATATGAGTAATGCAAAAATGATGGGTCTAAAGGGATGGGCAGGAATGATATGTTACAATACTAACTACAAGTACAGGGTCATGATGTATGTAGGTAAGTGTAGCTATGCATTGTGTATGCCCATTGTAATGTCCAAACAACTACCATTTTTACAATTTAGGAGAGTACCACCGCCCTGGGAACCATTGGTTGGATAATCTATACTTCTGCATAGTTTCGCCACATTTGGTGGATAACAATATTGATAATTAGATAATATGATGAGCGTCGTTTTTGTGAAAAATCACATCAAAGGGTGAATTTAAATGTTATTCTGGTAGCTTGTTGATGTTGTAAGTTGTTAAATAGTTTCTTTTTTAAATGTATAATTTAATTTTTTTATAAATTTTGACTATTAATTGTAGAAATATTGAATATTACAAAAAGGGTGTCAGTAGAAAATTTTGTAAAAAAAAATAATTTTTAAAAGTCTGTCCCTGGACTGGCTCAGATCCCAGCTAGACCCCAGACCCCACAAGGGCTGTCCCCTGTCCGTATCAACCATAAAATGTCAAAAGTTATTTCTCTTTAACTTTCAAGGAAAACTTTGTTTTAAGCCCCGAGCAGGAGATAGGTCACTCCGAGGAGGTAACTAAACCCCCCGCTTCAGCCCCTTGAGGGGTGGATTAAAAGTGAAGTACGTACATTAGAAAAAATAATTTAGAATTAATTAGTATCGTGAAAATGATTTAATTTTGCACATCAATCCAGAATAGGAACTGCACTTAGTGGATAAGTCCCAAGACCCATGTTAATTCCTTATTTTCCGCTAATATTCCCCCCGCACAGCGTTCCCAAAGATGGCACTGAGGCTCTATTTCTTTTGGAGCATACTGTTCTTAGTTCCTCGATCTTATCGTTAAATAAATAACTAGTTGAAATCCAAGGCTTTTTGCACGGTTTTTTGAAATCTGATGAATTCTGCTTTAGGGGGTAGGAAAAAATGGGTTCGACATTACGAAATTTCATCTAAACCTTACCTTTTCTCTTATTTTGAAGGTTAGTTGTGAAAAATTTCATCAAAATCGAAATTAAACCAATGATTTGTATGAATATTAAATCCAAGCCACTCGTCCTATGTCCGCCATACGGCCGCCCTCGACACTCTTCTTTATGTAAATGGATATAATACTATGTACGAAGAATGTCTCAGAATGGCTGTATGTTTAATACAAATTTACAGTATAATTTTTTTTTTTTTTGGTTTTAGGCAATTCACCCTGGAGAGAGTGCTTTGTGCCGGTAATATTTATAATGGATAAGAAATTTCGGTTAATCTAATGGGAAAATAATAAAACAAATTAAATATTGGACTCATTTAGATCACTAAAACAAATTAAATATTGAATTCATTCAGGTTAATAAACTTACATAAAGCTGTATGAACACGTGAATTGTTAAGAGATAAAAGGTATGAAATGTTAAGGGGGGACTGGTGTGTGATTTTAATAAGCCGGCGGTATATGTTCTTGAAAGATGAATGGTTTTTACAGTTAAAGAAAACGTGGTCGAGGGTTTCCTCTTCCACACCGCACTGGCAGAACGGATCATCTAAAACTCTAATTCTAGACAAGTGAGATGCAATTGAACAGTGGCCAATTCTCATTCTCGAGATACATGAAATGAATCGTTTTGAAAGTTTTTTACCGTGAAACCATGGCTTAGCAGGGATATGGTTTTGAATTCCCGCATAGAAAGATCCAGTTCTTATTTTGGAGACTGCCCAATTTTCTTCCCAGGCACGAGTCATATTAGATTTAAGAATCGGAAAGACATCGGATATAGGAATTCTAAAATTTAGTGGGATAGTTCCGGAATCTGAACCAGATTTGGCGAGAAAATCGGCCATCTCATTACCCTCGATACCCAAATGGGCAGGGACCCAGGCCAATATCGTCTCAAACCCAGATTCACTAAGAGAATTGAGAAGATTTTTTATTTTACATATAATATTGTCTTCCGGATAACGTAAAATATTTGACCTAATTTTAGTTAGAGCACTTAGCGAATCAGTACATAATAAGGCTCGATGAATGTTAAGAACCTGGATTTGATTTAGCGCTTGTTCAATTGCAAAGCATTCGGCTGTAAATATGGAAGCTTCTTTCGGTAATTTATAAGTGAGATTGATGTTGAATTCTGGACTATATATAGATGCTCCACATCTTTTATTTTCAAATTTGGAACCATCCGTGAAAAGTATGGAAAATCCAGGGAATTTCGAAGCCACTATGCTTTTAAAACAATCATCCACATTTTGAAATTTATTTGGGGAAGATAAAATATTCTTCCGAAAGACTGATGTTATTGTGTTCGGCATAAAAGTGATTGCCTTAAATGGAATATTGTATATAGGAAGATTGGGAACTTCTTGAAGATATTGGAGGGAAGATGATAGAGAATTATAGAGATGAAAACTTTTATTTAAGAGAGGAAAACATTGTTTTTCTCTCAATCTTTTGTTAGAATTCAAATTAACACTTAACCTATTAAGACTTTGTTTAATAGGATGATGTGATAACGATAAAGCCTTGAAAATATATTTATTGGCAAGGAATTGCCTTCTGAAATATAATGGAGGCTCCACACATTCCACCTGAAGAGCATTAATTGGAGAAGACTTCATAGCTCCAATAATCATTCTGAGGGCTTTTGATTGAATTCTTTCCATTTTCTTATCTAGATATTTAGGGAGTGGGTCAAAAAGGAATGAGCCATAATCCAAGTGGCTCCGAACTAGGGAATTATACATTAATTTAAGAGTGGTAGGGTGAGATCCCCACCATACTCTGGAAACTGCTCGCATCATATTAAGTCCCTTTTCACACTTTGTAGAAATTATCTGAATGTGTGGAAGCCAGGAAAGTTTATGGTTCAAAAGAAGACCAAGGAATTTGATTTGAGTAGCGGTTTGTAGAGGCACATTATCAAAAGAAATTGAGAATTGGGGAATTTTTCTTTTGCGCGTGAAAGCCACGACCCTTGTTTTAGATGCCGCCAGATTCATCCCATTTATTGACAACCAGCTTTTAATATATTGTAAAGCCAAATTCATTTCCTTAGCTGCAAGAATAATATTTTTATGTAACAAATATATAAGGATATCATCCGCAAAGTAAAGACGCTTGATAGAAAAAGGAATTACTGAGTCTAGGTCGCTTATATAAATATTAAACAACAGAGGACTAATAACAGAACCCTGGGGCAAACCTCTCCATAGTTTGCGCCTTAAGCATTTAGAGGAAGACTCAATAATAATGGACCTATCTGAGAGCAAATTAATAATAAATTGGACTAATTTCGGGGGGATTTGTTTTTTAATTAGCTTTTCTTTCAAAACATTCAGTAAAACATCATCATAAGCTGATGAAAGGTCAAGGAATGTGGCCAATGTATAAGAATTTAGGGATTGGGAAACTCGGATATCAGTTGTGAACAAACTTAAATTATCCATTGTAGATTTCTTTTTCCGATAACCATACTGATTTGGTGAGATAATATCTTGACTTTCAACAAACCACTCTAATCTGTTCTTCATCAAACGCTCCGCTACTTTCATCAAACATGATGAAAGAGCAATAGGCCGATAAGACGAAATTTCAGATGGATTTTTTCCAGGTTTTAAAATGGGAATGATTTTTTGAGTTTTCCAATCATCCGGAATTAGTCCTGTTTCAAACATATTATTAATAAGAGATAAGAAATATTCAACCGCCATATCAGAAAATGATTTAATGAAACTATTAAGTATTCCATCGGGACCCGGAGCAGAGTCAGAAAGGGTTCTTATTACTAGTTTCATCTCATCAATGGAGAAAGGAGCATCTAGCCAGTTAGAGTTAGATGGATATGGCTTAATAGAAGGCATTTCTTCACATCCGGCCACTGATGGGGGGGCTATTTTATCCGCAAATCCTATAAGAATTTCTTCTGATATATGCTTGGTACTCGGCGGAGAATACGATGATCCGAATTTTTTTAAGCTAGACCAAACTGAAGATTGGGGAGTTTCCGGAGACAGGTTCTCACAGAACTTCCGCCATCCAGCGCGTTTTTTATTTTTCAAAATTCGTTTGGTTTCTGCCTGGGCTTTTTTAACTGATAAAAAATTTTCTAGTGTCATACACTTACGAAAAGAGGAAATTGCTTTTTTACGAGAGTTGACGGAGCGAGTGCATTCCTCGTCCCACCACGGATTAGAGTGTTTTATTTTAATGTTCGCATTGCGTTTCGGGATGGATTTTTCTGCTGCATTTATAACCATAGAGGGAAACGTCTCACATTGCAATCTGATGTCTCCCGGGGACGATTTTTTTTTTAAATTAATAAGGTTATCTAGTTCAGAAGAGAAAGTGCTCCAATTCGCATCATTTATTCTAAATTTGAGATTATTTTTAACTGGTGGAGGATAAGTGTTAGATTGATGTTGGAATCGGATTATAATTGGAAAATGATCACTAGAGAGGGGATCGTTTAGGATGTCCCAAGAGCATTTAGATGCTAACGAATATGAACAAAGAGATAAATCAACAGCACTTTTCCGTTGATGAGGGGGGGTGAATCTGGTTGGAGATCCGTCATTTAAAAAACATAGGTTATGGGTATCAATAAAATCTAAAAGATTGCGGCCAGAACGATTTGTTATTTTGCTACCCCAAGAAGGGGAATGTGCATTAAAATCTCCAAGGATCATAAAAGGGGAACAAATCTGGGTTAAGATTGGTGCCCATTCATTTTCAATAAAAGTGGTATAGGGAGGAATATATATTGATAATATTGTGATATCAGATAAGACAGCTGCTATTATCTGGATATCGTCGGAGGGAGTATGTATATTAATTTGTTTAAACGGGATAGAATTATGGATTATCAGAGCCGTGCCGCCTTTACCATCCGGTCTGTCGTGTCTGAGACAATAATAACCCGGAATTCTTAAGTGAAAGGAGGGTTTTAACCACGTTTCAGAAATGGCGGCCACTGAAACGTCGTGTTCGTCGAGTAATTGAATTAGGTCAGATTTGTTAGCGAAGAGGCTTCTACTGTTCCACTGAAGAATTTTGTTCAGTTTCGAAGTCATTGGGGAGGCAAGATAATAAAGATTTAATGTAATCGGCAGCGTTGGACGGTACAGTATTGTTGTTTGTAAGGATAGAAATTAAAAGGGTAATTAAAGTTTGTATAAAAGAATTATTATTCAATATTTCGGGGAGAGCAGGAGGGGATGTATTACTATTAATGGCACACCCATTGGGGGTCCGAGATTTGGCATTCCCATTCGGGCTGGTCAAAATATTATTCAATTGTTTTTTATCAAGGTAAGGAGTATATTTTGGGTTGGGTTTGACTGGCTTGAGAATGGTTTCTCTGTGAGAAGATGACGTTGAATTTAAAAAGGTGGTTGATTGGAAAGGAGCTGAGGACGATGTCATCTCTGCGAAAGATTTTTTCGCAGGAGAGAATAACTTTGAGGCCTGGAAGTACGAAATGTTGTCGGTAGCCATTTTATGTTTTATGTTCCTCTGTCTTGTCAATTCCGGACAGGCTAGACTGACCGCGGTATGTGCACCCGAACAGTTAATGCAAATGGGATTATTGGAAGATTTTGGACATTGATCAAATGGGTGACCTTCTCCGCAAAAGTAACAACGTGGAGGGGAGCGGCATACGGATTTTGTATGTCCAAACCGGCAGCAATTGAAGCATTGAACAGTTGGAAATTTATAAACTTCGACGGGAAGCGAGGTATAATAAATAAACACACGAGACGGAAGGGATTGTCCCTCAAATGTAACAACAACAGATTGGGAAGGTTTCCAGATCTTGTTTCCATCAGTAGAATCCTTGTAGTTCAGTCGACGTGCTTTTATTACTTTCGGGGTTCCTTGGGAATTATTCAAAGCATCAACAATTTCAGCCTCTGGGATATCCGTGGGAATTCCTCGAACAAGACCCATTCTCGTAAGGTTAAATGACGGGATGAACGATTTATATTTATGTTTTGAGAGCGAGTCAATTTTTTTTACAAATCCATTTGCGGAAGCGGCAGTATTAAACTCGATAGATAATTTATATCGCCCTTCCGGTTTAATTGAACCATTAACAATACCAAGGTTATTATTTTTTGAGTCAAATAAGAATTTTCCAAAATCTAAAGGATGAATAAGTTTTCCTTGTTCAGTTCTCTGAACAATTACGATAAAAGGACCGGAAGCGGAAGCAGGATAAAGTAAGTCAGTACTTTTTGTATTATCGCTAGCTAAAGTACTTGTCTGGGTGTTACTATTGGGGTTAAGGTCGTTAGAGGTCGAGGTTTGTTGAATCGGCGGTATAGATTTAACTTTCGATGGGATGTAAAGGCTATGCGATGGTCGTCGTTTACGAGATGGAAGCGTAATAGAAGCCTGGCTAGTGTTAGATTCCGAATCAGAAAAATCTAATATCGATCCTGGGTCGGGAGGTCTATCTTCGTCTTCCTCCATTATATAAAAAAAAAACTTAACTTTTAAAAATTAAACTGAAAAAATAATACGCAGTCTATTTCATTGACTGTACAAACAAAAACGGATTAGCCGTAAGTAGGAATGCAAACAAATAAGTATACGATAAACAGAATTAAATAAAATGTAACAATAATCTCTTATCTGTATGAGGCACGGGAACGGGCGAACGGCACTAAGCAATAGGTAAGGTACACACAACCACTGTTGACCGCGGCTCGAATCGGACTGGACAGTATAATTATTCCAGGTCTTTATTAAGTATTCCAAGTGAAACTTTGCACTTGACCTTCAAAACAATAGGAAGATGACTGCTTACATGAAATTACGAAAAACCGCCCCCCCATTTTTGCCTGCACCCTAAATCGGAATATTAATACTTTTTTCAAAATAAGTGAAAAATTTCCAACTGTCTACACCTCATTTCGAAACACTCAAAGTAAAGCCCAGGTAACGCCGGGGACGACAGATAGTATTAAAAATAGCTTCCTTCTGTGTACATCGATAAGGATTTTTCGGGGGTGGGCGGTAAGCGGCACATTCGAAGTTCGAGACAGTAATAACAACAACAATAATAATTGGATGATTTGTAGAGCGCTGTTTTTGTGAAAAATCATTTCAAAATTTAACTGCGTAAATGACAACGCAGTTGATATTATTAACAAAAAAAACATAAACGATAACCCATAAGTGTCTAACCTCGATGGTTTTAGAATACCAAAGCCTGCATATTTCATGCTACCCACTACCCAGAGAAACAGCATTGAAGTCATGAATAAATAAGTACGGAATATTTAATTTTTAAAATTTCGAATATTTTTTAAGAAATGCCGTCTGTCTCCAGCGCTCGTACATCCGTTCTTAATTTTTTTTTATTAAAATTATATTTCGTAGCGAAACTCAAGAACCAACATTTTTTGTACAAAAGGCCAAAACTTAATATGTATTGAACACGAGGAATCTCTGATATGAAATTCCTATTAGTTTTTTAGTACTTTGCTTTTAGGACCTACCTATTGCTTATTTGTCGAAGAAAAATATTTTCAAGGGAACCAATATTATCATCAGTTATTAAAATACAAATTTTATTGATACAGAATTGCTTGGCTTTTATTAAAAAAAAGTAAACTAAAAAGTAAAATGATATTAGAAATATTAAGAAAATAATCCGCTTTTACTCCATTCTGCCATCTTGCAAGCATACAATAGCTGTAAAAATGAATATTAATAAATACGTAAATACTTTAAATGAATGAATTTCTGATGAGAATGAATGATGGGATGTGAATGAATTTCTGGAAATAGAGCATGAAAAACTTGTGGGTATCTGCACCGGAAATCACCATCTGCATCTCAGGTTAGAATGGAGGAAAGAAAGAAAGTGAGTTGTGTCTGACTTCTATTACCAGAAAGAGGGGTCATAAATCCACTTGTTGGTGAAAAATTTCTTCACTTTAATTGATATTATTATTGAAAAACAACTAAAATTCCCAATTGACTAATAAACAAAATTGTGTAATAAACATAACTACAATAAAGTGAAGAATAAATAATATCTTTTGCCATTCAATCACAATAACTACGTAACGTTTAAACAAGAGAAATAGAGATTTACGAACGAGCGATTCACAAATATCTAGTTGGCATCGATGACTTTCAGGGACCCTAACAAGGCGTTCACAACAGCACATTATTTATTTATTGTTTCAAACACAAAAAGATAATTATAACTATATACCTACTTGTTGTCCTCCGAGGTAGAATACATTTACCCCTGGTGGGCTTTTACATTAAAATTTACATTTAATTACAACATTTAAGTGTAACATGATTAACTTAAATGTTGTAATTGATTGTATAACATGATCGGTATATCGCCCGACGCTCACCTACGGCCACCAGATGTCGCTTGCTGAGGGTTGGTTTGCACTATGTCCACAAAAACTCGTATTGAAAAATAAAAGTTTTTGAGTTTCAAAAAATCATATTTTTGTTTTCTTTATTTCAAACTAATTGCCATAAATGTTTTTTTTTAAATACCAGGTTTAATATACCTATAAGTAAAAGAACAACGTATTTGGTCGAATTTTGAACGACTAACATATACTTCAATTTACAGCTTAAAAAAAACCTAAAAAATACAGGAGTACAAACCAATCCTCAGCAAGCGATATGGATGCTAAGCGAACGAACGCGCTCTAGAATCCAAGCTGCCGAAATGAGGTACTTGAGAAGAGTGGCAGGGGTTACAAAATGGGATCATATAAGAAACTCGACGATCCGAGACGATCTAAACATTGAACTACTGCTATTCTTCATAGAAAAATCGCAACTGAGGTGGCTTGGTCATGTACTAAGAATGCCTGATGACCGAATTCCGAGGAAGATACGATGTGCGATTCCAGAGGGTAGACACAGCTGGGCGAGGCAACTCCAGAAACTGTGCCAGGAGAGGATGGGACTGCCATGGACGGAGGCCGAACAATCAGCTCAAGACAGGGACACATGGAAGAGCCTTATCGATGCGATGGGTCCCCGACCGGAATAGGATAAGGGGACGAAGATGATGATGATGATGATGAAGTATAACATGATACAATTGAGGTAAAAAGATTTGACGGAAAACAAATCGAACTATATATAAAAGCTATAAAGTAGGTATATAGATATCGAGGTCCGGTACCGACTGAACTTTCATCTTTATTCAGCAAAATAACAGAAAATAAAGGTCGGTGCGAAAGGAATCCGCAACGGTAACGTCCATCTTCGGTCTCCCTCAAAGGTTCCCGGAGTAGGTAGTGGAATGTGTAATCTCAAAACATCATCCACGAATATCGCCTTGTAGCTCTGACTTTGTTTTTTTTTTTTTTTAATTTATTTATTCATCCTAATCCTAATCTTAGATAATCGTGTATGCTAATAATTTCAGAAACGTAAACACAATTTTTGGCAAACATAATATATCAATTGTTTTTGTATTTAGTTCGTAGAACTCCAATTATTTTTTTTTAATTTAATCAAAATTAAAATAAATAATGTTATTATCAAGCTCTGCAAGTATTTTAGAATGTATTTTTGTAAGAGCTGTTTCGGTTTACAAGACCATTTTCAAACTGAGAAAATGGAAATGGTTTTGTAATCCGAAACAGCTGTAACAAAAATACATTCTAAAATACTCGCAGAACTTGATAAAAACATTATCAAATTTAATTTGAATTACACTAAAAATACATAAAATAACTTTGAATATTTTTATATTAATTGTGTTCTATCGCTAACAAATCATCTATATTTCAGGTGGGCGTACTTCCTTAATTACTTCCTAAATTTAATCTCAGAAATGTAAATTGAGATTTGTTGTAAAGTTGGACGGGCTGGTAAAAAAAGTGATTATTGGGTGCTTGCTTTCTTTGTTGTTGGCAATCTAATTTGCTTTGCATTTCGCGTCCCGTGTTCGTGTATTTCGTGATATTTATTTATTTTTCATTTCAGTTCCTTGGTCACCATTCCCAAGTTAATTTTATGTGTAAATATAAGTATATTTAATTATATGGTTTGCTTCAACGTCTTTAAAATTAACTCGTTCAACATATCACTTGTCCGTATGCATACAAGTATTATTCACAAAGTATTTGAATTTTTAAAATTTTCTCTTCATTACAGAGAAAAAGAAAAGTTGAACAGTAATTAAGCGCGTTTAGTATTCTCACGTTTACGAAACGGCAATGATACAAAAAAGGCAATAAAAATACGTCCCTTATAACAATAATGCTGCAGCACTTTCTTACACATTAAAGAGTGGTGAGACAAAAGATGAGTCACACAATGTACGTAGATTTGTTTTCTCCAAAGAAAAGGTAGTCCTTTATAGGAAACAGACACACGTACTTTGTGTCTTCTATTTTGTCTCACCATTATTTAACGTGTAAGAAAGAGCTTCAGCATTATTGTGATAAGGAACGTATGTTCCGTAAATGTGGGAATATTAAAAGCGATTATTAAAATGTGTTGGTAGAAAAAGTACATAGATATAAAAAATAACTATCTTTGCAGAAATTTTTTAAGTAGTTATTAATAATTTCTTATAAAGATTGGATTTTACATACGTCTATGTTTAAAGATTCGGCGAATAATTTGATTTATTAGGTAGGAGTGTTAGTTAGGAAGTGTATTAAATTTTATTCAATTTGCATTTCCCAGCAGCGCAATATGGCGATGGTTAGTTTTTTTTAATGGAAAAGTTTTTTTTAATAAACGTGTTGAAACTATTAGCCTCATTTTCAGGCGAACTGTTGACCAACCGAAAAATGGCCGCTAATCCCCGGGTCAGTCCGCCCCCTCTTCCCTCCCCTCCCCTTCTATCCCAGCATACCCCACCCCACCCGACCCCTGAAGCATTCCCGGCATAATTTTAATTTATAAACCTTTAGGGCAAGATTAAAAACCTTATTAAACTATTCATTAAGTTGCGCGAGAAGGATTCTCTCCGCTTTTAGATATTGTGGAATCAAAAGTTAACATTAGTTCAGGTTCATTGGGATTTATTTTGCCGCAAGGAATCATAAGCCGATTTGCAGTATTCAAAAGTAAAACAAGTAAATCAGGTTTTGACCTAAGTTGGTAAAAGGACCACTAATAATTAAACTACATTGCGAACTCGAGAATCTATTTGAGCATGAAATAAAACCTGTAAGATTCTATGTTGTAAACTACGGAAAATTCTAAAAATCAAGAGCCTCATCTACCTGAATCCAGTGGTAGGTAGCCACACTTTTTGTCAATGTGAAAGCAAAGCAAGCGATAGAGGAATATAGGAAATAGATTAACGAGATCTGACAACATACAAAGATTCATCCAATTCAAGTGAAAGGCTTTCACCAGAGCGGTAGGTAAAGGAATGGATCTTGTAAATAATTATTCTTGTAATAATTCTTCATAAAAAAAACACTTTGTTTTTACTTACATTAGAAACTCTTTTTATCAGGAACGAGTATGTAGGATAGTCAGGAGACTAATAAATGTCCGTTATCTCGTGTTGTAAACGGTGACCGGACAACTCGGAATGAAACCAACTTAGAACTATCTCAGATAAGTAATTTAGAGTGATAAAAAAATATATTTAAGAAATTGGTTCAATAGGTTACGTTAGATTAGGGTTGCCGGCTAATTTAAAATTATTTTTTTCGTAGCTTTTAATGACTTTTCAAGGAGGTGTTGAGTTGACTTTATTCTCAGTTGGCATGGAACCGTTGAAAACATTTGCAAACCGAGACGTAAACCGAATCGTGAATTACGGAAAAGAAACGAAGCAACCGCAAGCGCGTTTTGAGCCCTTTGAGGTTGCATCATTCCTTTCTCATAATTTGTGGATCGGTTCTACAAACACACGCAGCCTAATGCTCTCAAAATCTCTCTTTTGGTAGAAACCTGGCTCACATCGCTTCCAAACTGTATACTAGAGACATCTCTTGGAGAATTATATGAACTCAATGAACTAATAGCACAAGCGACATCTATGCTACATAGCTGGAAGATCTTCCACGAGGTTTTTAGGTAACGATTTTGTAAACGGAGAGTGGAAGATACTCTCAGTATTGCTCTGGTGTAAGACCAACATTCAGAATTGAAACTTGCTTGAAATGGCTTTAGCCGTATTTGGTGACCACATCTGAATAGCCAGGTACTTTCCCGCCTTCTTCTTTCCCATCTCCTTCCCCTCCCCATTATCTTCAGCCTCACAACATACCTCAATTGGGGATTCCATAGTCTAACTGGCTCCAGACGGGAGCAGTTGGGACTCTTGCGCTACACTCATAAAAAAAGTATCATTGCTTTCTCATAATTTGTAGATCGGTTCTAAAAACACACGCAGCCTCATGCTCTCAAAATTTCTCTTTCGGTAGAAATCAGGCTCAACTCACTTCCAAACTGGCGACTGTATACTAGAGACATCTCTTGGAGAATTATATAAACTCAATGAGCTACTAGCACTAGCGACATCTATGCTACAAAGCTCGAAGATTTTTACGAGCTTTTTAGGTAACATTTTTGTAATCAATTTTAAAGTGAGCATTATGCGGCTGGGATTGGAACCGATGATCTTTAGGTCTGGAGCCAAAAACCACAAGGAGAAGTAATGAAAACATTATAGGATTCATTAGCGGCCTACATTTCTCGACCATTTTACACGGAAGTAGCATTTAAATAACGTGTACCTGCCACATATCGAATTAAACCGACCACTTGTACATCTATTCATTTACTCTCCGTCCAGTTGAGAGCAATTAGTTAACTCTAACCTTTGTCCGATACGTTGCTCTAATGAGCCTTGCTTTATAAGTTCTGGGGAATTTAAACTGAAAACACAAACCTAACAGGCATGGGCAGGATTTAATGATAGTCCTACAGACCTACAAGCTGACAACTCGGAGAGGCGGGTAAAGGCAGGCGGGTGGACAGAATAATACATAAATAATGTTAGACTTATCTGGTTGAGGATTACACAATGTAATCGGGTGTTATGCCCTTTAACCCTTTGAAGATAAGATGATCGTAAATATTTGATTAGAGTAATACTGACGCTTTTTTTAAAATTTAATTTTGTGAAGTGTGACAGTAAAACGAAAACGTTATTGTGAGGCGGGGTAGGAAGGGGGGATGAATTAATATTTTATTGTTTAATACAAAAAATTTCCAGTAACTTAATATGACTAAATGTAATGCCATTTAGCAAATAAATATGAATACGGAGCTACTTTATTATTTTGTATTTCAAAATACTTGCGTAGTTAATGAGATTTAAAAAAAAAGTAATTATTGTTGATTGATTGACAAATTGATTGCCATAGTTACATCTCTCAAAAACTGGGCGTACTGTACAGGGCCCGCAGATACTTAAATAGTACACAACTGCTAACCCTGTAAAAATCGCAAGTGTGCCCCACGGTTGAATTTGGCAGCCACCTCTGGTCTGGAGCTCCAAAATACTTGAAAAATACCCTCGACTCTGTGCAGAAACGGGCGGTCCGTTTGATAGATTCTGCCACCTTAACGAAAGGATTGCAATCTTTAGAGCACAGGCGTCGGGTGGGAATGCTATCCTAGTTCTACCGGTATTTCAATGGAAGATGCTCTGAGGAACTAGCATCATTGATCCCTTCGGCACCGGTGCGTAGTCGGGAGATACGCCAAACGCGCGCCCAACACGGTTAACGCGCCCGGTTGACATTTGTCACATGATAACGGGTCGTTTTTTCGACTCGTTCTTGAGTTCAACAGCTCGGCTATAGAACGATTTGCCGGCATCTGTTTCGTCCCTCCTACAACATGTATCTCTTGAAGATCAATGTTGACCAATGTTCATTCCTTCCTCTTCTCAAAAAGACCCTCCACACAGCATCCCAGGTGACATAGGCCCTGAGGGAAATTATTTTTCTCAGGGCCTCCTGTGTGGAGTTAAAGTAAAAAAAAAAAAAACAAAATCATGAAA
The DNA here is from genome assembly GCA_936435175.1 of Glyphotaelius pellucidus. Taxonomy (NCBI): domain Eukaryota; kingdom Metazoa; phylum Arthropoda; class Insecta; order Trichoptera; family Limnephilidae; genus Glyphotaelius; species Glyphotaelius pellucidus. The sequence goes on from OW386546.1 coordinate 37,844,895, forward strand.
AAGTTGATTACCTAATGGCCTAAAGCTTATAATTAAAAACATAAATAAATAAATAAAGTAGCACGGTTCCGTGCTAGATATTCACTACACCTTTTGATTTAAATCAAATAATGATTCCGTTTGTTTGGTTACACATTTAAGAGGTCTGTTCACGCGGGCGAAGATTGACTATCCAAAAAAGCATAATGATAGGTATAATTGTCGTGTGTCCTGCTCTAGTAAAGTACAGAAAAGGGGCGTACGAGAGGCGGTAGTGAAGGGGGAAATCGTAATACGTATTGTCGCACATCGCGAGCGAACATAAAAATTAAATAATTATGTAGTGAACAAAGCAGAAAATATATGTAATATTACGCTTGAATATTTGCAGGAAGCCGGTGAACGGTCCCTTTCGTTTAGTACCTTAGCATTAGCGGACGAGGGACACACATGCGGAGGTCTCTGGACATATTCTGTAGTAGTGTTAGTTTGTTTATAGTATAAACGCTGGGTGTCAACAAAATTTACAATTTTACAATAATTCTTCGGTTAGGTTTGATTGTTTCACAATATACTAAAATTTATATTCAACGATGTTGTGATATTTTTATCTTGATTGAATCATTGAAAACAATTATAATTATAACAAAAGAAAACAATATAGAATTTTACCCCGATTTGATGTTTACATGTTAGAACAGAGTTCAAAATGTGAAGTTTTGTCAAATATTAATTTGGAGGTACGATTAAACAACCCGGCCTAACATTCGCATACAAAATAAAATCGGTGACCGGACAACTCGGAATGAGACCAACTCAGAACCATCTCAGATAAGTCATTTAGAGTGATAAAATATTTATAAATATAAAATAGGTTACATTAGGTTAGGGTTATCGGCTAATTTAAAATTATTTTTTTCATAGCTTTTTGACTTTTCAAGGAGGTGTTGAGTTGAATTTATTCTCAGTTGGCATTGAACCATCTAATCGACATATTTAGGCACTTTCATGAAAACAAAAAAAAATTAATGATGACTTCCGTGGTCGAAGGGTAAGACTCTCTCTCGACTAGCGATCAGGAGGTGACAGGTACAAATCCCGGAGTGGGCAAGTAGGTAAATTATATTTGATTGATTTGTGTTTTTTCACAATTCAATCATTTAAAAATAATATATGGTATATTTGCGGCACTTTCCAGAATGTAAATAACTCTCAGTAGGACTCTGGTGTAAGACCACCATCCAGAATTGAAATGGCTTTAACTGTGTTTAGTGACTAGATCTGAATGTCCGGGTGCTTCCCCACCTTCCTTTACCCCATATCCTTCCCCTCCTCACCAATTTCAGCCTCACAACATACCAAAATTGAGGATGCCATAGTCTCACCACATTCAACAATTTGGGAGGCGGGTAAGGGTACCGCCGCCCCGGGAACCATTTGTTCGCTACGTTTGGTGACTTAGCAGGGGTGCCTGGATTCACGGGGTGAAGTTTGTCCGGGTCTTGGCGGCGGATGCGTCTATTGATATGTCAGATTTGAAAGTCAAATAATATGTGTAACTTCACATTCAATTATACTGTAAGGTTCCAAAATCGGTGTCTCGGAGGTATGTTGGTTTTCCTTGCATACGCCTGAGGGATCTTTTTGTACAGTTTTTTTTAACGTTAGCTCTACACAGATACTTGAGTCGGGCGATGTCAAGAGTCAAAATAACAGAAGAGCACGTATGAGACGATGTATGAATGTGAACGAAGCAAGGAGTGTGTGCCAAGATCGAGTTGTTTGGCGGTCCGTCCTCTCTGCCTACCCCTGCGGGGAAACGGCGTGATGGTTAGTTAGTTAGTTAGTTAGTTAGCTCTACACAGGAAGCCCTGAGGAAAAAGGGGTCTTTTTAGGAAAGGAAGGAGATGAAGTTCTGGGAAAGAGAAGGGTATTAGGGGTGGGAAGGAATCTGGGGGTCAGTGTGTCCAGGAGTATCCCGGGCGTATGAATCAATCCCTCCCGCTGCGGTGCAAGGCGATGTTTTGAGAGAGTACCTACAGCTGAAGTCAAAGAGACTCCCTCAATCGTTCTCTCCCGATCCGAGCCTGTCATGCAGCTGGTGGGCAGACGCATCCACCGTTAATACCCGGACAAACCTCACCCCATGAATCCGGGCACCCCTGCTAAGTCACCAAACGTAGTGAACCACTTGGTAGAGGTGTTTGTTATCCAATAAATGGTTCCCGGGGCGGCGGTATCCATACCCGCCTCGCATTCAGTCTACTTCATCCTTCGTCTGCCAGTTTCCATGCCTTACTGCCATACATATCTATACCTAGTTAGGTATCCTTGTATCGTAGATATTTTATATCGTAGATATTACCTTGTAAAATATTTTAAAAATAAAAGCTGAATTGCCAAAATAGTGTTTCTTACTACCTACCTACTACCTAGTAAACACAAGTATATTGGCATTATTGAATGCATTCTCCAGTTTTCGGTAAACAGATCTAAAATGATAAAACAAACAACGAACATGCACCTGCGTTGTCTGACAACACACACACAGATAAACGATTCTATTACCTCTCCCCCCGGCCCGCGCACGTTTCGCTCCCGCGTGACTAGCAAAAGAGTGAATGAGATGACATCAAAAAACCTAGGTAATTTTACGATAAATTTGCGCGTAACTAGATCCGGTTTTTGACGCAAATATAACTGTTTTCAGTGCAAACTAAAATTTTATCGTATACTTCATCATATTCCTGAGGCAGGATATGAAAGGATTTTTCAAAAATAGCATCCATTTGGTCAGAAAAAAATTCCAAAGTAGCCTCCTAAATTCATCGATAAATTGTCATCTTTTGAAGCCTATATTTTATAATTTAAAACAAAAATCGAAAATTGGATTCATATCCGTACTTTTTATATAGCTAACCTGTCATTTAAAAAAAAATTGAAAACAATTAGTTTGATATTTTAGCCGTTAATCCGGAACTAAATTTTGTATGAAACAGGCCACGCATACGTTCCTCTTAAGTTTTGTATTAAAAAGGCTGCGCAAGCAACAAAAGCAACAAAACCGATGGATCGTGCCCTGCGCTTAGGGGTTAACTTTGTAATAGACTGGGTGATCCCTGGCATCATGCAAATCGCTGTACGGCTCATATTACGTACCCAAACCCTCGTTACATTGTATGAGCTACTTGCTGGTTCCTGCTATTAGGTGAAATCCCTTCGAAGAAATCGTAGGTAGGCTAATTCTTGATGCTTTGTCTAATACATTGAATAATGTAACTATCCCAGTGAGGTAAGGGACGCCCGTGTCTTAAATACAGATATTCAAATGCGTTTGACTATAGAAAAAAGTATTTCTAACACATTGGGAATATCTTATTCAACTTAACCATGCCGTAATGAACACTCTCAGATATACTGCCAAAAATGGAAAACAAAAATTTTCCACGATCGTGGATATACTGCCAAGAAGTAAGAAATTGTGTCATATACGTACGTTCACATTTAAATTATTTGATTGAAATGATCACCTTTCAAAAACTGTTTAGTTCTCGGATGCGATCAAAAATATTCCACTTATTTGGATTTTATTTCAAAATGGAAATATTTTTACCTTCTGACAAAATATGCCCGAGGCGCTAAACAAACAAACTAACAAACTATCTATCTTGAACAAACCAACTATCTTTCGTTGCGGAGTATTTAGTTTTGATCTTCATTGTGAAAAATAAACACGTTAAAGCTCTGCTAGGCGTGAAATTCAAAATAAATAAATGAAACTGACATCTTAAAAAGAGTCATTTCTTCAGGGCATTTTCTTTACAATAATAATTGCTATCTCCGTTTTACTTTAATTTAAAATCACACTTCGGCTGTTTTGATTCTGATTACGATAATGGCTATCAGCAAAACCACTGTGAAATAACAAGTGGGTCGAGCTCAGTTATCTCCCCCTAAAAGCCGGTGTCACGTTTTGAATTTTACACGAGATATTTAAATTGCATACCAGAATATCACAAAGGCGTGAAAGTAAAGCATTAATCTTTGTTTGTAGGTACAGAAGCGGCGAGAATAATAATTTAATGCAGAAACTTCCGCATGCGGTTTTCATACAAGTTGAATTTGAAAATGAATGAAGAATGGAGAAGCCCGGAAGCGAAACAATTCCAAAAAGAATTAAAACTCTGACTCTTTATCCCCCAAAGGCAGCGGGGATTAGCCCGCCGCATCGCGCATCGTCGCTACTATACACGCGGAGGGTAGTTGGTATGTGTACACTCTAACGGGAGGTTCACAAAGCTTTCAAATTTTGCTGTTTACGATGCAAAAGGGTTAAAGTTTGTTAGAGATTTTTGAAAGCACTTGGCACGTCTCCGAAAATAGTCCGGCTCGAAGGACCATGGAGAATTTTCTAGCTTCCTTTGGTCCTATCGTCTTTATGGAGATTTTCTGTGCTACTCGCTTTAAGTCAATTGGAACTCTTTTCATTCATTTTTTTAAGGAGTAACACCATCATAAAGGGCCTCAAAACAAAAACTTTCCGTTTTTTTATTTTTATTCTTCATTTTAAGCACACGCTAAACTGCCACAGCAGTTTGTCAGCGGGTCAATTTAACAATATTAATATAACACAATTATAACAAGAAACCACAATGTAGAAAATAGATACAGAAGAATAACCTTTAAGTAGCTACAATATAAAGGCATAAAATATGCAGATAGACATAAGATATAAGACAGGAAAACTACTCATTCATATTATGCACAAGATTACAAATAATAGCAATACAAAAAATCTTGATCTATTAGTCATTTTTTTAAATTTTTTTTAGATCGGTGGTGCAATTTGAATATTTTTTTATGTTCATTGGCATCTTATTAAATATGGTATGGACAAGATTAGTAAATGTCCGCTGCCCGTATTTATTTATAATTTTAGGAATGGACAAGCCCTCATTTTTAATAAATCTATAGCCATATGCATGATTTATTTTTTCTTTGTATATTGAATCCGACAATAGGTTTTGGCATACAATCTTAAAACAAATCCTCAAACAGGTAATATATTAACTGACTCAATAATAAGTATAATAATTTTATGTGTCTGTGTGTATCTTTATATGTGCATTAATACTTTTGTTTACCAAGAGCTAGATCATAGAGTTTTGAAATGTTTGAATGTAACCTACACCACGAGTTTCCCCAAGACGTTATTCCGTATCTGATAGTAGATTCCGCTAATGATAATAAATTATAATTATGGGTATAAAATGATGATGATGTTCCGATTCCCTATTCCCGAACAGAATGATCCGGGATGTTCTGTAATTTTGTGAAATGTTCTCGAATGTTCTAGATTGTTCTAGAAATTTCCAGAGGGCGAAACTTCCAGCAAATCTTTAAAACTCCTGTCATTGTTCGTGATATTCTGAACAACTATCTGAATTCCGTTTCATAAAGCTCGAAAGGATTTTATTGATGTATACGACGTTTTTTTTTTTTATTCTACAAGCTTCATTAGTCTGCTTTCGTTCATTAATAAGCCCATAATTTTGTATAACAAACGAGGTCATTCAAAAAGTTGTGTCAACCGAAGCTCAGTAAGAGACAAGACACAATAATTTAACAGAAAGCAAAATTAAATGTGTAAGCACATTCAGCCTTATGCAGCCTAATAACCATAGATGATGCATTCAGTCAATTTCGTATTAATATAGAGTTTTATCGGTCAACTATGCTAGATGCCTTGGCCAGCAATAGGAAATGCTTCCACAATTGCGATGTCCTGCTATCATCTCCCCCTTACTTATTTTGCCAAATTGATGTACGTTTCCACACTGTAGGAATCATAAGACTCCATTGTTCTGCATATGTAGTAATGTAGAGAAGCCTCTTCGGTGGGTGGCAATCGTCCAATCCAATTACATATATCCTGCTCAGCGGAACCATCCTAGTTTCTATAAAAAATCTAAATATTGCAGATGATTGTACTAGTCCACCTGATAGAATTATCTTGTATGGTTTCAAAGATTCGTCTTAGAATTTCCCTCTCAAATATCTTCAAAACTCTAAAGCATTTATCGAGAGAGCTCTGCAGACCAAGCCGTATCTTAGCTCTGGACTGAACATTGTTTAAAGCAGGGATTCCCAACGGGGTTGGTAGTGGCCTCAAAGGGGAGGTGAAAGGCTACAAGGGGACGGTGAAGGCTTAAATAGGAGTCCAAATAGAACTCACTTTGGCTTAATTTCAGAAGTGCTTTTAAGCCCAGAAAAAAAGCGTCAGGCTTGTACTAACTACTTTATTGTACAAAATCTATCACTTACAAATCTCTTTTCGCGAATAGTTTTATTGTATAACGTGGAAAATTAAGTTTTTTAGAAAGTGATCGGAAAACATTTTAAAATTTTTGACTGACTAACTAACTAACTAACTAACCATCACGCCGTTTCCCCGCAGGGGTAGGCAGAGAGGACGGACCGCCAAACAACTCGGTCTTGGCACACACTCTTTGCTTCACTCACATTCATATATCGTCTCATACATACTCTTCTATTATTCTGGCTTTTGACATGGCTCGACTCAAGTATCTGATTCACTTGATCGTGCCATGTCTTCCTCGGGCGTCACCGACTTCTTCTACCATTCAAATTTGCGTCATATATTCTTCTTACACTACTTTCTTCGTTCATTCGCTCTACATGCACAAACCATCTGAGGGTCCCTTTCTTAATCTTACTCATTATGCTTACATCAGCCTTACATTCTTTGCGGATCTCCACATTTCTCACACGATCATACATGGTTTTACCACACATACTCATTTCTACAGCATTCAGTTTACTTTCATCCTTCCTCTGCCAGTTCCATGCCTCACTGTCATACATCAGGGTAGGTACCAGGACTCCATTGTGGACTGCTAGTTTCGCTCCTTTTGACAGTTTTTTATTAGCGCCAACGGCATTCAGTCCACCATTAACGGAGTTACCGGCATTTACCCTTTTTGACTGAAGTTCACAAAATAAAATAACAACTGTTTTTAGGCAATGCCGCGATGTATAAGCAGAAATTTCAACTTTATCACATCTACATAACGACCTCAACATTTGATCTCCTTTATTTGACCTCCTTTTATTACATAAAATCGTTCATTCAAGGTTGGACTGCCCTGACGCTATTAATTTATTATCTATACATGTACCTCCAAAATATACTAGGCGGAATATTTTATTCTACAAAAATAAATCACTTCGCTATGAATTCTGTGTTAGAAAGAATACATAGGTTGGGCAATGAACTAAACTTCGACACATTTAAAGCCAAATTAATCCACCACTTTTAAGATGTAAATAATTAATGGGAAACCATTTTTTTTTATTTCGATTTTCTTTTGTTTGTTTTTATTGTTCATATTCTAAATGCAAACAACGAGTAATTTAATAAAATTTAATGTGTTTTGAGTTTTTTAAATGTGTTTGTTGCTCGTAGGTACATATATGAATTGTACCCACGAATTCTCTAAGGTCATCCATGTGGATTTAGCAAAAGATATGTTGTTATTTATTTTATTGAGTTTATGCTTTATTTATATATTTTGTAATTTTTTTATTTGTGTTATACTGTTGTTATAAATGAAATTTGTATTTGATATGTAAATGCTCATTATATAATAATAATAATAAATAAATATTTAGTGGTCAGTATGATTACACTATTATTCTTACTCTGATTTCAATTGTGTTTATATTTTCTAAAAAATAACTTCCTGGCGTTCGCAGCTCAAAAAATAGGGTTCTTTTACTAAGGTCACCCAGTTCAAACGAAGGCCTCAAAATAGATACATGTTTTATTCGTTTGCCTCTGTTGGCGGGAGGTATTTTTTATGGGACATTTTCGGGAATCTAATAAAAGCCACCACATCCGCCGCTGGATTCCATTCCGGGGCCGGCAAGGAACAGTGGGTGGTAGAATTTATTCTAATTTTCTCAGTATTGTCACCTGGCTTCAAGCCAAGCAGTTACCCGACGGCAGGGCGGATCGTCTCGAATTCCATCCTGTAACTGAAAATTGGAAAACTATTTTTAGAAGCCATGCACGCCAGTAAAAGTGACGTGACTTACTTAGCAATTTGGATTCAGAGGTTGGAATACGTAAATCACGATTTAAATGAGTATTTTTTTGGAAAATTTATTTTGCAGAAACAAACAGTAGGTACATAATAACAGAGAAGTAAATAGTCACAAAGTTATAGAATTTAATATAATAATTGGTACCAATGACATGTTGCTGTTATATATATATATATAGATTTTTGTGTGATAAATATACATTTTGCCTAATTAAGTTAGTAAATTATTGAAGGATTAAATTATATATTACAAGTTTTGACGTACTGTGTGTAAGGGGCCGTCCATTAATTAATCACGTGAGACTCAAAAGGGGGGGAGGGGTTCGGAAAAATTTCACATGGAGGGGGGGGGGGGGGGGGGGGGGGGGGGGGGGGAGGATATATTGAGATATCACGATGTGTATTTATTTTTCGTTGAACACACGATTTCCAGGCACGCATTTCAACGCACCGTTGCTGGGCAACGATTTCCCCGCGCGTTGCGACAGCCGCTCGGCTTTATCACGATGCTTAATTTTCCAGATTTTAATCAGATTATTATTTTTATTATTATTATTAGTATTTAAAAATATTATTCTGAACATTTCAATATACTTTGTACTAAAAAAAACACGTGATTTTGGGTATGCTGGGGGGGAGGAGGGGAGAAAATCGGGTTTTATAAATTTGACAGTCTGAAAGGACTTAGTAACGAACGTAATTAATACAATATTGATTAAAATCGTCGTAGACCACCCCTCTTCCCCTCCCCATATATTTTGCATATAAACCGTAAATTAAGAATAATTTGTACCATTCTGAAGATGGCTCTAACGAGCTGAAACCGGTTACGGTCAATAAAATTAAAATAAAAAAAGTTTCGTATTTGTTTTTATTATAATATAACGTAAAGAAAATTATTTAGTTTAATGAAAACAAATAATGACGCCACAAAGTGGATTTGCGAAGTTTGAAGAAAAAATTATTTAGATTCACCCGAACTCTTTTCAAAGACAATCCATCTCTAGATGATACATCATCTAGAGATGCTTTACAGATGGTTTAAAAACAAATATAAATTCTTGTTCGAAGTTGACACAAATAAAATAAAACTTAACCACAATTTAAAAAACTGGTACCGTAGAGAATAGGTACTTTGTTTTTTTGTCCGGTAAAGAGACAGGCACAAAATTGCTGAACCTAATATTATCACTTTAGTATTTTCGTGGCTGAAAAAGAAGATAAATCAGCCTTCATGATTTTGTGAAGTTATCACAATCTGGTTTGGCGCAATATGCCGGAGCTGGAGCCGGAGCTGGGAGCAGTGATGATTATTCGAGAAGAGCCGCGGAAATTAATTTTAATTATGGTAATGACATTAAAGAGTGAGTTATGACATCCAATTATGCTGTAAATGAGGTATTTTAAATTATAAATCACCCGACATGAGGGATTTTTTAAACGTTACGTTTGCTGGCAGCTGACTAACGGATTAAACCGTTTATTACAGTATTATATAATTCACGTTAAATGTGATATTTAAATTTTATGTCAAGGCATTCCGAAAACCATTGATACGTTGCCAGATGCTCTAGAAGTATTATTGTTATTATGTTTTTTGTATTTAAATTACAAAACGTAAATTTGATAAATATAATCTCTATATAGATGACAGCATTTATATAGGTCTGTAGTTACTTAAAATTAATATAAAACACGTCATATACGTATGCTCGTAAAACCACTACACAAATTTATTTTGTTGATAATCCCTCAAGCATCAGGCCTATTTGTCGGAAGGTCAAAATTTTATTCCAATTTTTAAAATGAGACTTACATAAATTTTCTGTTAAAATAATATAATGAATATTTTAGGTTATTATATTGGTGTTTTTGAATTCTTGATACAATCACTTGATGATTACAATCATCATCATTACAATTTTGAAAATGTCACTTGCTTTTAAAAAATCCAAGTTAATTGAATTACAATTACAATCACTTTGTTTGATGATTTACTAATTAATTGTGTGGATTGAAGTTCTATTCAAACAGTTTGATAAAAACCGAAATGGCTATCACCTGCTACCTACCAAGCAAGAGCCGGTCTCAAGTTACATAAAATGTTAATTACTGCAAAGTGAACATTAAAATAACAAGGGTAACAGAGTTGGTTTTTGCAGTCACTGTAATTAACGCGTTTTCCCCACGTTTTTCCCATCCCCGAGCAGGAGACGCTCTTATTATGAATGATAGCACTTCCTTTAAAACCTTAAACCTGTCTGTATATATTCCAGACGTAAAGCTCCTGAAAAAGCACCCGTCTCGGATTCTCTGCCACGTTTCGTGAGCACGTCACGTTACCCGACAATCTGTTAAATTAAGAATTCTTTGAAAAGATAAACAAGGTTTAACAAAAGAGGCGAAAGTGAGCGCTTCGCGATTTCTGTAAAGATCTTAACGAGATAAAACTTTTTTAGTTTTAATCTAACTACGAGAACTGTTTACCTTCGGGACTGGGAAGCAAAAGGAGGGAATAGTCAAGTTTCTTGATTTTACAACGTTATTTGATAGAGAGGATAAAGTTTTAGAATGTTACGTCTTTCGCTATTTCTATCCTCTATTGTCGAGTTTCTAGTTATCATAGATAATTTGGTCGTAATTGTAATCGGATAACGGATAACCGATAACGGATTTGACATCGGTGATCTGAAAACAAAAATATGGCGTGCTATGTCGGTAATGTGTATTTAAAAAAATATATTTTTTGTTATTTTTCCGTTTGGTGCGTTCACGAAGAAATCAGAAGGTTCTTAGATGCGTGAGCAGGCCACATGAAGTGTGAGAAACATGGATTTTTTAAATTTACCCCCTATTATCTACTACCGCTATTACGTCTCCTTAGCAATTTCTCCGTCTGCCCCTCCCTATCTCCCCCCCCTCTGACACCACTTCCCAGCGTGTCAGTTCTTATGGGACCCCGTTCTCGCCCTCGTTCCCCTACTGCCTCGTTCACCTTCCCCTACTGCCACATCCCCCCGTCCCGCGAACACCCCTTTCCCTCGTTTCCCTCCACCTTCCCGCGTTCCCATTCCATCTTCCGCGCTCTCCTCCCTCCTTTGACCACCCTTCCACAAACCCCCCCCCCCCTCCTTCGTTCCCCTCCCCACTCCCTTCCGGATTCCTCCCCGCTCCCTCCTACCTCCTCCTACCGCTCAGCTACACGAAATGCCCACATCTTGTGCGCCACTTTTTGTACAATTTTTACACAAATTTCATAATGTCAGAGCTTAGAATTATATACAGCCTTTGTAACTCGCTGATAATATAGTTTTCTATTGGAAAAAGAGTTTTTATAATCGGTTTAGTGGTTTAGGCGTGAAAGCGAACAAACACACACATTCACTTTCCCATTTATAATATTTGTATAGATAAGTATTAGTATTAGTATAGATTGATTACATTTATGCGTTCTGGAAAGATAACTTATGTGTATTTCATATATTTTAGCAGCAAGGAGGAAAAGCAGGGGGAAGGTGGGGTTCGCGGAGAGGGAAGCGACGAGGGAGGGGGAAGGCAGGGAAGGTGGAAGGGATCGGGGACGCACGGGAAAGGACATAACGTATTGCTAATTGCTACAGTAATTTCCCCCAAATACCACGCGAGCAAAGCCGCGGGTAAAAGCTAGTATATATTATAAAAGAAAGTGTACAAAGTGTGCGTCCCGCTAATACTCGGAAACGAGTCCCGGTAGAGAGAAGCCAGCTAGTAGTTAATAAATCTCTCAAACTACTTGGTTTCATTATTGAATTACCTCCGACTTTAAAACATAAATACTCTTACAACTCTTTACTGCTTTATGGTTCACCCCCATCTTGAATGTGCTTTTTATAATGATTATTAATAATTAAAATTAAAAGATTTCTTTGTCTTAACCACTTTTAATGTCTAAAAAACTGACAGTGTCTATAAACCTTAACAAAGAATGTACCAAATGAAAATCTTCCTGTATTTTATGCAAATAACAAACATAAAAATTACATTTTAAATAATAAGGATAGAGATTCAAAAATGAAAAAAAATCTGGAATCTATAAATTGATCATGGTTTCTTTGGTTTGGGAATAACTGCGAAAAACTTTGAAATAAGAAAAAAAAATGAAATGTTTAAACAAAAATAGTTTCTCTGAGTTTGCCAACCATTTGTTGGAGACTAGTCACACTTTTATTTATTTTCAATACTCTAGTTAAAATTGGGCTTTTGTCTTTCTGGAGCTTTTTGCAGTCTTCTAATTACCTTATTCTCAAGAATGTCATCTGCAAAATGGAAAAAAGGAAGATTTTGATTTTTACCGAATATTGTTTTTAAAAATTAAATCATTATCCCCGTGGATCCCTGTGGCATACCAGAGTTTGCAGGATACTCGTTAGAGTTAAATCACCGTACGTCACGAATTATTCCCATTCGTTCAAATAATTACCAAAGAATTTCAGTAAGTTTTCAGAAAAACCTATTTCTTCAAGCCTTAGGAGCTTAGGAGCCTTAGGAGCACTAACTGATCCACCTTATAGAAAGCCGTCGTGAAGTCGTGGTATCGGAAGTGATGGTATGATCGGTCAGTCACGGTTTGTGAAGTCATGTTACGTGTCAACATGCTCATTGTTATCGAGTGCTCTCGCTACGTAATCTGTAAATATCAAATTATAGTGGTTGATCGGCCACATCTTAATCCATGTTATTGTTTGATAAAGAATGGTTCAAATTTGTCATAAACATATTTATGGATAATTATTTCTGATAACTTGGCAGGTGAGGATAGAATAGCTATAAGAAGGAAGTTGGTTGCTTGACACTTGTCACCATCTTTGTCTAGAGGGATAACTTTCGACAGCTTCCATAATTCAGAAAAAAATCTGTTTTTAATCGGAAAATTAAATAAATGTGGAAGTGCCTTGGATAGTGGCTCAGAAAACCCCTTAATGACAAAGTCTGGAATTAAATCAAAACCAAACTATGCTTTTGGTTTCAATTTTTTTTACTGCCAAACTGAAATCCACGATATTAAGATTTTCAGTATAGACGTTTTGAACATTTGTTGATCGAATCTGTCCTGACATAAGATTCAAAATCAATTTTTTCATGATTTTATATTGAAAGTACTTTGCGAAAGCCTCCAGAACATCGGTTTCTTTGTGAGTGCAATAATTCAGTATAATTTGACTTAAGAGGCCTCTGTCACGTTTTTGTCAAAAACATATTTAAAGAATGATTTCGGATCGTGTTTCACATTATTTTCTACCTTTAATTATAGTTTTTGTGGGCTATTGAAATATTACGATAATTCTAGTACGAAAAGATTTGAATAACTACGTTCAGTATCCTCCGCTGATAGTGTATGGGTTCATATTTATGTCCTCGATAACCTCGTTCAAATAAAATCTAGGATAATTTAACTTCATAGCCTGCCAATTATTGTGGTCACGCAGTTAATTGTAAAGCTTCTTAAAGTCTTCTTTGCAGAAATTCCAAACAAGAAAGTGATTTTATGAATGTAGACAACAATTTTTCAACGGTCTGTCTTGTTTGAATTTCATTTTAATTTCTGACAAAAGTGTCGGATGATAATTATTTTCTTGATAAGGATTAAGACAGAAATCGTATTTTTCGTAAATATACTAAAGTAATATAATACTGCATTCAAAGTAAGATTACATGAGTTCAGTACTGTTTTAAACTGATTCAGTTGAAAAAATTCTGTAACAAATGAAAGTTCGGTGTTCACTGCACGTGGATTTTGTGAAAAATTTATATTAAAATCACCAATCATAATTTTTAATCAAAACAATTTTTTTTATCATTCACTAAAATTAAAATTAAAAAAAAAATGGTGTGAACATTTCATTTTAGAAATGGGTGGGATGTAAACAGTACACATCAATGAACACAAGTCGTGAATAATGACTTTGACCCATACATTTTCATCTCCGAGTTTCTAGGTGGGAAAGTCATTCTGCTCGCCCTTTGTCTTTGCTATTATATACCATCCTTTACTTTTATAGTACACATTTTTATTTGATTTCATGTAATTATTTTTTAAATTGGACGTAAATCTGTTAATTAATAAATAAATATTTTTGTAGGGTACCAACGTATTTGCTTTTATTGTTCATCTGTTATTCTCAGGATTTGTATCTATTTTAGTATTAGAATTGAAATTAAAACACTTTTTATTTATTTTATTTTAGTAATTGCGAATGTTATTCTACTGTACGGCAAATGGTTGTCGGTTTATCTGTGAACAAACCTCGTTAAAACCATCAGCGATTCTACAAAAAACAGCAACGCTTTTTTTAAAGCGTGCTCGTTACGAATACAACAATGGAAGAAGCTTTGAACGACTCCGGCCTGCAAATGGCAGATTATATTAAACCATTATTTTATTCCAGTAGAGCTTTTTAATCAATAACTAGCCTCGGTATCGGGCTGCACGCGTGTTTTGTTCCCAATTATTATTATTCTACCGAAAAGTACCATGGAATAAGCTCCACGGGTGATTTTATTGTGAATACCGTACAAGTTTCCTCAATTTGGTAGGCGAATGTGGGTGCCGCCCCGAAAAACCATTTTTTTGTGTAACTAATTGGGGTAGCCATGGATCACTCCGGGACAGATGATGATGGACACTGTAATGCTATCCGAAACGTTGGCTAAAGAAGGAGATAGCGCAACTCGGCATAACACCCCAAAAATAAATAACAAAAATACTTTTGGCCGTGAAAACCTAAAATCATAAAAAACTGAGGTGATTAAAACGTTTATAAATCTTTTCGTTATTTGTTTTTGGGGTGTTATGCCGTGTTGCGCTACCTCCTTCTTTAGCCAATGTTTCGGACAGCGTTACAGTGTCCATCATCAGGGCAGATGTATCATTGTGTACTTGTTAGTGGTGAAATCATTTGTATAAATAATAAATGTAATAAAACATGAAGGTATTTATTTTTCTTTTTTTTTTAATTAGAAGTAATTTTAATTACTAAAAACGTGAGGGGAACCATTTTCAAAACATTTAAAGTTTGCATTAAAAAAATGTAATAAAAAAAAATATGTTCTTATTTCTTATAATGAATTTTGAAAGCGTATTTTATTCCTTTTTTAACAATAGTTTTTATTTTTTGGGTACGTTTACATTATTTTCCACTTATTTGGATTTTAATGCACGTTTAAATAATCTGAAAAACTTAAATTAACCCCTCAGGCACAGAATGTGTTCTGTGTCTGAGGGGTTAATTTAAGTTTTTTTTGGTCCATTTGGTCCACGGACCGGTACCGGTCCGTGGACCAAATGGAACCGGGCCGCCCAAGGCCCGGCTTAAAAATCAAAATTACGAAAAAAATCGAACATACCCAAAAAAAATGAAATAATTATCGACAAAAAAATAATTTTTCAGATGAGAACCCCTTCACGCCAAGTTACCGCCGACACAATACCTTCGAAGTAAAAAACACGACTGGGCTTCCATCTTGCGCACTTTTATATATAACGTAAAAAACTCTAATGAGACGCAACGATGTGAGTCACCGCTCTTATATTCTGCTTGCCCAAATGCAAGTGGAATTGTTTTCTTGAGAAAACGTGACATCGAACTAATACGCGTTTGATTGTATTGGTGAATTTATTCCCAACAAATTATTTCTATTGCGACCAACGAAAGCTTATTAGTAAGTTAATTATGTTAATAAATTCGTAAATGTAAAATATGGACAAACCAAAATCTGAATCCTGTATTTACTACATTTACATTTTTGAGGCGATGTGTACTAGTTAGTAATAGTAACGTAACGTATAAAGGGGGAGGCGGTAAATTATCAAACGTTGACAGGTCCGCGGTGATAAAAAGGTTGGGGACCATTGGGCTACACAACATGTTTACTATTCACCGTTAAGTACAATATAAGCTAATGTCAGGCAACAAGATCCACTTGGATCTCATCTCTAATTAAGACGTAAACCCATTGAATATTTAGCCTTCAGCTTGGGGTAGTGAATTTTTAATGACGTCATCTGTCTGCCCTCGTCCGACTGTAGGCTGTAGCAATGGGGCAAGAGCTGCTCTCGAGAGATCAGTGGGACGTACGGAAGACAGTCCCTTTGATGTTGCTTGTAGTTCCCTTTAACTACTGGTGGTGGGTAGCTACTTCTCCGTATCAACTCGACTCTCTTTCAGCTAAACAGACTTACAGAGGGATACTTGAACAGCTTTGTGAAAGATGATGTTAAAGAAACATGACGAGAATAATTCAAATTATTTATGGAAAAGTTCATACAACTAATTATTTGAAAAAAAAAAAAATTAATCGCCCAGAATATTTTTTTTTGTTTTCGACGAAATGGATTTTATTTACTAATAGCATAGCGTAGGTGTGTAGTAGCTACAATCCGTAAGTACTTGAACTTTTAATTAGTAAAAAATGTTCATTTTATTATTTTTATGTGTGCTCTAATACGAAGAGGAAAAAATTGAAAAATCTCAATGACTTCCAATTTTACTTTTTCCAGGAAAGTATAATTATTTACTAAATAATAGACAATAGAAAACATAACAATTTGAGTTCTTTACAAGCGTTGGAAAATTCGTGATTCATGTTAAGTTTTTTTTTTTTTTTAAATCAAATGGATTGCAATCTTAAGAGAAACGTATGCGCGGCCCATTTCAGCCAGTTTAATATAAATCTTAAATTTCGATTTGAGATCAAAATACCCAACAAAACTGAAAAAATATTTTTGTGATCAAAAGGTTTATCAAATATCTAGTACGGATATGAGCTACTTTATTTATTTTTGCTTTAAGTTATAAGATATAGGCCATTAAAGATTTTAGTGTTTCATGATTTTAGAGGCAACTTGGGCAATTATTTGTGAGAAAAACAATAAAAAAATAATTTTAATATATTTTTCAAAGTAATATAATGAAACATAAAATAAAAATTTTAAATCAAGAAAAAAATCATTCTGATAGGTGCATTCAAAAATCAAATTACCTATTTATGGCGGAACAAAAAATTGTCGTTTATACATTATAATTACTACACAAAAAATGCATTTTTAACAATTTTTTTTATTTTATTCTTCATTGTAGAGTAATTATTATTATTTTTTATGTTTTTTATTTTCTAACAAATGCCCAAGTTGCCTAAGTTGCCTCTAAAATCATGAAACACTAAAATCTTTAATGGCCTATATCTTATAACTTAAAGCAAAAAGAAATAAAGTAGCTCACATCCGTATTAGTTATTTGATATACCTTTTGATTTCAAAAATAATTTTTCAGTTTGGTTGGGCATTTTGATCTCAAATCCAAATTTAAGATTTATATGAAACGGGCCGAAAAGGGCCGCGCAATCCTCCTTAAGAGCGCAGGCTCGTTCATGAGTCCGACAGGTCGGTTGTACAACGATTTAACAACCTGCGTGTTTTCTCTCTCCTAAAATATGTATCAATCCATCCTCTATCAAAAAAGATCCTTCACAAAGCACCTCGAAAGATGACACAGGCTCTAAAGGAAACTATTTTCATGTGTGGAGTGCAAAAAAAACTGCTTCCAACCGTTTGAAGCCAGTGAAACTGTGGCTTCCTCAGCTGGTGTATGTTATGAGACTAATGGCAGTAGAGAGAGGAAACTGACGGCCTCCGTGGTCCCGAGGCAAGACTCTCGACTCACAATCCGAAGGTCGCGGGTTCGAACCCGGCGTGCGCAAATAAATTTTATTTGATTAATTTGTGTTATTTCACAATTTATTCATTTAAAATAATATATAGTATATTTGCGGCACGTTCCAGAGTGGAAGATACTATCAGTATCGCCCTGGTGTAAGACCACCATTCAGAATTGAAACGTTGCTTGAAATGGCTTTAGCCGTGTTTAGTGACCAGATCTGAATAGCCAGGTACTTCCCCACCTTCCTCTTCCCTATCTCCTTCCCTTCCCCACTACCTTCAGCCTCACAACATACCCCGATTGGGGATGCCATAGTCTCACTGGCTCCAGACGGGAGCAGTTTGGGACTCTTGTGAGGTATTTCATATAAAAAAAAAAAAAAAAGAAGGGAAAAAGTTGTTGGGGAAGTCCTGGCTATTCAGATCTGGTCACCGAGAGAGATTGATCTGAGAATATCAAGGGTCCGAGAGTCCTTCCACTCTAGAAAGTGGCGCTACTATTCTATGTAATATATTATATTAATTGAATAAATGGTGAAAACAAAAAGTAATCAAATAAAATCGACCTACGGTATTTGAATCCACGACTTGCGGATTGCTACTCGAGAGCCTTAAATGCAAATTTTGTTGTTCTACGCAACTAAATTTGCATTTATGGGCCATCTATAAATTACATCACACGAATTTCAAGATCTTTTGACCTCCCCCGTCCCTATCACACGTCGTCACATTTGTAAAACCCCTTCCCCTAGTGTGACGTCCCATACTTTGCAATTTTACATACATTTTTTTTTTGCATTTCAATAATTTAAATTTTTACATGCGACGTCAAAGAGCTGATGACCCCCCCATACCCCTTGTCACACAATGTTACACTTCACTGCACCCCCCTCCCTTAAGGTGTGACGTAATTTATGGATAGCCCCTTAAGGGTTTTAATGCTATCAAGTATAGAAGTTGTTTTTATGCCCAGACTGGTGATATGTTGCCGTTAAGAAATTAGCCTTTTAGATTTCTTATGGAATGGAAGATGCTTTCGGTTTTCACACGATGATAGGTCAATATTCATTATAGAGAAATCTATTCATTCGTTCGATAAGAAGACATGATTGGCGTACTGCCTCAGAACCATAATCTTTACTTCATCTTTTCCGTATATTTATGTCCCAATATATTCCTAATTAAAATGGGAGTGATACAATTTTGGTGGATCCCAAGAAATGGAATTCTTGTGTGACAATCACACTGAAAAATAAAGATGGATTGCTTTTGCGTAAGAAAAATGTATCTTATCTCTTCCCGCACGTAATATAATACGGGACGCTGTATTATTGATCCCAAGTTATCGGAGATTTCATCATTTTTTGCTGTCCGTAAAAATAGCGTCGCTTCTTAGGTACCTAATCTTATTTATGAATATGTTTTTTGTAAGTATAAAGACGAGTTCTCCTTTAACGTATATTGATGTTTGGAAATAAAATAAACTATTCTTCTGACAATCTTTTGAAATGGATCCCATCTTCATAATAAGAATGATTCGAGGAGATTTATTATTGTGATTGTAATAAATATATCTTAAACCTTTCAGGAAAAGTAGTCGATTTTCTTTTAAAAACGATGATAAATTAAGCAAGACGAACATTGGCTCAAAAAATAAATAAGCAATTTGGGCGGCGGGTAAGGGTACCACTTTCTCGGAAACCATTTATTGGATAACCAACATCCTTCATCCCAAGTGGTTCGCTGTGTTTAGTGACTTGTCAGGGGCGAGGTTTGTCTAGGTCTTTAGGTATTGCAGGCGGATGCACTAACTTATCCACGTACTGTGTCGTTTGCCGGATCAGGAGAGACTGGTTGAAGGAGACCTTTTAGTTTCTCTAGCGAGACTCTCTCGACTCATTGCCTTGCACTACAGTGGGAAGAATGGATTCATACGTCGCACTGATCCCCAGTTTCCGACTCATCCACTACCATTTTCTTTCTAAGAACTTCCTCTATTTCCTTTCCCTACAAACACCTTCCACACAGCAACCCCAAAGATGACATAGATCCCGGGGGAAATTGTTTTCTTCAGGAACACCTATGGATGTGCTAATGTGAAAATAGGTAAAAAGTCCTACCTCTAAGATAAAAAAAAAACTAATCGTGCATAAAAAAACAAATGGTAGAGGAAACAAAATAACTAGTCATTTCATCTTAATGCATTTTTTGAAGATATTTTTTTGTAAATTGCTGTGTGTTGATTTTCCGCACTATTTAGTTTTTTTTTCTTACAAAACAGGTGAAAAATATCTGCCAAACAATTTGGCACCTACCAAATCATATTATTATCATTATCATTAATTCCATCGGTCCTAAACAATATCATATTATCAAATATTCCAGTTTGAAATTCAATTTCAATTTACATTTTTAGGCATTTTTAAAGCAGATAAAAATAAAATCGATTTTTAATATTATTATAGATAGAAAATTTTATTACTCTTAATATACTTACATAAATTATTATTACATATTCAGTGTACAAAACAACTGGAAATATATTCCAAGGGACAAGACTAATATAAAGGGGAGAAAATGGATTAAAAATTTAAAAAGACGTGACGAAATGATATGAGAAGTGTAATTGATCGTTTTCACAAAGAGATAGATTTTCTACAAAAATTTTTTTTTCGAGGGACTGTTTTAATAATTGGGGGATTTATGATATTCCTTAACCACTAGGACCCATGAGCTTGTTTACACGACAATGTAAAATTACTAGAAGTACGCATGACGTGTGAGGCGTACCTGAGTTATTGAATGCACATTTCATTTTTATACACAACTAGCTGGTACCCGGCATGCGTTGCCATGCCATTTAATAAATAAATTATTTTCTCCTGCGTGTCCTTTCCCATTCGTCCCGTTCCCCTTCCGCCTCCTCTTCCTCTCCCGCGTCCTCTTCCCGTCTCGCGTTCTTACTCCGCCTCCTCCACCTTTCCTCCCCCCACTCCAATACCCCTTTCCCCATCCCGCGAACCCCCCTCCCAAGCTCCCCTCCCCCCTCCCAGATTCCCCTCCCCCTCCCGGGTTTCCCTCCTCCCCCTCCTGCGAACCCCCTACCCGAGTCCCCCTCCCGCATTTCATACATTCTTTCCCGGTACAATCAGTTTTCAAACAGCTCGCATGCCACCTTTTGCATATTTCATAATGCCAGAGCTCACCAGTAGTAAAATCCAATTTGGTGCCGTTGTTCGGAAGTCATGCGCGTAAATACATTTCGGCGATTCATTTTTTAGAGATAAATATTAACTACGATGACTGATTTAAAAAATATATATCAACATGGTTTTCACGGCAACGATTTGTTTTGCTTTTCGATTTGTTAGCAATAACTGCCGGCCTCCGTGGTCCCGAGGCAAGACTCTCGACTCATAATCCGAAGGTCGCGGGTTCGAACCCGGCGTGCGCAAATAAATCTTATTTGATTAAATTGTGTTATTTCACAATTTATTCATTTAAAATAATAAATAGTATATTTGCGGCACGTTCCAGAGTGGAAGATACTATCAGTATCGCCCTGGTGTAAGATCACCATTCAGAATTGAAACGTTGCTTGAAATGGCTTTAGCCGTGTTTAGTGACCAGATCTGAATAGCCAGGTACTTCCCCACCTTCCTCTTCCCTATCTCCTTCCCCTCCCCACTACCTTCAGCCTCACAACATACCCCGATTGGGGATGCCATAGTCTCACTGGCTCCATACGGGAGCAGTTGGGACTCTTGTGCGGTATTGTAAAAAAAAAAAAAAAAATAACCCGCCTTTTCGACAGAAAGCGTAAAATAAATATAATATTTTAATATTTATAATTTCGTAACGCCAGAACTTACCATTATATATAGCCCATATTACTCGCGTATAATGTAGCTTTCTATTGGTGAAAAAAATTCTAAGATCGGTTTATTAGTTTATGCGTGAAAGCGTAACAAACAAACACACGCAGTTTCGCATTCATAATATTAGTATAGATTTAGAATTTTAGGGTTTTACCAAATTCTGACACAGGCATTTAAATACAATAGCGAGTTCCCGGCATATGCTATGCCACTTAATAAAGCAAAAAAAAACGCTCTACATACTTAGATGATGCCAGAACTCACTTTACACGTATATAAACCATCGCGGGAATGCGCACATCAAATCCCCAAAGTTTCATTGAAATCGGATGAACGGTTTAGCAACGCAAAACATCTCACAAACATGGACAGAAACAAACACATTTTCTATAGATCAGTAATTTTAATATCAAAAATGTCAGTTGAGTATTTTTAAATTTTTTTAAAGTTTGCATTAAAAAAAATTGTATTTAAAAAATGTTTTTGTAATTTCTAATAATACCATTTATTTAAGCTTATTTCACCTTTCAAAACCAGTACCTATTTAGTTTTTCGATACGTTTACAAATATTCCATTTATTTGAATTTTTATTGCGAAATCGATATATATCGAAACATTTTTACCTTTTGACAAAATACGCCAAATTTTTGAAGGGTTAAGCTTTGAGCTTTAAGCTTTGAGCTTCAAGCTTTGAGCTTTAAAATTTTTGAAGGGTTTAACTTTGAGCTTTAACCTTAAGCTTTGAGCTTTAATCTTTAATATTCAAGCTTTGAGACTTAAGCTTTGAGCTTGAAGTTTTGAGCTTTAAGTTTTGAGATTTAAGCCTTGAGCTTTAGGCTTTGAGCTTCAAGCTTTCAGTTTTAAGCTTTGAATGTAAGTTTAGAGCTTTAAGCTTTGAGATTAAAGTCTTGAGCTTTAAGCTTTAAGTTTTGAGCTTTAAGCTTTGAGTTTAAAGCTTTGGGCTTTAAGTTTTGTGATTAAAGCCTTGAGCTTAAAGCTTTGAGCTTCAAGCTTTCAGCTTTAAGCTTTGAATTTAAGTTTAGAGCTTTAATTTTTGAGATTAAATCCTTGAGCTTCAAGCTTTAGCTTCAAGTTTTGAGCTTTAAGCTTTGGGATTAAAGCCTTGAGCTTAAAGCATTGAATTTCAAGCTTTGAGCTTTGAGCTTTAAGCCTTAAGTTTTAAGCTTTAAACTTTTAGCGCTAAGCTTTATGCTTTGCGCAAAGCTCAAAGTTTAAAGCCGAATGCATAAAGCTCAAATATTAAACTCAAAGCTTAAAGCTCAATCTTAAAGCTCAAGCTTAAAGCAAAAATTCAAAGTTTAAAGGCCAAAGTTTAAGCTTAATATCAAAGCTCTAAACTTGAGTTCAAAGCTTAAAGCTTAAAACTCAAAGCACAAAGCTTAAAAATAAAGCTCAAAGTTAAAGCTCAAAACACAAATCTCAAAGCACAAAGCTCAATACTCAAAATTCAATATCAAATCTTAAAGTTCAAGGCTTAAAGCTCAACACGTAAAGCTCAACGTTGAATGCATAAAGTTCAAAGCTTAAAGCTCAAGAATCAAAGCTCAAAGCTTAAAGCTAAAACTCAAAGCACAAAGTACGGCTTGGGTTGCAATGCAAAGAAATCAATTGATTCTCCTTGAATGTCCTTTCCCGTGCGTCCCCGTTCACATCCCGAGTCCCCTTCCCCTTTCGCGTTTCCCTTCTACCTTCCCCGCCTTCCCATCCCTCGTCTTCCCACCCACGTACCCCACCTCCCCCGTTCTCCTCCCCCCTGCCTTTCCTCCTTGCCACTAAAATATATGAAATACACACATTTTCATTAATACAAATTCAATAACGCCAGAACTTACCATTATAAATAGCCTATATCCTTTGCGGGCGTGCGCACAACAAATCACCAAAGTTTCATCGCAATCGGATGAACGGTATGACAGCGTATAAAATACGAACAAACAATTTTTGATTTTTATATATAAGATAGGAAAGATTTGATTGTTTGTTGGTGTCCTTCCGTACGGCCCGTACCCCAGTGACGCTAACATTGTATAATACTTACATTTTTAAACTCGTGATATCTTTTGAATGGGATATCCGAATTGAATAATTCAAAAAGTTATATAAAGGCATTGAAGCAGTCTCGAATATAAAATAATTTATATTGATAAGAATTAATATCAAGATACACATAAAGAGTCTTTTCTAGCGGCGGCATTTCAATTAAATTTTTTAAATAAAAGAACACTTATTGTGGCATAACTATAATAGTTAGACATATGCTGTTGCAACATTTTTTGTAGATAATAATGTGTTCTACAAAGTTGTAGTACATTATTTTATTCTATCATCAATATTTTTTCCGCGCACGTGATTTAAAGAATATTTTCGGTAATTTTTTTACACCTTGGGTTACATTATTGTAGTTTTAGTAAAGATCTCTATTTTTTTTTAAAAAAGAATATAGCCTATGTTACCCGGAAATAGTGTAGCTTCCCAACAGTGAAAGAATTTTTCAAATCGGTTCAGTAGTTTCGGAGCCTATTCGATGCAAACAAACAAACAAACAAACAAACAAACAAACAATCAAATCCTTCCTCTTTATAATATTAGTATAGATGAATAATAAGAAAACTCAATACATTTGTGAAAAGCCACCTTTATTTAAAAATAAGTCGAAAATTGATAATTTTGACGAAAAGAGAAAATCTGCATTTTTGAAAAAGAAAGTTTTCACTAAGCAAAATATCAATTCAATCTAGTTCAAATTATTGTTATTAACAACATTTTTTTTGTTTTTGTTTTCTAAGTAGGTACTTGTTTTCTAAGTAGGTACTTGTTTTCTAAGTAGGTACTTGTTTTCTAAGTAGGTACTTACACCTTTCCTAAATATCTTTCAAAGTACCTATATCAACCTAAAAAATAATTATGAAAATTCGATACGTATATCCAAAAATGCATTATTTTGCAAAATTTTTAAAGACAATCAGAAATATTTTTATACAACAGGAAGCCTACTCAGATACATTAGAATAAGACAATAAAGGCTCGTTTACATTATAATATAATTACTGTAATTATAATAAAGTAAATGTACGTATGTAGATGTTTTATTATGTGAAAATTTATAATTTTCTATAATATAAAAGGTAAGGATGTATTGATTTATTAGCCATTTTGTGAAAACCTACTTAGAGAATAAGTTATTTCTCTTTTTCACACGCTGCTCAAATTTTGTAATTTGTAACTTTTAAGAAGAAGCTATACGTGAAATCCTATTTAGGTACTATTTAGATTCTAGATTTTGTTAAGTATCCATAAAGAAACAATGTACACTACTCTCCCAACCACAAGCTAATGCTTCCGTGGAAGAGTAGTATTGGTATATTTGTTTACATGTAATTAAATATATAAGCATCCACAAATAAAAAAAAAAATAAAAAAAAAAAATAAAAAAATTCATCTTTACAACGAATCGGTTTACAATATGAACATCAAAAATATGCTACGGATAAGTTGACGCCATTTACGACGAATCGGTTTACAATATGAACATCAAAAAATATGCTAAGGATAAATTTGTATTGGAATTACAATAAAATTGTTATTTACATTGTACAAAATTTAACCTAATTAGCTAGGACTCACACCTCTCCAGATAATTCGATTTATTGGTTTATGTAAAGTTGATTTAATTAATAGAAGAAATTATCTATAGATGTCAGGAGATGCAAATTCCCCTCTACCAAGGAAGCATTATAAAAAGCCTATGTTTAGGTTTTTTAAATTCTCTTCTCGTCTCATCACCATACCTTCTTAACAAGTAAAACGTAAACTCCTTGGTTTGGGTTGGGTTCCTGAATTGCTCCTGAATATTCACAATGTAATTGGGAATAGAGCAAATAAAAGTCACGAGTCCTTTAAAGTTTCCTGAAGATGCGTTATTATTTACAAAGTTCCTTCCTCCAAAACAAAACATACATAACCAAAAAAAATAAGTGTAAACCACAAAAAAAAAGTTTTTGCATGACTTCGCTATGAAGTAATAAGAAAAAAATTTAAAAAATACCCTTTTATGGCTAGGACTATTTTTGAGGTTGTGTATGTTCTAACTTTTTTCATTCTTATAAAATTATGCACAAAATAAATAAAAAACACTTTTTCGCCTACTTCCTCGTGCAAATTGACGCGCAATTTTTGAATTTTGAATGGCATAAGAACAAAAAAATATATATATTATATTCCTCTTAATTTGTACTCAAATTTTGTAAGCACTTTAATTTAACAACTGTTCTTTCAATTTGTACATTTGAAAATAAATCAACACTCATTCCTCTCAATTTAAGAATTAACTACAAATTCGAGTATTTAAGTCGTATTTGTAAGCGACTGTGGTGATTTTTTAAAAATAAAAACGGCGCTATACTAATTACGCAATTATCATTATTTATCAATCGAGTAAATTGGTCGTAAATGAGATTGTTGGTTTCTCAACCAGGAAGATATTTGCGAAAGCTTGAAAAATTTAGAAGATAAATTTGAAAAACAAATATCGTATAAAGTCTAAAGTAATCTAAAGTGAGTTGCATTTGGTGTTCACCTTATAATAAGTTGTGCATTGTGCAGTGCATGTATCTCATCAACTACTGTAGGGAATTGCAGTAGCCCCGCTGACCGCGAGACAGCCCATTCTTCTCCCTGTCACCTCCCCTCGGCTCGCTGTGCTCCTTGCACTATAATACTCCGGCATTATAATACTTGCCCGGGCAATACCGACCAACACGTGGCATTGCCCGCATACCTCCTTGGACCTTCTTTATTGCATTCACCCGTTCACATCCCTCCCACAACCCTTCTCTTGCGATTCATCCTATCCATTGAAGTGGAAATCACGAGGAGAAACGTCTGCAAAGAATCACGACACGTTTATAAAAGTATTTTTATTTATTTGGGCTGTTTTCTTATAGATGGTTTCATTTAGGTGAGAGCGATCCGGTTATAAAAACTCCACGTGAATATTTAAGTTTGATTAAACAAAATTGAAATATTATGAAGACTCACTGAAATGACAAATAATAAATACGACGAGAAGCAACAAACACAATAGACTTAAGGAGACAAAAATCAGTGTGCAATTCACACGCGGTACAAGTGAAACCTTAGAAGTAGATAAGACTAGGGAGGCTACAAAGCACCGCATAAAGAGGAGACCAAAAGGCTACGATAGGCGCTATTTTTCGTTTCATCGAGTTTCAAATCACAACGATGCTAAAAAAGTTTTCACTCCATTAGTTCAACAATAAATATTTTGCAATTTTAGCAATAACAGGATATTTTTTCGGATTCTATATAAATTATCGAAAAATTATGTACTTTAGCACTCTATCTTATTATAAATATAGTTAAATTAATAAATAAATTTGCAAATATAGACACACGTGCCGACGTATTTACTGCTAGTTACTGTCGCTACAGAACTTCACTGTATGACATTCTAGGTGTGAATAACACATTCATTTATATTCATGACGATTAAATTAATTGTATCTAATATTTTTATATTACTTGCGTGGCAACTTTCCCTTAACTTTCCCTTAACCCTCTCCTCCCCTTACCCTTCCCAAACCAAATACCTATTTTGCAGGTTTGTGTGATTTTAACATATTTACTATAACATATTTTAGTTTAGATCGTTTTAAACATAAATTCCTGCAAGAATGCATGGTTATGTAGTCATTTAATGTACGTTGTGCATAGAAAAAGCAAATAAAACACACAAATCTGACAGGAGATCACGTCCGTTATCTCGATAACGATCCCACAAAAAATAGAGAATAAGCCTGCAGACAAATTTTCGTGGACCCCCACTTACAACTTGTGGATCCCCATTTTTTTATCACGTCTAAGTGGACCCCCGTCGAGTCCCCCGTCGAGTCTCTCCTGGGGGTCCACCTGGACCACTTTGGGAATCACTGGTCTAGCTAAAAACATAAAGAAAAGGAAATCAACAAATTCAGGCAACAAACACGAAGACAAGATCTAAAAACATGAAGATGAGTACAACCAACGTGATGAGGTCTAAATTAGGATGAAGATGAGAAATCACTATCGACAACTTACAGTCCACCTTGTGAGGAGGGCTGTGAATTTATTATTATACTATGTATCTTAGTGGTAATTATATTATTCACCAAACCGAAAATATTTGAAAATCTCCTACTACCACCACAGTAAGTGGAATATGTTGCTTATGTCTTGATGGAAGACCTAGCCAGACGAGGAATCGAATACGCAACGCATGGGTGTGACTTAAACGCGATGACAACTCAGCCACTGACCGGTTAGGTCAATCTAATTTTACTCAACAAGATCAATTTAATTTTATTTTTATGAATTATTAATAAAAAAAATATTATTTGAGAATTTCTTAATTATAAACAATGCACAGCTTTATTTCAGACCAACACAAATTAATGTGTTTTTAATGTTGCGAGAATTGCCATAATCAATTATTAATTCTTAAATGTTAAATATTTGGAAGCTTTTTAAAAATCACACCTCCATATTTCTTTCTACCATTGTTTCCCTCCTTGTTTCTCATTTCGCCGCTATTATTCTCTTTGAAAAGGAAATATTCGCTCGGTGAATTGCTTGAGAGCCTCTCAAAGCTTCGGGTTAGCAAAATTGTTTTTATTGGGTTGCAATATTTCTACCTAATTAAATATCAGATTTTTTAAATCCATGTTGAAACTTTCAATATTCTGGAATTTTCTACGTAATGTTGGCTTATTATTCGTTTTAATAAAAAGCATTTCTTCAATATGAAATCACTAGGATATAATCCTTTTGGGTGGAATTTAAAATAATTGACAAAAACCAATAACAAGATTATGTCCTATAGAGTCAAAACTTATGCCTCCAAACAATTGTTCCAAAAAACTATATTTAGTAAAAACTTTTACTTATATTGTACTTAAATTATTATACTTTAACTTTTACAAATGTGTACTAGTACTTTAGTACTAATACAAACCATTCATTCGATGTCTAAAATTTATGTACCCATACGATTCCGATCAAATTCACAACAAAATTCTGATGGCACGGCAATTTTGTATATTAGCAGTATCCCATTGCAGAACCAAAGAAGGCATTTAGTTTATTTCAAAAGTGCAGTTAATAATTGCCAATAAAGTTCCTATATTTGTTATTAAAATATTATAGTACAGTGGTACCTCGAGATACGTGTGCCCTAATAAACGAGATATTTGAGATACGAGCCGTCGAGCGAGTGAAGTTTTGCTTTGATATACGAGCAACATTTGAGATACGAGGAGCGGCCGGCTGCACATGACCCACCAGTTTGTGTCTCTGGGAAAATCCATGGGCCTGGTGGCGGATGAGAGAGACGTAAACAAGCTCGTTGAGGAGCACTCTCAGGAACTGACGACCGAGGAGTTACAAGAGTTGCAGTTGCAGCAGCAGCAAGAAATTGGTTTCAAGAAAGAGCTAGAGGTGGGGGAGGTTATCTCTACAAGTGTGATGAAGGAGATCTCGGGAATATGGGAGAGAGTTTCACAGAAAAGAAACACTCAAGAAAAAGTTGCAACTGGTCGTGCATCGGAGCTATTTAATGACACTTGCCTAGCTCGTTTCCGCAATATTCTGAAAGGGAGGAAGAAACAAACCCTCTTGGACAGATTCTTTTTAATCCGGCGAATAAGGAAAAACCAGTGAAAAGAAAAGCAGTGACTAATATTAAGCATACAGTAGCATTTGAGTTGTGCGTAAGTTGCGTTTAAGTGACCAAAATACAAATAAACTTTATAAAACCAGTTTATTTCTCGACATTCCGTTTTATTATGTTTTTATACAATATTTTTTATTCAAAAACACGTTACAAGAACAACTGTGGTGGCATTTTGGGGGCTGGAACGGATTAATGGTATTTCAATCAATTTCAATGGGTAAAATTGATTTGAGTTACTAGCAAATTGACCTATGAGCAAGGTTACGTAACGAATTAAACTCGTATCTCGAGGTACCACTGTATAACAAATTTTATATATTAAAAATAAATATTAGGTTTGATTTCACGTGATTATTTTATTAAATATTAATAATAATACAAATAAATATGCTTTAATTTACGTCCTTTTTGGCCTTTTATAAAACGCGATCAAAATGCTCTGCACGCAAGTACACGTGTAAGTTTTAAAGGCGCGAGTTCTACATGGTTAATATTATATTTGATCCAAGTCAAATTCACTACAAGAAATCGTGTTGGGTCAAAAAATTAATTTTTGCAAAGCAAAAAAATAATCTTTATTAAAAAAATCTTGTTTAAAATACACTGTCGTTAAGCACCGTCATATACAATTTATTTTTATTACGCTTAGTTTATAATTACTTCTTACGAGTTTTAAATAAGTACCTCAAAGATTGCGTATCACGCCTCTGTGCATTTATAATGTTCACTCTGGTTGATACTAATCCGAAAGCACGGCAAATGGCAGTTAGTCTATTTTGGATATAAAATAATATAAAATTAGAATTATTCTCTGCTTGTCAATCGGTGTCCAATTATTATTTTTCATGTTATCGAAAAATTGAAATTCTGAGAGGAAATATTCGATATACAAAATTCTTCTTTCATATTTGAAATAATTAATTCATGAAATGTGCCGCTGCTGGAAGAATTAATCCTGCCAATGTATATATACCACTTGGATAGACGAATGTTATTGCAGACGATGTTATTGCAGAAAGGAATATCCTTCAGGTCAGTGCACGTTTTCATTATACGTTTAGGCAATTTTGACCATGGTCTTTGAGGTGAGAACACCGCATTATTAATTATTTCTTAGGATATAATGCCCGCCTTTATTGGAGCTATTTATATGCACCACCACATTGAAATAGACATATTTTTATTATTTCAGTATTTACTTCCAGATAGCATTCTACGTTTTTCCTTTTTGTTTAAATTCTAACGCTTGATTTTTAAAACTTCCACATTCAACTTTATATATCCATGCACTTGTTTTATTTTTGATTGCACCAATAACCCTATATTTATATCTTTACTTCTGTACTTAATATTATAATTGCGAAACTGCGTGTGTTTGTTTGTTATGCTTTTAGGCATTAAAACAAAAAAAAAACGATTTTTAAATTTCTTTCACCAATAGAAAGCTAAATTATATGCGAGTACTATAGGCTGTATATAATGGTAAGCTCTGGCATTACGAAATTATAAATATTTATTTATTTATTTCCCAGAGTGGAAGATACTATCAGTATCGCCCTGGTGTAAGACCACCATTCAGAATTGAAACGTTGCTTGAAATGGCTTTAGCCGTGTTTAGTGACCAGATCTGAATAGCCAGGTACTTCCCCACCTTCCTCTTCCCTATCTCCTTCCCCTCCCCACTACCTTCAGCCTCACAACATACCCCGATTGGGGATGCCATAGTCTCACTGGCTCCAGACGGGAGCAGTTGGGACTCTTGTGCGGTATTAACTGTAAAAAAAAAGGAATATAAACAGTCTTAGTAATATAATAAACATGAAAGGATGATAAAAAAACAGACCAATTATTAATGTTCACAGATAGGTATTTAGAAACAAGACTCACTAAATGTAAACTATAATATTTAAGAAAAAAAAAACAGAAATAAGCAGCAATTAAAAAAGATAATAATAATAGTACAAATCTGAATTCAACAAATGATTAATCAATTCACACCAATAAAATAAGTGTGATTATAACTAAAACAATATGTATTTGGTTTGGAAAGGGTAAGGGGATATTAATATATTATATATTTTTTTTGTCCCTAAGAAAAGAAAGTTATTGCTTAGCAAAACAAATCGTTGCCGTGGAAACGATGTTGATAAATTTACCGTAAATTTTTTTTCAGGCGTCTTATTTAATATCTATCTGTAAAAACGAATCGCCGAAACGACCGCATCAAATTGGATAATTCTTTTTTTTGTGTTCGTTATTTTGTGTGAAACTACTGGTGAGCCTTGGCATTATAAAATTTGCAATAGGTGGCATACGAGCTGATTGAAAACTGAATGTACCGGGAATAAATGGATGGAATGCGGGAAAGGGGTGGAGAGCTCGGGGGGGGGATTGGAGTGGGGAGAGGGAAGGTGAAGGAGGCGAAGTGGGAACGCGAGAGAGGAAGGAGAGGCGGAAAAGGAGAATGGGACGAATGGGAAAGGACACGCAGGGAGAAACAGTTTCTTTATTAAATGGCATAGCAACGCATGCCGAGTACCAGCTAGTACCCTTATAAAACTTCTTCCATCTGTACTTAATTTTTATGTTTGATGTAAAACTTCTGCTGAAAATGTCCTGTTTGTACGTTTTGACTTATTTTGTAATTTATTAAACGGTAATAAATTATCATAAAACGTGTGCATCCTAAAATCCCATAAAAGGCTTTGCCTTTATGGGATTTTCATGGCGTATTGTATTTATTTATATTTTTGTAACTGTTTCATTTACATTTACATGCATCAAAAACTTTTAATAATAATAACAAAAAAAAAATAATAATGTGAATTCCCTTACTAATCTTTTCTACATTCGACTTCCAAGAGAAGATAAAACGCTTCCGTAATCGTCAGCAATCTTCTACATCAGATAATAATATTCCATTATCGCTTCTAAGGAAGGGCAGTAGTATGTACCGACATAAATCAACTTCATCGTTAAAACAAAAAAAAAAAACAAAAAACTTTTATCTTTTACTTTAAATCAGTCCTCAAAAAATGGTCACCCTACAAAAGTCTACATGTTTACATGAATGTACTACCTAGCGCCAGCAGTTTAGATTTAATCTCAACCTGTAAGAAATGCAACAATATTGTTCTTTCAATATCTGTATAATTTTGTGTTATTTTGTTAATTGTAGAATTGTTAACCTCAACACAGGCTTGTCCTAGTGAGGTTGCAAATTGTTTTGTAAACATTTTTACCTGCAATGTAAAGATACAATAAATAAAATAAATAAATAAATAAATAATAATATGTATGTACAGGGATACATAGGTAATGATTGCCCCCTTAACCCCTCAGGCTAATTTATACGCTTTTAGGAAAAGCTCATATGGTCTCGTGGAAATCGTTGCTGGAAAGAGAAAATACCACGCTTTATATTCAAATCGAGAAGTTAACCACAAAAGAAAGAAAAAATGTTTGAAAGCTTCCTACCGCTATTCGACCGAGAAAAAATTATGAAACTTTGTGAATTTTTTATTAATTATTTTTATATGCAGCGACAAAAAGGTGAGGTGGCAATACCGTTTAAAAACATTTATCTATTACAATGTGCATGAGCAAGCTTTATTATATTGAGTAATTTTAGTTGTAATAACATAAGCCGTTTTAAAAACCTTTTTTGTTAGCATTAAAAATTTTAATATATCAAAAAATGTATGTATATTTCAATAAATAAAATTTTAAATTGATTTTTTTTATTTAATAACCTTTCAAAAACAGTTTTTAGTTTGAAGATATTTTCGAAAATATTCCGTTACTTTGGATTTTATTACAAAGCGAAAATAATCCGACATTCTGATGGAATATGCCAGGGGCCAGAGGGGTCAAGAAATTTTGACTACGAATGGGTATAGGTTTGGTCCAACGCAGTATATGTTACAGAACGATAAACAGATAAATAATATTTAATAAAATGCCCATAAAATCCTTCCATCAAGTATAATACCATATGGTATGTTTTTAGGTTTTCACGGCCAAAAAGTATTTTTGTTATTGTTTTTGGGGTGTTATAAGTTAAACACTTTAAGTTAAACACTCTCACCAATATCATTTGGTCATCTGCCCTGATGATGGACACTGTAACGCTGTCCGAAACGTTGGCTAATGAAGGAGGTAGCGAAACACGGCATAACACCCCAAAAACAATAACAAAAACATAATACCATATTTTTATGACGATTTATTCCAAATCTAAAAAACATCTAACAAAGTACAGTGATTGTCCACTTATTAATAGTAATTCCCACAAGAACGACGGTGATTGTCCACTTTAATGATTCGATAAAAGTCGTTAATAAAACAACCTTAATCAATCTTATGTTGTTAAATTTTCAAAACTGATAGATAAAACATCAACAAAGTATAAGGTGTATCAGCGTTTTACTAAATCTGATTTCACTTTTTAACCAGGTGGCTGTGTCTGCCGGTATAACATTTGACAATTACTCTGCATTGAACCTGTTAAGATTTCGGTGAAATATTTACACATGTTAGTGGGAACAAGATAATCATAGTGAGAGTGGGCAATCACTAGTTGTGGGCAAGCATAGTTTGGTTTACCCTACATGATACAAGATACTGATCTTAGTTTTGTATGATCTCGAAACATAGATTTTTTCTCGACATATCAAGAGCAGAGTCATTCCGCCTTGTATAAAATAGTGTTGTATCCTTAGCATATCTAAGACAGAAGATCTTCCCATCCACTCGTAATCTCTCGTCCTACTTCTGTAGTGCTTTCCTTGGATTTGAGAATATACTGAAGAGTCTTCATTGCGGTTATATAGGTCAGTACAGAGAATGCAATTTTGCTGGATCCATTTAAACTCTCTTAACTTTAAACAAACTCTTTTGCAGTTCGCAGTATTATGAATGGGAATGAGAAATAAACCTTCTTATTAATTAATAATGCGTTGCTTCAGTTATGTTATTTTAAAAGATAGAGTTAATTTTTGATATTTATTTTAATTTATACGGCCTAACATGTGTCATAAATAGTATAGAGTGTAAAGAAGTAAAAAGTATAAAAAACTTAAGAAAATATAAGTGTAAGTACAAAAAGTAATAAGTAATAACGCATAAATAGTTGGAAGAATAAGTGTAAAAAGTTTCAAATAAAAAATAATAAAGTTCAAGAACGATTTTTTTTAATAATAAAAATGTAATATAAAGTGTAATCCCTTCACTACACCACATTATAACGTAGTTTCAACAGATGTCGATAGTGTAAAAGGACGAGAAATTTCTAACGAGTATCTGGCAATTTCTTGTTCTATCGTTGGGTGTAATGTGCACAATTTTCTGAAACAGCAGTTACAACAAAAGTACATGTCTTCAGCTGTAAATGCGGTAATAATTTTAATCACAGTTAATTAAATAGTATTCAACGAGGTGCGAGTATCATGTCCACAATTAATTTTTATAACCTGCCTCAACACAGGCTAGCCTAGTGAGGCAGGTTATAAGAATCTTCAACAATATAACTAACTACACATTAGTAGGTATTCTTTAATTTACCTTTAACCTACTGTTCATATGTATACTACTTTCTACTTGCAAACTTTTTGTACTGATATAATCTATTGTAAACTACACTGAATATGTATTTTCTTAGTTATAATGTTCCAAATTTCATTGAATAAAGATATTATTATTATTATATTTTAAGTTATTATATAAATTACTTCAGTAATCTTCTTTAATGGACTCTTCAAAATATCTCACAGTTAGCAACGAATTGAATTTGCGACAGTTTTTTTTATATGAATACCGCACAAGAGTCACAACTTCTCCCGTCTGGAGCCAGTGAGACTATGGCATCCCCAATTGGGGTATGTTGTGAGGCTGAAGGTAGTGGAGAGGGGAAGGAGATAGGGAAGAGGA
Organism: Glyphotaelius pellucidus; assembly: GCA_936435175.1. Taxonomy (NCBI): domain Eukaryota; kingdom Metazoa; phylum Arthropoda; class Insecta; order Trichoptera; family Limnephilidae; genus Glyphotaelius; species Glyphotaelius pellucidus. The sequence goes on from OW386546.1 coordinate 37,880,248, forward strand.
AAGTGGGGAAGTACCTGGTTATTCAGATCTGGTCACCAAACACGGCTAAAGCCATTTGAAGCAACGTTTCAATTCCGAACGGTGGTCTTGCACCAGGGCGATACTGATAGTATCTTTAACTCTGGAACGTGCAACAAATATACCTACTATACATTATTTTAAATGATATAATTGTGAAATAACACAAATTAATCAAAAAAAAAATTATTTGCCACGCCGGGATTCAAACCCGCGACCTTCGGATTACGAGTCAAGAGCCTTTCCGCTAGACCACGCCGGCCATCATACACATATACACGTTAAACGTGTAAAGTGAAAAAAAAGAAATAACCAAAAAATAAATACAAAGGTATTAAATGATACATCGCTAATGAAACGAAAAACAGAAAGAAAAAAATTGAATTCATTTAATATATTTTCTTGTTTAAGTAAAATTGGAAAACGTTTTCCTGTCAAAGCGTGATCAAGAGCTCTCGACTACTTCCATTATTTTCATCAAAATATCTAATAGGCTCTCGGAAAACTGCATTTTCCTGAAATATCAATTCTCGCTCAATTTACCCAACATGTTGGTTATATTTTTGCTGAAAATGCGTCAGTGAGTCTCTACTGTGCCCATTGTAGAGTCGAGATTTCGTGCGAAAATAATATTTTACAAAGAACTGCCGTTCGAAAAAGCTATAAGTGAGTTGTTAACATATCTATTTTTGGAGAGCTAAAAGCTCTGTGGAAAATACGGTTTACGTCGTAGAACATAATAACCATTTCTAAAAGATATACAAGGCTGGCCTTTGAAGGTGGCCACTTCACAAGAAATAATATACAGATGATCATCATTACATTATTGCTGATTAATGATACACGGGGGATAAAAATGTATATATTTTAGGCACAAATTAAGTAATTTCAGTTTATTAACTACTAGCCAAATTCCCCGCGTTGCCAGGTTTTATGCAGATTTTTTCAAAAACAGACCTAGATACCTATAATTTTCTTTTTATTTTGAACGTCAAGTGCGCAGAGATTCATAAAGAAATATCAAAATTCCGCTCAGGTGGTGGGGTAGTTTTTCGTAATCCCAGATAGTCACCTTCATCTTTGAAGGTCAGGCGTGTAAAATTTTATTAATCTCGGAATAAATTTGAATCTGATTTAAAAAAAATTCTGTGTAAAACCCGGTCAAAGGCGGGGTCTTCAGGTAGTTTAAATACTAACATTTAAAAATTAACTAAACTTCCTTAACGACCGGACACGCAGCATACAAACAAAATTTACAGACAGACAAAAATGTGGTTGAGTCAAAACAAGACTCGGTAAACAAACATGTTTAGCTCCCGCTCCTATAATTTTATAAGAGCTCTAGCTCCTATAAAAATATTTCCGCTTTGCAATAAAATTCAAATAAATGGAATATTTCTGAACGCACCCGAAAACTAAAAATTGTTTTTTTTAACCAAAATTACAGATAACGATAAAAAAGGTCACACGTATTTTGCCATTTTATTTTATTACAAACGTTATCGTCAAATCAATTTTTATCGTTTCATGTAAAAATAATTAATAAAAAATTTGCAAAGATTAATTTATTTTTCAAATTGCGGTCGGAAACAGTAGTTTCAGAATAATGAAGACTGAGGATTTCTGTGAGACCTATATGAATTGTTCTGAAAATCGAACAAATTAGCCTGACGGGTTAAAGTTAGTGAATCTTAAAAGGCAGTTTATTTCAAATATTCTGCTCAATGGCGTGCCTTAGACCGATGCTTTTATTCAATAAATGTATTCCGAATCTGTAAAAAATTCACGTTTTAATAATATTCTGTATTTTTGATAATTAAAAAAACTAAAGAAAAGTTGTTGATATTCCATAGATTGGCCTATCTAACAAAATCTGTAACAACATAATAACATTTTATATTTTACTTGAAAAAGTCGTTTCCTTAATGAATTTTTAACAAGTCCCATCCCTGAATAAATAATTCATTAGAGTTGCTTTTAAAATATTACCTTCCAGGTAACATAAACGTCAAAACCTTCCTTTTCAAAACAATCGTAAAATGTTTTATTTAATTTTTATTGGGCTTTCTGGTAAACACCTGTAAATTATAGGTCAGAATTTTTGTGGAACAAAAAATCAAAAATGATACCGAAATTGCTGAACACGGTGAGTAGTAATTATTGTGTTAATTACTAGCAATATAATATGGCGACTTGGCACTGTGCCCAGAGGTCACGCGATTTAAACCGGGGCAGTGCAAATGGCGATTCATAGATAATGCAAAAGTTTTGGATGTATTGCGGTATATATTTTTATTAAATACTGCATGAAAATCATGAGTTCCTCATTTTCGTATTTGTTAATTTTTTCATCATCATGTTTAAAGATCTCGTTTTTATGTTTATTGATTTCCCCATCTTCATGTTTACAGACCTCATTTTCTTGTTTATTGATTTCTCCATCTTCATGTTTACAGACCTCATTTATTTTCTTCATCTTCATGTAAATAGACCTAATTTTCATATTTCTTGATTTCTCCGTCTTCATGTTTACGTACCTCATTTATATGTTTATTGATTTCTCCGTTTTCATTTTTATATACTTCATTTTCATATTATTGATTTCTACATCTTCATGTTTACAGACCTCTTGATTCCCCATCTTCATGTTTACAGACCCCGTTTTCATGGTAATTAATTTTCGCATCTTCATGTTAACAGACCTAATTTTCATGTTCATTGATTTCGCCATCTTCATGTTTATTGATTTCCCCATCTTTATGTTTACGGACCTCATTTTCATGTTTAATAATTTCCCCATTTTCATATATGTACAGACCTCATTTGCATGTTTGTTGATTTCCTTATATTCGTGTGAAAGCAAAAACTTTCTAATAAAAGTGTGTTTATCGGAAGTGACCTGCCAGGCGAGTATGTTTTCTGTATCCGTTTGTGAATAATAAAATTAGTTGAGCCTAAGAAATTGTGATAAATAGTATAGCGCCCTTACGGTGATTTTTCATGAAAATGGCGCTCTAAAAATTATTCAATTTTATGAGGTTGTTGTGCTGGTGAGCATTTCGATATAGTTTTTAAACTCGTTGGTATTTTCATGGTATTTTTAATTTCATTTTGTAGGGCTTGAAATGGCTTTAGTCGTGTTTGATGACCAGATCTGAATAGCCAGGTACTTTTCCAACCTCCTCTTCACCATCTCCTTCCCCTTCCCATTTCCTTCAGCCCACAGCAAACTCCAATTGGGGATGATGTAGCCTCAATGGCTTCAGACGGTTGGGAGCGTTTGGGACTCTTGGGTGGTATTCACAAAAAATACCAATATTGGCTTCTGAAGGAGCCAATTTAATATATTTCCTGCTTGAAAGTATGTTGGTTTAACATTAATTAGAAAGTGAAAACACAATTCCTCGATGTTAAGAACTCCAAGAAAATTAAAAAAATTTATATATTAAATAATATGCAAGCGCATTATCAAAAAACCAGTCCCGGTGTAAAGACATGAAATTTCTCCTTTTCAAACTCTACCTCATTATTTTTATCTTAAGTACCTAAGTCTACAAGTCTTCAGTCATATTATATCTCAGTCCTGTCAAAATGTTTACAACAGTCAATAATTGCACGTCTTCTTCACCTATTCTTAGAAAGATATCTCTTAGAACAGATGACCACTGTGTTTTCACCTTTTGCCCTTTACCTTTCTTGAGAGCTTTTAAGTCAGTAGTTTAGTTCTGTCACCTGTTCATGCGGTTATTCGGAGCGGGCACACGTAACGGTGACTAATCAAACCCGTGACCGTGAGTCGCGCCCACCACTATCCACTAAGTCTTAGGACAAGATAGGATGCGGTACAGCCCTTGGCATTTGGTGTGACTAAAGACTATTCCCTGGCAGATCTTAGTTCTCTGTGATTTAGGCAAGCATACGAACATTTATTTAAGTAATTGAACATTGTGAGGCAGAGCTGATGCTAGTTGAATGTGATGTAAATAGTTAAAATGATGTATCAGAATAAATCTGTTTTTTTTGCATTATTTCCATTGTCTTCTTTGAGGATGCTATGTGGAGGGTCTTTTTAAGGAAAGGGAGGGAAGGAATTACCGCGAAGAAAAAGGTATGACGATTTTTATTTTTTTATATGAATACCGCACAAGAGTTCCAACTGCTCCCGTCTGGAGCCAGTGAGACTATGGCATCCTCAATTGGGGTATGTTGTGAAGCTGAAGGTAGTGGGGAGAGTAAGGAGATGGGAAAGAGGAAGGTGAGAAGTACCTGGCTATTCAGATCTGGTCACCAAACACGGCTAAAGCCATTTCAAGAATGATTCAATTCGGAATGGTGGTCTTACACCAGGGCGATACTGAGGGTATCTTCCACTCTGGAACGTGCCGCAAATATGCTATATATTATTGTAAATGAATAAATTGTGAAATAACACGAATTAATCAAATAAAATTTATTTGCCACGCCGGGATTCGACCTTCGGAATGCGAGTCAAGAGCCTTACCTCTGGACTACGCCAGCTGTCGATGATATAAAAGGTTCAACGTATCCAGGGCATCTAAGGCAAAGACTTAACAAATGTCACCCCATGAGGCTAGCACCTCTGCTAAGTCACCAAACGTAGTGAACAACTCAGAGGGGTTGATTATCCAATAAACGGTTCCCGGGGCGGCGGTATCCGCTTCCGCTAGTTGCAAATACATTATCTGATTGAAAATACACGCGTATAGGTACGATACATAGAGGGGATACCCAACGACAAGAGTATTTTAAGTGTTAGTAAACATGTGCCAAAATAAATAAATTTATTTCTGCTGAAGTTTTTGCTTTCACGATTTTATAATAATTACTTTCAAATTACCTAAATGAGCTGGATAACACACACACAAATAACAACCTTTCATTACTCGTGTAACTTAAAGGGAAAACTTGTATTAATAAATTATTTCAGCTAAACATTATTGGTAAAACATTATTCGACGGCCTCCGTGGTCCCGAGGCAAGACTCTCGACTCACAATCCGAAGGTCGCGGGTTCGAACCCGGCGTGCGCAAATAAATTTTATTTGATTAATTTGTGTTATTTCACAATTTATTCATTTAAAATAATATATAGTATATTTGCGGCACGATCCAGAGTGGAAGATACTATCAGTATCGCCCTGGTGTAAGACCACCATTCAGAATTGAAACTGGTTTGAAATGGCTTTCGCCGTGTTAAACCAGTGCTTGAAATGCTTTCGCCGTGTTTAGTGACCAGATCTGAATAGCCAGGTACTTCCCCACCTTTCTCTTCCCTATCTCCTTCCCCTCCTCACTACCTTCAGCCTCACAACATACCCCGATTGGGGATGCCATAGTCTCACTGGCTCCGGACGGGAGCAGTTGGGACTCTTGTGCGGTATTAACTATAAAAAAAAAAAAAAAAAACAACTTCAAGTTATCTTTTTCAGAAATATTAACTTTCAGTGGTGTCAGATGGAAAAAATTCTGCCACGTAAAAAATGGTGGAGTAATTTTTGCTATTTGAGGCATTTTTAAAACTAAATTTAGGCCTCCATTTTATTAAGGTTATTTAGATAAAACCATATCTGATATTACTCAACCCACAAATCTCTCATAATTGTAAATAAAATTCCTATAATTCACGGCAACATTTTGAAAAACAAATATTCACTATCTTAATAATATGTAAACATCAAGATTTTTAATTAGTTCCATGAATTTTATCTCGTCTCCTGGAAAATTTTCATTTTATGGCCTGGAGAGTTTTAGTTACATCTATTTTTAGTCGATAAACAACATCATCAAATCTGTTTATGCTTAAAAAAAATAAAAAATTAAGGTTTTTAAATAAACGATAACGTTGTTGTATAAATTAAAAAAAAATTGATGATAATTTTATTTAGTTTTAACATAATTATTTTTAACTATAAAAACTAGCAAATCACATTCTCCCACCGCTTTATGACCTTTTTATAGGTTCTTAACTGACTATTCTTATTGAAGTGAAACTTCTTTAGCGTCGTTAGTGGTTATAATTTCGGATGAAACGACAGGAGGAAATACGTTACTAAAATTTATAATACGACGGGTCGTCGGTTCTAATATAATGGGCTGAATTTGCACCTCGGCTTGACGCTCCCGTAACGCAACGGCTAAGGCTCCGGACAAATCCAAGCGGCCAGAGAGACAAACAACGAGTGAACGAAGTTCGAATCCAAATCCAAATAAAAAAAACATTTTAATTTTTGTAAATAAATATCCAATCTTCAAACCACTTAAAAATAAACAGGCAAAAGAAAAGAAAGCGACATCTAGTGACTTTCTGGTTTCATTTCTACCGCGTGTTAATTACACACACTAATTTTTTGTCTCTTTGGTTTTGAAACATGTTGATCTTTTTTATTAAAGAGTGGTGAACACAGATTATTATTTTCTATTTTTGGAAAAGCTTACGAGTAAAACTCTTAAAAAAAATTTTTGACGATTAAATAATACAATTTAAGTGTTACACATAAAGTTATTACAAAAATAAAAATTCATCGTAGACTTGTAGAAAAGTCAAAAGATGTTGCACGTTAAAATAATTTTGAATAAGATTTTAGATTTTCACGGCCAAGAGTAATTCTTGGGGTGTTAAGTCATATTGCGCTACCTCCTACTTTAGCGAACACAGAATCGAATCTACATATGTAAGCACATTCATTACCACTATCGATTACACATCTGCCCTGATAATGAACACTATAACGCTCTCCGAAATGTTGGCTAAGTAAGGAGGTAGCGCAACACGGCATAACACAAAAAAATGAATCACGATAAAAATGGATGTATTTATCCAACACTGTCTAAATTGCTTAAAGTTCGGACATAATCTTGCAATCATTCATAAATATAGTAAAGCTAATAAAATACTCGTACGCTTTAAGAAAATTAAAATAATTTTGGTGGTTCTTAGTCAAATTATGGTACAGTTAAATATGACCGAATGAGATTGGACCCGAGTTAACTCAGTAGTTAGAGCAGAGCCCAGACAAGGTTTAGGTCCTGGGTGCATTTCCTAGATGCGACCATATCTTTTTCTGTTTTTTTTTTTTTAAATGAGAGTCGCCAATATTGTCTGCAATGATTATTTAATATTTTCATTTCACTTTATATTCATTTGGATAGCTAGTAAAAGGAACATTTGAAACTTTTAAAGCCAGTAATCGAGTTTGCTTAGGGTCTGGAGCAATTTGTTTTAACGTGATATCCATTTTCAGTAAAGTTCAACAGTTCAAGGCAAAACCGAAATTTTACACCGTACACGTAAGTCTGTGTTACCATGTACAGTGTTTTAGAATAGAACAAGGGGTTGAAAGGTGTTGGGCGGGAAAAGGCTAAAGCTTGCGGTGGAATAAACACCCCCCATAATAGAAAAAAAATTACACCAGGCTATTGACCACCTGACTTAATACGATCTTGCCATTGATTTACAAAACAATACGTTACATTGGTTCCACCACAAACACCTCGTAAAATCGGTGTCAATCAATAAATATTCATAAAGTTTCAGCAGTTTTAAGCACCCTGCGATTTAGCTAGTAGTTCTGTAAACAGTAGACCTTGCGTCCCAAAAAGTATGTTTCTATTTTTATCTTATTTCAAAAATAAACCCAAAACTTTTCTCTGAAATCACAAGATTTGTAAGAACGTAGTAGGTAGCTACCTACTTATTTATATTAGCTTTTTCGAACTTTTTTCAGGCCGGTAGGTACCATAAAACTTATTATTCCGATTTGACAGCTCGTAGTAGGAACCACGATCATGCAAACTCTCAAACCCAAACATCAAAGTAGCGTCCAACATGGCAACCATCTTGATTCTGAAGTGGAACGCAGCAAATACATTTACAGACAGATGAAATTTCAAATGGTCGAGTTAAAACAGGACCTCCCAAAGCTAATTTATCAGCTTAATAGAAGAAAAAATCTATTCTATAGAAGAAAAAGCTTATAAGTAATTCGCGCTGTCTAAAATAATAAATTACCTCTTTCCAATTTACTCTCCTGAAATTAAGGGGATGGGGGGGGAGGGGGGGGGGGGGAGGTAAGATTTTAAAACACATTTTTTATTATTTTTTTTTTATGCATGTCGAGAGTATTTTGTCAAACTTTTAAGTAAATCGGAGCAAAAATAACGAAGATGCAGCGTTTCAAGCGACCGGCCCTCTTGCTGGATTCGAGAATATTTAAAAATAAAAAAATTATATATAAAAAATCTGCAAATCGAGTTTCTCGCAAACAAATTTTTGAAGTTCATGAACATTGTTACTCAAAATTTACTTGACCGATCCTTTTGAAATTTTGTACACTATTATTATTTCACATAAATCAACAGGTAGACAGGGAGTGTTTTTTTTAAACTTTTTTTTTCATTTTATATTCACAGAATGTTTTTAGGGAAAATCGCATTTTTGACTTCAAAATTCTGCCAAAAAAAAAAAAACTCTCTTTGATTACCCACGAAAACGTATCACCTTTGAAAAAAAAATCAACTTTTTTGATTCAGATGATTTGGTAACGAGGTATGATGTTCACCGCATTACAACTTTTTCGAGGCGCCTACGGAGATTCGCTCTCACGGACTTATTTGTTGATATTTTTAATTGAAAATTTTTTCAAAGGTACTTCAGATGTGATACTATAACGTCTTTATAAAATAAATAAAGCAACATTACTCGTATTTCCAACAAAAAAATTACGAAAATATGCATTTTTTTCGCCTTAAAAACCTTACCCTCCCCCTTAAAACAGTATTCAAGAAATTCCAAATTATTTGACTTTAGAATATTTTACTATACAGAGATTTGGTTTTTCTAACGAAATGACTGGAAGATAAAAACTGTCTCATTTTATCTGACAATTTAGTGTAAACTCATTTATGTCACTTGAAAAAAATTTGATGCATGCAGAACAGTTTATTAATTTGAGACAAAAGCCGTTTGAGTTCATTTTCAAAGTTTGGCAGGAAACTTTCGAAGAAACATCATCTAATTCAGTAATTCGTAATAAATGATTTTTTATGTGACACTTGGTAGGAGCACCCTGTCAGCACGATGGAAGGAAGGAGGAAGATTCCGGTAGCTCGTTCTACATATTGCACCGGTGCACAAGAATCAATGCTGGTAGGTCATTCAAGCAGTGTTTAAACTAAAATACAAATTAATTCATTAAAATACCCGTAGAACACACTCAGCAACTCGGCATACCTACATTACGTCTATGATTTAGAGATGGCAATAGAGAACTCCAGTCCAATTTTTTTATTTTTTTTTATGAATAATGACCTTCTTACTTAAATAACTGCATATTTATTTTTATAGTTAGTTTTAATAGTTAAAACAAATGTCAAAGTTTTAATTTTTCAAGATCCCCCGAAAACCACCGAACCTAGTGTGACGTCATCATGACCAACCGAAGTATGAATTTTGTAGGGAGCTGGAATCAGCTGTTCGACTCCCGCCATTTTGAATTTCAGCATTGGAGCGTTTTAATAGACGTTACTGGGCAATACGATCGATTTTTGTACAGTTAAAGTTTTTGAATATTTTAAATAATATAGATAAACTAATAGAGATACTTTATTTTTGATACTGAATTATTTAGGCCTAAATAATGTTTCAATAAAAACAAAAACTATTATATGTCCAATTCTCTATAAAGAAATAACACGGAATGTCGAACGGCTTGCGTTTTACATTTCGATTGATTTCTATACAACTTTGACCCAGGTGACGCGGCGCGACGACGTCACGCCGCCAAAATCAAGCAATACCAACTTGACAGGGTGTTTTAATGACACGTTTTAAAATGGACTTTTTAAAATTTAAAAAAAAAATCTACGTTAAATATTATGTAATAAAACTTATATATTCAGAATCAACGTATATTGGTCTGTATGAACATATTTTTTTAGAGCCATAATATTTTTCACTGGAGTTCCTTATTGGTCTGTTATCCACGGATTGTTGATCAGACGGACTGCCCCCCTTTTCTCAGAATCAAGTAAGCGTCATGTGTTTTGGGGCTCCAGCCCAGAGGTGGTTCTCAAAATAAATAAACATACATATTTATAATGTAAAAAAAATTATTCCATTGAAATAGAAATTGGTACCCATAAATTTTATCAGTAGTGTTATTTCATTACCCACCGAAGTAAAACTGTGATTTAAAAAAAACCACTGAAGTAAAGCCACAGCACACTACTAATAGAAAATAAAGGTAAAAAATGACACTAATATCTAACAAGTATGGAGGCTGAACGCGAGAGTAGTGTAAAAAATCAAAGTGTGCAATTCACACGCGGTAGAAGTGAAATCTTCAGAAAAGTAAACTTCGAGAGAATGAGACGAATGCAGAGTATCAGGAGTAGGTTAATTGTACGTTATATTGATATTATAATCAATAAAATGCGGTGCTTATGTACGAAGCACCGCACAAAGCTGAGGCCGATAAACAGGACACTAATCAGTCTATCTCACTCTCTCACAGGCTAAATCCTACAGAGTTTTTATTGCCACTGCCTCCGTTTCATCGAGTTTCAAATCACGACAATGCTAAAGAAGATTTCACTCCAAAAAAGAACTTTCCATTTAAGGAATATCAGAAACTTAACGCAAAAATTGTAAAGATGAGAGTAATAAAAGAAAAATACAGTTATTTTTATAATTACTTTCCTTTTGTTATTTAATTTTTGTTTTACTAGTTAAGATGAAGCAGAACCTGCAGCTCTGCAGAGCCATCTTTTATCACAGTGAATTAAAATAAATATAATTAATGATTTCCTTTTTGTTTTCCTAATATAATAAATTAATACCGTAAAATACGTATATGCGGGTGTTTGTGTGTGTGCACGTATGCACATAAAACTACAAAAAAGAATTATGTGTATGCATATGATATAATCCATAAACATGTATTTTTTTTTATTTTTTTATTTTTTTTATTTTATTTTATTTTATTTTATTTTTTTTATTTTTTATTTTTTATTTTTTTTGTTATTGTTTTTGGGGTGTTATGCCGTGTTTCGCTACCTCCTTCTTTAGCCAACGTTTCGGACAGCGTTACAGTGTCCATCATCAGGGCAGATGACAGTCACGTCATCTGCTGTCCGAAACGTTGGCTAAGGAGGTAGCGAAACACGGCATAACACCCCAAATACAATAACAAAAATAATTTTTGGCCGTGAAAACCCAAAAACATGTATTTTTTTCTTTCTATTTTCTACTTCCCACTATAATTTTTCCAATTTTCATTAAAATTTTTCTACTACAAGTTTATGTATTTATTCCTTGTGTTTACACTAAACTTCACAAAGTAACATGTTCCATTGGTTACCATGAAACAGGCAGCCGCTAAGTATGGTGATTTAATGTGCCATATATATGTAAATTTCTTCATTAAATATCATGGACTTTATAAATAAATACACCTAACTAAAAATGTATTCAATCATATAAGTACCAACGTATAATTCAGCTAAATGTACCTACTCTTATAATCAGAATAAGTTTAACATCAATAAACTACTCGTACGATTATGTAATCATGTTAATACATACCAAATACAAAAAACTTTTAATTTTTTTTTTGTTATTTGAATACCGCACAAGAGTCCCAACTGCTCCCGTCTGGAGCCAGTGAGACTATGGCATCCCCAATTGGGGTATGTTGTGAAGCTGAAGGTAGTGGGGAGGGGGGGGGGGGGTAAGGAGATGGTGAAGAGGAAGGCGAGAAGTACCTGGCTATTCAAATCTGGTCACCAAACACGGCTAAAGCCATTTCAAGCAACTTTTTTTGTTATTTATTTTTGGGGTGTTATGCCGTGTTGCGCTACCTCCTTCTTTAGCCAGCTCATCTGCCCTGAAACGTTGGCTAAAGATAGCGTAGCGCAACACGGCATAACATCCCAAAAATAAATAACAAAAATCCTTTTGGCCGTGAAAACCTAAAATCATACCATTTCAAGCAACGTTTTAACTCTGAACGGTGGTCTTACATCAGGGAGATACTGAGAGTACCTTCCACTCTGGAACGTGCCGCAAATATACTATGTATTAACTTAACTTTAAGTGTTATTAAATATTTCGATAAATTGAATTTTTTAAACCTGCAAGCAAGTTGTCATGTGATAGATTTGTATGACCAATTACGTTTTGTAAACACTACGACTATTATGATTGCAGTAATTATGATTTTTACAAATAATATATAAATAAAATAATTATTTTTAGCCAATCCGGTATTTTGTATGTCAGAGGTTTGGATATGATAACCTCCTACGCCTACCTTAATATACGTATATACGTTGGTACAATACTTGCTTCTCTATAAGTTACTAAACCGAATTCGATATCTGGGCAGGTCAGCGGGTCGCTGGACAGGCTTATTTACGGACACTTTCTACCCCGTACGTATTTTACCAAATATTTATTATGCCCCTCGAAGCTTTTACTTTATTACTTTTGTGAAAAATCAGTCGAAGCGTGTTTTTTTCTCCCCCAACTCGACCAAAGAAAATACTGAAAAAATATTCTGTATTTTTGTATTTTTGCTTCGTGATATATTGGTTTACGAACATTCTTTACGAGATAAATATATTCCACAGAGATTAGATATCCTTCGAATTTTTGTGATAAGTAGACTTAAAGAAGACGAATTTGTGGTTAAACCGTAAATGAACCAATCCGAAAAGCCGATGTATGCGCAAGATTATGAAAAGGACCCTTACGTAACTGACAGCGACACTGACAGTGTCACTGACGACCGACAGTGACACTGACAGCGACGTGTTTGGAAAAGATATAATACATAAGCGAATGAAAAAATAAGACCGAGGCGATCTTCTGCACACTGTGATAGTTTGAACAGAAAAACATAGATGGTTCTGGTGTATCTACAGACCTCAGAGGTTACGCACTTATTTGACAGATGACGGTAGTACATAGGTTTGCCCCTCCATTTTACGAATCGATAGGGCTAGCAAAAGATAGATTTTTAGACATAATAGGAAGTACATTAGCCTCCAGGTCGTCCTACACACTTGTTCCTGATTATAAGAGTTTTTAGTCCAAATAAAATGTTTTGTTATGAAGAAGTTGTAATTATTTACAATATATTTTCACAATAAGTATTTTCTATGTCACTAGGTAGCATTTTAAGGAATGTGGAGTTCTGAGTGTTAGCAATCTCCATCGAAACTAACTAATCAATATTAACTGCGTCATATCACAGAGATCTGTATTGCAACCCAAATTATCAGTGGTGAACTTTGATTGCTTGTCATGTGAACTTAAAATATCGGTGCACGAGATAATGATAGCTCTTGTTTCTGAGAAACCCGTAAAAGACATAAATGAAAAGAATTCTTCGGAATTCTTGAGGTAAGAAAAAACTTTTTCTATAAAGGTTGAAAAAATTCAAGTACGCTAAAAAACAAATTTCACATCAACAAAAATAACTCAAAATCATGCAGGAGTACAAAAAATAACGTTTTCATCCCTGGTTTGGTTAATATCGGTAATTTTTTTTTAAATAATTCAGACACAGTAAAAGTGGTAATTTTTTTTCACTTTTTACTAGAGGGCAATATTAGCACTTATTTATATGAACTCCACACAGGAGGCCATGAAGACAATAATTTCCCCATGGCCTATTCTAAGGTAGACGTATTCGCAGCTAAGTCCTGAATAAACTTCACCCCATGAACTCGGGCACACCTGCCAAGTCAGCAAACGAAGAGAACTACTGTTTTGTGGTGATAGTTATACAATGAATCAATAACTACCTTTCAATTTAGCATAGCATGTTTGCCTTCCTTAAAATATATCTAATAATTACACGGAGTTTTACCTATGCCATACGTAAGATTAATAATAAAAGATTATTAATTAAAAATAAATAAGAATTATTAATTTCTATAAAAGTTTATTGTTAAAAATAAACATCTACTCTTGAAGGAGTTCCGCGTTAGATAGTACAGTAAGTATTGTCTCGAAATAATAAGTGAGTTCCGCATCCATCATAATAAATGCTCCTCCCGAGGGGGGGTGTAGTATTCGTTCATAAAGTCTTCATAATTTCCAGATGCTTTAGTCCAAAGAGGTGATGGTTTCTGAAAGACGCGGAAATTATGAAATAAAAACATTTTTCAATTATTTTTACAGTTTAATTTGTACAGTTCAAAGCCTTGGTTTCACATCCAGGTATCGCGGTTTCACTCTTTTACTAGCCTTCGTAATTTCAAAGTTACGTTCTCCGCAATGTTAAGTTGTTCGATATGTTTTGTTTCTTAAAAGAAACATGTATGACAATGTCATAATTTTTTTCATTTGTAACTCTGGTGGTAGCCATCTTTTCATATGAGAATGAACTATCTCTCGTCAAAAATGACGTCGCGAGCTAACAATAGTTCACGAAGAAAATCCAATTAAAAAGCTGTTAATATAATCAGAAATCTGTGTATTTAACACCCGGTGGTTCAGCGACAAAAACAGCAGTGGTCGGTACAAATAGAGTCACTCAGATATACGAATTTAGCTTCTTTTTATGCTGTTCGGACATAACTGATAAATAGTCTCCTAATTAATCTTACCCACATTCCATACTATCTGACCTACCCGTAAAAATTACCTACCGATCGTCTAACATTGTCACCGGGAGAAGAATTAGTCCCGACCGCCAGTGCAATTTCTAGCACGTAACGAGGCGTACGTTGCCATGTTCAAAGGGCAAGTAAGTTTTCATGGTCGATAACGGGCAAAATAAGACAACGAGTTTTTACGTCGCGAGTTTTGTGCAACTCCAGAGGGAACAAGAGAGGAGACCAGTTCATAAAGGTAGGACTTTCATTATTCTGGTAGCATCCTCTCCCAGTTCATTTTCCGTTCCCTATTTCCTTTCAGCTTTCCCTATTTTCTATTCAAAACAAAATTCACGCAGCCCAGAATTGCCGTAAAATTCCAAGAGCTATCGAAACACACGCATTTCTTATACATGTTTTTAAATAAAATGTTCTTCGGCAATTATTTATCTTATGTCCGATACGTTTCAGGTAAAGAATTATTTAATTTTAAAAGAAATATTTGGTTCGCGTTAGAGCAAACGAAACACTTTTTAAAAAGATATTAATTAGCCTCGACGAAATATCTGGCGTAAATATTTTTGCAAACACTGGGTTATTTCTTACCCACCATCGGGACATATATTTCTACAACTATTTTTTTATTTATTTATCTTAAAAATTGTACATGAATATTACAATTTACAACTTTGTCACTTGTTATTTATACTGATCTTCCATTAAAAGCATTTGCTTGCGGGTGGAAGAAGAGTTTACATTCACATACGTACAAAAATTTCATTTGTTAACCACATAACAGAAATCTGTAATAAAAGCTTAAAAATGTTGGGGTTTATAACTAGGCTAACGAGAAATTTTAACAATATAAAGTGTACTAAACTGTTATATTTTGCTTATGTTAGAAGCCAACTTGAGTACAATTCTCCTGTTTGGAAACCTCATTATAATATGCACGTACAAGCTGTTGAAAGAATACAAAACAAATTATTACGTTTTCTAAATTTAAAAATGGTTATTCCAGCAATTGTGTTAAACTACAACACTATTTTAAGCGATATGAATATGCTAAAATTATCAGACAGAAGAATTTTCACTGACTTAGTATTTTTATATAAAATTCTAAATGATTTAGTTGATAGTCCGGTATTACTTGAATTGATAAGCTTCCGAATTCCACTTCGTAATACTAGAAGTCAGGATTTATTTCAGTGCAGAAATTATGGGACTAACTACATGATAGTCCGGTATTACTTGAATTGATAAGCTTCCGAATTCCACTTCGTAATACTAGAAGTCAGGATTTATTTCAGTGCAGAAATTATGGGACTAACTACCATACGTATTCTTCTTTACCCAGAATACTAATGGAGGGAAACAATTATACCAAGTCAGTGCACATCTTCAATTTATCTTTGAATAAATATAAAATATTGTTATTGAGGCAGTTCCGTTATGTACAATAAATATGTATTTTTCTAACTATGCTTTAAATGTAAAAGCCCCGAAAAAGGGCGTTTATTTAAAAATAAATTAATAAATATATTTTATATTTGTTCAGTGATAAATTGAAGATGTCTACTGACTCGGTGTAATTATTGCCCTCCAATAGTATTCTAGAGATTAAGGAGTACATATTAGGTAGTTAGTCCCAGAATTTCTGAACTATATTTGGTGACTTGTTTTCATACTTTCACCCGTGTATCCGTAATATCCTTTTAATTTTTATGATTTTAAATATTTCCGAAACAATTGAAAACATTGTACCACGTTTTTCAAGTTTTCATATGGCAACTATTCAATAAAACACAGAACTAAGTCTAGAAATTTCATTTATTCTAATCATTCGCACCCTGAATAATATCTGTAGGCGTTCTCCAGAAAAATAACCCAAAACCGTGGGTGTAGGCGACTCTACGATAGAAGTACATACAGAACAATGAAGTGATTTACGAGCATCGCCTCGGGCCTAGAGAAACCACGCAAGGTTTGTTTGACCTCCTGTGGCACTTAGCTTTGAACCCGGGGGTCGCGGACCCGAGTCTTGTCAAACAGCCAAAATACTTTGACACGTATAACATGTGCTTTCTGTTATCTAAATTTAGGCAGCTTATTGTATATTTTTTTCCCGGTAAATCGAAAAACATCTGATATATATAAATTACAATAATTGTTTTATGGACAAATTTAATTTTATTGCTCTGCTCTCATTGATATTCTGTTGTAGATTTTAGGTAATATGTAAATTTAAGCATTTCTGAATATTAGTTCAAATAATTTTATAATCATTCGTTTTTTGTGCATAATTTATATAAATGTTGAGTTCGCATTTGATATTTGATAAGCAAATCTGAGTTTTCAGAATTCGGAATCCCCCAGGGAACAGCCATGGGACCAATTTATTTTTATTCTTATATTTAATCTAGCTTTAGTGAGAGAATTTTGTACAAGAACCTTTTTACCTGTTAATTTTCGTAAATTTATTTAAAAATGCCTTAAATTATATCAAAATATTATAAAATATTACCTTCTTTTAAGTAATTTTTTATTTAAATTATATAAAAAAACTATGCTCCCGCAATCAAGCACAACATTTGTTTTTGCCCGAGTTATTTACTTTTTTTTGTCGTGCGTTTATGGTTCAAAACGGACAATACGAAATATCTACGGATTGACGTAGCACCATTTTTTATTAATTTATGCTTTTCATATTTTTAAAAATCAATATTTTAATCAAGTTTTAATGCTTAATGCAAAAAATTGTGTGAGATCCCGTGTACCCGATTAATTTATTTCTTTAGTTGTATCAAATAAATATAAAATTATACCTACACAGTTTAAAATAGTTACCTTTTAATTTTAAAACGATTTAAAAAATAATGCTACAGCAGTCAAGTGCAATTTTTCTTTTGTTTGAGTAATTTCTAACAAAAGCCATCACTTGTTGTGAGTTTAGGGCTAGGAACTAAGTAGTAGTGAAAAGGAAGTGAGGAAGGGGAAGAGAGGGAGAGGGGGGTTCATTAAAATCATTCGCGGCGGAGGCTTTTGTTCCTGAATTCACGGCGCACTTTAGACGACTATATTATGTCATAAAAATACTTTCTCGCTCGTATTAAAATTGCAAACCTAAGACGAGCATTACATTACACACTGCATGACTTACAGTCGACTAGAATAACCCTCCTTTCAATGATTAATATTCACATCTTCGAGATTTAAGACTGTTTGCGCCAATCAATGTTCTTTTTTGTTTGATTTAGTACTGGAAAACTGCTTATTTCTTTGCCCAGTTCCTTTAACCAAGTACCTACCTTTCCACCAAGTACCTACCCATCCCACGCCAAGACAAAACGAAATAAAACGTTCGATTTCCGCATTCACTTGTTTTTTATTTGACTTGTTGAAAACGCACCCGTTTCGAGTTCGGAGAAAATTTGTGCATTCTTACTTAAGTGAAAGTAACGCCATAAGTTCAATTTAGGAACTTATTGGATCACCGCCGCGGCTGCAGAAGTAACCGTGTTTACTACTATAAGTGAACCATTATAAAGACAAAGGGAGAATTGTTAAAAGGACCAAAGAACCAGTGGCAAATGTCTAGTGAACTCGGTAAGTCTTGGCTATATCCTTCATAACCTTTCCTTTGAGTATTTTTTCAGTAATTGTTGTTTTAGAATCGCACCGCACCCGCCTGCGAACGAATGATTTGCGCAACCAAAGACCTTCCAAAATTTTCGTGCATTTGAGGGAAAATGTTATTTCCTCACGTCAAAAACTGAAAAAATAATTTAAGAAAAAAGAATCTAAAAGATTTTTTCAATTGAAGAAGTTTTGAGAACCGTGGAGGTTGATGACATAAAGTATTTTTTTCATTTTAAAGGGTTACTTCTCTAAAAGTTTTTTTCTGGCCGTAATGTGA
This sequence comes from Glyphotaelius pellucidus, assembly GCA_936435175.1. Classification (NCBI taxonomy): domain Eukaryota; kingdom Metazoa; phylum Arthropoda; class Insecta; order Trichoptera; family Limnephilidae; genus Glyphotaelius; species Glyphotaelius pellucidus. The sequence continues at coordinate 37,898,803 of OW386546.1, forward strand.
TGGCCATGATACGCATTGTTTTTACTGGACTTAATATGGCGACTATGATACAACATAGGCATTGTTTTTAATTGACGTAGTAGGATGACTATGATACTCCACAAACATGATTTTTACTGGTTGTAATATGACGGCATACTCTGAAGAGTTGTTTTTTCTGGTCATGATATGACGACCGTGATACCCCCAAAGATTTTTTATTTATTTATTTTACATACTTTACAAATATAAGACAATAAGTCCCAATAAACTGCTTTTTAGCAGTTTGTCTAATGGGTTCTTTACATTTAAAAATCTTATTATAATGAGTTGATAGTTACATTTTTACAATTTTATAAAATGAAAATTAAAATATTTAATTAAATGAAGACATTATGAGCGAAACTCAATCGAAAATCTGGAAACAGAAAAATCAGTAAGTCCCCAACCCGAAAAGTAGGGAGATCCTGGGTTCGAGTCCCAGAGGTGCCAATATCTTTTTCTGATTTTTCTGTTTCCAGATTTTCGATTGAGTTTCGCTCATAATGTCTTCATTTAATTAAATATTACAGTTTGAGGTTTTACTCATAAAGTTAAAATAATAAATAAGAAAATTAAAATTTTTACATAAAGATAGAGAAAAGGAAAATTATGAAAACATAAATAACAACTTTAAAATCTTTAGAAAAATATGTCATTTTAAGCTAATACATTTTAATTTAATGTAACAAATAACTTTGTGTAGACCACTATTTAATTAACAATATCGACATGCTTCAAAAACAATGTTTGCTTCGCCAGGATAAAAAGTTAATAAAGTGTTTGTCTTTTGTTATTTTTTATTAACTTATCATCCTGACGAAGAAAACATTGTTTTTGAAACATGTCGATGTTAATTAAATAGTGGTGTACGCAAAGTTATTTGTTTCATTAAATTAATAATGACGCCACAAAGTGAATTTGCGAAGTTTGAAGAAATAATATATATTAATTCTTTCAGTAAGCCAAGTCTTCAGTAAGTTCACCAATTGTTTGTTTTGGGCACAGTTTTTAATTTCTGTAGGTTTTTAAACAACTGGGAATCAGGTAATTTAACGTTCTTTGTCCATATTTATTTGTATGCTTAGGTACAATTAGTCCTTCATTAAAGTTACAACGAGATTTATGGTTGTGTTCCAGCCTGTTTATATATCAAGGGTTATTTATGTGCTGAAATATAATTTTGTACCACAGAATTGCTCTCACTGAAAGAATTTTGAGACTCTGATAAAGTATGGAATATTATGCCTTTCTTTGTATAATTTTTTTCAGCTAATAATTTAACCTGTGGAAAGTAGTTTTTTGAGCGTCGGGATTACCAAGGTTGAAGGAATTGGTTCCAGAGGCTGAGGAGCTGGTGGAGGATGTTTGACCTGTGCTCCGTCTTCTCATCAGACGAGTGTATATTAATATTTAACTATGAGGAATAGTCAGGCTCCTGGGGGTCGCGGTACTTTCAGGCCGCGCCCTGTGTTCAATGATTATACTGGATGATGATTGATAACACTGTACTCTTATTTGAGTGATTTAACATTTATTTAAGATTTTAATTATTTACACAATTAGTGTTCACGTATGAAACGGGTAGATAGGTACAAAACGCGAACGGGCGGTTGGATCGAGGGCTCGGAACGGAATGATTTGCACGGTCATTCTCGGAGCGGTGCTGAGATATTTTTTGGAGAAGTGGCAATGATACCACACGTAAAAATAAATGTAAGTGATGCCCATAAACCAATGAATTTTGCTTTGATTGAACATGGTCGATATTTGTTTTACATGAGTTTTACCAAGCTGTTACTTCATACTTTATAACAGATTCAGCTAGATATAAATAAATTATTCAAAGTGAATAGGAACAATTTTTTTAGTTATTTTTGGAAGTAATACGACGGCCGTGATACTCCACAGAGATTGTTCTTTCCGTTCATATGACGACCATGATACTCCACGAGCATTGATTTTACTGGACGTAATATGACGGTCATAATACCCCACAGAGAATATTTGGATATTCTTGTCGAAGGGTAGATTAATATTGATAGCAGTCGCTTAAAATTATTATTATTTGTCAAAACATTTAATTAATTTACCGAGACTGTGTCTCCTCTGAGGAGTTCAACTGCGTTATGGAGGACACTTTTCAAGGTGATTTGATTTAATTTAGCGAAAGACTTTGAGAAAATATAAAAGAAATGTTTTTAAATAAAAAGTCTAAAAATGAAAAATTTATTAAAAAACGAGAGTAGTACATTTTCAATACAATTTAATTTCGATATTTATCTAAAATAAATTGATTCAATAGAGGATTTAAAAATAATTACACAAAAAACAACTTGATGGTTTTTAAAATATAAAAGCAATTCAAATAATTTCAACGCGATGAAATATTTACTTTTATGGGTAATTGATTAATTTCAGTGGGATAATAATAATATTTATCTGATTAACATAGCGTCATTTTTGTGAAAAGTCATCTCAAGAGCGCTTGAAAACTTTAAGATTAAATATTAAAACAATTAATTGGTCATATGTTTAATTTGTAAAACCCATTTCTTTAAATGAAATGTAAGCCAAATTTAATAATGTTGTTATTAAATTTTGCAAAAAATTTTAGCATTTTAATAAAAAAACTAAAATACCTTCATCTTTTAGATTTTGTGCAAGTTTAGTTTGATTTTAGTTTGTATGCAAGTATTTTAGATTTTTATAAAAAATGCTATACGAACATGAATAGAACTTTCACAGAAAGTGAACATTAAATTTAAATATTTGATGAATTAAAAAAAAAAATTAATCAACCCATCCGTAGTCATTGCAGTTGGTTTAAAATAATAAAATGCACACCCGATTTCGATGAAAAACAGTTGTTACATTAATTCTGCTTCTCTAGATCACTTAGAAACAATGCTCAATAAAACAGGCACTTCTAAGTACGGCAAAGGCTCCCTTGGTATTGCGAACCTCCTGCTTCCATCAAGGCTGCCAAGGTAAGTACTAGTACTGGCTTGGTAGGTAGGTACCCAGTACTACTGACTACCCACTAGGTAAGGCTAACGGCGGGCGTTCCCCGAGCCAAAAGCAGAGAGTTTCAGAGTTTTCTTTATAGAGCTCTCTCGAGTTCTCTTTTTAAACTTTTTTCTGAACCGACTGTACATTAAGTTGCCCTAACTTATTTGAGTTTTCCTAATTGCGATGGTTCGTTCTCTTTTGGCTTCATTTAGCTCTCTCTCTCTCTCTCTCTCTCTCTCTTAAATATAGTTGTCCAGAGTTGACACGGTAACTACAAGATTTTATTTACTAGTGGTTTTGTGAACAGGACAGTAGGATTTCGCGTCTAAAAAAAAATAATTTTTTTTCTTATTTAATAAATAAAACCAAAATTTCATCTGAATACATAATATCTGTAAGTAAGTACTTAAATACCTATAAACGTAACATTTTTTTAAATATCTAATAAGGAATCGTACAATTTGTTCAAAGAAACATCAATGACAATTCTTTTCTCAATCTTTTTTCAGGCAAAAAATAATGTGAATAGAAACTCCAATTACGACCAAAACGAATTTTTCCTTAAGAGCTATTCTCTATCTTTTATGAGATTGAGATACATTTCAGCCGAGATCTACTGTCAGAATTGTGTGGTTTTCTACGGCTGTTATTTGCTTTTTCTATGGGCCGATTCTGTGAGCTGTCACGTATTTTAGTGTAGGTCGTTTTAAACACGAATTCTTGCAAGTACGCATGATTATTTATTAATTTAAAAGTCGTAGAAACCACACAAATCTGACAGGAGATCTCGTCTGATATCTACCTCGACCTCACAAAAGTTAAAGAATAGCTCTTCTGAACTTGTTAAAACGGTCACCATCTTTAAACGGAAACGGAACAAAAATTTACAGACAGATGAACTGCAAAACGGTGGAGTTAAAACAGGACTACCCAATACATGGTTATGTTTATAAAATTAGTGCTGAAAAGTGCTAACAATCCAATTAAATATGTTCACATGCTGCATAGTTTATCACTAGGTAGAGATGGTAAATAACAAAAATAATTATGTAACGAAAAATACACAGAAAAATCGGAAAAAATATAACACAAGGCTTAATATCATGGGATGAGGTCTTGGCGGCCGATGTGTCTGCCCATGTGCGGGCCGGATCGAAAGAGAGTGGTTGAGAAGGTCTTTTGACCTCCCCACTCAGAATCCCTTGACCCATTGCCTTGCACCGCAGTTGATAGATAATAAATACGTCACTCCTGGACACATAGACCCCCAGACTCCTACCCACCCCTCCTACATCTTTCCCAGAACTTCATCTTCTTCCTTTCCTACACACAGCAACCCCTTAAATGAAATAGGCCCCGAGGGAAAATATAAGGGTCTCCTGTGGAGCCATTGTAAAAAAGATAAAGAAATAAAATATAGAATGAATTAAAAATAAAGAAAATTGCAAAATATTTCTAATAACGCCCTTATTTTCCTCCATTACATTACTTGATTGCTAATTTACTTTTAAAAATAAGCAAATCTGTTTGTGTAGATTCCCCCCGCGGGGGGGAAATTTTTTGGGACCTCTATTTACAACAACTTATTGATGAAAGAGATGGTGCAAATAATATTGTGGTATTTTCCATGAAAGTATACTATACTCTGTACCTTACTTTTTACTAAGCCCCGCCCTTATATACCCTCTTGGTTATGCGGATATCTCAATCTAGACTTTGCTAGTTTGAAGATATTCCGGTACCGAGACAGAACATTGCTTTTAGTAAGGCCAGTTTGCTAATGATGAATAATAACTAATCCTGAAACTTGTCTAATCCTGTAAATTAACTAATCCTGATTTCACCAAGAGCAACACGAATATGTTTCTAACATAATTCCAGCTAACGGGGAAATCAGTTTAACCCGTCAAATTTCGAGTTAACTACAGTGGGAGAAGCGCTTATAATAGGAGAGTAAGGAGACCGTCAAGGATTCCCGTCATTTACATAAAACGGAATATTCTTCATGGCAACACTACTTGTTCGGGAGATGTAACTACCCTGTACTATTTATACTTGTTAGAACAAGTTGAATGGGAAACAGGGGAACTACGCGAGATAAATATGGCGTACGTTCCAGGGATGTAGTTATTATGTTTTTGTTGAATGTCCCCATGTAAATAAATGCTTTTATTGTTGTTGTTATGTAGTTATTTCATAATTTAAAAAAAAAATTTATTGTAGTTTAAAAAATATGGGTTACATATGTACATAAAAAATATTACATTAAAGGTCTTTTTGGTCATGTAAACCTTATCAGAAAAGAGGAGCTCTTGTGCCTGATAAGGGAGCCACGATTCTTACTTAGGTTGTAAGTTATAATTTGTTTTGTATAAAATATTTACTTTTTACTATAAATTTTTTATAGTAAAAAGTTTATTTATTTGTTTTGATTGGTTGATGATGAAGGCAGGTTATTATAGATTTGTACGGCTTGAAAAAATATAATGATTTTGCTTTGAGTTGTTTTAAAATTAGGTGTAATAAATTGGTTTCTATTTCTCATTAGTTTCTAAAATTCTTGATATTCTTTGTTATATTTTTTTACACATTTTTATAATGGAAGCTTGCTTAATATGTCATCGACATTTGGTACTGCAAACAATTTAAAAAGTGATTCTGTTGAGAAGGTAGATTTTTTTAATATTACTTCAATGATGATTCTTTGCGAAACTTTTATTGAATTTAGTTTTGTAAGATCCTCCCCAACCCATAATTTCGTAGATAAGCAAAGAATATTTTATTAGTGATTCCGCCAATGATACAGAGATTTTTCTTGGGAAAAAAATATTTTAAGTTTTAAAGTCAGCTCACTATAGCCCTTAAGTCGGGTGCAAAGTTTACAGTAAGTTAATAGTTAAATAGTTTAATTTCAGAATTGTGGAAGCAATATAAACTATGAGAAATAATTAATAACGAGGAGATCTGTTGTGCATGCGCTTTGGTTTTTTGGCATTAATTATTAATCCTACAACATAATCACTTTTGAAGAGCGACAAAATCTACATACAATTTAATATTTGTCATGAATAGTTTTTTACGTAATATAATTATTACATCGTTCGCATAAGTATAATGTTTTATATGAGTGAATAAAATTTCATTGAAGTAACATTTAGAGTACAGGGTCTAATATTGATCCTTGTGGTACGCCTGCAAAAATGTTTGATTTTGATGCTATATTGGTCGGAAATTTTTGCACCATTTTTTTCTTTTTTAAAATAACATACAAATAATTTGTGCACGTTTTCTGAAAATCCAATTTCTTCAAGAATACAGATATTTAGTAATTTGTGTACCTGCGAAGAATCAGAAGTCTGCGTTGGCGGTCTTGCGTGAAGTTATCCAAGAACAAGAATTCTATTTAAGCCAGAATTCTATTTAAGAATTCTATTTGTCTGTTGTTGTTAGGAAACTGTTCAGATTCTTATGAGCAATTTTTTTCAGAATCTTATGAGCAGTAATGTGAGATTCCTCCTAGAATCATCGATTTACCTCTTTAATTAATTAAAGTGCTTTCCCATTTACGAATTCTGAAGAAAAATTTGGTTGATTGTAAATAAAATGACTGCACTTAATTGAAATCGATTATGGAAGACCGAAAACAAGCTAAATGATTATTTAACGTTTGATCTGGCTATAAATTTGTTTGTTACGTTCAGGTTCCGGTTTCAAGATGGTGGCCGTTTTAATGGTTCAGTAAAGATTACTTACCGAATGTGCGTGTTTATTAATTATTAAGCAGGTAGATATTTAAATAGGTACCTACTTACTAACAGATACGATCTGAGAGAAAAATTTGGTTTTTATTTAAAATAAGAAAGAATTAGAAACATGCTTTTGACACGATATCTACAAATAATTCACAGAACTACTAGTATTCATGGAGACGACTGATGAGGCTTAGGCTTACTTGACGACAACACCTAAACTGAACTCCGAAAATAACATTAATTTAACTACGTAATTATTGTAATGAAATACCGGATCTAAGAAAATTAACCCGCGCAATACCGTACCTATAACTTCAATATATATGCACGCTTCAACACAAACCCTATATCTGCCCCGATGATGGGCACTGTAATGCTGGAGGAAGCGCAACATGGCATGGAAACCCAATGCGCGACAACACTCCCAGATTATAAATGCTTCTCAGTAGTCTGTAGTCAGTCAGCGAATTAATCTCTGCAGACAGAGCAGACGTGAATACCGAGAGCGAAGAGCCGCTGAGCCGCTGAGCACTGCGGTATGACGGGCGGTGGCTGCCGGGACCAGAATTAAGGTCACTTAGCGAGTTAACTTTTAACTGAGCCTTGCATGTGCTTGCAGTGCGCAACCCACCCCGGGGCGGAACTATGGACTACTTAGTAGGGATATACTCTACACTCTACACTCTCGGCTCTCTTCAGCGGAGATGTTCAAGTTAACAAAATTAAATGATTTCCTTTTTAAATTTTTTAAACAACTACAGCTGAAAATATTTAAAACGTTGCCACAATTTAATTTTACCGACTGGCACCACTAAGAATCGCTCTCAGGCCCAGTGCATGAGATTGCAAATATTCCAGTTCCCGCGTCCGCTCAGTTTGGCTGTTTTACATTCCCTCTCGTATCACCCTCTAGTTGTTACGATTTTAATTTTGTATCAAGTTTATTATAAAATATAGCGTTACTTGTAAATATATTTGACCCGCATAATCAAGAGTTCTTGTTGGCAAATTTCCCTACGCACGCACCTCAGTTTACAGTGCTCGGAAAGGCTGCAAATCCAAATCAGGATAAAAATACATAATTCACCACCTTTCCAAATCACAATTACCTCATGTGCGGCAGCATCGCTTGTCGGGAAAAGTATATTTAAATAAAATATATTTTCTATTGTGGGATTTTGTATCTTAAAAAATGCTATTACTTTACCAAAAAAAACATATTTACTTAGTATTTTGGCGAGAGATCTTATACGGCTAATAAATGTTGGGTTCCTCGAGGTCGTTAAATTGGCAATAAACTTTATTTGAAAAGGGAAGGTAGGTATTTACAATTTACAATAGGTAAAGGTGAGATGACTTCTCTGCAATATGGTTCACTAAATGATTTCACTTAGAGTAATAGTTGATTCGCGAATGAACTGCATTCCACTCGGATTAATGCGAACTGAAGTCCAGGGGAGCAAGTGGAAAAAGCGGGAAAGGGACAAAAGAATAATTAATTGCCATGGGATAAATCCCAATTCACAATCAAAACACAAATTCGCCGGATTGTTACCTCTATCGGCGCAAACAATTAGCAACAAAATAGTACAGCCACTCCACTGGCGCCGCGTTCCAAAACGTAAGTACTCATTCGGGAAACTTTGAAAAGTTCTGGGGGCTGGAATCTTGCCACTACAGTGGATGTCGTACCGCATAAGAGGCTAGGCGAATATTAAGTTGGTTCTTTGGCTGGAAATATGGTAAGTTTGGAAGATTTTTAGAAAACGGTGAATGATATTGATGAAAGATTTTTTGGAATTTTGGCTACGGAACAGAACACAACAATACTTCGAATTATGGTTTGTTCGTATAAGAATTAATGTTTTTGATTATTAATTAATATTTTGAATTAATTATAAATTTGCCCTGTAAACTGGAGGCGGGTACGGGTACAGCTCCCCGCGGGATAACTGACACCCCCGCCATAGGTCACCGCTGCGTTTGGTGATTTACTGGTGAGTCAACATTTTTGGTGCCGGGCTCATCGGGTCTTGGCGGTGGACGCGCCTACCCACCAACAGTGTGATAGGGAGAGCCCGGTTTTGTGAGACCCTTTGACTTGTCCAGACGGTCTATCTCGACCCATCGTTGAGCGCCGCAGCGGGAGATATAGATTCACACGCCCACCGCTTCTGGACTCATACTGAAACCTTTTTCCTTCTCAGAATTTTCTCTATTTCATTTCATTAAAAATATCCTCCAAATATCATCTACAAAGATGGCAGAGACCCCGGGGGTAATTATTTTCCTCGGGGCCTCCTGTGTGGGGTTAAAGTAAAAAAGGGGATTATTTATCATTAAATTATTAAACATTAAGTCATTAAACTAAAATATTGCCATGAAGTGTGTTTGCAGAAGTAATTTTATTTAATTTGAATAGGGCCCTTTTCATTAACATTGGTTTTAAGCATATTTATATTGGTAACCAAACTATATAACTGCATGCCCACCACACTGAACCAACTACTAACTAAATTACAAAACATTTACAATTTTTCACAAAAAACACATCAAAGACTGGATCAAACAACAAGGTATCCAATTTACTCAACACATAACCAAACATAACTCAACCCAAACATTAAAAAAATAACTAAAAAAACTTTGTTTTGGGATAGAACATATTACCTTAATATTATTTATATCAGTGGCGTGAGGTCTACAGAAAAAATATACCTTCCTGTTTATCAAGACAATTATTTATCTTACTCATAATCTAGATGCTAAGAACAACTGTATACAGATCCTAATCGCCTGATGCTACCGCCATGGGTCATCATAGTGCCCTTCTTGACAGTATCAAGGAGGATACGGTGTTTCTATTTATGTCGACAGAAAAGCACCTAATCCCAAACACGGGAACACCTCAGCACAGGATCGCCTAGTGAGGTGTTCACAAAATACTACTACTAACCTATTTACATACAACTACGAATCATTAACATTTATTTTTCTTATTACTCATCTTATTTATGTAAACCAATGCAATAATTTGTAAAGTGTATGTTCAAGAATGGAAATAGGTAAATAAATTGAATATTGCAAAATTTTAAAGTGGGGGCCTCAGCACTGGTAAGCTCCAAGTGAGACTCATCTTACCTTTTTTTATTTTACATTAGCTCAATGCTGGAGGCCCAGAGAAAAATAATTTCCCTCCGGGCCTATATCATCTTAGGGGATGCTATGTGGATGGTCTTTTTAAGGTTGGAAAGGAGAGGAAGATCTGGGAAGGAAAAAGGTATGAGGGGTGAGTAGAATCTCGGGTCAGTGAGTACAGAATTGACGGAGTGTAAATCCACCGCTTAAACTGCGATGCAAAGCTATGGGTGGAAAGTCCGGCTGGAGAGGTCAAAAGGCCTCCGTCAACCAATCTCTCCCAATCTGGCCCACCACGCAATAGGTGGGCAGACTCATCTGCAGCTAAGACTTAGCCAATCGTCACCCCATGATCCCGGGCATCCCCACTAAGTAAAAAGATGTAGATAGTGGGATTTTCTATGGCAGAGGTGTTGGTTATCCAATAAATGGTTCCCGGGGCGGAGGCACCCATTCCCGCCTCCCAGATTGAAATAATGTTTTATAAAAAAATGCTGCTAATGTATCAATAAAAATAAAAAATCTTGGAAATAAAACAATTGCATATTGCCCTCTAGGTTATTTTTCACAAAAACTACCTCATAAAAGTGATCAAATCATTTTATAAGAATTATGCGATTTTACCACTTTAGATGAAAGCAGAAGCTGAAATGAACGGATCGGAATTTGGAATATAAATAAGGATGATCCTGAAAAAGAAACAATTTAAGATGCTTTAAAATTCCTCAACTTCCCACTGTGAAACGAGAAAAATCTCGTATTCAACAGAATGTAATTAATTGAACCGAGAAAAGTTTTCTTCAAGAAACCCGGTAAAGTAGGAGATCTTATATTAAAAGTTCTCTGAAACATTCATAAGGCAATCATTTATGATGCTAACACAAAAAAGTGAAGGAAAATTACGGGACAAGGCAATATGACGGTATCCGTGGTTGAGTGGTTACGGTTCTTGGCTTTGAATCCGGAAGTCGCGGGCTCAAGTCCTAACGTGCGCAATAACAAAAAAAAATTGTGTTTGTTTTGGTGTTATTTTTTTTTTAAATGAGCTCAACACAGGAGGCCCTGAGGAATATAGTTTCCTTCAGGGCCTATGTCATCTTTGGAGATGCTGTGTGGAGGGTTTTTATAAGGAAAGGAAGGAGAGGAGAGTTCTGGGAAGGAAAAGGGTACAAGGGGTAGGTAGGAATCTGGGGTTCAGTCTATCCTGGTCATCCACCTTCAAGACCTAGACAAACCTCACCCCATGAACCCAAGCACCCCTGCTAAATCACCAAACGTAGCAAACCACTTGGGGTGACCTATGGCAGAGGTGTTGGTTATCCAATAAAGGTTCCCGGGGCGGCGGTACCCATTCCCGCCTCCCAAACTGAAATTCATATCATATTTCATAATTTATTATTATACTAGCTGGTACCCGGCATGCTTTGCGATGCCATTTAATAAAAAAATTGTTTCTCTTTATAAAATTTCCCGCAAATAAATCAACATCGTTTCCACGGCAACAATTTGTTTTGCTTAGCAATAACTCGCTTTACTTAGGGACAGAAAACATAAGAAAAATATAATATATTCAAATTTATAATTTCCTTACGCCAGAAATTCCCATTATATACAGCCTATAGTACTCGCATATAATTAGCTTTCTATTGATGAAAGAATTTTAAAAATAGTTTGATTGTTTTATGCGTGAAAGCTTAACAAACAAACACACGCAGTTTCGCATTTGTAACATTAGTATAGATATACATTTGCAGCAAGTTAACATTATGAAATAGTAGAGTCTTTCAGTATCGCTCTGGGGAAAGCAGGAAAGGGAAGGAGATAGGAAAGATGAAGTTTATGAAATTCCCGGCTATTCAGATCTGGTTATCAAACACGGCTAAAGCCTTTTCTCGTAGGGAAGTGGGTACGGATACCGCGGTTCCGGGAACTATACAAGTGTTTAACCAACACCCCTGCCATGGGTCACCTCAAATGGTTCGCTACGTTGGGTAACTTAAAAGGGGTGCCCGTTGAGGATTGTCTAGGTCTTAGCAGCGGATGCGTTTGCCCACCTACTGCGTGGCGGGCCAGATCAGGAGAGACTGGTTGAGGGAGATCTTTAGAATTCTCCAGCCGGACACTCTCAACCCATGGGTTTACACCGCATTTTCGCAGAGGGATGGACTCATAAGTCCGTCACACCTGAGCGTATTGACCCCCAGATTCCTTACCATTCCTTTTCACATTTCCTCCACTAAAAAGACCTTCCACAGAGCATCTCCAAAGTTGACGGGAGAAGACATAGGCCATGAGGAATTTTTTCTCCTCAGGGACCCCGTGTGGACCTAAAGAAAAAAAATGTAACGCGTCAATTCTGAATTGTGGCTTTTCACCAGGACGATAATGAGAGTATCGTGTTGGAAAGTGACGCAAACATACCGCGAACATACTAAAAGAATTTTGAAACTACCAACAACTATCACGCCGTTTTCTACCTAATGAGGATGGACCGCCAAACAAGAAGGTATTGGCGTACACTCTTTGCTTCATTCACTTTCATACATCGTCTCATACATACTCTTCTGTTATTCTGACTCTTGACATGACCCGACCCAAAAGCTTGTTTACTTGGTCGTGATCAAATTAACTTTTTTTTTTTTTTTTCCCGATAACAATCCAGTCCCGCTAAGCCAATTGCAATTGGCTTGACAGCAGGTGCTTATAATTCCTTACAAATATATTTAAAGTTATAATTTACATCTTTTATCTACAGTTAAACATTTTTTCATAAATTTTATCAAGTATCAAGTATCAAAATAAATATTCTTTTTCCAATAACCAATTTTTCACCATATATTTAACCTTATTCATAGAATTATGTTGCTTTATATTGTCAGGTAATAAATTAAATATCTTCGGTATGTTGTATTCAAACGTTCTCTGTCCGTACTTATTATTGAATTTCGGAACTATTAACCCGTCGTTACGCGTGAATCTAGTGCTATATTTATGATCTAGTTTCTCTTTATGCTGCGGGGTAAATATATGCTGAATTATAATTTTATACCATAGTATTGCCTTCACAGGTAAAATTTTGCACTCTGAAACAGCAACGGAGTATTGTGGCTTTGTTTGAAAATGTTAGGGACAACTAATAATTTTACAATTGCGTTTTGTGCAACTTGTACCTGTTTCAGGTTGGTTACAGTAGTATTTCCCCATATTGTTAACCCATATCTTATTATTGATTCTGCTAGTGACATATAAATTATTTTAAGTGTATCAATTGATAGGAAAAAATTTAATGTGTACATTCTGCTAGCAATTGATTGACTTAAAAATTGTATAAATATAATTCACATGCGCACGTCAGAATTCGAACCCGTGATCTCTGGAACCGAATCCGTTGAGGAAAAGGAGTTAGTTTATCTTGAGTAAGATAAGACAAATGGATAATAGATTCGTTGTTTTCTTCATTCTTTCTATTTCGCACGCAACAGAAAGAATGGCTTCAACGGAGCTCTGAATAGCATGTCTATATACTACTCGTGGGATCAAAACTTAATACAATTACAAAAATTACTACACTTTTCAAGATTACTTGCTAACTTTATTTTTATTTATTTTATTTTATTTATTTATCAATGCCCAGAGGGCTTTTATACGTTTGGTAGTCAAATTAATTGTGTCATAAAAACAATTAAATGTCATAAAAATACATAAAAAACTAGAAAAATACAGATGTGTTTAGGAATTCTGAAATATATTTTTTACAAGATCCACAAAACTCGAAAATTAAATATATCAATATCACCTATGTACTGATTTCCCATAGTGAGAAATCATTGTATCGGAGAGTGGGCAATGTAGTTCCGCTTATGAATGCTGCAGTAGAATAGTGGGTTTTGTCGTGTTGTTATTGTAGGTATGCGTAAGTTTCTGAGTTGCGGAAGTTCGCAATTGTTGAATTTAGAATCGAGTATTTTGACGTTTATTTTACGTCTGTTTTCTAATGTGTGTATTTTTAAAATATTAAATAAAAAAATATAATTTGTCTGACTTCTAGTGGGATATTTAAATTAAAATTTCTAAAACGCAGATTTTTTTTTGTATCCGCTCAATGTTTAATGTGAATTTTGTAAGATGGAGACCAATTTACCGAGTTATAAAAGATGGTTATGAAAGATGGAGACCAAAATACCAAACTTTTAAAACTAATTTATTATTTTTTTAGCGTGATTCTTTTAAAACTACTTTCTTGTAATTTGGGAGACGAGAACCATTTACTGGATAACCAACACCACTGCCATAGGTACCCCAAGTGGTTCGCTACGTTTGGTGACTTAACGGGAGTGCCTGGATTCATGTGTTTGCACACCTGCTGCGTGGCGTGAGAGAGATTGGTTGAGGAACCTAACTTAGCTCACTCTTGCTGGATTCTCTCGACCCATCGCCTTGCACCACGGCGGGTGGGATGGATTCATACGTCCGTTACTTCTAGTCACATTGATCTCCAGGTTCCTGCCCACCCTCATACCCTTTTCCTTCCCAGAACTTACCGTAATAAGACCCTCCACTCAATGATAATATCCATGTATCCACTCTGGGGCTCTCTCTTTTTTCTTATTTGAAATTTATTAAAAAAAAAATCAGTGTGTACAATTCACACGCGGTAGAAGTGAAACTTCAGAAAACTTAAGTAGACAAGAGTGTGGAGATTACGAAGCACTTTTTTATCAATGTGGAGGATTATATGCAAGAATTGAAAAATATGGGATTGGGCGAGAAATTGAGTAATCTGAAAGCGTGTTGCCAGTTGTCTGCCGATGATGCTTTGCTCATTTTCAAAAGGATGAACGAAGTATGTATGAAGAATGAGTTAATTATGAATGTAAGTAAGTCTAAAATCGTGGTGTTTGAAAGATAGAGGACGAAAACATTGTGCAAGTATGCTTACGGGAGATGGGAAGGCTGATAGAGATATTGAAATAAGGGTAAATGTAGGTAACTCCACTAAAGGAAGATAGAACCCAATTGGCGCCAACAAAAAACTATCCAAAGAAGCGAAGCTAGCCGTCCATAATAGAGTGCTGGTACCTACCCTGATGCACGGCAGTGAGGCATGGAACTGGCAGAGGAAGGAAGAGGTTGGAAAGTAGACTGAATGCTGTAGAATTAAGATCAGTACGATCTTGGGAAAAACGTGGAAATCCACGAAGAATGCAAGGCTAATATAAGCGTATTGAGTAACATTACGAAAGGAACGCTCAGATGGTTTGAGCGTGTAGAGCGAATGAACGAGGAAAGGAGTGTAAGGAGAATATACGACGCTAATATGAATAGTAGAAGCAGCCGGGGACGCCCGAAGAAGATGTGTGACATTTAAATTTAGGAGGCGGGTATGGATATTGCTGAACCGAGAACCATTTAAAGGATCACCAACACTCCGTTTCACCAGAATTTCAAGTCACTAACGCCGCTAAAGAAGTTTCACTTAAAAAAACTTAATCATAATTTCTGATTAAACTTTATATTCACAGTCAATTAAAATTGGTGAGCATATACTTCATTGTTTCAAAATTCCTCTTTATCTCTCCACATACTTTCTTCATTTTTATTATATATTCTTAAACATTAAATACTTTATTTATTTGATAATATATAACATAACTTAGTTATAATATACTTTAATGTTAAGTTTATTTATTTTAAGTTATAATATAAAGTTATAATATTAAGTTGTAATATAAAACAATAGCAATACTTACTTATAAAGATTTAACGAAGTTTATATATTCGTTGAGATTAAGAACCGTTTTTATTCCAAGCGAAATTACTAGGACATTGTATAGTGTTCACACACATAAAAGGAACTTGCACCATGCATAATTGTATACCTTACTTATCATTCGTATCACAATGTACTGAGTATGTCTTAATAAACAAAGAAATAAATTCTTCCACATTTCGCTTGTTCAAATCAACAAAGAAAATTTTAATACAACAATTTGGCACCCTTTTGTAGTACAATTCTCATTCGCGCTATGAAAATAAAGAGAACATTTGTAATACAAGTACAAGTTTTACAATGTCTTATGTTTAAATATTGTCAACAATCTCAACTTACGATGACTTGCTTCCCGGAAATAGGCTTCCGTGTCCGGAGAGGGCGGAAGTGAAGCCTTGTTTCTTGTTTCGGACGTCCCCAGCATTGTAATGTCTTGGCGTATTCTAAATCAGTGGAATTAAATTGGCCAAACTCGGGAGAAGTACCCACTCTCCCTCCCCTCTAACGTCTGAGCCTTGGAAGTTGGAAATGAAATGTCTGGATTGTGATATGATGTTTAATATTGTGAGCCGCAAAGCCACAAGGTCGACGGCGTGCAGGTTTTCTTCTGAATGAAATAAGTATAATTAAAGAAATCGGTCACAATAAAAAAAAAACAATTATTTTATACTGCTTGACATGTATTTTTTTTTATTGCACCAATATTAATTAATCCAATTACCGTACAATTTTCTCATTTTGACAATCTTAACACCTAGGAAGTTTTGTTATTTATTTTTGGGGTGTTTTTTTTTTTTTTTTTTTTTTTTTTTTTTTTTTTTTTTTTTTTTTTTTTTTTTAATTGTACAACAGATAAATAATCCAATTACCGTACAATTTTCTCATTTAGACAAGCTTAACACCTAAGAAGATGATCATTATACAAAAAAAATCTTAAGGCTATCTAAAGAAGAGTTGTATACATCTAGTGTTTTTGATATTTCGTTCAACAGTACCATTCCTCTTGTTATGCTATGCTGTGCTAGAACATCTGTTCTGCCGTATGGTATTTTGAATAAGTCGTGTCGACGACTACGACTGAAGTTTTCAGGCACGTATAAACCGTAGCATTCCAAGAGGAATGGGCTGTCAATATAGTTATGGATTATGTTAAAACTAAGAATTGCAAGATTTGCATAACGTCTAGTTTCCAAACTAAATCTATTTGTTGCCTCAAGTAACTCCATATGGTGCATGAACCTCGGATAAGTTCCGTGCATTCGCATATAGACGTACCTAAGGAATTTTTTCTGGATTTGTTCCAGCATATTAATATATTTAGTCTGGTGCGGAGTCCACACACCACTAGCATACTCCAGCTTACTTCTTATGACGCCATCGAACATGGCTATCATTGCATCTGGGTCATCAAATTGCTTACATATTCTGATGACAAAACCCAGGAGTTTGTAGCATGCTGGAGTGAGCCGTGATATGTGATCGGAAAATGTCAGTTTGGGATCAAAGACGATACCAAGATCTTTAAAGCTATTGACTCGACATAACGTTTTCCCTTTAATGGTGTACTCAAAAACTACGGGCTTCTGGGAGCGGGTATACGTCATTGTTACACATTTTTTAATATTGAATTCTAATTTGTTTTTATCTGACCATTCTGCTATAGCATCAAGGTCAGATTGCATTTTTAAGCAGTCCTGGTGACAGATTATTTCCATCAAAAGTTTCAGGTCATCCGCAAATAGAAGACATTTGCAATATTTTATACATACCTGAATGTCATCTATAAGTATAAGGAACAACAGAGGACCAAGGTTTGACCCTTGGGGAATACCTGATAATGCCGGGAATTGTTTGGACTCATGTCCATTTATTATTACATATTGTCTTCTAGATTTTAAATAGGACGCGAAGAATATAAGTGTTTGTTGATCGAAACCAATTTTGTACATTTTAAGTAGTAAAATGTCATGATCAACTCGATCAAAAGCTTTGGCAAAATCCGTATACACTACATCTGTTTGATGTCTCGAATCCAATCCAACGGCCACCAATCGCGAAAACGTTAACAAATTTGAAACCGTGGATTTTCTCGGCATGAAACCGTGTTGGTTTTCTCCTAGAAATGGCACAATTTGGTGATGTAATTTCTTATAAATAATCATTTCAAATATTTTTGGTATAGTTGACAATATAGCTACAGGTCTGTAATTCTTGATATCAGCCTTGTCTCCAGCTTTGAAAATTGGACTTACACGCGTGAGTTTCCAAAAATTGGGGAAACAACCAGTCGTTATGCTAAGATTAAATATATAGCTCAGCGGATGACAAATAGTTTTTGACATACAAGCAATTATATTAGGGGGTATTCCGTCTGGGCCAGCAGCCTTGTCGAGCTTTAAAGTCCGAATACAAGCATCTACTTCATCTGAAGAGGTTAGCTCAAGACCGATTTTTCCGACGTTCCATGCCCCCTCGGTTCTAGTAAAGTCTAGATTTAGTTGAGGAGCTATCTGGCTATATACCGATTTAAAATAATCGGCAAATTTTTGGCTTACTATTTCGGGATCGGAAAAAGTTTCTGTTCCTTCGCTCAAGTTGATTTGGGTACGTGGATTTGCTTTTTGGGATTTAATAAAATCCCAAAAATATTTGACATCATCTTTGATCCCACACTGAACTTTTTCTAAATACTGACGCTTTGCAATCGCAATTTCTTTTTTAAGCTCAGATCGCAACGCAGAAAATAACAAATAATCGGATTGATTTCTGTGAAGTTTGTATTTTCTTCGATGCGATTCTTTGCGTTTTAATTTATCTATAATTGTTTTACAGAACCACTCCGGATAATTTACATTTTTAGATACATCTTTTCTGGTGGGGACACAAATTTCAAAAATACTAAATAAAACATTGTTAAAGTATATGACTGCGTCATTTGCGTCCGATATAGTGAGTAGGTAGTTCCAGTCGAATTCCGAGAGTATATCGCGTATTAACTGCATATCTGCTCGCTTGTACTGGAATGAATGGTTGTAGGTAGGTGGTGCCGGGCGGGTACCGCTGTTTCGCACCTGACGCCGGTTACACGTCGTCCTGGCTAATTTAGTATGAACTGCTAAGGTCGGATGAAATTTATCTTCGTTGACCAAGGGTTCATCACATCGACTGACGTCACATTTATTCGTGTTGCTTAATACTAGATCAAGCATATTGCCAAAATGATTTCTTATTACATTTTGTTGTTTGAGGTCATTGGAATCCAAAAAATATAAATGCTCTAACATAACCTCTTCCGGTTTGTTAGTTAAATTGAAATCACCCAATATAAGGACGTTTCTGTTTTTTAAAATTTTTGATTGACATTCCTGATCAATATAATCGTAGAATTTTGTGCGATTCTCCGAGTCATCAGTGCAATAAAAGTACAAAACACATATATACGCGGTAAAATTATTTTTCGTCACCTTCACCCATATGTGTTCGCCTTCCGTTTCTAATGTTTGCATTCTCTGGGACGTTAGCGTATTCTTAACCGCTATGCACACACCGCCTCCCCGCGCATCGTGATCTCTGTCCCGCCTGTAGACGCTGTAGCGCCTATCGAAGAGTTCCGAATCGAAGACAGTGGAGCTCAACCATGTTTCGGTCAAGCAGATAATTTCATGGTTTTGTAGGAGTAAGTTCCTCGAGAATTCTTCCGTCTTGGTATTTAGACCACGAACATTTTGGTAAATTATTTCCAAGCTTGCCATTAGATTTGGTCTTTATTAGCTGCTGTTTGCAAAAATTTGTATTTACTTACTGCAATACCCGTTGGCCAGACTGATGGGTTAAGAAAAGTTTCTCGGTTTTCTTCCGGGACGCCTATCTTAAACGAGCTGTAATTTCCTTGTTATGCCGTGTTGCGGTACCTCCTTCTTTAGCCAATGTTTCGGACAGCGTTACAGTGTCCATCATCAGGGCACTGGACACTGTAACGCTGTCCGAAACGTTGGCCAAAGAAGGAGGTAGCGCAACACGGCAAAACACCCCAAAAATAAATAACAAAAATACTTTTGGCCGTGAAAACCTATCATCATTATTATACAAAAAAATCCATCTATGAAAGAATTGTAAATATCTAGTGTTTTCGATATTTCGTTCAACAGCACCATTCCTCTTGACAAGCTATTCTGTGCTAGAACATCTGTTCTGACGTATGGTATTTTGAACAAGTCGTGTCGACGACTACGGCTGAAATTTTCAGGCACGTATAAGCCATAGCATTCCAGGAGGAATGGGCTGTCAAAATAGTTATGGGTTATATTAAAATTAAGGATTGCAAGATTTGCATTACGTCTAGTTTCTAAGATAAATCTATTTGTTGTGAGTCTTACTTTGGGACCACGGAGGCCGTCAAAGCTATCATATAGCTACTCCACAATGGAGTGCTGGTACCCACCCTGATGTGTGGCAGTGAGGCATGGAACTGGCAAAAAGAAAGGATGATAGTAAGATCGGTCGTTGGCTGAGTTGGCATCGCATTTGGGTCCCACCCAGGCGTCGCGTGTTCGAATCCTTGTCTGGCTTAGTCCTCCATCATGACACATCGTTTTAGGTCAAGTTTTCAATATTCGGATCTAACGCAACCCCTAATATTTAAACTGTGTAAGGAGCTTGTAAATTTACTAAAATTCAAAATATGGGATTTTATAACTTAGTCTTCTTTGCCTTTCTCTCCCTGCCAAGGACCCATGGGTGTCTGTAATGTAGAATATAAATAAAAGTGGTACCATTCTGTTGTTTTGCTTGTTTGAAGGTTTTCTGTGGTCATAAGTCTAAATCCTACACTCTGTCTGTCTCAACAGCATTCTAAACACTGCGGATGATTTTAAGGGGTGAAAACGTCTCTCTCCCACTTCTGTACTTCTGGTCCTTGTAATATTGTACAATCCTTATAATGGGGCAAACACAAATGATACAGTCATGAAGAGGCTAATTAAGCCAACATAGAATTTTGATCAACGATATCTTCTAAATTAATAAGCATGTTACAAACACTAAGGCAAACATAAATACTTGCATGTTATGGAATTAACTGAGCTTTTATTGTATTTGTGCGTTGTAAGCTACGGCGTTATTAAAATAATTAATTACACTGCTGTTGTGTAGATACCGCTGCTGATAATACTTCCGAATACTAAATAAAATTGAAATAAAACAATAATTTAATTTTTAACCACGATTTATTAAATATATGTTTATAAATATATTTTTTTTTTCAATATCGACCGGTTTCGCTTAACACAAACATCTTCAGGACAAAAAAATAATTAAAACTTGGTCAATTTTGATGTATTGAATTTTTGGGGCGTTTATTGTCATTTTTTTATGTTCCACAAGAGTTCCAACTGTTTCCGTTTGTAGCCAGTGAGACTATGGCATAACCAATTGAAGTATGTTGTGAGGCTAAAGGTAGTGGAGAGGGGAAAGAGATGGGAAGAGGAAGGCGAGTCTGGCTATTCAGATCTGGTCACCAAACACGGCTAAAGCCATTTTCAGCAGCGTTTCGATTCTGAATGGTGGTCTTACACCAGGGCGAGACTGAGAATCTTCAACTCTGAAAGTATCTTCCACTCTGATATAACATTAACATAGAAGGCCAGGAAATTTTTCTCGTTATGCAATTTTTTTACATTATCTCCACACGGGAGGAAAGCCTCGCGGAAAAGAGTATTCCGTAGGGTCTATGTCATCTTTGAGGATGCTGTGTGGAAGGTCTTTTTAGGGGAAGGAAGAAGAGGAAGTTCTGGGAAGGGAAAAGGTTTGAGGGGTGGATTAGAATCCGTGCTCAGGAGCATCAATGTGTTCAGGAGTGACGAACATATGAATCCTTCCCACTGCGGTGCAAGGTCGAAAGAGTCCGTGTGGAGAGCGCAAAATGTCACTCTTAAACAGTCTCTCAGTAGATGGGCAAAAGCATCCGCCACCTAGATAACAAACTTCGACTCACGAACCCGAGCACCCCTACTAAGTCACCAAACATAGTGAACCACTTGGGGTGACCTACGGCACGGGTGTAGGTTATCAAATAAATGGTTCCCAGGGCGGCATTACCTATACCCGCCTCTCAAATTGAAAAGGCATGAAATATTATTTTATCTGTCAAAAATGTTTACAATATATCGTGTTTTGTTCCATATATTATTGTTACTTTTGTTGTTATAGATTTGTTTTCTAGTTCTTTAATTTGTAACTATTTAAAAATAAAATATTTCTCGATTAAAAAGTAGACAAAGTATGTTTTTCTGAAACAATATTTAAAATTTTATGGTCTAATTTAATAATGTTGGCCTAACCCCATCATTGTTACTATTAAGCGGCTGGCGGAGGCCAAAACATTGGGAATGTATGGCGAGCGATAAGCTGAAATTGGCCAAAACCATATGATATTTTATGTTACTAAGTCTGTTGGCCCCGTAAAACAAATAAGACCGGTCAAATAACGATTGTTTAATAATTGGTTTGCCTTTAATAATTAGCGGCTCCGGAATTTTCGTTTTGCCTCCACATTCCGCCTCTTAATTTTTAGATAAATTTAAACGAAACATGACGTACAAAGAGACACATTAAAAAAGAAAGGTGACGATCGGAAATGGTGACCCAGTAAATGACTTGTTTTACCGTGACCACGCTCCAACCACTAAACTATTGAGTCCTGATTATTGTCATTATATTCAATCTGAATATTATCCACAAAGAATACAATTTTTTTGGCAGCCATCATTAAAACATTACAGTTCTACGTTCTACTCCAATATATTTTTAACCTTCGTTTAGAGTTCTTAATATTTTTTTCTTAATAAATGATTAATCTGAAAACCTTCAAAAGTTTTTTCAACAAATGGAAAATATTTTTTGGTAGAAATGAGTTGTAAGTAATTTAATTAATAATTTCAACTGCACATTTTAATGTAATTAATCTCTAACATGATAATAAGTATGTTGAACGGTCGGCCTTGAACCCCCTTGGATTGTGTGACAACACCCCTCACAAGGCGGTTAATTAAACCAAACTAGGAAATAGAGGGTGTACAAAGCACCTACCCACGTAGCACAGGAACTGGGGTTGAGAAGAGAAAGTAGAACGTGATGCAATGGCAGTAAATGCTCAAAGTAATTCGTGTTTTATGGCGTTCTGTATCTTTGAAATAGTGTTTCAAAGAGCTTTAGAATCAATTGGCTACTTGCATTGTAATTATACTGCTACTTGCATATAATATAATTCACCACTATCCAGAATGTGTAGAATGGTCAACTCACGTCAAGACCTTGATTTCTTTGGCATAAGCCTAAATGATTTTTGTAGCTCACTAAACAATTGAAGATATTTTATATTACTTTTTTAGCAAAGTCTTGACTTGACCTGACACTTCTATTTAACTTCTATTTTCTTATGTTTTATCTGTTTGTCTTTGCTTTTATATACCATCCTTTATTCTTGTAATGTACATTTCCAAAATTTCGTGTTACTTTATTATAAATTGGACCGTTAATAAATAAATAAATCGTATAAAAAGGCAGAGTGAGCTTTCAAAGTGAACAAATTGAAATTTTCAAATTTTTATATTTAATTAAATTTTTTTTTTTTTTTTTTTTTTTTATATGAAATACCGCACAAGAGTCCCAACTGCTCCCCTCTGGAGCCAGTGAGACTATGGCATCCCCAATTGGGGTATGTTGTGTGGCTGAAGGTAGTGGGGAGGGGGAGGAGATAGGGAAGAGGAAGGTGGGGAAGTACCTGGCTATTCAGATCTGGTCACTAAACACGGCTAATGCCATTTCGAGCAACGTTTCAATTCTGAATGGTGGTCTTGGGTGGTGGGGCTCAAATGAAGACAATATTAGCGAAACTCAATCGAAAATCTGTAGAGAGAAAAATCAGAAAAAGATATTGGCTTCAGCCATATTTTATGACCAGATCTGGATAGCCAAGTGCTTTACCACCATCATCTTGCGCCCTTGAGGTGATTTTTCACAAGTACGGCGCTATTTAAATCACCCAAATATTATTATTATTATTATTATATTCTTACCTCTCCACTACCTTCAGTCTCGCATCATACCCAAATTGGGGACACCAAAGTCTCAATACTCTAGACGGTTAACACACAGAGTCTCTTGTGCAGTATTATCGTTAAAAAAAAAATACTGCATTTACGACTGTTTGGAATATACTTTGTCCTTTTCCTATAACTTCCTACATACCCACCTACATATCTATATAGTTCCTTCTACCTACTTGGTGAAATTGCAAACCAGTGCAATGATAACTTTCAACAAGCAAGCTGTGTATTATTATGATTAAGTTCTATTATGTTCGTATTTTCGAAGGCAAGTGCAAATTACCTGTTTACGTAAAGACTTCAAATTATAACTTTTGGTGGTTATACAATCTGTGCACAGTTTTGAACATTATTGTGAAATGTGAATCTTATATGGACATCATCAAATCAACCAGCCTGCTACATCAATTCAGTGAGTTTTACGCCGTCCCTAATTTCCCACCTTCTAATAAAGTTCCTAACAACGACATTGATCAAAATTAAGTTTTTTTAAATTTTTTTATTAGCAACTATCTAAAATAATTGTGCATACAAAATATAATGATGAATTTAATGTATTGTATTTCTTAGTCCCCCTCACTAGGGGGTTCTGTGCCGAGGCGGATTAAAATTATTTAAATATATTTTATTTGTCTTCTATGTTGTTTTTAGTGTCTCCATTAGGGTTTTTTCATTGACCTCTTTCAGCCATATTTTTATTCTTGATTTGTGTACATTAGAATTTTTTATTAGTTTTATATCTTGGGGAAGGATTGTTGCAAAGTACGTGTAGTTTCTTTGTCCGAATACGGTTTTGTAACTAACTATGAGGCTATAAATAGCTCAGTTGGTAGACTGTCAGTCCTTGTAAGACAAAAAGCCCTATTACTATTATTTATTAGGTTCGTATCCCAGTTGCGGCCGTCACCTTTGAATGTTCTCTGTCTATCTGTATCACATATTTAATTGAGAGTTTTTGGTATTATCATCTTCAATGACAAAAAATATTAAAAAAAAAATTGTATTTTGTTTTCGTAATATTTGTTAAAACATCTATCTAAATTCTTTTTTCAGGTCATTATAAAAGGCATGCAAGTTGCCTATTAAATAAACGGCTTACGCTGAGCAGCGCGTAGAAGAGAAATGTGGATGTGTGGGTGCTGCCGGGAAGCTTTTGAAACGTCGGTTCAGAGAATTAAAGGAGCATTTAAACCATTTAGCAGTTTGTAAATACTCAACCATAATAAAAGACTAGACTAGATTAGTGCATTCAGAAAATGAGGATCCCAGATTTTACAAAGCTTGTTTGCCATGAAGAAAAGAAGTTTGTATGAAGAAAAGCTACGAGTATTTTTGCCAGAAAATATATTTTGGGAGGCTTTTTTTACCGACATTCTACATTTAATTCAACATTATAATGAAAGTAAGCGTTGATTTTCAATGTTCTTTAAACATTTTTTCCAAGTCCGGGGATAAAATTTTTTCTCTCAGGGTCTATTTTATCTATGCTTTGTGAAGGGTATTTTTGAGGAAAGGAAGAAACACAGAGGATGGCAAATCATTCCACCCAACTCAAGAATTCCAATTTCAAGAACTCGTTTTAAAAACCAGTTTTCTTATGATCAATGTCAACTGTGCACAAATGTTTGAAGCATATTTGACATGTTTTTTGACTGAGTGCCGAAGGGATCAATCCCGCTAGTTCAATCAATCAAGCACCGGAGCATCTTCAATTGTGATACCGATAGAACATTTTCACCCGACGCCCTTGGTCTAAAGATTACAATACGTTTAGATAGGATATCGAACCGACCGGCCACAACGTTTCTGCACAGAGTCAAGGGTTTTTGAAGTAAAAATTCTTTACGCACGCTTGACTTGGGGGGTAAGCTGGTGAATGCGTCACGAGAGCGTTACGAAAAGTGTCATCGGGCAAGGCGAACGGAAGTTGAGAGGGAGATATAAGTTAGTGAAGATGGAAAGAGAGATAGTTGCGTTTCGTATATTAATGTAGGGGCAAGAGAGAGATAGAGGTTCTAGCACACATTTTCTTTCTCTCTTTCTCTCATAGCCAGTTACGTTTCGTATATCTGAGACACAGTGCAGGCCTATGCACACTCGTATTTTTTAAATATATTTTGTGGTTCCAGACCAGAAGTGGCTGCCAAACCCAAAGGTAGGGTGTATTTGCAATTGTTGTGGTTTAGCAGCTGTGTACCATTAAAGTATTTGCGGGTCTTGTATAGGACATGCAGCCTCTGTGAGGCTAACTTAACTTGGACTTCGATGGAGCGCCCGTAATCCTTCTGAAGTAACCATTCATTCTGAAACATATGGTAATATTTTTATCTTTATTTTTTATTTTTATTTATTTATTTAACGTCCAGAGGGCTTTTACATGATTGGGGACAAACCTAGGAAAAAAAACAAATAAAACTACATTAGGTAAAAGTCAAAAGGACAGGCTGTTTCACACAATTTGAATCTAATATTGTCATCAAATGGCCATTCCGCGTATTTTTTTTGATATTTGCAAGGTCCCCGTTAAATGCAGCATTAATTTTAGCTTTAACCATTATTTTTTTAAAATTTTCAAAAGTGTAATTCAGCTTCAGCTTCTGTGAAGTCCGTTCCAGCTTTTCATAAAATTGTGATCAGAAGAAGAGGACAAGTATCAGAGTGAAAGATACTCTCAGTATCGCCCTGGTGTAAGACCACCGTTCAGAATTGAAACGTTGCTTGAAATGGCTTTAGCCGTGTTTGGTGACCAGATCTGAATGGCCAGGTACTTCCCACCTTCCTCTTCCCCATCTCCTTCCCCTTCCCACTACCTTCGGCTTCACAACATACCCCATTTGGAGATGCCATAGTCTCACTGGCTCCAGACGGGAGCAGTTGGGACTCTTGTGCGGTTTTCATATAAAAAAAGTATCAGAAAGATGAAACGCACTTAAAATCAGCGTTTAACGTGGATCTTACAAATTAAAAAAAAAGAAAAATAATTAGGTGAATGGTTATTTGATGACAATGTTACATTTGAATTTCTGTGAAACAACTGGCCTTATGTTTACATATTTCAACATTATTTAATTAAAAATGGTGCCACAAAGTACTTTTATACAATTACCTACGTAGGAAAGTTTTTTGAGTTAATCTACAATGGTTTTAAGTAAAGAGAACATTGGCAAAACCTTAAATCCAAATATGAAATTCCGGATTCGCAACCCAACCCAGGAATTATACTTTTTGTTGGTGCGGAATTGCACTCTGGTTGGCTTGCCGTTGCATCTACCCGGGATTATTTACAGACCTTCCTCAATCCGGGCTCATTTGCATGTCGGTCCGCGTGCGCCGCTAAGGCTGTATAAATTATAGGCTCTGCTTCTAGCGGCTTGTTGTATATATACACACATCCCGTGCAGTGGGGAATTGCCAGAGGTTTCGTCCGGCTGCGGCTGTACAAATAAGATGCGAGCTTTGACGCTTTTGCGGACCTTAATTTAAGTCAAATATGACAAACCCTCATGGCTTGTTTCGTTATAGTAGAAAAGGCACTGGGTGTTTTTGTTTGTGTTTTTTTTTTTTTTTTACTAAACTTACAGAACTGTGACCCTTGCTGTGAGCGCTCCAAGAGACAAACTGAACCACTTTATGTTCTGTTCTGTCCAACTTCCCATATTGGGGGTGGGATGGACCTGGTCCCCGCTATGTCTCTAGTGTCGCGATCCTGGAGCGGAGCCTCGCTGACCACCCGCGCCACCCCTGTGGACTGGTGCCGGTCTGAAGGACGACAGTGGGTATTTGGGGACCTTCCGCCCTTCCTCCGACCACCCGACGCTTTTGTCCCCAGGGTCTTCGGGCGTTTCACCCCATTCTTCTATTTACTTTCATCGTGGCACCACCGGGAGGTCGGCTAAGGGGCGCGGTAACCAGGTGCCGCTCTTGTCTGCCTGATCACCGACACACTATCACCAGGACTGCCGGGTGGAATGCGCCGCATCGCCCCTTCTTCACAAACCTGTGAACTTTTTCTATCTCCTTATTGTTTTCATTTTTAAATTTTTTTTTTACTGTTCATTATGTACATGCGCTAGGATAGGCAAAATGCCTACTTCTTGTTTTCTTTCTTTTTCCTTTTCTACCCCTGTTCCAAAGTTCATAAGGTCATATCACAATATCACCTGATCTTTCGTTATTACTAACACTTGCATGTGGCGAGCACTTGCATACTGCTCACTAACAACGTATGCGGGGACTTTGGAGGTCTAGAGTCTTGAATCTGAGTAGAGCCGTTTACAAAATTAGAGTCCTTTGAGGCCTTGAAGGGGTAACCATCTGTTACCTATACCAGGGCGGGAAAGAGGGTGGGTCCTCCAAAGTAGAAAAGGCACTGTTAACGTTGGGATTTATTTATTGTTTGTTAGAATAATTTTTGAATTGATAAGGAAGCTGGTAACAATGCTGATGATGTTTGTTACACCTCACAAGAAGAGCGCCTATGTTATTATAAATATATATTTTTATAAAGACTGAGGAACTCGGTTGGCTATGGCCATTCGGTTCTTTTTTATTTTATTTTTATGTGAATACCTCACAAGAGTCTCCGCTGCTCCCGTCTGGAGTCAGTGAGACTATGGCATCCCCAGTCGGGGTATGTTGTATCAGGCTGAAGGTAGTGGGGAGGGGAAGGAGATGGGGGAGAGGAAGGTTGGGGAAGTACCTGGCTATTCAGATTTGGTCACCAAACACGGCTAAAGCCATTTCAAGCAGTGTTTCAATTCTGAATGGTGGTCTTACACCAGAGCGATACTAAGAATACCTTCCACTCTGGAACGTGCCGCAAATAAACTATATATTATTTTAAATGAATTAATTATGAAATAACACAAATAAATCAAATAAAATTTATTTGCCTACGCCGAGATTTGATCCCGCGACCTTCGCATTGCGAGTCAAAAGCCTTATCGCTAGACCACGCCAGTCGCCAGTCGGTTAGCAGTGTTGTGAGGAAGGGGTTAAGAAGGGGTCTTGAAGAGGCCCGGATTAAGCGAAGGAGGGAAACAAATTCCGGTAGCTCTTTCCACAAGCAAGCCGACATACACAAAAATGAGAAACCAACCGTTCTCATCAAAAGTACTGTGAACGAGTGTCCGTCGAGTTTTGCGCAAGTGCACCGGTGCGTGGGGGATCAATGCTATCAGATTTTTTGAGAAGATTCCATTTAAATAACTAACAGACAAAGCACGCTTACATTGCATCAAGATTCCTGCAGATGAAAATATATCGACTTATGTTATATGGCTGAACACTCGCACACTGCATACTTTAAAAAAATCTGGATGGTGTTCGAGGGATCAACTGGCGGGATCAACAGAGAGATCTACTGTCGGGGATCAACTAAGGGTGGGCCAACTGTGGGAAATCAACTGTCGGATGATCAAGAGTCGAGTCATCCCTATGATGGTATCGCATGATCAATTGAATCGGTTACTCAAGAATGGTTATTAAGATAAGTTGGATAAAAAATCAAGCGTACATTTTGAAGATACAATAATTGCAAATTTCAAGAAATTTCACTTGGAACACGACTCGCAAGCATTCACACGAGCTGTAAAAAGCCACACACATATATTCATATAAGATATGCAGCGTTCATAAAAAAATGTTTTTTGAAATTTCAACAGCAAGCTACATAAATCATGAGTTGCAAGTCCCGCGAGGAATTTAATCCGTGTTTATTTAAATGCTGCAGTTTTTCAGCTTCCTACATTTCCAAAACAAAGTCCGTCAAGGCTGATAAATTATAATATGGGGCTTAAATGTAATCAGGGTGCGGTGGTAAGCCTGGCGGGCCCTGTGACATGGACTGCACGAGGTGGGTTATAGTTGTACAAGGAATGACCCACGATGCCATTCGGTTCGAATATGAACCAACACAGAATTAAATATAAAAACCTAAAGGTGTAACCGGTGGATCTTTTCTCTAAAGTGCGTTATGTGCGTTGAACTCTTATGAGAAAAACTAAGAAAATAAGGCAATTCTGTATGATAATCTTAACAAACTTTAAACAAAGCGCCAATCAAATATCGTACAAAAAATACCAGTCCGAATGATACTCGTAGGTACTGTCCAAGAACGATTCAAAATATATCTAAAATCCCATAGGTGCGTTATGAATATTAGCACCTATAAAATCTTCCGTTATATTTCTTAGGTAAATGGGTTCAAAACATGCTAGTAGACCTGCACACTTTGGGAATCTATTAGTTGCCTGAGTGCGCGTGAGATTTGCCTCCACTGAATTTTTACGGAATAGCATTTTACTAGAAACATCCAAATTTTGTTGTTGACTGATTATCGTATTTTAAGTGTTACTAAATTGTAACTTTTTTTCATCAAAAAAACTATGTTAAATTGTGATGTCAGAATTTGGAAAAAAAAATGTAACCCAAGATGGTTCATTAGCTACAAATGCCTTTGAATTGTAAATTTGTATCTTGTTGAAAGTTCGCTAAACTCTGTTCGCTAATCAGAAGAGGTTGGTTGAGGGAGACCTTTTGACCTTTCCAACAGACTCTCTCGGAACATCGCCTCGCACCGCAGTGGGAGGGATAGATTTACACGTCCGGCACTCCTGGATACACTGATCCCCATATTCCTACCCACCCTTCAGATCGTTTTCCTCCCCAGAACTTCCTCTCCTTTCTTTCCATAAAAGACCCTCCACTTGTCGTCTCCAAAGATTAACATTATTTTCCTCAGGACCTCTTGTGTGGATCTTATGTAAAAAAATGGAAAAGATGAACAAATGATTCATAGGGGCGAGTGATTTTTTCTCACTTCTAATATCCGATTAAACTCTCAATAAAATAGGCCACGAACCAACACTGGTGGTGTACAAATCAATCAGGTGGGCCCATGTAGATGAGTCATTTTCCTTTATCACTTTTGAAAACATTTGCAAATCATCCTCGATGTCGGGGCCAGTGTTGTTGCTGTTGGGGCTTGCGGGATGTAAATACTATTTAGTGTTTTGGTCTGGGTTTGGTCTGGGTTCGGTCTGGGTGTGGTGAGTTGGTGTGTTTCATAAATTAGAATCTCCCCATAGCCGCATTTGTATAATGGATTAGTAACGTGGAACAGCTGGCGCGCGATTCAATGGAATGATACGACACGAAATAATTAAATTCAATATTGTTTCTGACTGTCTGACCGACTGACGGAGTGGTTTTGACCCAAAGGTGATGCACAAAATCTGGCGATCAAAAAAAATTAAATTTAGTTCGTCGTTTGGATTCTCGGTAAATATTTAGACATGCTGGACAGCCGCACCAATTATTTCTTCATGTCAACAATTAAAACAATTTCATTGAAACACATTAATTTCGGTCTCCGAAGAAGCAAAGTAACACGTTATTTAAAAATTTTCGTGTTCACTTGCAGGCCATCTTTAATGTTAATTACCGTAAGAAAAAAATGGTTTGAGGTTAGTTTTAAGGGACAAGGGTTAAGGGACATACTTGACATATGTTAATCAGTGTTTTCTGACAATATTTGGAGTAAAAAAATTAATTGAAATTTTGGTCTCCGGTGTTATTTGTTATTATTATTATTTTTTTTTTTTAACTAAAAACATTTTGACGGCCGGCGCAGTCCAGCGTTAAGACTCGCATTCCGAAGGTCGCGGGATCGAATCCCGGCGTGGCTAACAAATTTTATTTGAATAATTTGCGTTATTTCACAATTTATTAATTTAAAATAATATATAGTATATTTGCGGCACGTTCCAGAGTGGAAGATACTCAGTATTGCCCTGGTGTAAGACCACCATTCAGAATTGAAACGTTGCTTGAAATGGCTTTAGCCGTGTTTGGTGACCAGATCTGAATAGCCAGGTACTTCCCACCTCCTCTTCCCCGTCTCCTTTCCCTCCCCACTACCTTCAGCCTCTCAACATACCCCGATTGGGGATGCCGTAGTCTCACTGGTTCCAGACGGGAGAATTCTTGTGCGGTATTCATATAAAAAAAAATATATAAAAAAACCATTAGGTACTCCACAGTTAGGGTCGGGGTGAGAGGTTGGGCGTTTACTCGGCTGAGTGACCAATGACAAGTGGAAATTCTTTTTTTTTCCAATTTTGAAAAAGAAAATCGAAAAAAACGACATCAAAATCGAATGGTCACCGGAGACCAATTTCGTTTTCATTTTTTACTCCAAATAATGTAAAGAATCATTAGTGACTATCATTAATTATTTTATTATAAAAGTAATTTGAGTTCCTTAACACCCTGTATGCATACCTGTGTCAAAACATTGCGGAAACAAAATAAATTAAATTACCAGTTTATCAATTTGAAATTGCTATTAAAATGAGTTATTTTGCTTCTCTGGAGACTGAATTAGAATGTCCTTATTATATTTGGTAAATATGCAGAATATCTGGACACGATTAAAATGCACAAACTTTTTAAAAACCCTTTGAATCAGTAATGACAACGAGAAATTACTATTTCAGTCACTAGAAATGGAAAAAATAATAAATTTGAAAAATCAATTATCTTTAAAAACCTGTGTTCACGTTGTGGGAATAAAATATTATTAAACCATCAACATTTTGAACGAAATAACTATAAAAATGTAATATTTTCCAATTTCATTCCATCTTCTTCTTCTTCCATATGGTATGGGGCATGGGTCAGAAGGAGATATCTAGGTCAGTGAGCCAGTCTAGAAGCGTCGTGTAGACATCATCAATCCCGTCTGGGAATGAATAGAGCGGGCTTGATTTGGCGTTTAGAGTATGCACTGCTCCACATTCTCTACATCGCCGACTCTTTGAGACTCCATATATGCATCACATGGGTACAGTGGTTATGGGAACACGCCCAAAAAGGCATCCATTGCCCTGGTTTTTTCAATATTGAACGGGACCCTACCACTTTTCCAACGGTGTTATAAGGAAATATATGGTTTACTCCTTCACCGCACACGTCAAGACTGTATTTTTATTGAAAGAAGCTACATTGATTTAGAATTAAGACCCTCCAATGTCCATGCATACGGTTAGTAAGTTGTATGCAAGTACTTACATTAACATTATACAAAAGAGAAATAGAAGTAGCAGCCCGTGGAATAATTCTTCTGAAATAGGCATCATAAACATAGACGCAAAATTAAAAAGTAAAAGAAATAACCTTTTCAAAATAAAAGAAGAAACGAGGAAAAAAAACGGTTAAAAAATAATCATATAATGTATGTTATTACTACAATAGCAGAAATAAAATAAAATATATCAAAATAAAAGAATAGCCAGAGAAGGTATCCCACAGACCACCAGGCAGTCCCAATGAGAATGCTTACAGCTGTCGGCCCAATCGTAGACGATATTCGAAGTCCGCGTCCTTTAGCTGGCTTCCCGATTTTGCCTCGAAGAAATGTACTCGGGAGAGAAGGGGACGTTTTTGAAGACCCTGAGGAAAAGATTAGCGTCATGTTGCCGGAGGGGGTGGCGGAATGGCGGTCGAGACCTCGTGATTACGCCCCAGGCCTACGCATGTCATCGGGAGAGGAGAGGGCGGATCGCGAGAAGACCGCTCTGGTGTGGGTTTGTCTGGTAATGTGCACGGACGGGATCTATCCCACCCCATTTTTAAGGAGGAACGACGATAAACAATATGTATAGTTCAGTTGCGCCACCATAGAATGGAAAAGAAAAAAATAAAGAAAAATAGAAAATAATAAGAGCATTTATATACGTGAAACATAATAAAAATAATAATTGGACAATTTGTAGAGTGCCAGTTTGTGAAAAATCACCTCAAGGGCGCTTAAACATAATTACAGAATGAGTTCAGAAGTGATCAATATCGAGCGATAGTGTCATCACTACCATCGCTCACCAAGATAAAACATGACCTGTCGAGATAAAAACATGAATCTTTATCAAACGTAGTCAGTAATTTACAGGTCACAAAAGTAATATTGTCAGCCGGACCATAAAATCTCCTTTCTCCGGTTCTCCACACTTCAAAACATAGCCCCGCTAAATATCAGGCGAGAGATTGCAACACATACCTTTGCACGATGGTGTCGTCTCTCACTTTGTCATCTTGATGGAAGTAGAGAGGTTCCACCGATTACCCCCTTTGAAACTTAAATAGCAATCGGCCAACGTGGGAAATGTCCATCTCCTCCACGTCCTCATTGAAAAACAGCCTGGGTTCTCATTGCCTTGTAAACTCTGGTCCTGTTTGTAAATTTACTAAAATGTTCGATCTGAAGTGAACAAACATTGATCGTGGGGTCACCGACAGGCCCGGCTGGTTTATCGGTTTATCTTTTCAGTGATAGTCCCCAAGATGCGGACATAATTTAGGGCAACATGCTTGTAAGTCATTTTGTAATACCTTGCTTGTAGGTCATTTTGTATTGTAGGTCATTTTCACAAAAAAGAGGTTTATTGGAAGAGGAATTGCGGCGTCGTTTGTGGCAAAAATCAGAAAGACAGAACTGATTAAAGTATAGATTACTAAAAATGTACGATGAAATGCGTGGAAGTTCGAAGAATCAATGTATTTAAACAAATTGTTATGCCATTCTCTAAACTCAATAAATAATTTAAATAAAAATGTACATTTATATATGTTTTTAATATGAAAACTCCGCTTCACTAATAGTCGTTTGATTAAGCTAACAAGTGCAAACATTTTAGTCCTTTTTAATAATTATGAACTTAATACAATAGAAGTAAAAAATAAATTGTTCAATGACTTCTAAAGAAGAAGGAAAATTAAACATACCGTTGTGATTCCTAGCTGTATTGTTCTTGAATAACTTGACAACTCTCCGCGCAAATCAATTCCAGGAACCAAGTACCGGAGAACTCGATTCAATAGTCTTGATTTCAAAGTTAATCGAATTTCACAGGAATCTATCTACAGATATTAATATTCCTTACAAAATTTGATTTATACATTAAAAAAGTCATTATGATCCATAAATAATACCAATAACTTTGGAAATTCGAATACACAGAATTTTTCGGCGTTCTTATTAATATTATAAAACATTCAAACCCGGAAAGCCAAGAGTATGTAGACAGGTAATTATATTTATTTATTCACGCGTTAATGGACTTTTACGTGTAGATACGTTATTATATAAATGTTGTAAAAATGAATAAAATAAATTTACAGTAGGTATCAGGGGAGGTTCTTGATCTAAATTATTGGGAGTTCAACATTAAAACGATTTAAAAAGAAAATAAAGTCGGTTTTTTGCGAACAATTTTCCTTTACATCGAAAATTTGGAGTAATTTTTTTTTTTTTTTTTTTTTTTTTTTATTCTTCATTTTAATCACCCGCTAAACTGCCAAGGCAGTTTGTCAGCAGGTCAATTTGACAATATTAATAAAACACTAAAACATAAAATATTATAAGAAAACACAATAGCAAAATAGTTCCAGAAGAATAACTTTTAAGTACCTACAATACAAAAGCATAAAATATACAGACAGACAGATATAACACAGGTAAATTACTGATAGATTAAATTAATTATAGATAGTATTTATACATAAGATTACAAACAATATCAGTACAAAAAGTTTTGACCCATTAGCCATTTTTTAATTTTTCTTTTGAGATCAGTGGGGCAATTGGATTCGATTTTGAAATTCATCGGCATCTTATTAAATATGGTGGGGACAAGATAAGTGAATGTCCGCTGGCCGTATTTATTTATAATTTTCGGAACGGACAAACCCTCATTTTTACTAAATCTAGTGCCATGTTCATGATCTACTTTTTCTTTGTAAATTGAGTCCGACAATAGGTTTTGGCATACAATTTTAAACCATAATATTCCTCGCACAGGTAATATGTTAACTGATTCATATAGTAATTTTATGTCCCTTCTTTGTGCATAAACACTTTTGCTTACCAAGAGCTTAGTCAAAGAGTTTTGAATCGTTTGAATATAACCTGTATTTGTCTTGCACGAGTTTCCCCAAGATGTTATTCCGTATCTGATAGTGGATTCCGCTAGTGACAAATAAATTATTTTTAGCGTACTAATGGGCATAAAATATTTTATTTTGTAAATTCGCCCCGCAATAGCTCTTAGGCGTTTGCAGATGTTGCTTATGTGGGTATCCCATTTCATGTGCATATCTACAGTTATCCCCAAATATACATATGTTTGTACAAGTTCAATGGTTCCGCATTTGCAGGACTGTGACGAATTGTGTATGCACTCAAATGTATGCGACTTTATTACAGGTGTGATGGTATATTTGGCATGTGGAGATCGTATATGCATTAATTTAGTTTTTTTTGAATTTATTATAAGACCCGCATCATGTGACCATTTCTGTAAGGATAAGAAATCGTGCTGCATGAGTTTTATTGCAATTTCTAATTCTTCATGCGAAATAACTAGTGCCGTATCATCAGCATAAACGTAATGTTTAACAAATGTGAAGATTTTATTCATGAGTGAAACAAATATTATGTATAATGTTGGACCGAGGATTGACCCTTGCGGGACTCCTGTTGACATAAATTTAGCTTTGCTGTAAGTTTGAAAGAGTTTCACTTTAATTTTTCGATTGTTTAAATAGTTTTTGAGTAGTTCTAGTAATTTTCCCCTGATTCCAATCGCCTCCAATATCTGTAATAGTTTTGTCGGATCAATAGTATCAAACGCTTTAGAGTTGTCTATGAATAAAACCAGAATATGTTTTTTATCATTGAGTTCTTGATTTGTGTAATTCGAAAAGTCCTGCAGTAACATTTCTGTACTTTTCTTTTTTTGAAATCCGTATTGGTTGGGATCAATAATGGAGAAACTTTCTAGGTATTTTATTAAATTTACGGAGATGTATTTTTCTAGAATTTTTTCAATAGCTGGCAGTATACTTATTGGTCTGTAATTTTCTATCTCGGAATGTTTTCCCCCTTTGTATATTGGCCTAATAATACTACATTTGAGCTCATCCGGTATAACTGTCTGAGACAAGATTTTATTAATTAGATGGGTAATTACCGGACATAGAATGGTTAAATGTTTTTTAATATCGAACATTCGAATATTGTCAATCCCCGGTGACTTGGAATTATTCAGTTGACTGATAATCTTTCGTATATCTTCACAAGTAGCTCTGGGCAGGTACATACTATGCGGCAGCTCAACGGGAGCTGTATTAGACGCTTTGTAGTCGCATTTGTGTAACATCGAGCTAATACTGTTTGAAAAGTACTCTGCGAATCTATTTGCAACTATTTCCTCTGTTTGCCCATTATTATTTAGCATATACTTTGAAATAGTTTCATCGCAGTTTGTTTTTGTTTTACGTCCCAATAATTTGTTAATTTGATCCCATGTTTTTTTGGAATTGCTGAAATAGTTTTTAAATGTTTCATTAAAATATGTTGTTTTACTTTTTACGATTAATTTGGAAACAGTATTTCTGAATGATTTGTATTTTTTTTCGAATGTTTTATTGGTGGGTGAATTTTTCCATCTTCTGTATAGGGAGTCTCTTATTTTAATTTTTTCTAAAATGTCATCCGTTATCCACAATTTTGTTGCAAATGGTCTTTTTTTTGGTTTTGGACAGAAAGTGATTTAACTTTTTTCATATAGGTCATTAAAAACGTTTTTGAGTTTATTGTATACGTCAGCGCAATCTTGTTCCGCAAGCAGGGCATTCCAATTATAACTACGTATGTATTTATCAATTCGTTTTTGAGATAATATTGAAATATTTTCCCCGCAAAGTTTGATTTTTGTAATTGCACTACTGTATGTGATGTTGAGAGCTGTCGCGAAGTGATCAGCTATAGTAAAATCACAAATACAAGATGAAAGAGCGTCAGCTTGTTGCTGCCTGCTATTAAATCTAATAAAAATGTGATCTATGCATGTGCGTGTAACATTTCCGGCTACTAATGCTTCCCTTGTCACATCGTTGGTACACTTTATTAAATAATGGCTAGATAATATGTTTTCGTATGTCATAATAATCGGGTTTTGAGTGTTTAATAAATCTAAATTAACATCTCCAAAAAATAAAATATTTTCCAGGGGATTAATAACATTTGATAAGATGGATGAGATTTCATTCAGAAACAGTGGTTTGCTATGATTTGGAGGGCGGTATATCGCTAAAATGTTCATTGATATATTATTGGGTAAAGTAATAATGCCAAATACACTTTCAAAGTGTTTAGTTTCTAATGATTTTTGTAGAAAAATGATATCGTCTCTAACATATAATAATATACCGCCTCCCGTTTTGTTTATTCTACAATAGTTATAAGATTTGAAACCTAAGATTAAGATTAAGATTTGATTAGAAAATGTCAAAAAAGTTGAAAGACAACGGATTTAGAGGACGGTTTTGAAAAGAATTTGCGCAATTATTTTTGTAAGAAGCTCCTATAATCATAAAAATATCAACATATTGTGCTTACTCCGGCGACTGGAAATAATTGGCAATAGATTACGTATTATTTCTTGCATCAGATCAGTGCGCAAGTGCATCGATCTACTTACTACTGTTCTCGAACGAAAATCTCAAAGTCCGGGAACATTGTAAATAACGAAATATGTAAGTGTAATAAAGAACTAATATTGATTATTATTTATTAACACCCTATTTAGTAATTCCACCACGATAATAATTAAATTGAAAAATAATAGAACAACATAAATAAAAAAAAGTTTAAAAAAACACAACACAAAATACAATTCAAGTTACTATCACACTAACTTTAAAGAATCACTTAACTTGAAAGTTATACACGAGTAATAAAAAATAAATATTCAAAAACATTTTGTGATAACTTATACGAATAAACTATGACTACTCGTTATTTATATTAACTAAAGGTGCTGAACTAATTTGGCTTTGATGTGTAAAGATCCCCGGAGATACTAGCAAGGACAGCAAATAAACAATAGCGTTAGGGCAGTTGATTTTTGAAATAAAATTTTTTTACAATGAAATGAGTTCAAGTATTTTTCGCCTTTCAGATAATTTCGATAAATTTGTTTACTTCGTAAAGTTACAAAATTGATTTTATTTATATGAATACCAACTAAAAATTATGTTAACGTAAGTACGTTTCTGAATCAGTTTGTATATACAAAGGTGTGTAGTTTGGTTTATTTATGATGCAAGGATTTGCAAGTAATATTTGTACAGCGCCCTTAAGGTGACTTCTCTCAAAAAGGGCTTCCAATTCGGTGAAACAACCCATTCTAAATATTACAAGCATTGGAAATCATTTAAAAGCTAAAACAAAAATTTTGTTTCCATAAACCTCAATTAATAGACTGCAATCAGGAAACTAGAGAATAATGCAGTGGGCGTGATCTTTTAAGTATTTATCACAATAATTAATGTCTATAATTTATTTTAGAGAAATTAATAGTTACATTACTTAACTGAGAAAACAATTATGCGTAAATTTCCTCATTGTACTCGTACTAAAACATGAATATAATACAAGTTATAAACTCAATAGTGGTGCAGTTATTGAAAATATGTTGGAAGATGACTTTTGATATGTAAATACAAGTATTCGAACTTCAAAGACCATTCAAAAAATGGCAATGAAAATAATACATATATATATATATATATTTACATATGGCAATTACTGATTAACAAATGATAAACTATTCAATGCCTACATATATTTGTAAATGACATATTTGACAGGAAGGCAATTCAAATATTTTTAAAAAACTAGAGAGACAAAAAAATCAATTTTTTTTTAAATCATTATTATTACGCTTTCCGTGCATATTTTTCGTACTTCGTGCTTGTACAACTATAAAGAGACGGTGCTGTATATCACGTTAATCCATCAGGTTAACATTTTGTGTTTACAATTAAATATTTGTATTTGACTGAGCACGTTTTCTAGCTCGCATAAATCGGACATTTGTTCTGAAAGTTACTTCCAAAAGTTATATCAAAGGAACATGAAAATCTCACATATTTTAGATACTTAAGGCTTTAGGGTACTTAAGTATCCGAAACTCGGTTTAATTACTTCGGCGTTTTGCTTTGAAGACCGGGGGCGTGATACACGTTATGCTGTATTGGGAGAACTGGAGTCATAGCTTAAAGTAAAATAACTTTTATTGCCTAAATTAGGCCCATATATCTTCAGCCTTCGCCCCGGGGTGAAAATGTATCTGAACGTAACGGATGTTAAAAAAGAGCAAAATCATAATTTTATAGCGAGCACTCACGAAGGTCATCGTTTTGGTTTTATTGTCATAAATACAGACATAATTAGTGGATAAACATAAGATCAATACATAATTGAAGTAGAAGATAATACTAACACATCTAAATTTAATAAGGGTTCCGTTTAAATAAAATCGGATATATTTATCCGAGACACTATCTAGATTTCAAACCAGTTTGTCTCCGTTGTAAAAGGTAGCTCCCAATAATACGGAAAAAGAAATAATCGAAAATAATTTAAATATTACTTAAAAATAAGAGATCTCAGTTTCCAAATTGGTAAAAACATATGTCCCGGTGTGTTGTTAATTGCGATTTGTTTAACCCTCCGCAAGTTTGGTTAAATTATTCCAAGAGTTATCTGGTGGGGTCTGTGGGATTCGGCGATATTTATTCGATTATTTCACATTTGAATACACTAATGTTTTTTAAAATTTTTTTATTAAATGTATGTATATAGAACATATCAGAAAATGTATCTCTATTATTCACCATAAGCAAAAACTTAAACCTCTAATTAAACCTATGATCAAAATGTTACGCTTTTTTAATACACGCCCAAAACTTAAAATATAATATAATAATAAACAAAACGACAGATTTTGTGTTATACAGAAACCATTTTTCAATATTTAAGTTAAAAAATTATTTTTGTGATTAAGCCTAAGTAAAATTTTTGTATTGGAAAATTGTACTTTTTTGACAGAAGAAAAATGAGTAATATAAACAAATATGACTACTACAAGAATAATATAATACATGCATCGTGTTGCGATATTTTATGTTAGAACTTGTTGCACACCTATGTTTTATATCAGGGAAGTGGTTGAAAATCATCTGACAAAATGTAAAAAAAAATGTTGTTATCGGATTGTAAGAAAATCAAACTTAATATTTACTTTAATAAGTACTTCAAAATCCTCGAAGGTTAGTCCCGAAGGCATTGAAATTCTTGATAAAAATATGTAAAACCTTGAAAAACAATAAAATGTAAATAAAATAACTACTTCATATGCCTGGTAGGGTACGAAACGCCCGCACAGATGCTTCCCAGGGCAGCGTGGTTAGAAATAACTTCTCTTCGTGTAATGCTAGCGTGACTCGTTAGCGGCAGCTACTGTAACGCTTGATATTCGCGCGCAATATCTTAATTAGTTACAGCTGTTTTAAAATGCCCTATCAGACATAAATGGTCTATCAGACCCTACTAGGCACGCGGAAGGTTAATAATATTTAATTCTATGATAAAATGGTAAAACGGTAAAAGGATATAGTAAAAAAATTGAGATATTAAAAAATTAAATTATTTGCAGACGACGCGTTGGTGTGAGTACATAAAAGGAGAAGATTATAAACTCATAATAAATCAGTTAAATGAAGACCTAAATAATGTAATTATAAACAATATGGCTGAAGAAAAATAAACCGAAGTTGATTAAAATTAATACAAAATTTACAAACATTGGTAAACGAGTAACACTAACAAAAATAGAAATATTGGTAGACGACAAAGCTTATAAAACTGTGTTTGAAATTAAACGTTAGGGAGTAATGCTGGCTACTTCAAATAGGTTTTTTCTCAAATCGCATAACAAATTATAAAAAAATTGTCTGACAAATCCGGCGTTGGGAAGAATAAGAGGATTCCTAAACAGTCTTCACTAAGTATGTATAACGCAATCATTGAACCACACGTAATTTATTAGCATTCTATTCTTAGCCAACGGTGGACTAATGAATCAAATGGCAATAGTACAAATAGAGATACGAGAATTATACTGATGAAAAACAGATGTAAGGAAATCAAGGAAGGGTTGAAGGAGTTAAATACATTGTCATTTAACCATTCGGACCCAAAAGCTTGTTTTCACGATGGTACAACATTACCAGACATATGTTTGACGTATGGGGCGGACCTGGCTTTTAAACATATTATTAATTCAATGAAAAAATTTTATTGTAAAAAATAATTAATTTGTACAATAAGAAGAAAATATGCCTGGCTGTAAGAAAATCTCCAAGAAAAATTGAAAACCTGTAGCATAAACACATACACGAGACGTGAGACTTATAAAGGAAATTAACCCTAGAAAGATAACCTTATTTTTTAGTATTGAAAAGATAAACATGCGCCTGAGAGGCACACAGAATAAAAAACCGATTGATTAACAAAGTGAAAAAAAAAATATTTTGTTTTCAAGTGTTACATTTTTAATAAGTAAATAAGAAAAAAATAAATTTTATTATTTTTTAACTTTCAGGAAATATGTAAGGTTTTACAAAAGTAACAGAACTTAGAGGTAACTGCATACCTAAAAGGATATTTTTGTTATAAATAGATAATTTTTTTTGTATTTTATCTTAGTAACTAATTAATTACGATATAAATAGTCATCGTAAAAAAATAAAAATTCAAAAAGTTACAGGGTGAACTGTTGAAGTGTTACAGTTGAAGTGGGGGGTCTCAAAAAAATGGTGTGCCCGGTTGACACGATTGCAACCCTCCTAGTAATCTAAAAAAAAAATTAATTCTTAATCCAAACAAATGCGGCTATGGGCCGAACTAAGGAAAAGACAAAAATATGTTTTTCGCAAAACGGCGGCTATCTGAAATAAAGAAATTTTTTACCAGACTTTCGACTTTTTGACTTTCCAATAGTTTTAGCTAGCGCGATAGAGAGGGCTCACACGAAATTTTAAGTAAATTGGTTCAGTAGAACTTGAGATATCGTGTCAACCATCTCGAAAAAAGTAGTTTTCTATCTAGATTTTAGTTGGATTCCGTCTAAACCGGTCGAACTAAAATGGTTCTAACTTTTGAAATAATTAAAATTTTGAAAAATCCTATTAAGGGGATATTCTTGAATATTATTATTCGCAGATTTCACGGTGCCTCAAGTAGAGAATATCTTTAAGAAAAATGCAATTATCCAAATTTACAAAGATAATATCGTCAAAAATTTGAAATCCACCAATCAAAAAGATATCAAGACAACATCAAAATACCAAAATTTAATACCAAACTAATGCAAAACAATTACATCTATTTAGGAATAAAGTATTTCAACAATCTTCCGATTGAAATAAAAAAAATCAAAGACAACTGAAACTCAAACTGAAGCAACACTTCATCAGGAATAATTAATTAAATAATTACATATTTTTCTCTTTCTTTCTATTTATTGTCAATCTATATTCATTTCTATTTAATTTAGATTTTTCGAATTTCTCTAAAGTGCACAATATTTTAGTATGCAACCATATCCCATTGTATGTACATCTTCACATATAGATGATCCAGAAGTTTCAATTGTTCCCATTATACACTTACCTATTGCATAATGTTATTCTATTTCTGTCATAATTAGTGTAACTCGCTCATCAAGCACAAAAACTAGCTTCTTCTTTGGTGAGATTGCAATTTTAAAGAATTTCTGAACCAATATGTAATTTATATTAACACCACTGTAAACTTATATATCTACATTAAATAAAAAAAATTAAAACATCGAAATATGAAGATTTTTTTTCTGGACTAGAATACTCCGTTAAAATAATTATTTTTATTTAATTAAAATAAAGTAGCAAACAGAATTTAAAATTATTGCAGAAGCCCTTACTATTTATTATTTTTTCACGAAATCGTTTAACGCTGACATGATTTTAAGCTTCTCAGTTTTGAGTACATCAATATTGCGTGGTTTGATAAAATGTTAGAAGAAATACACGAGTGTTATTATTACTCCATGGATAAAATAATATTTTAAGTTAATACTAACAGCAGTTGTATACGCAAGGTTACTTTCATTATGCTAACACCGACATGGAATTAATTTTAAGTAAGAAGAAACATCCATGAATAAATTATCAAAGAAAATGTTTCGTAATTATGGAATAAGCTATTAAAACGAAGCGTATTTCGACGAAATTTCGTTAAATACTCTGTTTTTATCGATATTATTATTAACAGGAAATCACTCCTATAATGTGTAACTGAAACTAATTTTTAATATCAAATCGATTAACATCTCGAGGGCGCAAATTTAAATTCCCTTTCGTGATTGTTTAGTTAACTGGAGTTGGCATATGTTAAAAATGCTAACTTTGGTCTGGCTCAACAGATTCGGAGTTGTTTTGATTGTGTGTGTTTTTTTTTTAAATTCGTTTTGATTATGTAAAACAAATCAGGCAATCGATTCAGTTCGGGCCTTAAATATAATATTTTAAAAATCGTTTTAACTTATGTGTCAAGACTTCAGACAAGCGATAAACTAAGTACCTAAAAATAATTTTTGCTTGTTTGAATTTATTATGTGCACGCCCGCGAAGGTTTCTGTATAATTTTGTGAACTCTGG
The DNA here is from genome assembly GCA_936435175.1 of Glyphotaelius pellucidus. Taxonomy (NCBI): domain Eukaryota; kingdom Metazoa; phylum Arthropoda; class Insecta; order Trichoptera; family Limnephilidae; genus Glyphotaelius; species Glyphotaelius pellucidus. Next base: position 37,943,202 of record OW386546.1, read on the forward strand.
CGTTATGGAATTTGTAAAAAAAAATTACATTAGGTGGCTCGAGAAGTGGAAACTTCTTAAAAATAGATAAACATATAGGTACATCTACAGAATTTAGCCTGCGAGAGACTGAGATAAAATAACAATTCTCTTCTTTGTGCTGTGCTTCGTAGCCTATTGTCTCTGTTCGCGCGTTATATATAGGATCGGTTAGGTATGCATTCGCAGACTTGATGGGTAGCAGAATTTTCCTATCCTTAAAATGTCACCATGCACAATGTAATTGTTGCAAGAAAGTTATTTACCTCGATGAGGTGACAGTGGAACTCAATATAAACTCAGTGTGAGTGGTTTGGTATATTTATGAGCTCAGTGTAAATAAACATCTCAGACAGAGCGCATATATCATAACATCTGTGTAGAATTACGATTATAAATCATTACGATTTCGAAATTAAATTTAAGATTGTGAAGTTTACACTAGAACCTGGAGACATCTACAACGGTGAGTCCTTTTTCCTTTTATCCAATCTGGGCTCATTTTATTTTCCATAAGCCCAGATCTGCACCATCGACACTATCCATCAGGTTTTGCGAGTGTATTTTTTTATAATTTTTTTATGTGAATACCGCAAGAGTCCCAACTGCTCCCGTCTGGAGCCATTGAGACCATGGCATCCCCAATTGGGGTATTTTGTGAGGATGAAGGTCGTGGGGAGGGGAAGGAGATGGGGAACAGGAAGGTTCGAAATACGTGGGTGTTCAGATGTGGTCACCAATTACGGCTAAAGCCATTTCAAGCAACGTTTCAATTCTGAATGGTGGTTTTACACCAGGGCGATACTGAGAATATCTTCCACTCTGGAACGTGCCGCAAATATACTATATATTATTTTAAATGAATAAATTGTGATATAATACAAATTAATCAAATAAAATTTATTTGCAACGCCGGGATTCGATCCGCAACCTTCGGAATGCCAGTCAAGAGCCTTACCGTTGGACTACGCCGGCTGTCAAAGTGTATGCATATCGTCCCATATAACTTAGCGAGCAACTTAGTTTCGGGACTGGTCCTTCGAGGTGATGCGTAGGGCTTAGCTCTGCAGCACTTAACCGCCAAAAGATACAGTGGAGTCGCAGTTTCGTGCAGTGCTTCGTAGCCTCCCCACTCTTGTATTCTTTAGTTTTTGAAGGTTTCACTTCTACAGAATAAATTTTTTTTAAGTGAATATTTCAAATAGTTTAGTGGCAGAGAGGAGAGTGGGAGAGGGGTTTGCGTGATTGGGAAACGCGGAAGGGATGAAGGCGGGGAAGGTGGAAGAGGAAAGCGGGAGGGGAAGGTGACGCCGAAGGGGAATAGATATTATAGAGGGGAATGGAATATATTTGGGAGGCGAGAATGGGTACCGCCGCCCCGGGAACCTTTATTGGATAACCAACACCTCTGCCTTAGGTCACTCCGAGTGATTTGGAACGTTTGGTAATTTAGCAGGGGTGCCCGAGTTCATGGGGTGAGGTTTGTCTAAGTGTTGGAGGCGGATGGCCAGGACACACTGAGACCCAGTTTCCTGCCCTCCCCTAAAACCCTTCCTTCCCAGAACTCTCCTTCCCTTCCTTTACTTAAAAAACCCTCCGCACAGCAACCCCAAAGATGACATAGGGCCTGAGGGAAATTATTTTCCTCCGGGCCTTCTGTGTGGAGCTCATGTAAAAAAAAGAAGAGATGCACACGATAGACACGAAGGGTTGACAGAGGGTTGGGAAAAGAGGGATGAGATGAGAGGGGCAGAGGGATGGATTGCAAAGGAGGCATAGTAGCGGTTGGGGATAGCAGGAGTTAAATTTAGAACACGGACAACTGTTTGTAGCCTGCTCACCATACGGAAAATTTCATTTCATTCTGATTTATAAGTGTACGCACCAGAGGGAAAAACAAAAACAAAAATTTGTATCTAAAAACACTTCGATAATCAGAATTAAAACACAAACACTTTCTATCTTCGAGTACCATTTAAACGCATGCCGGGTACTCGCTAGTATAATATATTCCAAAAAATATTTTAATTCTTTATTTGAAATGTGTGTCACTTTTACACAAATTTCTTAGGAAACTTTGTTTCAAAAAAATTTAACAATTCATCAAATATTCGAAGTTCATTTTTACGTTCTGCTTGAGTTCCATAGTTCTGAATATATCATTAAAGGCTAGTTGCTTCAAACAACTGAAATAATCACAGAACTTGAATAGAACTTTCACAGAACGTGTAAACGAACCTCAAATATTTGATAACAACTTAACTTATCGAAATTATCTGAAGGGCGATTAATATTTGATTTCCTTTTATTCTATAAAATTGTTCATTCAAGGTTGGACTACCTGACGCTATCAATTTGTTATCTATACATATATCTCCGAAATATACTAGGCGGAATATTTTATTTTACAACAATAATTCCGCTATGAATTCTGTGTTAGAAAGAATACAAAGGTCGGGCAATGAACTAACTGATGTCGCTGCGTATTTAATTTGAACTTCGACACACTTAAAGCCAAATTAGTCCACCACTTTTTAGATGTAAATAATGAATGATAAATCATTTTGTTTTATTTCGATTTTATTTTATTATTATATAAATAGATTAAACACCATTGGTAATTTTTATGCCAATGTTGCTGATATTTTTAATATTTCCCTACTGAAATACAAGGCTGTCCTGGTCAAACATTTCAGCAAAACATATTTTACGAGGTCACTACAAAACAAGTTTTTTTGATTTTATTGTTTATTTTTAATGCTTTTATTAAGTTGTTGTACTACGACTGTTATTAAACAAACACATGCTTGTAAATGGCACTTTGTGCCGTAAATTTTAAACAAATAAAATACATTTTTTTAAACAACCGATCCCAGATTTCTTGTTTTTCAAAGTTCTGTACTTTTTCCATTTTCCTAACTAACTTTATTCACTAACCACAATTAAGTTCTGGTTCACAGTTTACAGGGCTAACAGTAAAGTTCTAGTTCTATTTGAAGTGGCGCATTCAGCCAACAAATACAGTTACATTCTCCCTGTTAACTTCTGTGGAGAAATGGCGTGATAGTTAGTTAAAACTTTATGAGCAGCCAAGCGTTATTAAATTAAATAGTGTGTCCAACTTTCCCTTTTCACTTTATCATTTGAATATGAGGTTCTCTTAACTGGCAGGTGCAGAGTGTATTTCAAAAATACCCACTAACTTTTTAACTGTAGTTGCGAACCTTCCCTCGCCACCGAACAATCCAGCGGGCATCTGCCGCTCCAACTTCTTCTTCAGCACCCCTATTTATTACCTGAATTTGTATACATTATTCCACCTTTCGCCTGCCTGCCTATGCCTATGGGTTGATTGCCTCAAACTAGGATTCTAGGTAGATCTGCACGTTGTGATGAAAGAAATACAGAGCATTTAAATGATGCTTTACAATTTTTTTTTTTGTTCCATTAACTTTGCGCATCTTTGGGAATGATCTGTGGAGGGTGAAGGAAAAAGATATGAGGGATGAATAAAAATCTGGGGGTCAGTGTATCCAGGAGTGACATATGAATCAATCTTATACGGTGTAACGCAATTGGGAGAGAGTCTGCCGGGCCTGCCGGTGAGCGGACAAATCTGCCGCATTGGGCAAACCTCACCCCATGACCCTGGGCATGCAAGCTAAGTCACCAAACTTAGCGAATCACTTGGGGTTACCGATGGCAAATGTGTTGGTTATACAATGAATGGTTCCCGGGGCGGCGGCACTCATAACCACATTAAAAATTAAATAAATAATGATTGTTTTGAATAAACAAAAATTGACTCGAATACCATATTGTTAAAATCTCTGGACATAATTTTAAGGAGATTATAATTTCTAAAGCCGAATAATTCTGGATACTGAAAAATGAAATTGAATATTATGATACGTTATCATTGAGTGATTTTTGTTGATTAAATAAATCACATTCGTTTACAACAGAATATTAAATTGTTAAGATCTGTTAGTAAAAAGTATGCCGTTGATTGAGAAAAGAAAATAATCAATTGATATACGAGATGAAATACGATGAGATTAAAAATTCCTAAAACAATTACTTATGTGAGCTTTGAATTTCCTGAATTAGCTTGTAATAGCTGCAAATTAAATATGAGACAATCTCTTTAAAACTGTGCCCATAGAGTGGAAACAAACGATAGATCATAGGTACATTTGTTTTTTTTTAAACAATCATTGAAAATTTGGAAGGCGGTTATGAAGTTATGCCTAGAGAACTATTCATTGGATAACCAAAACCTCTGCCATAGGTCAACCCAAGTGGTTCGCTACGTTCGGTGGCGTAGCAGATGTGCCCGTTAAAGTATATTTGCGACACGTTCCAGAGTGGAAAATACTATCAGTATCGCCCTGGTGTAAGACCACAATTCAGAATTGAAACGTTGCTTGAAATGGCTTTAGCCGTGTTCAGTGACCAGATCTGAATAGCCAGGTACTTCCAACCTTCCTCTTCCCTATCTCCTTCTCCTCCCCACAACGTTCAGCCTCACAACATACCCCAATTGGAAATTCCATAGTCTCATGGCTCCAGACGGGAGCAGTTGGAACTCTTGTGCGGTATTAACTGTAAAAAAAAAAAAGTGCCAAGACGGATTAATTTGATTGCTTAATTTATTAATATAACTGGAAGTAAAATTATTATTATGCTATTACAGAATTATAATGTCATGTGTAATTTGTTGAGAGTCGTTATATACAAGCCCCACGGACAGCAAGAAACAAATATACCTATACAAAGAATAGTCTTTGTAGGTTTTTCTCAGACATAAAGTTAAATATGTTTGAAGTTCGTATTGGTTTCTCAGAGTTATATAGTCGGGTTGGGGCTCCCTTTTTGCCGTAGACTAATGTTAACATGATTTTGATCGATTGTTGCGGCCAGGGCAGGCAGGGGGCGAGCCTTTTACTTTTTGGATACAAACTTCTGCGTATTAAGTTCCGGGAAAACTGATTCGATGGTATGTTTGCCAGAGTGCTGTGATGGGTGGTACGAAATACACCAGAGTGAACCTAGTACAACCAAATTATAATAATATTAATATTAAGCAAGTCTGGTAACAAACTAGGTAGACTTTACTTTACTATGCATCTAATAAGGTGTTGTTTTGTTGCGAAATTATCATTCATCGTTGATAGGGCACGCGAAGAAGAAGATGTATTTGCTGCAATACCTATAGATATGTTTTTATTTTTGGTTTGTTTAATCGTCAGTATTAACTACTTCATTTTGACGATTTGTGGGTCCTCTAGCACATCAAACATTGAAAACAACGCCCTGCAAATCCTGATCCAGGAAAAATATCTTGGGCTGCACATTGATCAGCATTTGACATTCAAACAGCATATACTAGGCCGAACAGCAGTCAATACTATGGCTAATATTTGTGCAAACTAATTTCAAATGCTTTAAATTACATCGCTTGTTTTTAAGAATGACTTGCTTTAAAAATATAATGATTCCGGGATATCGTTCCTTACATTCTATCCGGTGGAGGGTACATAGTATTATCAAACACAGAAGATTGAATATCTTCACGAATAATTGCTAACGCAGCTTTCAACATTTTTAACCGTTCTTCTTTTTCATATGTTATTTTATTTTATTTATTTAAACGCCCATAGGGCTTTTACATAAAGTGCAGTACATGTTTTTGGTAAAGTATAGGAAATAACATAATATAATATAAACATAATATAAATATAAGAAACAAAATACAGATAACATAAGATATAAGAAACAAAATATAGATAACAACAAATATAAGAGTTGACACAAAACAGGTAAAATAGAATATATGGTCACGTAATTTAATGTGAGATAGTTATTTTAATTATAAAGAGAAATAAGATAAGATTGTCAATTTTTATGTTTGTAATTAGCAATCTTTATTTTACATATTTATTACATGTTTAATAGCTTTATTTTAATTGTTCTAATATACTGAGTTTAAATTTTGACATCGGTTGATAACGATAAACGTCTATAGAGGTATATTTATTACCGAGTATATGAAGTCTTTGCAAAGGAGAGTTGACAAAATGATTGTTAGCAGAATTAGTAACAAGGTAAAGCGCATTAGAGCGAGTATTGCGCGTGGGTATTCTCAAATTAATTTTACTGGTTAAATCGAGGGCGTCCAGTCTACCATTTGATATATTGAAAAGAAATCGCTCACTACGCGCCTTGACGTTAAATCGCTTATATTAAGTAATTCTATTAAATATACATAGTTTAGATCTTCGACAGGTAAACCGAGTTTAAATCTTAAGAACTTATGCTGTACTCTTTCAATTCTTTGTTGGTGTGTCTTATATAATGGATATACCAAGCTTGATTTAAAATACCATGGTGATTGTCGACTAAACATAAAAATATTAATTTCCACGGTTTTTTTTTTGCTTACGCGAGAGTAGTTTGAGCCCACACATTACTTCAGCTCACTTTAGCAATAATAATATCGAAAGACCTTGTTATTGATGACGAGATGGATGCAAGTCTTCACATTACTGTTGAAAATGTTATAAATAATACTATTTCATACAATGTTATTGAAGATGATGAAACACCTGAAACATTACTTCGTTAAAAAAAATGCACCTCACAGGTGGTGTGGAAATGTGCGCATATTACATAGAATGTAACTCCTTCAACCATTAGCATCGCTATATCTCAGAAATGGTGATTCTTAGGAAAAAAAGCGTTCGACAATTTTTGTAGAAAATTTTATGATCTACAATTTTTAACAAAATTATTTTTTGAAATAACTTACCGTTTACGAGAAAAATAAAAAAAAACGAAAATTTTGACCTTTGACCTTGAATAACTTTTTTAGCGGGCATGTGGTCGATAATGATGTTTTGGTATTTTATTTGTAATGGTGTACTTAAGGTTTCTACTAAATTTCAGCTCTGTCGGAATTTGTACTATTTGACATGTTATATTGACCGGACTAATAAGACAAAATACAAGAGAGTAACAAAAAAATCCCACAAAGGCGAAGCCTGTGCGACACTGTGCGTGTGCGTGGGTGTCATATTACGTGGATATTAAACAACGGTGGTTAAAATAAAAATAAATATCTCCCTTTTTTGTTAGATTCCCACCTAGCGTGTTTAAGTCAGTGGAAGGGCGGTTTAAAAGTTTCGGGATGGAAATGTAATGCGATATTGTACTAAGCAAAAAGGTAAAAGAGATAATTTATTGAATCTTAGTTTCATTCTATCGCTGTCGGTTTTCTATTTCTCCATTGAAGATGGAATACTTAAGAATTTCTCTATTTTTGCAGGAATTCAAATTTCTACGTTTTCCCTAGAAACTCACTTACGGCATTGGTGCTACGTTTCAAAATTTGAAAAAAATACCTTGTTCCAATGGTAAAGAAATCATAATTTTTATTCCATAAATTCTGATACGAACGTTACGAGAACCATGTTTTAAGCTTTTTATTTAGGACTAGCTTTCCCCCGCGGCTTCGCTCGCATGGTATTAGTGGAAAGAATTTTCCAAATTGAATTTTTTTTCCGAAATAAAAAGTAGCCTATGTCTTTCCTAGTCCTCCAATTATTTCTGAGCAAAACATCACGTCGATCGGTCGCTCCATTTATATTATTCTTTTGGATTTTATAATTCAGCTTACCAAATTCTGACATTGGCATTTGCGTACAATAGCGAGTTCCCGGCATGCGTTTTTATGCAACTTAAAAAAGAAATTCATTCATTCATTCAATAATTTTTTAATTATTTCATTCATTCATTCATTCGTCATTCATTCATTCTTTTTCTGCAAGTCTAGTGCAGAAAAGTCAAAAGATATCGCACTTTAAATAAAATGGATAAAAATTTATCCAGACACTATCTGGATTGCATTTAGTTCGATTTGAATCTTGTAATCATACATAAAGATGGCAGCCAATAAAAATATGCGTTAAGAAAAATGAAGATAATATGGGTCATTCTTAGTCGAAGTATGATACAGTTAAAGGTGACCGAATTTGATATCGACACCTTAGCTCAGTGGATAAGAGCACCCACCCGGAAAGTAGGGAGGTCCTGGGTTCGAGTCCCAGAGGTGCGAATATCTTTTTCTGATTTTTCTATTTCCAGATTTTCGATTGAGTTTCGCTTATAGTGTCTTCATTTAATTAAATATTACAATTTGAGGTTTTACTCATAAACGTGAAAATAAAAAATAATAATATTTTTACTTGTTGACCATTGTTTTTATCTAAAATTTACAATTAGTTAGTAAACCCTGAAAAAGTGGGCTTAGCTCATGAAACATGTTGGTTTTGTAAACAATAAAAGTGGTAAAAACTAAGTTTATTTTTAATTTTGAATTTATATATAAAAATAAATACAGTTAGATTTTATTTAGAATTTATGTCATTTTAAATATGTTTATGACAAATAAAATAATTAGAAATAGTAACATTGTGAACTTGTACTGAGGTTTTAGAACTACGTTCCAAAATCAGTTGTTTCCTATACTCTCAAAAGCATGATTTTGCGACCGGTGAAATAACTTGGAGATATAAATTACATAAAAACCACGAAAAAATGGTAAAAACCATGTATCTGGCAACACTGGCTCGTGGTGATTATTAAAGTATTTTACTGGATTAACGAGAAAAAAAAATGTTAAGTAATTGATAACTTTGGCCACCGGGAATAACTCTCATTTTTCGCGGAAATTATTTTTTGCTTTATTGAATTCCTTGTGGAATAATACGCATCCTGTCAAAAGGGAAATTAAGACTTAAGGTTTTTTAATGAATTGAGAAGCTCATTTAAGGGCAATATTAAAAAAAGCCATGTTAAAAAATAAATGTTGGGTAAATACCCACTTACCCGGTACATAAAAAAAACTTCAGTTTAATAACAGCGAGGAGCTCTTTCAGTCTCCAGGGTAGCTATTCCCGAGCAACGATCAATCGTTAATCGCCATGCGCCAGCTGCGAGCGAAAAATTCCTCGTCGTCGCGACCAACTTTTTCGAATGTTTCATATTTACGTATTCTTGAACGGAGAGCGGTCGCAAGGATGATTATATTGGTAGCCCTGTAAATGTTGTCTATGTTCCTGATGTTTTTGAGATTTCTATGGTGTAACTTTGAAATGTCAAACGTCAAACAGTGAAACGGTAAGTTTGTTGGGTCGGTTGATAATTTTCGAAATGGCCATATAACTAATAATCAAAAGCAACTGCTCATAGAACTAGTTAGTTCCGATCAACAATAATGAGCGGAAAATTAGCCATTGTAATAACCTTAAAACGACTTTATAACAATATTCGACGTCTTGCGGGTGCGAAAGTTCGCGCGGGAAAACGATAATACTAGATGTTGACAGCCAATTGCATAGACACGCAAATAAACAACCACTCGCTTCTCCGTTTCTACTGGTTTACCCCACTCGTTGTTGTGGCGAATGACTTTTGGCGTTTGGCGTCTAAAATGTTCCGTCGACTGGCTCAAGAATAACCACGTCGACCAATGTACGTACTTTCGACGGCGATTGCGAGCGACGAGGGCTTGGAGAATAGCTACCCAGAGAAGAAAATGCAAATATATAGCTATTTTGTTAAAATACGATATTTTAACGTAGTCTGTCCACGCCATGGTTTTGGGGTCTTTCTTTGGTCAAAAGTTTAAGGCTATTTTTTTTTATAAAAAGTTTTTATTTTATTTTTTAAGTAAACCCTCACTAAATAATGTGCCACATGTTCTTAGTTTGGGTTAAGGAAAATATATAAACGCTTAAAAGGATTTTTTTTGTCAAATTGTAGAAAATAGATACGTAGATGTTATATAAATATTATGTACAGAAGATAGAATACACCAAAATATAATTCAAGGATAGATCAGGTGAGACCCTTTTCAAATCAATAATAAACAAAGTAAAATGTTCGATCCGTTTTGTTGTGACTTTGCTCTGCCATTGTAATATTTCCGTTTGTTTTGTAAACCGAGTTCCTGTTTATGTTTATAAAATATTGTTGTTTGTAACTAAATAATGAACAATGAATAATTCTTTAGATTTATTGTGAACATGTTGTTAACACGTTTATCCACGTAAGTAGGTTAAAAAACGCGACATTGTAAACAACTAATTATGTAAAAATATTAGCAAATTCTTATTTGTAAGTTTTTGTAAAGGTCATTTCATGGAAATTCTCCAGTTCTAAAGAGTCCTTAATTCTCAAGTCTTTCAAAATAAATATGAACTCAACTTTGGCATTAATCTTCTTATAAATGAAGTAGAAACAGTGATGGGGGTAGCAAGTGTGAAATCGTGCAACGTCCAGTGTTTTAAATATAAATAAGTCCTCCACGTAAAAAGTCTTATCTTCTCCAAGCAGGGATTGACTTGCCAGGAAAGTATGTTTCTATTTGTAAATAATAAAGTTAAATAGAGCCTAAGAATTCATAATATATTAAACAGCGCCCTTGAAGTGATTTTTCACAAAAACGGCGCTCTTCAAATAATCCAAATATTATTATTATTAGTGTTTATAACGCATTTAGTTTGAAGCTTTCTAACTATTTTGTTTGTGCTTCTAAAATAAAATGAAAACAAAAAATTCTGTTGTCTTTACTTAGAAATGGTTCTGATATTTTTTAATGTTCTAAATGCTTCTTGTTAGAAGCCTAATGAACATGACTCCATAATTTCTATGTTTCGTAAATTTTAAACATTAACCCTTTAGAATAAATAAATTACCCGTTCTTAATGAATATTTTAAATATTCCAACTCTAGAAAACAGACGAAAAATAAACGACCTATCCTTTTTATAAAAATTATTAAACTCAAAATTCGATTGTTGTGAACTCCTACATTTAATAAATATTTATGTATCTACACGAACGACTAGACAAATATTAACATTTTATATTCATACATCTCATTCCAACTGTAGTTTGCATTCTTCAATACAGCGTTTACACAGTCTTGGTAACAAATATTTAAACAATAAGGATGTATTTGATAATAAATTAAATTTGTCAAACTTCAAAGGACGTATGTGCCATTTATTTCTTCCTACTTCATTAAATATCTTTATCTCTATTTTTTCTTAACTTATATTCTATGTTACCTACTTTGTGTCAACTCTTATATTTTCTGTTATTTCCTGTATTTTGTCAAAAACATGTACTGCACTATATGTTAAAGCCCTACGGGCGTTTAAATAAATAAATGAATAAAATAAAATAATTGAACACAATTTTAACTCAATAAAAATGTAATAAATATCCCTTTATATAATAAATTAAAAAGCCAGTCGATCAAATATATTTTTCTCTATGGACTTTGACTTTGACTTGGACTCCACAAAAAGCAACCTATTTCAAAAAGTGTACAGTAAGGTGGGTCATTTAACAAAAAAATGTTATTTTTAAATTCTAATAGCGATAAAAGGATGCCAAACGGTTCAAAACGACGTGTTTAAAATTTTTCAGTTTGCTGATACGATCTTCTTCCTCCGGATTCACTTCAAAGTTTTGAAAATTGTAATATTTTTTTGAAATTTTTTTTTTTTTAAATTTTTTTTTTTACCAAACCATATTTTTTATAATCTTCCATAGCAAATTTTGTCGAAATCATTTACAAAAGTCCCAAAATTGAGTTTCACAAAATAATGCCGAAATTTGAGAGTAAGCAGGATTTTGCTGGTATTTGAATACACTGCCTTGAGATAATATGAATTATATTCAAATTTATTTTTTAATAAACAAATTAAAATATTCCCTCTGCTTCGTGTTTTATTAAAAATAGTTCATTTTTAATGGTTTATCTAACATTTTTTTAAGATTTAACAAGGTTGGGTTTTTCTCTATTATGTGAAATTTCAAAGTCAATCCGGAGGAAAAAGATGATATCCAAATATTTTTTTTAAAAATTACGTGATTTTATATCTCCATTTAACAGCCTTTCATCACTATTAGACAAATCAAAACAAGATTTTTTTCCCCATACAGTCGTGACTCACCCTAGTGTACAGGTTTCACTCATTAGTTTCTTCACCTCCCTAATAACCCTTCCGCTTAATTGTTATCATCGGACACGTAACCACTCGATGAAACGAAATGGTTAGCGGGGGTGGGAAATTAAATGGGCTGGTCCTTTCATCAGAATCACGCCGATAATGTAATGTGCTCGTTAAATCTCATTTTACGCTGTGCTATTTGCATATTATACAGAATAATATATATCACTTTGGTTTGGCAGTGAAACAGACCGTTTTTATGTATTTGACGTAACATCGACCTCCGCTGTTAAGTGGAACGTATGCGCGGCCCATTTCGGCCAGTTTCATGCAAATCTTAGATTTGGATTTGAGATCAAAATACCCAACCAAACTGAAAAATAATGTTTGTAATCAAAAGGTATATTAAATATCTAGTACGGATGTGAGCTACATTATTTATTTTTGCTTTAAATTATTAGATATAGGCCATTAAAGGTTTTAGTGTTTCATGATTTTAGAGGCAATTTGGGCAATTATTTGTGAGTAAATAAAAAATAAAAAAAAATAATTTTACTAAAATTATCATAAAAATATAATGAATATAAAATAAAAATTAAGAAAAAAATCATTTTTGTAGGTGTAAATTTAAAATGCAAATTACCTATTTACAGCGGAACAAAAAATTGTCGTTTATACATTTAAAATTACGAACCAGAAAAATGCATTTTTAACAATGTTTTTTTTTAATTATATTTTTAAAATAATCAAAGTAATTTTTTTTTTGTTTTTCATTTACTCACAAATAATTAATTGCCTAAGCTGTCTCATAAATTATGAAACACTAAAATCTTTAATGGCTTATATCTTATAATTTAAAGCAACAATAAATAAATAGCTCACATCCGTACCAAATATTTGATATACCTTTTGATTCCAAAAACAATTCTTCAGTTTAGTTGAATAATTTAACATTTATATGAAACGGATCGAAATGGGCCGCGCAAACGTTCCACGTAAATGGTTGCGATCTTTGGCTATGAATCCCCGCAGTGAGAGTAAATTTTGTTTGATTTTTTTCACATTTTAGGAGTAACCAACTTACGAATTCAACCCTCCCCTTGTGAGGCAATGTTCCAAGAGAGTCCTGCTGAAGAGGTCAAAAGGTTTCCATCAACCAATCTCTCTAAGTCATCAAGTATAGCGAACCACTTGGGATGACCTGTGGCAGAGGTGTCGGTTATCCAATAATTGGTTACCGGAGCAGTGGTACCCATACCGCCTCCCAAATCGATTTGTGTATAAATAGTTATATCTACGAAACAACAGTTCTTTAGGTACCTTTAAATATAAATGAAGAACAAGCCACTATTGTGTGCTATTTTACAGGAAGAGCATAATAAATTTCATACAAAATTTAACGCAGTATAAAAGGCAATCTGTTTTTTCTGCTCTTCCCATGACTAAGAAATGAGTTTTAAGATTATGTCAGTTTGCAACAACTTTGTGAAATAAACTCTGAGACACAATGACCGTGAAACTTTGGAGACAAGTTGTATATTTTATAGTTGTTTCGAAGCACACTTTAATAATGAAAGTTCTGAACTGAACCAGTACAATAATTAACCTCGGCGCCGCGGAAAGTTTAATCCCAAGATTTGGCGATAAGAACAGAGGCTTTTAGGCACAATGGCCAACAGCCTAATTAAATTATAAATAAACTCCGAGTTGATTATACCAAAAGCGCAGTTACTGTGATATACTTCCCTCAGGAGCCTTGAGACCAGTGGCGGCTCGACCGCTTCTTATGGTGGGGATAAACATATGTATTTTTTAATAAAATTACTATCTGCAGATTATAAACAATTTTTCAAAAAAATGTTAATGGACAAGTCATTCACCTAATCAGATATCTTAACAATATAAATTTGAATCTTTGCAGTTAGCTTTATACCAATGAATAATACATATATCGAGAACAATAAAAATAAAGCAATATCTTGTAAGATTATCATCGAACCATAGACATCCAAGTTGATTGACCTGCGGTAGCAAAAAAACTGTGCATCATTTCAGCTAACTACACGACCATATTTTTGGCATCGAGAGGGTTCAAGAATGTTATGAATAAACAACGACAGAAGTTGCACGTTGACCGCCGAAGAGCGCGCATTGAAATAACGAAACCCCTACGCATGAAAACAAAATTTGCTAAAGGTAGGCAACTAAGTGTAGCGGTATAAAATATATTTTCATTCAAATGCACACAAGTGTAAGTAAAAAAAGCCGACACTGTAAATAAATTCATTTGATATTGCTACGTTTTGGTGGGTTGCCAGCGTAGTTGTTTCCGTGGTTAGCTCAGTAGGTAGGGAAAGGTGACTCTGTTCTCCAGGACCAGGGTCGGCGAGGGTGTCTTACGCTCGACCGGGCAAACAAGGGGCAATCATACTTTATCCAATGAAAAAGGGTGGTCTGAAATACAAGGTATATTGAAGTAGTGGGCACATGACATGGTTAAGACAGTCACAAGATAACAATAAATAACAACCTGGCTAGAAAAAACGGTCCACTCTCTCGGCGTGGGCAAAGCGGTAGGTTAACACATTAATGGGAGAAATTATAGTGTGTGGCTTACGCAATCGGGGCGAAGCAGGAGAGCGGCATCCTTGGATACGGGAGTTCTGTCATCACCCCGTGTAAAAGGAGTCAGGCCCTCATCATGGGAACGCATATTGTTGAGCTTTATCCCATGCGCGTAGGCGGGAGACGCTCCGGAGATTTACACACACAACTGCTAGCGGCACGTATCGGTGAATTCTGGCGTTGGTGGTTCGCCGGGGGAGGTGGTGCGGTGGGGGGCTTTTGTTTGGAGACGTAAGCGTGGGGAAAACGCGTGCACACGGGACTGGTGGCGTCATCTCTGATTGTTTGTGTAATGTTGTAACATAACAATATCCACACTAACAAGTCGATTTCAGGTTTGAAATTGGTAAATAATGTTATAATTTTAAAATAATTATAATTTCTGGGTATAACTGCCGGGGGAATAAGTTTCGGGGCACCTCGTTAGTTACAAATAAATCTTTAAGACAAAGTCAAATAAAAAAAGAACCATTGCAGCCTTTTGCCTTGTTATCTTATTAAAATACGATATTTAAAATGTTCAGAATAGTTCTTTTATGTTATATTTCTGCAAACGTTATTTGCTTTTATGTTTGTAGAAGTTATTTATTTTGGTGAAGTGGAAAAAGTTTCTTCTAGTAGGTTTTGGGAATAATTGGCGGGGATCATCCCCACTGTCCCCCGTGAAGAGCCGCCACTGCTTGAGACGATGTTCGGGAGTTAGTTCTCGACTTGTGTGGGTGTATAAATGACCCCCTTGCTCCTGGCCAAAGGTAGCGTACTTTATTAGGAGGAACTCAGTTTTCAATTTGCTGCCAGAGTTAGGGGTAACCTAGTTTTTTAACTGTTTGATTTGTAGCTCGCGATTTTATTTAGGTTAGAGCGGAGTTTGAATTTAAAACCCATAAAACTACATAGATATGTACTTAAATGTGTATTTGGATAGTGAAGTAAGCACCAAAGTATTTTATTATTTTATTTAACGCCCAGAGAGTTTTTACATGTATATGTAGCACAAATTTGTTTGTTTATTTGTTTATTTGTTTATTTATTTAAGGAACATAAACAGTCTTAGTAATATAATATACATAAGAGAATAATAAAAAACCGACCAATTATTAATGTTCACAGATAGGTATTTATAAAGACTAACTGAATGTAAACTAAAATATTTAAGAAAGATGAAAAAAAAAAAACAGAACTAAGCAGCAATTTAAAAAAATAATAATAATACAAATCCAAAATCAACAATTAATAAACCAATACACAACAATAAAATAAGTATGATTATAACTGTAATAGACTGCAAATTAGGTATTTGGGTTGGGAAGGGTAGGAGGAGGAGAGGGTTAAAGGAAAGTTAAGGGAAAGTTGCCACGCAAGTAATATAAAAATATTAGATACAATTAATTAAATAATCATGAATATGTGTTATTCGCACCTAGAATGTTATACAATGAATTTTTGTAACGACAATAACTAGCAGTGAATATGTCAGCACGTAATCAAATTTAGCAGGATAAATGTGAGACGAAATAATAAGACTTGGTACATCCAATAACTGCCTCAAAACTAGCTTGAAAGGCTTTAGCCGTGTTTGGTGACCTGAATTGATAGGTACTTCACATTTCCCTCTCCTCTCAACTACCTTAAGGGACGGGGGGGGGGGGGGGTAAGGTTTTAAAACCCATTTTTTAAAATATTTTTTTATCTAAATGTACAACATGTAGAGAGTATTGTGTCGAAATTTGAAGTAAATCGAAGCAAAACTAATGAAGATACAGCGTTTCAAGCGGCCGGCCCTCTTGCTCGATTCAAGTATATTTCGAGTATAAAAAAACTTTAATTCGATATTCTCGCAAAAAAATTTTTGAAGTTCGTAAACATCATAACTCAAAAGTTACTTGACTGATCCTTTTGAAATTCGTACACTATTTTTACACATAAATCAACAGACAGTGTCGAAGAGTTTTTTTTATCATTTTTAACAAATTCACCAAAAATTTTAGCAAAAATCGCATTTTTGACTTGCTGAATGCATTTAGACTTTTTTGTTTTAGATTATACGTTAAAGAGTTATAATGTTCACCGCACATCAACTTTTTTTAGAGGCGCCTCCGGTAATTCGCTCTCAAGGACTAATTTAATGACTTTTTTTATCTGAATACCACACAACTGCTCCCGTTTGGAGCCAGTGAGACTATGGCATCCCCAATTGGGGTATGTTGTGGGGCTGAAGGTAGTGGGGAAGGGAAGGAGATGAGGAAGAGGAAGGTGGGAAGTACCTGGCTATTCAGATCTGGTCACCAAACACGTCTAAAGCTATTTCAAGCAACGTTTCAATTCTGAATGGTGGTCTTGCACCAGGGCGATACTGAGTATATCTTCCACTCTGTAACGTGCCACAAATATACTATATATTATTAAAAAAAAAAGTGAAATAACACAAATAAATCAAATAAAATTTATTTGCCACGCCGGGATTCGATCCCGCGACCTTCGGAATGCGAGTCAAGAGCCTTACCGCTGGACTACACCAGCTGTCAGCTTATTGTAGAAGTGTAGTTGCAAGGAATCAGGTTAACATCACCCACACGAAGAGTCCAAGTAAAATCGGGTAGGATTAAGTCTCCCATGATAAGAAACTTGTCGTCAGGTGGATTCAAAAGCTCAATACCTGGATCATTCGAAAAGGCGTAAATTCGAGCATTGAATTTGAAGCTTTTGGACAGGTAGATACAACAAAGATGAATGCTAGTAAATTCAGTTACACTTGTGAGACTATTACCTTTACGAAAATAGCTAAAACAACTATCATAATTTATCATTGAAATAATGAAAGAAAACCTTCTCCTCTTGTAAAATTTTCTAATGGTCGTTTGGAAAATTAAAAACTAAGGAGACGATTTGTTTCTGAATAAATAAATAAGTCCGTCACTCCTGGACACATTGACCCCCAGATTTCTTACCACTCCTCATACCATTTCCTTCCAAGAACTCCCTGTCCTTTTTTACTATAAGAATACCCCCACACAGCATCCCCAAAGATAACATAGATCCTGATCCTGTGTGTGGCTGTTGAAAAAAAAAATTGGGTTTTTTAGGCGGAATTCATATTTTTTTTATTGTTTCATTGAAAAATTACGGAGAATAATCAAGTCTTCCTAGTTCAGTGGTTAGACTGTTGACCTAGTAAACAGAGGTTCTGGGATCAATTCCGCATTTTTGATCAGATATATTTATTAATAATACTTCATTCTTCTTCAATGATTAAAATGACATTGATGTGTACTGTACAACCTTCAAAAGTTTTAAAAGTTATTATCATTATTTAAAAAAATGTATTTTTCAAAATATATCTAAATTTAATCCAAATACCCATTCCAATTATTAAAAAAATCCGTTTCATTTTAGTTTCGTCAAGAAACGCTGTTCAACCATGAATCTTCAATGTAGTTTTAATTGAAAAATGTTTAAAAGAAGTGACAGTGTACTTTTAAAAATAATATGATTTCATTTGTAATGTAGTCTGGATACGTTAACGGTATTATTTCGAAACAAAGAGCTCAGTGAAACCTTTATTCTAATTGACAAACAATATCTGAACGTAACTGATAGTATATTGCAACAAAACACAGACTGATTAAAGTGAAATAACCTGTGTTATATTTAAATAATAGTATAATCAGAACAAACTATGTTTGGTTTTAGATTTGTGTTGTGAAATGTTAAGTATTAAAATTTGTTTGCCTACGCAGAATGTAAAAAAAAAAATATTTGTACACTTTAACACATCATCACGTACATTAGTTAAATGCATTGTGCATAATTATAATTTTGTATAAGTGATCGATGAACCTGTTGCAATCGTTAGTCATAAGTTGTCATATTAGTTCATCTAATCCGTAGTTAGAATTAAGATAGAGCATTGTAGAAATATTTTTTTAGTTCGTACAGCGCCCTTGAGGTAATTTTTCACAAGAACAGCGTTATATAATTGAACACAAAAAATTGTAACACATGTCTAAACTGATGTAATAGGTATTAGGAAGAAATTTAAATAAAATACCGATAAAGTAAAATGTATTCTCCAGCAAGAGAAATCCCAGTAGGAAAAACGCTGTGAAATGTAAAAATGTCAATTCGAATCAAGGTAAACACAATAAAAAGTACTTCAAGCTCTCGTGAATTTATTTTAAATTTATAAGTTTATTACAAACAAAATAATTTGGGAAATATTTTGTCACGATACCTTTGTGGAACGGACGAAAAATAATTAGATCGTTAGAAGTTCTAAGAATTTCAAATTATTAAAACGCCAACGTCTTATTAAAAAAAACAGTTTGACGTCTGAGAATTTTTAAATACCTAAGTTATATATTTTACGTTAAGTTTTCTGCGTTGCCCGGGCTTTAAGTAGTCAAAATCAAATGAAGAGAGTAGTTTCGCTTGATTTGAACGTCAAGTGTGCAAAATTTCATCAAGAAGTATCGCAATTCTATTTTGGGTGGGAAAATGTAATGGGGTGGTTTTTCGAAAACCTTTGTTAAACGTTCCTTTTCCTTTAAAGGTCAAAAGTGCAAAATTTTATTAATTTCGGAATAAAACTGCAGATTTTTTATAAAAACAAAGCTGCACCACAAAATATCTTTTCATTTCATATTTGAATAAATTTTGTTACAGTTTTTCAAAGAGAAAATATGACGTGGAAGTTTATTAATTCTACATTACAAAAACCGCTAAACTGCCAGAGCAGTTTGTTAGCAGTTAGTGTCACAATTAAAATTTTGGCTGAGTGATTCAGATGCTAAAACGCCTTTCTTATAAATTATTTGTAAATCTTCAAGTTTTCAGTTTTCACTTAACAAAACTAATTTATACACTTACATATTTAAACTAACTATTATTAACTAAATTAAAATTTGCATGATTTTAGGAAGCTGTGTGAACGTGTTCTGGGGTGCTCAAGTTGATGGGGTGAGGTTTGTTCTGGTCTTGGCGGTGAATGAATCCGCCCATCAGCTGTGTGGCACGCCGTATCGAGAGATTATTGAGGGAGATCTTTTGATTTCTCCAGCAGGCCTCTCTCGGAACATCGTCTTGCACTGCAGTGGGAGGGATGGGTTCAAACGTCCGTCACTTCTGGAGGAGCTGATCCTCTATCCCATCCTCTATCCTACCCAACCCTCACTCCTTTTTCCTTCCCAGAACTTCATCCTCTTCTTTTCCCCAAAAAACCCCCCACGTAGCATCCCAAAGATGACGTAAGCTCTGCCAAAATTTTCATTCCTCAGGATCTCGTGGGTGGACCGATTGAAGTTGAGTTTTCCAATCATAGATAAACCACCTTTAATTTCTTGTAGTCCCCCAATCTACCTTCCTCCAATCTCCCATTTACTTTTCTTTGAGGCATCACCGAAGAACCGGCTAAGGGGCGCGGAAGCTGAGTGTGGTTTACAGCTAGACCGAACGTCTTGTGCATTCTTGCTGGAATTGCCAATCGATTGGAGAGGACTCCCACCCGTTTGCCACGCCCTTATTATTTGTGTACCGTGTCTTCCTCCCATACAGGTGCTTGTGGGATATGCTGGATGCAATCACCCAGCGCTTGCCGCCTCGTGGACTGTCACCAATCTGTCCCATTGTCTTGTCTATATCTTATCATACTAACACATATTGTAACTTGTATGTCACGCTAAGCACTTGCATACTGCTTACTAACAACGTATGGACGGACACTGGAGGTCTAGATACGGTCTAAATTAAATGTAGCTTCGTTCTTTAAAAAAAATTAGAGTCCTTGCGAGAGCCCTGAAGGAGTAACCATCTGTTACTTATACCAGGGCGGGTATGTGGTGGATAACCTCCAATAACCTAGTTCCTAATTTTTAGCGTTATATCGGTACTTTTCTACAGGTCAGTAAAATCCCTTATATTAAGTGTATTATCTGTGCGCGTTATACATTGCATTGAAAGGCATTGTTGCGCATTAATTATAGCAAATGATGTTAGCTAGCGTGTTATTCCGCGTCGTGTGTATTGTATTGTGGGATCGCGTAAGCCCCCTCGAACTAAGGGAAACACGCTCCAGCCGTATTGAATTGGCTCCGGAAACAATGTGAACACACAGCACATTGTGCAGTCGAGTAACTTAGTGGCTGTATCGAACTTGGATCGAATAAGCCAGTTTTTGACTAATGCATGCCACGTTGAATGCGAAAAGACAACGGTACACACGTCTGGATTACTGAATTTTCACAAATTGAATTTCTATTGTCTTTGGAGGGGTATTCAATAAATTTTCTCTGCTAATCCATACTAATATTATAAATGCGAAACTGCTCGAGTTTGTTTATGACCTTTTCACGCATAACACAATATAATTAATAATTCTTTCACCAATATAAAGCTAAATTATATGCGCAGACTACAGGTTGTATATGATGGTAAGTTCTGGCTTTATGAAATTATAAATATTAATATATTATATTTGTTATACGTTTTCTTTCGCTAACAAAAGCGAGTTTTTGCTAACGTCAGAAAAAAATCTTTTCCATGGAAACAATGTTGATATATTTTTGAGCTCTATGCTGGTAGGCACTCAGTCTACTGGTCAGCTACTACTGCAGAAAATTTAAATATTAGAATTCGTTTTTTTTTTGGACAAGCTTGTAATAAATGTCAGATTTGAGTTCCTGTATTAAAAATATAATCCGTAACGATTATAAAGACTGAATGATAAATAGAGTATTTTTTTATTATATTAACGAACTTCCAAATATTTAAATAAAAATAAACATCCGAAATGTTTGTAAGCGCATAAATTCCGAACGAATGAACTAAATTGGATAATTCTTTTTTTCTTTAAGCTATAGCATTATGAAATTTAGGTGGTAGGCGAGATGTTTGAAAACTGAATGTAAGGGAATGAATATATGGAATGCGGGAGGGGATGGGGGTGGGGTGGGGGGGGGAGATAATTGATAAGTGCAAGCGCTACAGTAATTTCCCGTAATACCATGCGAGCGAAGCCGCGGGGAAAAGCCGCTAGTAATAAATAAATTCACAATACGAGTAAAAAAATATTTCAATCCGTCGCGGTCGTGAACACCGGGACACGACGGGAAACCCGATCACAGTTTGATGTAAATATATATTTTTTTATATGAATACCGCACCTGCTCCCGTCGGGAGCCAGTGAGACTATGGCATCCCCAATTGGGGTATGTTGTGAGGCTAAAAGTAGTGGGGATGGAAAGGAAATGGAAGAGAGCAAGGTGGGAAGTACCTGGCTATTCAGATCTGGTTACCAAACACGTCTAAAGCCATTTCAAGCAAAGTTTCAATTCTGAATGTTGGTCTTACACCAGGGCGATACTGAGAGTATCTTCCACTCTGCAACGTGCCGCAAATATACTATATATTATTTTAAATGAATAAATTGTGAATTAACACAAATTACTAGAAAAAAAATTATTTGCGTATTTGATTCGATCCCGCGACCTTCGGAATGCGAGTCAAGAGCCTTACCGCTGGACTACGCCGGCCGTCGAGATAGAAAGATATACAAAATAGCAAAGAAGAAACAAGCTAAATTTGCTATTTTGTTTATCTATCACTCATTGCTTTATTTTCTTTTATATTCACACGCTTCTTTTGAAAAATATAAAAAATACCTTAAAAGGTACAAATAATTGCAATGGTAGATATTCGAACTGCCATCAAATTCTTAAATGGAAATATGATGACTATTAACGACATGCTTGACCATACTACCCACTATTGTGTGAACGGTCGCACAAATTCGTTTTATTTTCTGAAAATATAATATTTACGTAGTAATTAGTGAGTTATTTTTTTGCCATTTACATCGTGGGAGTGAGTTATTTTTCAAGTTTTTCTTAATTTTGCAATCGATTTAATTAATTATCCTCTTACTTTTTTTTACTACACAAGTTAATTTCGGAGCTTTATATTATTTTAACCTTTTCTTATTGCATTAAAAATTATAGTTGTCAAATTCAGTGGTTCTCAACATTTTACAAATATTTTATGGCCGCACACATGCGGCGATACTCTATCTGGATCTTCCGAGTGCCGCCGCATACGTGTATCGCTCCGCCTCAAAGGATTCAAATGATACAAATGTCACAGTACACACAATATTAAACGTTTGTGAACTTTTATAAAAACACGAGTATTACAGTGCATCGACAATGTTCACTGAACTAGGATTGCATGGGTTCGCCGGTCTAATGAGACATCGGGTCACTGGAGCCAGGATGCGGCTTATGGTATCCGACAATACAGTGGTGACCGCAGCGTTCCAGCATCAAACCCCACTCCTGAGTGAGCGCTGGGCCCGAGCTCACCCCAGACCAAGCCCTACATAGAATTGATTTTATTTTGATATAATTTTTTTTATTTATTTTTTTTATTATTTTAAATTTTTCCTATTGTATGTACCTATTTAGTTCATTATTAAAAAAAAACAGTTTTATTCAAATATGTATAATTATAAAAATATGTACAATTATATGGGACGTGTGGGATTGCACTATCCTCCCCTAAACATTATTAGGGGAGGAGTATTATTATTACATGAAACATATTTTTCTTATTTTCTATTCGCAGCCGCACTATTGTTATCAAATACATTAGAAACAAAACTGTGCTCGAAGCCGGTTAGTTATTATTATTAACAACCAAAAACAATTTTTTATACGTTTCTTGTCTAACGCATATAATATTTTTACAATATATGTGATATTCCATTGAAATTTTATCTGTCGATGTAAATATTATAAGAAATGGTTTTCCTCATCTTTCACGAAAGCGCTTTTCTTTATTTTAGCTTCATTGGAAAACGATCTGAATATTTTTTTAATTATTACGTAATATTACTTGAAAGATTAATTACATACTGGCGCTATCTATACAATACGGAGAAATGAAATTCGGAAATATGCGGCTTACGAAAGTTCCTGGTAAATTAATACTGAAAACAATTTTCCAAGAAATATAATAAATTTAAAATGGAAATGACAAAATACGGAATATTTGTGCAATTCCAAGAAATACTCGTTTAATTCATTTCATTCAAACGCAAATTTCAGAATTCGCATTCTGCTATTTTCACCAGTCAAATGTAATATAATATTTATGAAATTTAACTCAAAAGCAGGAACGTGGAAATGTCCATAACTTTTTTTGGCTTGTTAAAACAACGTGATGTTATATGTGTCATAAAACTAGTTCTATCTCTTTTTTTATTATAGTCAGATATGTAATGTAAACAGATTTAGAAAGAAATACCAGTTTTCTTTTTGCATTTAAAAGCTTACCATAGACGTTCGTGCAATTTGAAATAATTATATAAAACAGAAAACTGGCATATCGTTCACCCAAATAAGGTTCGCCAATGTATTGTTGACTTTTTTTTTATTTATTTACGCCTTATTGAGAATTTTTGAAGTTCGTGAACATTATAACTTAAAATTTACTTGACTGATACTTTCAAAATTTTGCACACCATTTTTAAATTCTTAAATTAACAGGTAGTTACGAAGAGCTTTTTTAACATTTTTTTTTCCATTTTATGTAAACAAATTCACAAAAAATTTTAGCAAAAATCGCATCGTTGACTTAACATCAAGCAAAAAAAATCGAAAAAAACGCTTCGTCACTACCTAGAAAAACATATCACCTTTTAAACGCATTTTAATTTTTTGTTTTAGATGGTTCTTTAACAAGTTATAATGTTTACCGCAAAACAACTTTTTTTCGAAACGCTTCTGGAGATTCGCTCTCACTGACTTATTTATTGATATTTTTAGTTAAAAAAAATTTCAAAGATACTTCTGATGTCATAATACAACGTGTATATAAAATAAATAAACCAACATTATTCATATCTCTAAAAAAACCAAGAATATATGCCTTCTTTCACCTTTAAAACCTTACCCCCCCCCTTATAAAACGAAAAAAAGGTGAGAGAAAACTTTTAAATAAATTTGTCTAACTAGACGTAATTTTAGTTTTGTAAAGTGATAAAAGAATAAAAACTGGTTGAGGAAGGCCTTTTGACCTCTCCAGTCGGACTCTCTCGACCCATTCCCTTGCTCCGCGGATTCACACGTCCGTCACTCCTGGAAACGCTGACCACCAGATTCGTACCCCTTTCTTTTCTCACACGCTCCTGTTTTTTCTTCCCAGAACTTCTTCTCCTCCTTTTCCTAAAAAAGACCCTTCCCGTACGGTGACTTTTTGCATTACGCAAAAAAATCCTTTTTTTTTTTACTTTGGGCTTGATTGGACTTTAGCTATTTAATATATATCCTTTCAGGATTGTTAAAAAATAGACATATGTAATATTTTTTTTAGACCCTATGGTATGATTATTACGTATTCTGCAGTTTATTGTTTTTTTATTGACTATTATTATAACATTTCAATTTCCTTTATTGGTTTATGACTGACAGAAAAAAAAAAATTGTTTATTTTTGGCGTGTTATGCCGTGTTGCGCTACCTCCTCCCTTAGCCAACGTTTCGAACAGTGTTACAGAGTCCATCATCAGGGCAGAAGTGTCATGGTGACGGACACTGTAACGCTGTCCGAAACGTTGGCTGAAAAGGGAGGTAGCGCTTCACGGCATAACACCACAAAAATAAATAACAAATTTCTTTTGGCCATGAAATTCTAAAATCTGACGAAAATAATTATTTATATTTGAACATTAGACCCATGCTCCTAGAATCATCCGACATATCTCCTATCACTGTAATATTGTTGTATAGGATATCGAGCGGACAAAGTTGAACGTTGAACATATTTTCATCACTCGACTACTGCAGTGTTTTTCAGGCACGGAAAGCATGCCAAAAGTATGAGAAATGAGTTACGTTGTTAGTTATTTTTAATCTTATCAGCATAAAACTAGCATTAGTCTGTAGGCTCTAATATTCTCCCCAATAATTAGTTCCTCGTGAAGCATGCACCTCAGAATTGTACCTTGCCATCGCATGTAATAATTTAGTTCTGAGCTCAGTATTTAGCTTGTATTCTAGTCTAGAGGCATGAATTGTAGGTGTTTTTTCATGTGCAACAAAAAAAACCAATAATATTTTTGCCAACTTCTATTTTATGAAATATTTATTAAGCATTAAAAAATCCATTAAAAAAAGAGTCGAACTAAAAAAATTAAAAATTCAGAAAGTTACAGGGTGTTGAAGTGGGGAGTCTCGAAAAAATGGCGCGCCCTGGTTGACACGATTGCAGCCCTCCCAGTAATCTAAAAAAAAAAATAATAATTCTTAATCCAAACAAATGCGACTATGGCCCGAACTAAGGAAAAATAAAATAAAAAAATTCCGCAAAATGGCGGCTGTTTGAAATAAAAAATACGTTTTTGTACCAGTTTTTTTGACTTTCCAAATTTTTTAAAAATAGTAAAAATTGAAATTTTGTTATAGTTCTAGTTCCCGCCATAGAAGAATGTATAGAGAAAACTCACACCAATTTTCAAGTAAATCGGTTTAGTAGAACTTGAGATATCGTGTCAACCACCTCAAAAAAGGTGGTTTGGAGAAAAATGGGTTTGAAATTTTGTTCTACTTAGATTTTAGTTAGATTCCGTCTAAACCGCGACATTAATATGGTTATAACTTTTAAAATAATGCGAATTTCGGAAAAATCCCTTTAAGGAGATATTTTTGAATATTTAAACTTTGGAAATATGAAGAAAAAAAAATTGATTTTGTTTTTTTTTCTAGACTAGAATACCCCCTTAAATACTCTAAAAATGTTATTATTCTTGTGTATTTTTTCTTGATCATTCCACAATTTTCCTTTTTCTGACGTGTTATTAACATAAATTTTCAGCTTCACAAATCGTACAATTATAAATTTCCTCATTTTTCACGAGTCTGCGATAGTTTCCCATATTTATTTCCAGCTGCAACCACTAAACTAAATATTTAAATAGCCATTAAGTTTTGGTGCATTCTTGCGTATAATTTATGAATATAAACCGCAGTAAAGCAGGTCGGTTCAGTAATAATCTAAACAAGTATTAAATGCACCCATAAACCTCAATCCACCCGCGTAACTCAGCCCCTTTGCCGCGCCGGTTGATGTCGGATTATGGAACTAAATTTATTTATTTATTTATTTAGTATAGTATAATACATTTATAAACATTTTTTATGATATGTTTTGACTGTTCAACTAGGATGATTCCCGTTTTAGAACAGTCAAATTAGGATTAGTGACAACATATGGATCATGATTTGTACAAAAAAGAGGAAAAATCGAGGAAATAAAAAGAAGAGAAATAATAAAAAATGAAGTTAGAAAGTTTAAAACATAGTAACAAAAGTTAAAATATAGTAGTTAATATACATATAGGTTCTTAAAAACAGAGGATTAAAATATGTAGATAACTTGTGTATGCATTGCATACTATAGTAGAAAAACAGGAAAAAAAAAAAAGCTAAAGAAATAAAATTATTATAAAATAACCAACAAATTATTATACAAAAGCCGTGGTTTGTTTAGTATGGCTATTGCAATGATAATAATAATAAATAATAGGAAAATAAAAAAATAAATAAGGCAAATGATTACAGCATAAAGGTAACTGGTGTTTGCGTTTCATATTATAGTCGTACTAATGAGAACTATAAAGAAAACAGATACAATAAAATAAAATAAGCAATTATTACATGATTATTACTGTTTTTTTGCTTGCATAGTTATCAAATAATAATAAAATAATAGGTATGTTTACTTATACATGGTGTTTGCATTACATATTATAAGCATACATATATATTTTGTATAAATATGAATAAAAGAGAATAAAAAAAAGAAGTGATAGAATCAAATGTTAACTGCTGCTTGGTAGCATTCTAATTTAAAAGTAATAGGTAGTTAAATACACGCACATAGTAATAACGATTAGAACAGAAAGGTATCTTTTACATAGTTTATTTTTGTTGGAATTTTTGTTATTGTTTTGATTTGTGTTTGATTTCATTTTTTATAAAGTAAAAGTTCACTCTCTTTTCTCCCTAATTGGTGAAACCAAGTTGTGGTCAATCTGCGAATAACACCTGCGCTTTCCTTTTTCCAAGCATCAGGCATGAAATTGTATAGTTTTGGACCTAGGAATGAGAAGTGTCTTTGAGCGAGAGACGTTTTGGTTGTGAGTGGTACAATTGGATTTCTCCGTGAGTGTCGGGTGTCGTGAGAGTGGTTAATAGATGGGTAGAGGTGGCGTTGTTTATGGGTGTTTAAAATTAATTTTCGCATATATAGTTGTCTAACATCCAGAACTCGTAACTCTTCAAATAGTGCATCGCTGTGATATCTAAAAGGTTTTTTGAGGATTACCCTTAGTAGTGATTTTTGAGCTTTAGCTAATTTTTCCAATACAGTTTTTGCACACCCACCCCAACCTAGGGACGCATAGTTTAGAAGTGACCGACACATAGCATCATAAATGAGTTTCAATTCTTTTTTACGTAAGATATTTCTGATCGTTATAAACAAGTATGTAAGCTTTCTAACCTTTGCAGTGACTAGTTCTATGTGTCCGTCCCATCTAAGATATTTGTCCAATATAACACCAAGGTACTTTATACTGTCCACGCATTCTAATTTATGGCAATTACAGGTAGTTGACTCAGTGCATTTGTGTATAATAATATTATAAGCTTCCTTGGGTTGGCCCGCTTCTGTGGCACTAAATCGTATAAATTTAGTTTTTTCCGAGTTGAGTGTCAACAGATTATAGTCTAACCAAAGATTTACCTGTTTTATTCCATCTTCTGCTTTACTGTGTGCATCATTCCATGTTTTACCTTCAAATATTAATACAGTGTCATCTGCAAATGTTATGATGTGATTGGAAAAATTGCTGTTACACAGATCATTTATATAAATACTGAACAAAATAGGTCCTAAGGTACTCCCTTGAGGTACACCAAATTCTATAAGGGCCGGATCACTAACAATATCATTAATTTTGACTTTTTGGTATCTGTTAGCTTAGTAACTACCCATCCATTTGTACAGTTGTCCCTGAATACCTATAGCCTGGAGTTTCTTTAGAAGTATTTTATGAGAGATGGTATCGAAAGCTTTGGCAAGATCTAAAAAGAGAGCGATAGATTTATTTCCCCGGTCAATATTATTTGAAATGATATCCGCCAGCTTAGCAATAGCATTTTCTGTTCCTAGACCTGGTCAAAAGCCGAACTGGTTATTAGATAAGATTTTATGACTTTCTAAGTAGATAGTGAGACGATTTTTTACGATTTTCTCAATAATTTTTGAGAATGAATTCAGTAGAGATATTGGCCTATAATTTTGTATATCCGATTTGTTTCCATTTTTATGAATCAATATGACAACTGATTGTTTTAAATGGTTTGGAAATAGGAGAAAGATTGCCAGGTTGTTTATTCGAAGATTTACTTGAAGGCGCATTTGCACCGCTGAATACGAAACGTGAAATATTTGTTGATCTTTTCTTCAATGTTCTGTTGTTCCATTTTTTTACGGAATTTTCTATTCCGTTACTTCGATATTTTAAAAGTGAAACTTCTATTGCCCCGCTAGTGATTTGAAATTCGGATGAAACGGAAGTGCATCACAACTCAGTTCTACACAAATACTCGGTTCTAATATAACGCCGTAAACTCGCACCTCGGCGCGTGTCTTCCATAGTGTAGTTGGCAAGGTGCGTGGCAAGTCTCAGCGGCGATAAAGACAGACATCAAGCGAACGGGGGTTCGAATCTTACGAAATCCAAAAAAAAACCATTTTTATTTTGTGAAATCAATATCCAATCTTCAAACCACTTTAAAATAAACAGGCAAAAGAAAAGAAAGCGACATCTAGCGACTTTCTAGTTTCTTCATCTTCTAACGAGTGTGGATTACACACTCTGATTTTTTATTTTCAATAAAGAAATTAGTATCGTTTCGGAAAGTATTGCGAAAGAGGTAGAGAATCAACAACGTCATCAATTTCAACCTCTCTATTATTGACATGCTGTTTCAGTCCTGGATATATTCTTTTAAAAATCTTCTTATGGCATAATATTATTCACTTTTTTCTAAGTGCTTGAAGAATTTGACTAAATCTTAAAAATTTTCAAATCCGCATTTTTATTCGATTTTATCATTATTTTATTTTACTTCATTGGGAAAACAGATTTTAACAGTTTAATGCACTTTTTTGACATGTTGCGTGTTAACTGAATAAACCAGTGCCGGATAAAATATATTTTTAAATAGAAGAGAAAAATTCAAATAACAAAAGAAAAACACTTTAATAGAAAAAAATAATGTAAAGCTCTAATTTCTAAGGAAGACAAGATAAATACAAATTAAAAAAATGTAACATCAAAATGTGTATTTAGGAAAAACCAAGAACATCAAAAACATGCGAACCATAAAAAATAAAAGTAGAAAAACAACACAATGAGAATGAAAACGAGATTATAAAAATCGTACAATTCAGTCATATGTTGAACATGTTTTCATTCTCTACAGAACCATACAACATCGGTTCTTCTCTCTTTTCCATCATGAACATACCCTCCCTCCTTCAGCAACTCTTCGACCCCCACTTCAACAACAGTTAGTATATCATATACAGGCGTGAATAGCTCAGGAATCGATAGGAAAAATACTTCAGAATGTCCAAGTGAAATCATTTTATTCATTCTTAACATAATGAGTAAAACATCAAATTGTAATATTTTAATTAAAATAAAGGCGGTTTAATGACGGTAATAAGAAAATATGTTCACATCCTATGATCGTATCTATTTCTGATTTTTCTGTTTTTAGATTATCGATTAAGTTTTGCTTACATCGTCATCATTGAAATTGTTTTATTTTTATACATAAAACAATTTTAAGATGTATATCACATAGCAAGGAAAGGAACGTGATTTGATATTTCTATTTATTATTGAATTAATTATTCATCATAATACTTTCATTTATTTAGTTTTTGCGTTTAGTGTTGGTAAAAGCTTTCAGGAATCGGATAACAAGTTTCAATTCAATTCAAGGGTTCATGGGGTGAGGTTTGTCTAAGTCTTGAAGGCTGATGACCAGGACAAACTGAACCCCAGATTCCTACCCACCCCTTAGACCCCTTTGCTTACCAGAATTCTCCTCCACTTCCTTTCTTTAAAAAAGACCTTCCACACAGCATCTCCAAAGATGACATAGGCCCTGAGGGAGATTATTTTCCTCAGGGCCTCCTGTGTGGAGCTCATGTAAAAAAAAAAAAATTGCCTCCGAAATTTTCGGAGCAATTTTAGGCATTTTCGATGCATTTTGGGCCTTTCCAGGACTCGTCAAATCGAAAGTATTAGCCAGTTTCATTTAAATGTTCCGAAATTGCCGATGGTCACTACCGTTAAGTTTGCACGCTCGAAAGTGTTCCGAGCAAAACGAAAGCGAAAAAATGAAGTTTTTTTCCTCAATAATTTACTTGTGTAACCACAAAATCGCCTAACATCATCAAATTATGGACATTTTTTTGTCTTATCACTGTCCCGAGCAGTTGGGATTCTACTTGGGAGTCCTCGCTTAAAGTGTATTGTTTATTTCCATGCTACATTCCAACACCCTTTTCCCATAAACTTCATTGGAAAAACATTGAAAACCCTTTGCATTACAACTTACTTTCCTTCAAACAAAACCTTTCTTTACGAGCAATAGCAGGTAGTTGTAACCGGGAAATAGGATATGATTTATACCACCCGAGTCGCCGAAATAAATATAAAACGAAAGGGTGCGCCACTCGGCCCTATTGGGGGGGAGGCTCTCGCGGTAGGCACTACAAGTATTGCCAGAATGAGGTGCTAGAAACAGAAAACGAAAATTTCGACTTACACCACTAAATTCGTATATTATGTATGAAAATAAAATAAAACTCAACCAGATCGTGGGTAATGTGTAATAACCAGTGCCCGGATTCAGCAGAGCAAAAATAGATCCTTACATTAGAGTCCCGACTATGTTACAGCGATTCCGCGTTGTAGAAATATATTTTTCATTCATAAAGACAGAACGAGCAAGACTCGATCGAAAATCTGAAACAAATCTTAAAAAGAAACGGCATCATCTAGGAATCGAACCCAGGACTAAGTCTTGCCGGGGCGGTAGTCTACCACTGAGCTAATGGAACACTCTCTGATTCGGTCATATTTAACTGAATTAAGAACTACAATCATTATATTTCATTTTCGTAATGCATTTATTCCATGCCTTCTTTATGTACAATTGCAAGATTCATCTCGAAGTAACTGCTACCTAGATAGTGTCTTGGATAAATTTGTCGATTTTTATTTTAATACACGACATCTATTGTCTTTTTTGCAAGTCTAGGACGAATTTTTATTTTTATTCTTAACTTAATGAGTAACTTCCCAATTTGTAGTTTTTAATTAATCAAATTGATATTAGCGACATTCAATCGGTGCTCGTGCTCTACCACTGAGCTTATGGGACCCTATCCGATTCGGTCATAATAAAACTGTAACATACTTCGACTTAGAACTACCAACATTAACTTCATTGTCAACATTATATTTTTTTTATCTTCATTGCTTCCTAGGTGACACCGTATCTTTTTCAGATTTTTCTGTTTCAGATTTTCGATCGAGTGTCTTTAATATTGTCTTCAATAATTTAATATTTTTATTTTAAGATTTAAGACACTAAGCTAAAAATAAAAATAAATATAGAAATTCTTATTTTAAGTGACAACAATTTTTTTTTGCAGTAAATAGTGGAGGAACATTGGAGTGTTCGTTTCAAAGAAGAATTAACTGTATTACATTATAATTCACTACTTTCTTTATAATCATAAATTTTGTGAAGGAAAACATATTGATATAATTGTTTTGTAAGAAAGATTGATCCAAGTTGGCCATACGAAACTATAATTGAATGTAATTTATGCATTTTTTTTATTAAAAACCCACAATTTCTTGAAAGAATTTCCAACTTAAATGTTTCAATTGCTTTCGAAAATTTTTGTACGCCAGAATGATCAAGTTCATTCAAACGTTTTCAAAATTTTATAAAATTTGCCTGTTAATAGAATTTGCGTAGGTTTATTTCTGCGGGCACAGAAAGAATATTATTTTGTTAAAAGGATTTAAAGTTTGCTTGAGATTCGCTGAATCGCCTTTGTGGCGTTGAAGGTTAATTTTTTCTATTTATACCTTTAAGGTATATATGCTAAAAATGTTTTATTCAATGATATCCACCGCTACAGTTCGTAGAATATTATTTTATTCGGTGTTGGACCCATCTACGCACAGCATAAATCAATTGATCCAATATTCATCTCCATAAAATGCCTTTAATAAATTATATTTATCTTTTAGGTATAGTTCATGCCGTTCACGCGTTTTTCTTGAAACGGCTTTTTTCAATATGGTTGACAAGAATTAAAAAACTGTATACATCCGATTTGCATGCACCAAATATTAAATTGTTTGAAAATTCAATCTCTTTAGAGATTTTTTTTTTATTAAAGGCCCCTTCAGTTTTTTTACCAACGTTGAAAATTTTCCTTAAAAACTGGAAATTGAATTCACCGGTCCATTTTTTAAAAGTATAAATAAATTTTCCTTATGTGGCGAATATACTTAGAAACTAAACCTGTATATCTAGTTTCTAAATATAGTTTAAATTTATTTTTCTGATAAATCGTATGGCGTGCTGTCAACAACTTGCAGCAATTTCGCCGGGGTGTCCTGTTGAAAGCGGCGTACACCGCAAACTGTACTTTAAATTCGTCTACAAAAAATTGCATACAATCTTTTAAATGTTAATATTGACTAAGAGTTTTAATAAAAAAAAATTTCATTCATTGTTTGCTTGAAATAAATTACGAAAAATTCACCCTTTTACCGCCCACGCACCGTGGTCTGTCCCCTTAATAAAACATAAATGGCAGGTATGCTCCGTTTAAGACGATTTTTCTAAAACATAACACAAATTCACTTTGTAATACGGGTTTACGGAAAATCAGTTGATGTACTTGAAAACGAGGTAAATCCAAATGAATTCAATTTGATCGAAATTCAACATTGAGCTTTATTTATAATCTTTCAAAACAATAATTTTTCGTAAACTAAAAAATATTATTTTATAATAATTAATGCTAATTCACTTTGCGGCGTCATTTTAATAAAATGAAAATTAAATGAAAACATACGCATGTCTTTCGCATGCCCGCGAAGGTTTCTATATACAGGGTGGGCCATAAAAATTTGCACTTTTGAAATAACAATGAAAAAACAAATAAAGATTGTATTTAAATAAATGAATTTATATTTATTTATTACTTTACGCCTATTTAGGCTTTTACATATACATATCAATATTTACAAAATTATACTCGTAAATAGTGCAGCAAACGACTGTTTAAAACGCTTACACAAAATAAATATAAAGTAAGAATATTATTGAATTTGATCGACACAGTATGTAGGTACAACATATAAAAAAGCAAAATAGTTTTTTGTTTTTCTTTCAGCAGATAAAATACTGTTAATGTGTTGGTCAATTTCAAAATATTCCCCTACTTGATGAAAAAAACTTCAATAAGGTATGCTTGTATATTAATTGATGTACTGAATATATCAACACCATCAGGGTATTTGTTTCCTAGCTGTTGAATCCGTCGCATAGGATAATATTGATAAGAACAAAAGTATTCGGTAAAAATAATTTTGTTAGGGAAAATTTCTTTAACCACGGGTATACTCTCATTGGAAGCCTGGCAGGTTACACCATCTTGTTGCATCCAAGTCTATTATTGTAACCAACAAATTGCTGCAACAAAGGTTGTAAAAAATCTATCGCCAAAGCATCTGAACGCTTGCACGTCGATACATTCAGATCGTCTCGTACAGACATGTTTACTTGCGCCATGTTCTCTTCGCCTCATCTGCTACATGGCCGCTCTGTTTGTTTTCGGAAGAGGCAAAGGGAAACGGAGGAGCGGTCGCCGCGGACCCTGTACCCCCCGTACATGGGTGGAAGCGTAAGAGTGGAGGGGGGAAGGTTGGGAAGGTGAAAAGGGATCGCGGAAGGAGAATGTGGTTGTGGAAGTGGAGGCGGAAAGGGAATGGGAGCGATTAGGTAAGGACACACAGGGCGAAACTATTTATTTATGCTTTGCAACGCGTGCCGAAAACTCGCTAGTTTTAATAAAAAGAAAACGCTTAGATAACTTAGAAGCCTTAGAAACAAAGAAATTCCCTTATTGTATTTTTTTATTTTTTTTATTATTTATTGAATATAATGGTACAGAGTTTACATGTTTTTTATAAATTAAATAAAGTTTTTCTTTTAAAAATACATTAATTAATAAGTATTACACCTTTTTTTAGAGCAGAGCTCGAGTAAAAAAGGCGGAGAAAACGAATGTAAAGCACAATTTAACAAAGAAAAAATAGTAATTTTTTTTTTATGTGTAAAACAAAAGATAGAAATTTAACAGTGAAATAAGAAAAAAAAGGTAATATATGTAAGTATACACATACACACACGTAGATATACTCACATACCTACATATATACACATATACAAAATGTTATCGCCATGTGTACATATATAAAAACATACGCATATGTGTACACATACATATATAAAAATATACATATATGAATATAATAGAAATGAAGTTTAGGAGGTAACAAAAAAGAAAGGAGAAAAAAAAAGAATGAAAAAGGATATCCGTATACTACAATTGTGTTGAGAAGTATAGTATTATAAGATGTAGTCATAATAATGTGTTTTTATTGATTTTTTGAATTTTTTATAATTAGTTTCCAATCTTAGATTAACTGGTAATTGGTTAAACCATTTCACTCCAGTATATTTATAGAATTGTTGGGCTGTGGTAGTGTTACAACGAGGGACAGTCATAGAGCCAAGTATATTTGTTCTAATGCTGTTTGAAAAATGAGTAAGGTTCTCATTATTGAAGCAATCTTCGTGTATTTGTAAAATTGTAATTTTTTTATAAATAATGTGAAGTGAAGGTACTTTAAAATCTTGAAATAGTTTAATGGTGGGGTAATCATATGACTTTTTTAAAATTATTTTTATTATTGTTTTTTGAATGATTTCCAAAGGTAAAAGAGAAGTTTTGAAGGCACCACCCCAACCAACAATTCCATATTGTAACACTGATTAAATTAAGGAAAAATAAATGGTTCTTAACATCGTAATATTTAAAATGTTTCGAATTTTAATGAAAATGTACATTAATTTTCTTATTCTCTCAACTGTTCAACTGATTTGTATTTTCCACTTTATGTTGCTATCTATAATTACACCCAGGTATTTAACGTTGGTTTTAACAGTAAGTGTAGAACAATCAGGTTTACATGGATATGAATTTGAATTACAATCATACGAGTGGATACATATGTTTTCATTTTCAGGGATAGCATTTTTATTCAAAGTGAATGGTATAACAAAAGTTTTATCTTATATTATAAGTCCATTATTAAAAATAATAAAAACAAATCTTTCAGTCCCATCTTACATGTGTTCTCTTTCACCGTCCGTTCTATCTCTTTTCCCCACTCGTCACTAATCACTAGTCACGCCCCACCCCCACTTCAACACTGTAAATATTATGTTCAACCATTTTGTTGTAATCTCAAGTTAGTGGTTCCATGCCATCTGAGAATAAAGTCAATTCAACACCTCCTTGAAAAGTCATTAAAAGCTATGAAAAAAATAATTTTAAGTTAGCCGGTAGCCATATAAGTATATATTTTGCCCTGAGAAAGGAACAGTTGTTCCAAAACCGGTCAGAGCGTATAAAAAAATTATTAAAAAAAGGATTTTTGTTTTTATTTATAATGGAAAACCATAAAGACACAAATCTGTAGCTACATTTAAAAGTTAAAAAAAAATTGGTCCGATGAAAAACGCTTTAAAAAACTCAACCAAACCCAATTCTATTCACTACGGTTAAAAATATTTCATAAATTCGTCCTATTGAAGAATTTATCGTAAAGAAGAATTCCAAAAAGACAATCTAAAAATTCTTTTCCATTACAGTTTGCAATATTTAAACTCCAACATGAGTCTAAAGCAAATTGAAATCTGTTGGTAAATAAATTTCTGACGGAAATATTATTTTGCCTTCCTACGAGGAGTATTCTGGAGCTTCTAGTCTATGCAAACATTATTTACAATTTCAATCCTACATTTACGTTATTTGATTTTCGTACCTCGCAAAAATTCACTAAAACAAGAGATATTGCAAGTAAGAAATATCTTAATATATAAAATTAAATAGTTATTATAATAATAATAGGATTTATAATTGTGTTTTAACGCTTAAATAAGCTATAAGCTATTAAAGCTTAGACCCTTGAAAACTCGTGATATCTCGTAGTGAAATCGGCGCGAAATCTGACCTTACTAGTCCAGATTACCCGAAGAAATTTAAACAAAAAAACATTCCCCAAATTATATGAAATTCCCTCGATAGAAAAACCGCAAAATACGCTCCTAAAATTATTATTACATGTTTCGTTCACTTATATCTGTGAAAAAATTTACAGTGTTTCTAAATGCTATTTTAGATATTGCCTACGAGATTTTTGCTCTATTTTAAATGAGTCGATTTCATTAAACATTTTCACAATTTTCGCTCAAATTTTATCGTTTTTAATATATGCGCGCTCTCTCTCTCTCATTCTTATTTGCATATCTCGCCATCTTCTTCTTTTTTGTGGCGTTGCAACGTATGTCGGGAATCTGCTGCTTTGCTGTTTAATATTAGATTGGTGGTTTACGACAGAAATAACAATATTCAAATGAGTTTCTAAGCCAAAATGTTGGAAAGTTTTGAAATGATGTTTATTTGTATTTCTATTAAAATAGCTTTTTGCTCGAATTAGACCGAACTTATGATTATAACAGATTCTAGTGGCAGCACAAAGTCTAAAGCAGTGATTCCCAAAGTGGTCCAGATGGACCCCTTCAGGTCCACGGGGGTCCACGTAGGCGCGATAAAGAAATGGGGGTTCAAAAGTTGTAAGTGGGGGTCCACACACTGGTTTCGATTGAGACCCATCCCACCCCCGTCTCATATCCCATTACGCCCCCTCCGTAACAGAGCGACTGGCGTACTGGCGTACTGGGTTATGAACAAGATCTTAAAACGCCCAGCTAGGCAAGAGGGGGGGGCATAATGGGATATAGGTGTACTGTACTGGGATAGAAACATACCCATACCCCCCCCGTATCATATCCTATTACGCCCCTCCGTCGTGGCAGATGTTATCTCAAATACTGGTCCATTTTGCCCCCGTTCGAAAAAGTTGTATATCCTATACTGCCCTGTTGTGACAAACCACACCTGGCCATTCAATATTCAGTAAAACGCGAGTCGAGTTTTTGGAATGTGGTAGAAATGTACGCAATTTTTTTGTTGGTATTTAGATAGAAACGATCGACGTTTTTCATTTGAAAATCTGTGTCCAGACGTTCTCGACGAGCGTAAAGGCACCACACAATATTACCATGCTATCCAAGGCTGCCATGCTATCCAAGGCTGCCATGATATCCAACGGCTGATTCGAGCGTTTCAGATTACACGCCAGTGCGATTACTTACACATAGGA
This sequence comes from Glyphotaelius pellucidus, assembly GCA_936435175.1. NCBI lineage: Eukaryota > Metazoa > Arthropoda > Insecta > Trichoptera > Limnephilidae > Glyphotaelius > Glyphotaelius pellucidus. Next base: position 37,981,549 of record OW386546.1, read on the forward strand.
CTGCCACCTCTCCGGGTTTGACCCGGAGTCTACGGGTTTGCATGGTGCATGTCCGGGCTACGGATTTAACATCGATATCTCCGGGTCAGACTCGGTATGGCAGCGGAGCGACAGACGACAAAATGTCGACGAAGGTAAACTTTATGACGAGACCCGAAAATAAAACCAAGTATTTCCTCAGTTCGTACATTCTAGTGATTCAACATTGCCTATTGATTTGCGATGGGTTCAGTTATTCAAAGTCATCTCAACCAAAAATAATTGGAAAATTTTTTCAATCCGTACAAGCAATGCTTTTGTTGAACGCGTCTTTTCTTTAATGGGAAATTTGTGGACAGAAGGGCGAAACTGCTTGTCTGTGGACATGGTGAAGGCAGAGTTAATTGCGAAGATTAATTGCAATATGAATTGCCAAGAATTTTTGAAGAAACCTGAGCAAGGAAAGGTGCTTAAACAATCCCTTCAAAATTAAAAATATAATTTTATGTGTGAAGCTGGTCCAAGTCAGCCTAGCACTAGCTAGGTCATTTATATATAAAAAAAATAACACTACCAATGGTGACTTACCATGAAATTTTGCATTGATTAAATAATTCATACTAAACAAAGTTTTATTTTAATAAAAAAAATACATTTCTAAAATCTCCGGGTCTACTGTTTTGAAAGGTGGCAGCCCTACTTACACAGCTGACCTGAGTGCCAAAAAAAATTAAATAACATTTTTTTCTCAAAAATCTGAATATGTTTTTTGATACAAATTCGAAATCTAAAATATGAATGTTTCTTATTGACTTAGGCACCTTCTTCCTTCCTGATATTTGCATTATTCCCTTTTAATAATATACAAGGAAATAATAAATTTCAATGTTGATTCCTTTGACAGAAACATAAATATGAATTTATAATGCTTCAGCGATGTCATCCTTCCTGGAATAAGTTCATTCATTGGGAGTACCTTTATATGAATTATTGTTTCCGCAATTTTATATTTAATACGAAATATATTAACTTAAACATCAAAGATAAGGCCTTTGGGGTACGAAAGGCCTCCCACCTAACAAAGAGCATATTGAACTAGTCTATCCTCAGAAATGATTGAAAGTCAAAGGGTTCTTTTCCTGACCAGAAATAAACACATAATTGTATTATATTTTACGGTAAAAAGGCTTATTCATAAAAGTGATACAAGGAACTGTACAAAAGGATATTATATACATATATAGAAACAGCATCAAATAATATCGACCCGTAGTCGGCAGAACACCGTAAACGACATTTTTGTCAAATTACGATTTTGAACGAAAACTGTTCAATGCTGCCTAACACATCAGTGACAAAAATATTGCAGCTCTATCTTATCGTATGCCTGATACTTTTAATTAGCTGTAGCTTTCTGCGTAAGCCATGTTTGGTAACTAGATCTGAATAGTCAGGTACATTTCCCACATCTCCTTCCCCTCCCCACTAGCTTCAGCCTCATAACATACCAATAGTGGGGAGGCCATAGTCTCACTGGCTCCAGACGGTTGGGAGAAGGTGGGCTTCTGGTGTTGTATTCAGATAACATATATTGTATAGCGGTTTTTTGCTAAGCCGACTGCATGTATAAGTATGTCGTATTTTGTTCTTACCGCACGCTCCTTCGGAGAGTCAATTATTGTTAGTAAAATATTTTTGCAGTGCATTTTCAATCAAGATGCCTGCAGATACAAGTATATCGACTTTGGTCATACGGCCGTATATCCTTTTTGCATACTTACTTGCATATCATTGTATTTAGTCTACTTTAGGATCAACTGTCGTGGAAGCATTTTATTAAGTTATTTGTTTACCTATGATGATTGCGTTATAAATATTTAAAAATAATTATGTACTCCAAACAGCGTACGCGACATTTCCTAGGGAAAAATCTGTCAGGGTCATAGGCAAAACAGCGTTACCACCACTCTCTCTACAACTGAAGGCATTTAGATATTTATATTATCAGCTTTTTATAGGCAGCAACCAAAAATTAATAATCCTAATTAACCAAAATCCTTTTTGGAATCAATGAGGAACGATAATTAAAAAAAACCTTCTCCTGAACCATTTACTGTTTGACGCTTACTCTGTTATGGGTCGATATATATTTTTAAGTATTGAAATGAAAATATTGTTAATTTAATGTTTCTTTAAAATTATGGATACCTACGAAGCTGAATAATAGTAATATTTGTATGATTTGTTTAGCACTGTTCTTGTGAAAAATCACCTCAAGCGCGCTGTTCAAACTATTAACATATTTCGACAATTTTACTTCCAACTACAAATTATACAAACCATTATAATAACTTACGGCTGAAAGTTGCATCCACCGGTTCATCGAGCATTGAAACAAAACTACATGTACAATAATTTTAACAATGAACGCGATGCTGTGTAATATATATATTAAGAATATATTGACTTTTGTTATAGTAAAATATGGATAAATTGCACATATACGTTGCTGGAATAAAACTATTATTATTATATACATTTTTTTAATACACTCATTTAATTAATATTTTTTTTCACGCGTCAAGGGCAGAAACGAATAAATTTTAGTGTCATGTACCCATCAGTTTAATTAAAAGTGATAAGGTATGCCGTGGTCCAAATTGCACGATGTTCCCTGTGTTTCGGTCCCACGTCGCGCCTCGGCCCGTTTTATGTGTGCAAGGAGTGTTACCAGTTGCCGGTAAGATGGCTTCAAGGGTTACCTGGTTACGGGGCAATATATTATAACAGGTAAAGAAATGTTTGTTACGGGCAGGTGGGGAGAGTTCTCACAGTGAATCTTAAAATATCTTAATTTTCCTTGTATTTTCTTTAGATCATTTTTACAGAACACATTATAAGAAATTGGGCGTATTGTATTAGGCTGGCTGATTCTTCAACAGCGACCAGCCGCTTATTCGGTAAAAAACTCAAATACAAAAACGATAAAATTTGGCAGCCATCTTTGGGCTGGAGCCCCAAAATACTTGATAAACCTATTTGATTCTGTGCGGTCTGAGGGCGGTCCATCTGATTGACAATCTTTTGATAACAGACCGATTGCTATCTCTACTGCACAGATGTAGGCATGGTAAGTGTGTTCTACAGATATTTAAACGAAGCCTGCTCTAAAGAGTTAGCGGCATTGCTCCCTGGAGCACCTCTGCACGTTAAAAACTCCACGGACACGAGCGGAACACGCGTTCACAGATGATGTTGGCTTCATAAGAACGGGTCGATTAATCGACTCGTTTTTGATTTAATTTGAATCGCACTGATTAATCCCTTCTTACAACTCCTAACATAATCCACTTCAAAATGCTGCCCAACCGGGTGGTGACATAGTTTCCCAGTCTTAAACTGTACAGATAGGGGCGCTCTTGTGAGATGTCCCTTAAAAAAATGATCTTTCAAAATTAATTAAACCAAATACATATTCATCCAAACTTCTGTGAAGTCAAAAAACTAAATTCATAATACTTTTACTAAAAACTAAATTCATAAAATTCTAAATGAAACTGTATCATATAAAAATAAAAGATATCTCAAACAAAAACTTCAGTTCCTTCAAACTCAAAATGTGAAAAAATAAAAGGGAATGCCAATTATGATAGAAGGATTGTAATTATTATAAAATATCTTAGATTTTTAATAAAATTTTATAATTTTCTTTTTGATACATTACCAGAAATGTAAATAACAATAAAGATTTTATACTAAGTCTTTAAAAACCAACTGAAAATTTTAATAATAATGCTCATTATTTTTTGTGGCCTTTTTGTTTCTACTAAATTAATACAGCGTTTTTTCTTCAATTATTTAATTTAACACACTCCATGCTTCATCCGCTTCATATTTGTTAGCTCCTGCTGTTAAAAATTGACATACTACCGGCATCTGTGGGTTGCTTGAGCAAACACCTATGGTTTTTATACCTCAACAAATGGTACGAACCTTGGCTAGTGACTGGGGTCGGTAGATCATGTAGCAAACTGTTTTAACCACGTCACACTTACAAACGTCAGATACTATAGTTGTTTATATTTATTATCTATAAATGTGTGCATTTTTTTATTCAATAAAAAGGCTAGTATTTGAGTATTACTGCTTCTTTTCTACGCAAAGTTCAAT